>JAMJFZ010000242.1:20695000-21895000 GCA_026225945.1 Cricetomys ansorgei
AGGGATCCATAAGCAACTCAGAGTCTTCTAGCAAATCCTTTATTTTGCTGAAGTGGGCCAGTCTGTTCAACTTTGCAGAGAATCCAGAGTCTCTGCGCATCAAGATCTTTGATAGAGTGTTCTATATGATAACCATAGTTTCCATTCTTATAAAGCCACTGTGAATGATCCTTTTGTGACAACTGAGACCATGCCATGGGAGATCAAGAGCATATTTTAATAATGGCATCGTTGTTCCAGTAATTCTAGGAAGCAAAAAATCTTCAGTAGGATAAATGGTTATTCACTGTCTCGCTGAAATATCTTAAATTGAAACAGGCTTTGGCTAAATCTTTTTCTAAACAAGGATTATTGTTCTGGACCTCAAGAAAAGAAAGGATAAAAAAAAAAGAAGCATTTGGGTTCAGTTTAAAACAGCCCCCTTCAACTTCGCTTGTCCTTTACATACAAATTTAAGAAAAAGTTCAAGTCTTTAAGTACTTTAAAGAGGGCTGGAAATTGGGTTCAGATATACAGAGGAAATGGTTTTAATGGCTGAAGTCTTCCCTTAGCGGCCACTGCTTCTTTCCTATCTCAGCTCTCTGTGGCAGTTAGTATGTCTGTTCTCACTGTTGACACCTCCTGTTTCTGGCAGTGACTGAGCAGCTCCTATGAAGCAGACACCATGCTTAGCTTTTGCCTATATCACTTGTTTAATCCCTCTATGGCCTTTAAAGCCAATGTTATTATCCCTGATTTACCAAAAGGAAAGGGAAGCTCAGTGAAGTTAAATATCAGGGCTTGTGAGCCATGAGATCACTTAATCTGTGTGTCCTCATTTTTCCCAAGGTCTTCCTTAGACAATGACCCCTTGCCTTAAACTGAAAGCAGGAGACAGCACTGTAGAGTGAGACATTTTATCTTAAATAAAACAGAAACTCATCTTACTGCCCATACCTTGCTTTGTATCCCTGACTAGACTATATGTTTTTCCATAGGATTGCTAGGACACACCCAGTACAGGGAAGGTACTCAAAACATGTTTATGGAATCAGTGAATATCCTGTAGGGGTCACAGACTGACCCAATCACCTCAGAGTAAAGGGAGTGTTTAGGGAATCTCTTTCTGGGGCCAGGGAATAGCTCAGAGTCTTAGCAGGCATGCACCAAAGAGGAAAAGGAAAGGGGAAGAGGAGAAGAAGGGGAGGAAGAAGGGATGGGGAAGAGAAGAGGAAGGGGAGGAGGAAGGAAGAGGAAGAGAAGGAAAGACAAAAGAAGAGAAGGGAATCTTCTTTGGGAAGTGAAAACCCTTTGCTAGCCCCATTAACACATGCTAACTTTGAAGTGTGGCTAAACTATCAAGCAGCATTGGTTGATTCCAATTCAGGAACCCCCAGATGTTCTGCTCTATCTTGTGGATACAGCCATTCTTTGGCTTAAATTAATGAAAAGCAGAAGCTTCCAGAATTCTCCTGTGATCAGTATAAGCTAGAAGTCTGGGGTAGCAGCATGCCTTTCTCAGTGCAGGATAGCTTTCAGAGAGCTCAGTTCCAGGCAGCATGCTCTCCACCAGGACAGGAAGCATCATGTTGCTCTATCACTTTCAGAACTGGAACTAAGCCATAGTCGATAGGAGAGCCACTGCATTCATTTGTGCCTAAACTCCTCACACGGCAACGTTCAGACAGGCACTTACCCACCTGCTGAAGTTCCCCACCAGCTCCAGGGGGCTCCCTTGGTAGTCAATAGCCTTCATTCACTGCTGTTTAGCTATGAGTTGGTCTTGAGGTTTCAGGCTAGGCTTTGGTCGTGCCGTGAACCAAACTGTAAACTTGGGCAGAACTAACACAGTAGTTCTTAAAGCCATGAGATCTTGTTAGAGGATCCCAAGATGTGATTATGTGTGAGACATGCCTAGGGCAGTGCCAGGCATGTGGCTAGGAGGCAGAAAATGGTGGCTTTGCTCATACATTTTATGTATAACAGGGAGAAGTCCAGTGTCTTTTTGTTTTATCTGGCAAGTGTGATCTGAAAACATCCTTTGACTAACTAGCTAACTTTCTCAACTTAGAAATTGTAATGAAGAGTTACACTAGTGACATTCTGCTCCGATCGCCCTTGGGAAAAGGTTCAATATACTCTAAATCTACGATCACTTATTACATGTGTATTTGGTATGTGTGCATGTGTTGGAATGTGTACAGGTGCATGTGTATACTGACGTATGTGTACAAGTATGCGTGTGTGTGTGCACAAGTATGTGTGTGTGCACAAATATGTATGTGGAAACCAGATGTTGGTATGGGGCTGCGTTCTAGTTTTATTTCTATTGCTGTGATAAAAATTCCCTAAGCAAAAGCAACATGAGGGAGTTGGCCTACGAGTCTAGATTACAGTCAACTACTGAGGGAACTTGGAGGAATACAATGCAGGAACTTGGAGCAGGTCACATTATATCTACAGTCAGAGCAGAGAGACCAGGAATCAATGCCAACAATTGACAAGTGGGACCTCATAAACTATAACTCTTCTTTAAACAAAATACAGAGAGAAGGGAATTTATCCATGCTGCCAAATTGCTTTCATATGGTTTTCTCCTTCTTATATAGTTCAGGGCCCCTGACTATGGAATAGAACTATCCACAATAGACTGGGTCTTCCTACAACAATTAGCAATAAAGACCGTCCCCAACAGACAAATTTGATCTGGGAAATCCCTCAGTTGATCCTCTCCTCTCAGGCGATTCTAACCATCATAAGTGTCTTCCTCAATCACTCTCCACTTTTATTTTTAACCAAGGCAGGGTCTCTCACTGAACCCAGGGCTTAAATAGTTTAACTAGGTAGATTACCCCAGGGATCCCTGGCTCTGCCTCTTTGTGCTGGTATTATACGCAGGCTGCCATACCCACCTGGATTTTTAAAATGTGAGTGCTAAGGGTCCAAACTACAGCCCTCACACTTGTATAGCAAGCACTTTATCCACTGGGTTCTCTCCCCACCCCCCTGAATCTGCTCTTCTTACAAAGATTACTCTGACCATTTATCAAAGAAAACCAGCAATGACTGTGTGACTGCCCAAACATCCCACATCTATTTTAAGATTCAATAGAAGCCAAGAGACAGGTTTGATTTTTAACAAAGTGAGAAGATGAAACACTACTCTGTCCTTTTTCTGTTCTTTTTCAGTGCTGGAGATCAAACCCAGGGTGGCATACACACTAGGCAGGTGCTCCGCCACAGAGATCCATCCCCAGCTCTCCTCCTTTCTTAAAAGCTACTCTCAGGAGACATTCCTAAAGATTCTTCTGTTCCTTTTTTACTAGCTCACTAGTCAGTGCTCTGCAGTTTCAACCAGATAATTTCAAAGACTCAGGACACATTGATTATAAGTAGGCCACTTTGATTTGAGAAAAAACCAAAACTGTTCTTTTTGTTTTTAGACAAGGCCTTGCTAGCCTCAAAATCACATTCCTGCTGCCTTGGCCTCCTGAGTAGCTATGATTATGGAGATGCACCATCTTAGCAGGACTGGAAAAAATTTAACACTAATATGTGTTGGTTGACTTTGTATCACTATAACAAATGTCTGAGATACTAACTTATTAAAGAAAAGGTTTGGTTTGGCTCACGGCTTTGTGTGTTCTGGTCCACGAATGACTGGATTCATTGCTTTTTACATATCTGGTATGGGTACCAGATAGCAATGGTGGGGAACCTGGCAGAGCAAATGGTTTATCTTCTGGCCGAGAAGCAAAATAAAAGGAAGGTCTATGGATAATACCCTTTGTTGGCATATACCCATGACCTCAGTGTCTCCCATGAAGCCCCTACTCCTAATAGCATCACCTTGGTGTCCAGTTCTTAACATATAAGCCTTGGGGGCAGTCACACTCCAAATGTTTTAGTTACTTTGCTTGCTTCTGTGACCTGACAAGAAGTGACTTAAGAGAGGAAGGGTTATGTTGGCTTATGGTTTGGGGTACAGACTATCACAGTGGGGAAGGTGTGGTGGCATCAGCACTCAAGGCTGTGACAAGAGGGGCATGAGGCTGCTTGCTCATATCTCAGTAGACCAGGAAGAAATAAATGCTGATATTCACATGGCTTTCTCCTTTACACCCCTTAATTTAGCCTGGGCCCCAGCCTATGGGATGGTGTCACTCTCTTCAGGGTGGGTTTCCCCTTCTCAGTTAATCTTCATCCTCACAGACACACCCAGAGGTGTGCTTCCCAAAGACTTAGGCGGTTTCTAATTCAATCAGGTTGACGATCAAAATTTACCACCAATCCAGCTATAAAAATTGACAAGAGCATTTTCCTAAGGTTAATTGGCTACAGGACCTGTTTAAGCTATTAGAATGCAGGCAGTACTTTATAAGAATGAGAATAAAATTGTCTTTGTCACCCTTCTCTTTATTCAGTGACAGTTGACATTGAGTTGAACACGCAATGTGAGAAAAATAACTTTTCGCTGTGTGAAGCCACTGACATTTTAGGATTACTCATTCTGCACACATCCCATCCCCACTCACACAGCAGAGATTTGAGTGCAGTTTGCATGTATAACAGACGCTCCCACTGTGCTAACCCTAAGACCTCTCATCTGAGCCTACAGTTACCTTCCAGAAGCTGGCAGGTTCGTGAGACAGACAATGCAGAATAGCCTTACTTGACTAACAGAACGATTCAAAGAGGCGTCCTCTCTCTGCAATGACTAGAGTGAAACAAGCCTCCTAAATCTGTATCCTCAGCTGGCTTTCCCTATCTGTCCACAGACTACTTCACTGACAGCTGGAGGGAGTCCACAGCAGTTTCACCCCTCATCCCCAGGCATTCCCAGGTAAGATGGAAAGTAGGGACTACTCTCAAACTGAGAACACTTAGAAATATCATTTATCCAAAATGGCCTCACTTACAGGAGTATATACTATCTGTACCTCAAGAATCCATAGAGAAAGGGTTCAAAGTCAATGTCAATCATTTTCACGTCATGCATGCATGCCAAGGCAGCCTCCTCATTAAGGAATGGGTAATCTTCTAAATATTTTCTTCTCATAGCTAAAATGGAAAATATTATGTATTACTTTAATTAAAAATCACATTGGATATAGAAATAAAGATCATTTATCAAGAACCTACTGTCTAGTACTATGGGTCAGAAGTTTACATATGTCATTTTATTTAATCCTGAGCATTAACAAATTACATTAATGTATTGGGGCTCTCCAGGGAAACAGAGCCAATAGGATGGATGAGTAGATACATACACACTTGGAGATGTTAGAAATTGGCCCATGTGGTTAGGAAGATGAGAAATTCTATGGTATGAATTCTGTAAGTTGAGGAACCAGTAATGCCAGGGAAGTAATTCATTCTGAGTTCAGAAGTCTGAGGAACAGGGTGGCTAATGTGCCTCCCAGCCCCAGACCAATGTCTAAAGGTGGGAGAGGATGGAGGCCCTAGATACAGCAGAGAGCAAATACACCCTTCCTCTGTCTCTATGTTCTATCCAGAGTCTCAGTGACATCATGGTAGCAGCTAATATTGATTGTCAACATGACAGGATTTGGACTCACTGATGAGGCAACCTCTGGGCACACCTGTGAGAAATGATCTAGATTAGCTTAACCCCTGGGCATCTCTGCGAGGGATTTTTGTGATTGTGTTCATTGAAGTGAAAAGCAGGTGACTGTCTGAGGTGGCCCAGATATAAGGAGGCCCAAGGGGGAAGTTTAGTTTCTTTGGCCTTCTAACATGGACTGAAGGCCAGGAGCTTTCCAGAAATGCCCCAGGCCTTCATTCTGAGGCATCCAGCCTCATGGACTGAGTTGCTGCTGGTGTCTCAGCCTCTGCAGTATGAAGATAGTACATGTTGGACTGCCCAACAAGCTCCACTTTAATATGTTCTTTCTATCAACTCTGTTCTTCTTGAGAGCCCCAACTAACACCCACCTACATAGGTAAGAGTAGAGCTTTCTTATTCTTTCTACCCATTTACAGCTAATTTCTTCTGGAAATAGCCTTATAAACACACCCAGAAATAACATTTTTTTTTTTACCAGCAATCTGGGCATTTCTTATCCTAGTTGAGTTGACACATAAATTAACCACCACAGGAATAACTATTATTGCCTTTTTATGGATTTTAAGAAAAAAGCTGAATAGGGTCAAATAAATAGCCAAAGTTCAGCCAGCCTAGAAACTGAAGCTGAAAGAGTTGTGTAAACCCAGAATCTTTTCCTTTAATCCCCCTTCTGGCCATGGTATCATATCTCAATCCCACACCCAAGACTCAGAGTTCCTTTTTCTTCATTCTATTGCCAGTGACCTGATGACATCATTTCTGGTCTGACAGCAATTTTACTCCAGTACGTTCCCCAGGAGAGCCAGGCCCCCAACACCTGCTATTTCTTCCTGCTTCTGCAGAAAAGGGCCTGGGAAACAAACCTAAGAAAAACAGCAACAGAAAGTAATCCAAGAATAAAATAGCCCTGGGGAGAGAGAAGACATTTCTGTCTTAGATAATTGTACGTGATTAATTAGCATCCATGGAAGAGAAAAGTTGATTTAGGCTTGTGGTGGGAATCAACACTGTGAGACCAAGGAAGGGTGCTATCAAAGGCTCTGGCCAGGAAACAAAGCACAGGAAACAGGATTTCTTTTTTCCAATGTCCAGAACAAAGCTGACGAGACGTTTGGCAGGATAAAGGACCGCCATTTCATATTTCCAGTGGAAAAAGCACTTGGTGCTCAAAGCTGAAGATATGTGGGAAGAGGTGAGTCATGAGGAAGGTACTCCATAATATTCTCTGAGAATTATTTCACTACTGGCCTCATGTGCTACTCAAGAGAAAGCCAAGGAGGGCAGAATAGTCTAATGTTGCTTATTGTGAGATGTTAATACTGAGAAACTACACTCTTTCACCCATCTCTTCCCCCTTCAAATGCCTCTTCTACTCTTCTTGTGTTTTGCTGTTTGCTTTGCTTTGGGGAGCAGGGTCTTACCACGTAACCTCCACTGGTGTTGGGATCCATGTTACCCAGACTATGGAAGCTTCAGCTTGACAAGGATCCTGGGCCTCCGTTGTTGGGAAATTGGAATTCCTTAACTGCTTTGCCCCTTTCTTATCTTTACCATATGGTGACATACATTTCTCATCAATAATATGGTCTGCATAGCCTAATAGTAATATCCAAATTAATCCCTGAGCTGGCCACTATGGACTGGAATGGAACATAGCTATGCTATTCAAAAGTAAATTGTAATCACCTCCAGACTTCCAAGTCCTGGCATGTGAAAGCTACCCAGGTTTATTGCAAGTGCATCATAGAGCTATTCCTGGAATAAATGCTGACCTTCCCAGAAAGAGATAAGCCTTAACAGATAGAAGCCAGAGAGCTTAGTTAGAGAGTTAGCACACTTGAAGAAACAGATAGTTCATCCTTAACTTATTCCCCCAATTAATGAAGAACATAGCAGCTCTGCACTGACCTAAAAGTAAACTTCCCAGGACTTGAGAAAGAAAGCTTCCTGAGCCAATAACAACCAATAGATAGGATCGGAAATTTATAGCTGTGACTCAGGAAAAATAAATACTTCCAAGGACCTAAAACCCAAAATAAAACTCTCCTCTGGTGCCTACATGTCCTTGCCCTATTTGACCTAGGTAATTGGAAGTTACCTAGGAAATTCAGCCAGCATGACATCCAGCTGTCCCTAATTGACCATTGTGTCATGTTATGTGGTCTCTGCTGATAATTACAAACTTTAAAGCTTGCAGCTACAGAAGAAAAGACACTGCTTATCTACACCTATTTCTTCTGAGATGTGCCTGGCTGTTACAGAAGCATTCCTGCAGTTTGCTACTTAAGCTACATAAAAGTCTTGGTCAGATAGATGGAGAAGAAGAGACAGAGACAGACAGACAGGAGAGATGAGGCGAATGTAAGGCCTAGAGAATTGGATTGCTGCTTAGAGAAACTTTGTTTTATTCCCTTAATGTGAACATTGTTATTTTCTTTGATTTTATTCTTTATTTTTCTTTGTCTTTCTTTATTTTACTATTAAAGAAGCATTCTTGTGTGTCATAGTCATCATAAGGCGTATTCTATGTGTTTCATTAAAACACATTAAGCATGACAACTAAAAGTCCCATAGAAGAGTGAGGTACTATGCTCACTTGTCATAGCTTACGTTGTTTATCCTTCTTCATGAAGACTGAGAAACCCATCGCGGGGACTAGAGCTGGACTCGGCCCCTGTACACTGGCCTTAAACTCTCTGTGTAGCCCAGTCTGGTCTGAACTCATAACCTCCCTCCCTTAGATTCCCAAGCACAGAGATTACAGGTGCGCATAACCACACCCATCTTTTTAAATGTTTATTTTTCTCTTGCTACTGCTCCTGGCATAGGCTGTTCTCTATATTTAACCTAGAAGTCACTTCCTCGAAGGTCCTTTCCTCAGCCTCATCCCATGGCAGAGTTATCTGTCCAGTGTCTATCCTCATCACTTTATTACTGACATTATTCTGATTTTGTTGGTAGTAGGGAAGGTTCCAGAACATATTACTCTTCCTGGCCTATCTTACAGTTGTAGGTAGCATAGTTCCAGACATGAACAGAAGTTGTTAGATTATATTTCTGAAAATTTTCCCTAAGAGAGATACCAACTCAACATGCAAGCTAGTTCTGTCCACGCTGGGCCCTTCTTTCTTACCCTTATCTGCATAGATGGAGCTCTAGAAGCCTTCTTGAAGGCTTGCAGCCAAGAGCCTATTCTAACTACGGCAGATTAGAGAGTGAGAAGGTACCATGTGGCCCCAAAGACATTGATGAGCTTTGCCTGTAGACTCCTCATTCCCCACATGGGTAAAAACAACCCCCAAATTTCAGCAAAAGCTCTCATTCATAATCCTGACCCCAATGAATAGGTACACCTCCTTGATCTCTCTCTCAAAAACACATCATTCTCCTCCACATGCAGCATTTCACAGTGATTGATAAATGGCTTAGCCCTCTCACTAGTGTCCAAGCTTGATGAACTCTGAGACTTGACCTCTGCTCACTACACTCAGAAAGCTGATCAAAGTAGACCCTATGACAACCAATGGATTCCATTGGTAATGGAATGTCCCATGGTTACCTGGGGAAACCCTTAGAAGAACTAGGGTCATGTTGAAATATCCAAAGAGACAAAATAGAAAGTAAATAAAGTTCAGTCAAGCAGATGATACGCCTGCCCTTCAACTCATCTCATTTTTCTGTTGTTTTATTCTGAGCTGAGGTTCTCTTGGTTTGTTTTCATTTATGTTTGTTTGTTTATGGTATTGAGATAGGACCTCACTATGTCTTTCTGACTGGTCTGGTGCTTACTGTGTACACCAGGCTGGTCTTGAATTCATCAAGATCCTCCTGCCTCTGCCTTCCAGTGCTGAGAATAAAGGCATGTGCCACCACCCAGACCTGGTCTGATCTGAGTATTCTACAGGAGACCTTTCTACTCTGACTTAGTGTGGACCTCCCTCCCCGCCCACCCAGAATTGGGTCTGGTAACCAGCATTTGAGGGCACTGGGCAAAGACTGGGGTGGTGGCAGAAGACTAGATGGTGGCTGGCCATGGACCTGCTATCAAGCAGTGACTATTGCAAATGCCTGGAGCCTAACACCACACAGAGCATCCCCAGGAAGCAGAGAGACACTTCACGTGCAGGGAGAGGGAACTGGGGCTCACCTGCCAACATCCATCACTTACTGGTTGAGGCCACTCTTTCTGGCTTGCTAACACTTTGATAGCCTTTAGGATAGAAAGAAGGGAGTTGTCATTTCTGGAAAGCCCCTCATGCACAGAGGTGCAGGTTCTGACTGTCAGAGCTATACAGAGTTCCCCAAACAGGGTTGTCTGAAGGGAACTGCTACTCTCTCCTACAAGATCAATCATCAAGATCAATCATCAGTGTCACATTTCACAGGTGTCAGAAGGATCTAGATGGCACATGGACACTTATCTTTTATGTTTTTGTTTAAATTTATTTTAAACATACAGGTATACAAGTGCATGCCTCAGTATATATAGGGGGGTCTGAGGACAACTGTGAATGTCAAACCTCATCTTCCACCTTGTTTGAAACACATTCTATTGTTGTTTGCCACTGTGTACACAAAGCTAGGTGGCCCTCAAGACTTCAAAGATTCTCCTGTCTTTGTGCCCTCCATCTCCTATGGAGGAATTACACTGGAATTACAGACACATGCACTGCACCCGGTTTCATCTGGGGCTCAAACTCTGGTTCTTATGCTTGTGTGGCAAGCACTTTACTCACTGGGCCATCTCCCAGCTTGCTTTTTTTAAAAAAAAATCTAACTAGTTGTGTATTAGGTTTTAAATTTCCTTTCTACTTAATGTTTAAATCACTGGTTCCATTTTGTGGTAGTAATATATAATTTACAGAATCCAAAAGAAGCTAATTTTGTGGGATGATCAATAAAGTATACTGAAAACTATAACTGCACACCAGTATTCAAAACTAAAGAGAAATAACTGAAACTTGGGAAAGCGTGATGGATATGTATTTGCAGTTCTTCGGCTGAATTCAAAGCCTTGTGCCTGCTAGGAAAATGCTCAACCACTGAGCTACACCACTTTCTGCTGTATTTAGGAAATATCTACTAACACCCAGCACTCTTCCTGGGACAAGAGAATAGTAGGAGGCTGAGAAGGCGTAAGTCCCTTGTGTGGGAATCTTACCAACAGCAGGGTAGAAGTGGCTGCTGGTTGCAAGCGCTTGAACTTAGCACACCCTTGCTTGCCTGCCTTGTAAAGCTCTACCAGCCTTCAGCAATGCATGCAACAGCAGATGGCTGTGGATGAGGGAGAGACCAAGACATCAGGACATCTTCAGGAAGTTTTCAAAGAAAGGAAAGAATTCCTTGAGCTTGAGCAAATACAGGAAAGAGACATGAGAGGGACGCATGACTGCCAGCAGTCACCTTGGATTCAAGCTCCCTCACTCCTGTCCTATCCGACTTATACTACGGAGCTGGACTTGTCATCTGCGATCAGGAAGAATGGAGAGGAAGCGAGCTGCTGGTAAGTGCTGCCAAGTTGTCCCCAAAATATGCCATCTTGACTGGCAGTCTTATTGTGTAAGAAGACATAAAATCCAGATGGTGAGTCTCTGGATTTTAAGTTCCTATAGAGAAATCACATTTTCCAGCACATCTTAATTGCATTTGGTGTGATGGCTGAATGTCATTAACAAAGGCGGGATGAAAATAAAGACCCAAGTCATCAGGCTATGACTGGATCAACTCTGTGATCTTAGGATGATCTGTTGTGGGTAGGAGCCATTGCTGGGCCATATTCAGTGCTGTGTGCTCCTAAGGAACTACTCACATATGTTGGCACAAATCTGGACTGACAGAAACACCACAATCAATCAAAGGACAGTTTTACCCAAAGAGCCATAGACCAATGACAGAAAATTCTCAAATGGTTGACTTGGAAATCAAATAGATCCTTATTTGCATGTGATTTAAGTTTGCATGTTGATTACTTTTCTTGAGGCAAAGAATGCAACTGTAGCCTCTGCTCACATAGCACCCCATACTTCTGTTTTCAAACTGAGTGGTCCAAGCCTGCAAACACTAACCTGCCATGTCTTGGAACCCTGACTGGGGACAGCAAAGGAATGAAGAAATGACAGACACATATACAGAGAAACAGAAAAGCTGGGATCAGGTGATCTGGGCTCAGGCTTTGCCAACTGTCCATAGCTATTTTAGGAAGAGACTATTTGTGTCTCTGAAGGGAGAAAACAACCTTGTCATGACAGGCAATCAGGGATCAAGGAGGGAATAAAAGCAGGCAGTCCCCTTGGGTGCCTCTAGCAGATGCTGGAGAGAACAAAGGGCACGATATAAACTTGTTGGTGTACAAACTACCCCAGAATGGAACTGGAGGAGGGCAATCATTCCTATCTACACCTGCAGTGTTACAGAACTGCATACCTTCCCCTCAGATGGAGGCCACTCTCTCTTCCACTGAGAGGCAGGCAGCCCTGGCTCTTGTTGAACTCCATGACAAGCTAATACTGGGTGACTTCCTCTGAGGGCTGGCCTTTGACTATGAGCTCATTACAAACTTCACAAGAAGTAAGTATAAGGACAGAAATGTGGGTCCCAAGAGAATCATTCTCCAAAGTGGAGCCTCCTCTAGGAGGTGCAGACTGTATGAGCCTCACACTCAGCCACTCACTCCGCTTGTAGAGGCCTGGAGATAGTTGTCAAACATTTGGGGACTTTGCCTTCTAAATCAGATAGACAGACAAGCAAGCAGACAGGACATCTCCCATGACATTGTTTTGAGATTCTAGGGGAGAAATATATGGAAAGTTCCCTGGCCAGTTTGGTACCCTAAGGTCAAAGGAAAGCTGCTGTTAGTGTGGGGCTTCTGCAATGGGTGCTGAAACAGTAGGTGTATCAGAGCTGCAAATTCAGCCTTGTGAACTGACCCATCACTTCATTATTCTAGAAGAAATCAAAGTTTAACTGCAAGTCTCTGTCAGACTTCCAGGAGACTCAATCTCAGTTATTATCACAGTTCCCTTCTTACCAGGTTTCCCAGAGTCCCATGCCCAGCTACAGGGCACCCTGTCGCTTGCAGACCCGGGAGTCTTGCTCAGTGCACATGGGTACAGGAAGTCTGAACTCTGCACTTCTGTAGTTCCAGGGTACAGGACTCTCACGCTTGAGATCTGTCTTGCAGAGCCCCCATGAAGCTCTCTTTCCTCCTGAAGTCCCGCATGACCACTGGGGTCTCTAAGGGCCTGTCACTCAACAGCCAGGTATCACATGGAGAAAGAGATCTGTCATCACCCACTCCTGCCTGAGAGGAACAACAATCATTTCACAATTGATTATTTGCTTCAAGGGTCTCCTCATCTACCAGATCTCTTTATGTTCCCCTCTCCTGCATTGTTGTACCCCAGGCTTATCCCTGGGCTTTGGGAAACAACTAGAAGTATTTATAATTTAATCAGTCCGTTCTTGGCAAGTGAGGGCAAAGTAGAGAGAATTGGGTTGGAAAAGATACCTAAGGCCTGGGAGATGGCTCGATCAGTAAATTGCTTGCTTCACAAGCATGAGGCCCCAGGTTTGATTTCCCAGAACCTATACAAAAAGCTTGGCCTGGTGGCTCAATGAGGGACTATGCCTCAAACACTAATCCCAGCACTGGGGGTTGGGGTAGAGACAGAGGGGGTCCCTGTGGTTTGATAGTCAGCCAGTCTAGCTGGATCGGTGAGTTCCAAGTTCACAAAGGGATGAAGAAGGCCCAACACTGACCTCTGGCCTCCACAATTACAAGCACATATGTGCACTTGCATATACATGTGTGCACACACACAAGCACAAAAAAGGAAATAAATAAAAACAGACTGCAGAAGATTGGGCTCTAGGCAAAGAGATGGTTCCAAAGATGGAGATTGAAACCATAAATGCTGAATGAGAACATCGCTATAATCCTCTCAGTGCACAGTGTCCTCTCCATGTAATCTTGAGGAAGTGGTGTGACTGTTGACTGAGCTTTGGTGTCTCAGGCTTTCTGAGCCCAACCAGGAAATCCTACTGGAACTCTTAGAAGATGCTGCCTATGCCCACCTTCTGAGTCATATTTAGCGAGTTCCACGTGCCCACCCTCACTCCTGATTTTCCTTCCAGAGACCACCAAGCCTGCACAAGGGTGGGTTCAGGCAGGAGAAGGGTGGCCTCAGAGAGATATTTGACTGGGCTTTGCAGGGTAGAGGGATCCTCAAACTCAGCCATATATTGTCATAGGTTGCTGTTCTCAGTGCTCAGGTCTCCACTGAGGGGGTAGGGAGGGTGGGACTGAGGTGACTAACAAGAGACAGTCCTCCTGGACTTCCTGTGGTGCCTGTGCCCTGGCCCTGATTTTCTAGAGATGCCACAACCAATAGCTGAGCTTGCAGAGATCTGCTAACTATGGCTGGGGGAGTTGGAAGAGGGGGCTCATCTGGTGGCCTGGCTGTACCTTCTTAGAACTATACTGGACTCTTCCCATGCAATTCCTTCCCAGCCCTCTGACGCAGGCATCAGACCTGCACAACTGAGGGCCTCTCACTCCAGGTCCTGCTTGCTTCCTCCATTTTCTGTAGAAAATTTCTTCTCAGAGAACACACATCATCCAGGGAACTCTCAGCAAAAATAGGCAGAGAGATGGAGCCTGGGAACTGCCTCATTTGGCATCTGAGATTCAGGGAGGATTCCTTTGTAGATTGTGGGGTTACGGAAAGTCCTCGCCGAAGGAGGCAACTTAACTGCTGAAGTTTCACAGCGATGTGAACACCTAGGGAAGCATTCTGGGAGGAGAGAACAGCCTTGCAATGGGATGAACCAGACATCTGAAAGATCCTGAGATGGAGCAGCTCCCACTGAGTTAGTGTGTGTGTGTGTGTGTGTGTGTGTGTGTGTGTGTGTAGACATAGCACAGGTATGAAAGTCAGAAGAAAACCTCAGGTTTTGGCCTTCAGGCACTTTCCATCTCTTGTTTGAGGCACAGTCTCTCATTGGTTTGGAACTTTGCCAAGAAGGCCAGGCTAACTGGCCAGTGAGCTTCCAGGGGATCCACCTGCCTCCCCCACCCCCCAAGTGCTATCACTGAGATTACAAGTACATACCACTGTACCCAGGTTTTTACATGGGTTTGGGGATCCAAATATGAGTCCTTTATTGTCTGAGCCATATGCTCAGCTTACTAGACTGTTTGGAAGCCGTGCAGAGGGAGGGAAAATTGAGCCTTTAACTGTAAGGCTGGTGATCTACACAGAGCCCTTTCTTTATTCGGTGGACGACCTAGCATGTCTAAGGAACAGCTGCTGGGCCTATTAGCCGTGCAGTTCCACACACTTTCAAATGCTCGGCCTGGATCCTTGGCTGAAAAACCTGGGCTCTGAAATATGGGGTACAGACATCTGTGTGGATATGTTGAGCTTTCACTGAGGAAATGACTCTCCCTCCCCAGCTCAGAGAAGGCAGACTCACCCTCTTCTTCCTAGGAAGACTTAGCACTTCCCTAGGCTGAATGGCGCTATATCCCCTCCACAACTAACAGGCTCCCCGGCCTCTTAGGTTGCCTTCATTTCCCAGGATTAGAGCCTTCCATATGCTCTGCTGGGTCTGCTACTGTACAGTGAGGTTTATAAGGATTAGCTAGCTGGGTGTGACCAGGAGCCAGGGTAGGCCCTCAGTGATGAGTCGGAATTCTTGATCAGAGAATAAGAACATACAGCACTGAGTGAAGAAGCCAGAGCTTTGGAGCACATTCTTTGAACATTCTATTTGGCACCCTGTGAGCATGAGTATAAAGTCAGGGAACTAGAAAGAGGAGGAAAGGGTGGGAAAGAGGTGCTGAGGAAGGTGGGGGCAATAGAACATGTGACTTGAAAGCAGAAAAAAGTGGGTGGAAGGATAGAAAAGAAGACATGGGGCTGGTGAGGAAGAGGAGAATAAAAAAATCGTATTTGAAAATTCTATAGTGAGACTTACTACTCTGCATGTTAATTAAAAAATAAATTTAAAAACTTCATTAAAATGAAAGCAAAACCAACAGAAAACTACCCTGTCAAGAGCTCCTGATATTGGGGTAAACTTGCTTGCTCTTAGGGCAGTTGTAATGAACAGCATCTAAGATGGCCGCCAGTGATTCCCTTGTGAAGCCTCGTTCCACTGAACATGGGCTAGACTTCTGGTAACTACAGTACTGAAGAGTTGATAAGATACTGCTTCCCATCACCACACTGGTTAGATCTTGGTCTCCCTGACTTACTCTGTCTCTGTCCAGCCACTCGAAGTCCAGGCAGGCTCACTGGAGAAGCTGTGTGAGAAAGAATGGTCTTGGGAGACCTCCCAGAGACCTGGGACAACCTGGGTGACCTGGGATGACAACCAGCATAGCTGCCAGCCATGAAGTGAGCCTTCTTACAACCAGTCCCTGAGTGAGTCCCTGAGCAGAATCATGTAGCTAAAGAGCTCCTAGGTTGGCCCACGGAAACTGTGAAAGGGGACAGTTCTTTCAAGCTGCTAGGTTACAGGGAATTTGTTCCCCTGTAATCAACAGAAAACTCAACAGGTTTTGGAAACCTGAAGAAATTGACAATTCATGCTGAACAAGGTAAAAATGCCTAGCTTGAAAATCAGTTTTGTTCAGTGAGGAGACACTAAACATACCAACCAGATGTTGTAATTACTTTTCCATTGCTGTGATAAAACACCATAATCAAGGCAACATTTCTTATAGAAGAAAATGTTTATTGAGGCTCACAGTTCCAGAGGGTCAGAGTCAACCATCATCGTGGTAGGGAGCATGGCAGCCTGAAGACAGGCATGGCACTGGAGCAGCAGCTGAGATCTTACATACTGATCCACAGGCAAGCAGGAGGGAGGAGAGCGAGAACTCTAACTGGGAATGGCATGAGCTTTTAAAAACCTCAAGGTTCACCCCCAGTGACATAACTCCTCCAATGAAGCCACACCTTCTAATTCTTCACACCTGGGCAGGCCATGACATACATGCTCAGAAATAGTTAGCCAATACAAAGCAGACTCCATTTTCTTGTTGTTGTTGTTGTTGGTTCTGGTGGTGGTGGTGGTGGTGGTGATGGTGGTGATGGTGTGTGTGTGTGTGTTTGTGTGTGTGTGGGGGGGGTTGTGCACACACTTCTTTTGGTTTTGTTTGTGTTGTGTTGGCTTTTTTCTAAGACATAAAGAATATGAATAGGGTGGGTAGGAATGGGAGAGACCTGGGAGGAGTTTGAAAAGTGAAAGAATATGAGAAAATGCTTTTTATAAAAAATGTAAATGCCTAATATCTTGAAAGATGGTAGAGGAAGGGGGAAAAAAACTAAAGGAGGTGAGCATCCTCTAAAATGATGCTTAATGTTAATAATGTTAATAAACACACACATACCTGGAGTCTGAGGTCAGTTACCCAAGTAAGAAGTCACAGTCCTTCACTCAGATCTAGACCAGAGTCAAAGTTCAGATTCAGAACCTGTTGACTGAAGAGATAAAGGAGTCTTGAGAAGGACCCAGGAACAGACCAGCAAGTGTGTCTGAGAACATTTACTCAGGTCGTCATACACCAAGGAAAGGTGGTATCCCAATGTTCAAAATACTCCTGGATAGATCTAAGATGATACTGATGCTCAGACACACAGACTATTATAACAGTCCTCTACTAAAGAGGAGGCTTAGGAAGTTCAGGTTATAGAGGGGAATCATAGCTAAAGTCTCTGTGAAACTATTCAGTCATCATTTCCCTAGTCCTTGAGTATAAGATTGGAATTGATCAATTTCGTAGCTGGGGTAGTAGTACCTACATTAAATCTTTGGCCCAAAGGATTAAAAAAAACCATTAAAGCTATCAGCTCCTCTTGATCAAGACAGTAAACAGAAAATATTGTATGTGGTATGGAAACAATACAATTAAGAATCTAAGAGCGGGGCTAGAGATATAGTTCAGTAGAGTGCTTTCCTACTCTTCCTGCGTGAAGCCCTGGGTTTGGTCACCAGCACCAACTAGGTATGGTGCTGGAAGACTCTAATCACTCAGAAGGTGGAAGCTGGAGGATTTGGAGATCAATGAATTCTTGAGCTACACAGACAGTTTGACTCCAGGCTGGGCTATATAAGGCCTCCATCTAAAACAACAATGAAACAAAAAACAAAACAAACAAACAAACAAAAAACAAACCAACCACAAAACTATAAACAATCTGAGCGTGGTGACTTGTTTGTAATTCCAACCTTCAGGAGGCTGAGACAGGAACAACACCTCAAGTTCAAAGCCATGGACTACACAGTGAGTTCCAGGCCAGTCTAGACTACTGTTGTATGTCCTGTCCCAGAAGACCCTAAGGGATGCAAGGCTGACAGTCCTGTCATATCGTCATTGAGTTTGTCTGGATCTCGGAGAGTGACTACAGTTACAAGCGCCCTCAAAGGATGGTCTTGAGCGGTGTTGAGTGTGGTACTTCAGCTAGAGCAGGTTATTAAGGCCTCACACACACAGGAAGTGTGCGGCCATGGGCTCCATTCATGCTCTCTTTCCTATTCTAGTTAGAAAAGAGGATCTGTAACCTCTTACTTTATCATAAAACTGATAACACTGATTTGTAATTTTGTCACTAGGCTATTTTAAGTCCTCTGTTCTCATCATAAGACAGTCTGAAGAGCACTGTTCTCCCTGGAACTCCCACAGAACAAACGCAAGGATGCATCTTGTTGATGCCATCACCTTGTTCTGACAGAATGCATCAAGGGTGACTAACTATTGGAACACTGGGGGAGACAAGGGTACCTCGCAGAGGGGCGCAGTCATGCTATAAAAATTCAAGGACATCTACCTGCCAGGAGTATGACACAATGACTCTTCTAGGATAAAAGATAGTGCTGAAGAATCATGGTGCAGCCCTGGGATTTCAGAACAGGATCATACTGCCCACAGTAGACAAGCACATATCGTTAGAGAAACCACTCCTAATGGTCACAGGACATAGTTCACTTGGCCATGGGGAACAAATTGATCATCTGTCTGAAACTATCTGTTATGAACCTGGATCTGTGAATCTACCAAGTCACAAAGTTGGACAAGCTTAGAGTTGTTGTATTATATAGGATTAACTTTCATCAACAGACAGCCAGGTCTGGCAGGGCAGGTCCCTTGTCACAGTGGCACAAGCATCCCTTCCCCAGCAAGTGCCTGTATCATGCTGGGCATCCTTAGGACAAGCTGAAGGCCTGTGTAGATCATGATGGGGTATGGGGGTCGAGTCCAACTCTAGTCCACACAAGGGTTCCTCAGTCTCCACGAAGGAGGATAAACAATGAACGTTATGACAAATGAACTCAGTAGTTCATTCTTCTATGGGATCCGATATAGCATGCTTTTCGTGCTTTAAAAAATGACACGCTCAATCACACTTTAGAAATAAAGCGCAGGAGCGTTTTTAATAAGAAAATTATCAGTGTACATATTAAGAGGAAAGGAAGACAAAGCACATTGTTAGGGGGCCAAAAAGAAAGAGCAAGCTGCTGCTGACAAAAACTTTTATGGTCACAAGCAGATACCAGTCATCTCGGCAGGAGCCATCTTGGTATGCAGGTGTCGATCTAGGATGGATCCAGTGTCCTCCCTCCTGCGGCCTGCAAGCTTTGAGGTTATTTCAAAGAATGTTTGACACAATGACCCATTAATGGTTGGATGTGCCTGTTGGCTGAATTCAGCTCTTTTAGTGCAGATTCATTTTCCAGGTGTGCTAATTTTCCTTTTAGCTTCTATCAGTTAAAGACTTATATCTATTTCTTCCTGAAGTATCAACACCCACCCCAGGGATGGCTTTCATGATATGCTTGCAGTATGTATAGATAGCTCCTTCACATGCCAGGACTTAAAAACTTTGCAAGGTTTTCAGGTAAAATGGCTGCATTCCTTTCTCAACCAATAACAGCCAGTTTGGGTAGGCTATGTCATAGGCCTCAGCAATGGGGCAGGTTTGGTGGCTGGGCACCAGGTAATATGACACAATAATGCATTGCTGCTATGTCCAGGAGTGATCTTGAAACACAGTGGATGGAGACAGAAATCTACCCAGTGGGTGGAACTGACAGTGATGCGTGTGCTCATCTATTCTGTGCCCAGAGTGAGAGCATAGAGACATAAGGGTAGAGGAATACACCTGCTCTATCAGATTAGGAGCCTGGAAAGTCAGAGACAAGATCTGGAGCCCAGACATGTGGATGAACAGATGAGAGTAGGCACAAAATGAAAATGTTTGCATCACATTTTGATGCCCACCAGAAATCACCCTTTGTGGAATGGGCACAGAATAACCAAACAGACAAAATGCCTCAGCCAGATGAGCCAGGTGCATGATAGGTAATGAAGAAGGGGACCTATTGAAGATACTAACAACATGGTCCCCACTTACCATACCATGGCTAATCTAGCTTCATGTTCAACTAGGATGTAACAACAGCCAGTCCCAAACTCATGTTTTGATCTAAATTCTGTCTTCCCACCTACAATGTTTAAATGAAGTCATTAGGATAGGCTCTAATCCAGTGTGACTGGCATCCTCACCAGAAGAGATTTGGGTACAAACATAATCAAAGAGAATGTAACAACACAGGAAAAAGACATTATCTCCAAGCCCATGAAAGAAGCCTGCAATAGCTCTCCCTTCAAGGCTAGCAGGAATCAACACTGCTGATGCCTTTGGTTTTGAGCTTCTAGCCTGAAAAAACAGGAGCTAGTTAGTCTCTGTTGAATAGGTCATCCAGTCTGGTACTTCATCACTGCAGCCCCAGAAAGCTCACACAGCCCCTGATATGGCATCATTCCTCAAGGCTACTTGGTAACACTTACTGTCTTAGAAGGCTATACTGGCTAGTTCTATGTCAAATTGATACAAGGTAGAGTGATCAGAGAAGAGGGAGCCTCAACTGAGAAAATATCTTCATATGATTTAGCTGTTAGGCATTTTCCTAAATAGTGATCAATGTGGGAGACCCCAGCCCATTGTGAGTGGGGCCATCCCTCGGCTAGTAGACCTAGGTTCTATAAGAAAGGAGGTTAAGCAAGTCATGAGGATCAAGCCAGTAAGCAGCACTCCTCCATGGTCTCTGCATCAACTCATGCCTCTAGGTTCCTGCCCTGCTTGAGTTCCAGAACTGTTATATGAAACTATGAACTATGAATGAAATAAACCCTTTCTTCCACAAGTTGCTTTTGGTCATGGTGTTTCATTACAGCAGTAGTAACCCTAAGACAAAGGTCATCACTTCATTCTTGTGGAGAAAGGTATTAATTATTCAGAGTATAGGACTTGCCTTTCCTAATAACAGGATCCTCACTGGCACCACTACCCAGATCCTAGGGAGCAGCTAGTCCATAGTTATTTTTAAGTGCATCTTATGTACACAGCCTTTGCCTTAGTCGCTGTTCTATTGCTGTGAAGAGACACCATGACCAGGGAATCTCTCATGGGGAAAAAAAAAAGGAAGAAGAATTTAATTGGGGGGGTTGCTTACATTTTCAGAGGTTAAGTCCATCTTCATGGTGGGGAGCATGGTGGTATGCAGCCAAATGCTGCAGTAGTAGCTAAGAGCTACATCCTGATCTGTAGGCAGAGTGAGAGTGCCTAGGCCTGGTGTAGGCTTCTGAAATTCCAAATTCCACCTTAGTGACACACTTCCCCCAACAAGGCCATACCTATTTTAATAAGGCCAACCTACTTATCTTTCTAATCCTTTCAAATAGTATCACTTCCTGGTGATTAAGCATTCAAATTTATGAGCCTATGGAGGCCAGTCTTATTCAAACCACCATAGCCTTCATAGGCCACTAACATGTGATCCATCAGACACATCGTATAGAAGTATCCATGTTAGTGAGCCTCGATAGCTTCTATAGGCACAGTGGAAGGATGGGTGTCATGCATTACAGCATTAAATCAAAGATCTCAGTACGTCCCTGAGTCCCCAGTAGATGAACACAATATCAGAGAACCAAGGAATAGAATCGGAGTGACTCCATTTACCAATTATTCCTATGCATGCACCATGGAACTTTGGAGTGCCTGTTCGTCACAGCTCTGGGCACAAAAGGGTAGGAAGTCATGGTTCTTAAAGCAGGTGTACTCTGTCCTAGTGACGCAGTAAGAACTGTACCAGACTATAAGCTGTGGCTGCCGCAAGGGAACCTTGAACTCATTGTATGTTAGGCCTAGCAAGTGAGGACTTCTGTCTGGGCAGAAGTCATAGATTTTGGTTAGGAAAAAAAAAATACACACACACGCACACACACACACACACACACACACACATACACACATACACACACGTATGTATGTGATGGAGGCTACATACAGCTATAGTAACCTTGGTTGAGAAAGGTGGGGCTCCATCACCACAAAGATCTGCAAGTGATAACTGAAGGTAAAGGAATTGTAAGTGGATAGAGAAGAGGGAGATACTAAGAACAGATTGATGCCTGTTGCTGCTCTAATGGATGTAATTGGTCCCCTCTCCCCGTGCGTGTGTGTGTGTGTGTGTGTGTGTGTGTGTGTGTGTATGAGAGAGAGAGAGAGAGTGTGTGTGTGTGTGTGTGTGTGTGTGTGTGTGTGTGTGTGTCTGTGCACGCGCACAAACATGTGAAGATATATCTTGGATACTGTTTCTCTGACAGGATCTCTCACTGAATTCCAAGCCACCATTTTCTATGTGGCACCAGGGATCCAACTGGGGTTCTCTGTTTGTACGCCAAGCGTTTTAGTGATTGGACTTTTCCCCCAGCTTGTAGTCAGTCTGACTTCCTCCTAATGTTCATCCCAGCAACAGAAAGCAAAGGGGCCATGGAGGAACTGAGTGTACATGAAGGAGGGCAGTTGTGAGCATGAAGTTGGATTGCTGGATTGTCATATGCACTCAGTGTCCCTTCAAGAGACAACCTGCTGTGAAGACTTCAATTTGCCAACAGCATCTTCATACTCGACCTCAGTGTTCATGCTAAGACTTCTTTCTCCCCAAATATCTCCCAGCCAAACACTGAGAATGGCAGACATTAAAAAGCCAGGTCATTTTCTAGCCGGTATGGACCTCTCTGGGGGAAAGCCTCTGCTGGAAATACAAGTAGGTTCTCAGAACTGCGCTGCAGTCTAATCTCTTCCCACAGTCCTCCTTTCTCCTCCATCTCCCTTCCAGGAAGCTTGAAGCTCCTCCCTAACTCCTGCCTCTTGACCACTTCTTTTTTCACAAAAGTCATAGCCAATAAATATCTAGCACCTTTACTGCTTCCCAGGGGTCTCACTCAACAGGCTAGCCTTTCACACTGGAATGGATGAAGACCCTGGAGCTCGCATGGTCTTGAAGGAGAGAATTCAAACAGGGGGTCTGAAGTGTGCTTCCTGAAAAACAAACAGAGACTGTGGCATTTCTGTAGGCACACTGGAGAGGGATGAGCACGTCAAAACAGAACAGAGGAAGAGAGCGTGGAGCCCTCCCAGGCTTCTTTGTTGCCATTTCCCCACATCTAGACCTCTGAATAGAGCACTCTTGGGCTCTGGCTATTTCAATCCCTTCTTTAAAGAGATTCCTGGCTAGAGAGTCCTGTGCACTTTTGAGGAGATGCCTACGACTCTCAAATTCATATGACAGGTCATCACAATTAAAAGCTCTGTACTTCAAAGGACACAATTGAGAAAGAAAAGACAACCCACAGGGCAGGAAGGAACGTTTGGAACTTCATCCAGAATGTGTGGGGGATCCTTGCTGCTCGGTCCTAAAAAGACACACAACCCAAATGAGAACAATAGGCAAGTAATTTAAATAGCTATTTTCTCCAAAGTAGACAGACAAGAGATCCTCAAGAAAAATAAGAAATGTTCAAAATCCTTACTCACTAGGGAAAAGCAAACTAAAACCTCAGTAAGATACCACTTCCCATTCATGTGCTGAAATGACACAAAACAGACTGAAGTAAAGCCTGCTGAGCACTGGAGAGACCAGCATGTTCATATATTGCTGATGAGACCGAAATGCCACTGCTGTCTAAAAAGTAGTTTGGCTTTCCTGAAAGGATCAAAGTACCCCGTGACCCAACATTACACTCTTAAGTACACCCAACAAAACACACACACTCACACCTAACGTGTATGTAAGCATTCACAGCAGCTTTAATTGGAAACTACTTGAAGTTCCCTTGAGTAATAAACAGATGAACCAAACGCAGTGGAATACTAATCATCCATAAGAAGGAATGGCGTATTGATGTTCATGAGCAGACCTAAGAATATTATGCACTGGGATTACTGGCTGGCCAATACACCTGCCTGGCATTTATGTGGGTACTGGGGATCTGAACTCCAGTTCTCACCTTTGCACAGAGAATTCTTTACCCAGTGAACCATCTCCCTACCTTCTACCATTGCTTTCTTATGGGTCAAACTCCATTCCCCAAACTTTATGCATTGGAATAGGACTGAATGTGACTTTACCTCTAAAGCTATCTGACTGCTGCCATTAGAAGTTACCAAGAGACATAGAGAAGACATAGGGATGTGCACATTAAAGAAAGGCCGTGTAAGGACATGGCAAGAGGGCTGTCATTTAAAAATCAAGGGCAAGACTGGGAGATGGCTCCGAGGGTAAAGGCACTTGATGCCAACGACCTGAGTATGATTCCTGGTCTACCTACATGGTGGAAGGAGAGAAGCAAGTTTTTCTCTGGCCTTCATAAGCACATGTGCATGAGTGTACAATAAGTGTAAAAGAAAAACAAGAGGGGACTGGGCTGTAGCTTAGTGGCAGAGTGTTTGGCTAGCATGCTCACAGCCCCAGGTTCCTCCCCAGAGAAACAGCAACAAACCTGAGACAGGCTTTAGGGAAAGCTAACCCTGAGCACACCTCCATCTGGACATGCTAGCCGCTAAAGCAGTGCTTCTCAACCTTCCTAATGCTGCAGCTTTTTAATACAGTTCCTCATGTTGGGGTGACCCCCCCAACCATAAAATTATTGTCATTGTTACTTCGTAACTGTAATTTTGCTAGCGTTATGAATCATAATGTAACTATCTGAAATGCAGATGGTCTTAGGTAACCCCTGTGAAAGGGTTATTTGACTCCCAAAAGGGTCACGACCCACAGGGTTAGAACCACAGGGTTAGAACCACAGTTCTACACTGTGAAACTTTCCACTGTTGTGCCAGCCACCCAGATTGTGTTATTTTGTTGTGGCAGCCTGAGAAAACAACACTCCTACACATACCCTCTTTTCCCCTAGCCTGTCCTCCAATTCCATATGTGTTTAAAGCTGGCGTTGACCTCCTGCCTCGCCTCCCACGTGCTGGGACTTCACAGGCACACACCACCTGTGGCCTCAGCAACGCCATGGCTTCTCTGCTGGGCACTGACGGCCCCTGTTCCAGTCTGACCTCACCTCCACCTGTGCTGTATGCACAGCTCAAAGGGGCATCCAAGCTTCTCGGCCTCTCCCTCCCTGCCCGCTCCAGATCTAATTCCTGACACGCTGAATGGCTTTGTCCCCATGCTGAAACACTTCTCTCCTACACATCCGGTGGCTCACTTCTTCACCCTGTAGCTTGGTGTCCAAATGTTGTCATTCCCCAAAGGGACTTTCCCCCGTGAGTCTATCTAAAACGATCCCAGCCATTCTCTATGCCAGGAGATGCTCTTTCACCTTGCTCTTTAGCACTTGGCATCCCGCAAATAGACCATTTATAGATTTCATTGTGTGTATATTACACCCCCATGCCCCCTCACCCTCATACCCTATACCCCAACACTCCACCCAGCCCTACACTCCTACCTACCCTCCCCACAAACCCCTCCTCACTCCCTGCTGGAATGTCTGCTCCATAAACACAGAGACTTGACATCCCCTTGGCTATCTCCTTGTGCCCATGGCAGTGCCTGGCCTTTGGTTTAAGCTCAATAAAGCTGGCCTTTCATTAATAAAGGAAAAGAAACTGAGTTTCGTCCATGTTTCTTTAAGACTGAGCATTTCTTTTCTTGACCAAAAAAAAAAAAGTCTCAGAACCAAATTTGTGTGCTGTCTTTGGTAGACATGCCAGGGAATTTATGCACAAAGCTCCCACTGCTTCTGCTGGTTTCACTTCCTTCGGTTCCCTCTTTGTTTCTATTCCTTTTCCTGAGATCATCTACATTTCTGTTAGCTCTCTTAATTTTCTTAAATGTTACTGAACAATGTGAAAAATATGCTGAGGTTTCCTGGTCTCTTATGGCTGTTTGCTCTCTGGCTGCCATGGGGAGATGAGATGAAGACACCGTGCAAATCCCTAGCCCATCTTGCTAAGTGGACACAGATTTCTCTTGTCTCAGGAGTCCCTGGGGGAACTCTGAAGCTCTACAAATTGTCCCAGGGATCATTAGCTGCAGAGGAGGACCTCATGGTCACAGAGCATGGCAGGACAGTGGGGAAGCAGCTGGTCTTCTTAGCCTGTAATATGTTGGGCCAAAGTTGAAGGGAGTGCCTTAAAATTTGCCTGCCCTGAAGGGCACAAGGAAGGTTTCTGGGTTAACTGCCTGGGTGCCAGCAACTGCAGGAACAGAGCCGGCATTGTCCCACAGACTGGGCCCCTAGAAAACAGCATCACTCTTTTCTCCACATGGAAGGTTCCATAGGGCTGGAAGCAGAGCCACACCGAGTCACCTCACAGACATAGGTACTGTCCGCCTTTGCTCCCTCGGAGGTCAGAACCTGTACACTGAAGCCGCATCCTTAGAGACTGCAGCTTTCCACGCCCATGGCAGTACTCCAGATGCCAGGGGGGTGGTAAGCCAAGCAGGCCGAGGAACAGGAGGCTGGAGATGCCTCACTGCTAGGAAGATGTCACTAACTCCACAAAGACTGTAGCTAGTCTTTTCACACAGTCTGGCCTCAAGGCTGGGTGAGTGTTCAGGTGAGGAGCTCTGTGTTTTTCCATCACAATTTCTTGGCCTCAGACTCAAGATGGCCTCAAATGACATCACTTTCCTACTTTCTTTGCTTCTTTGTCTTATGTTGGCAGACACTTAGCTTGGCTCCTGAAGACTGGTTGAGTCTGGAAAAAAGATCGAGGGTCTACAAGGGAGAAATCTGAGCTTTGAGCTGCAGCTTTCCACGTGTCATGGTGCATCAGAATCAGATGGGTAGCAATTCCCAAACTGCACTTCTGGTGAAGGTTACCTGTTAAGACTGAAGCTGCTGGGGCTGCAGGGTGGAGCCCAGGTGGTGGAACGCTTCTTGGTTCCGCTTCCTTCTTCTCCCTTTGTTTCTATTCCTTTTCTCTGGACTGTCTACAGTTCTGTTGTCTATTGTAATTTTTGAAATGTTATGAAGCAATGTTAAAAGTATGTCTAGGCTTTCTGCCCTTCAATGCCTGCTTGCTCTCTAGCTACCCTGGGGGTGAAAGAAGCACGAAGGGAGCTCTGAGTATGGTAGCCACACCTATAATCCCAGCACTTGGGAGGCTACATCAGAAGTAGGGTAGGACTCGAGATTCAAGGTCATTCTCAGATACATATCAAATTTGAAGCTACCCTGGGATAGAGACCACTGTCTCAAAAAAAGAAAGCAATCAAGTAAGGCCATAATTAAGACTGCCTTGAGCTGTTTGCTTAGTGGGCCTGGGGTCTGGGCAAGGACCCTGCATCTTTAACAACTACCATGGTTGCCTGGATACAGGTAGGCTAAGATCACATTGTAATTTAGTCCTTAGATTAGACCTGGCTGACAATACTGATGGGCCCGGAGTCCATGGGATGACATGGAAGCAAGATGCAATCAAGAAACTGAACGTCACATTATAATCTTTTTCTGGGTAGTAAAACACAACACGCTCCTCTTGTGATGCTGGGCAGCAGAAGTAAGCCATGGCTCCCAGTGAACCACTTGAGGTAAACAATCACTACTACCTGTAATGCCTTGCCAGGGTGTTCAGGTGCAAATGCTAATAATAATATTGACTAATAATCTTCAACTTACAAGGGATTTCAGGCTATGCTTTATTGTAAGTTGAGGTGCCCCAGGGCAGGATGTTGGGCCTCACTGCACACTTACTCATCTAGAACGCATAGCCCTGAGTGTGCTATATTCTACAGAGAAATCTGGTGCACAGATAACTGGGATCTACTGTTGCAGAAATTATTTCATTCAGGAAGAAACATTCAGCTCTACTTTTGCTTCTAACGTCTCCTTCCTGGGCTCTGGTCATCACCACCTGGATATCCACATACACACCTAGCACAGAAACCTGGCAGGGACCACTCTCGGTGTACACCTGAGGAGAAGGCTCTGGGGATAAAGCACTCTCTGCTGCATCATCTAGATGGATTGCTGATCTCTAGGATCAGTAAATAAGGTGGAGAGTGATTAAGGAAGACGCTGGATATGGGTCTCCAGCCTGGCCTCTATGCATGCACGTGCTCATTCACATGCGAATGAATATATACATGAAAACCCAACATACACAAACACACACACTCCCACAAAACGAAACACCCCATGGTGCCCTAGCAGCTAAGAGAGGCCCATAGCAATGGAAAGTGCATTCCTCATCACTGTGCAGAACTTTCCTCTTCTTTCCTGGCTCAGGGAGGAATCCCAAGTGAAAGGGGACAGCTGGAGCCTCACCCTCTGCTGCTCCCAACCCCCATCTCAGCTGGGGGTTAAACCCCTCCCCTTGGATTTGCTCTGAGTTAGTTAGAAGTAATGCACTGGTGACAGCTGTATCTTCCAGTTTCCCAGGAGTCATTATGGCAGGCATGTATCCTGTGCAGTAACATCCTGTCACCAGATGGGCTCATCCTTGCCAGGTGCCACACTGCTGCAGCTTCCCAAGGAGAGAACACCCTACTGGAGCTGCTGTCTGCACCAGGAGCAGTGATGTAAGCCACAGGAACAAATACTAGATTAGATGGCATGCAGACAAGCCCACAGGCAAATTATGGCCCATTCAAGTGCAGGGCCTGTGGTCACACTTGCCTGTGGCTTATCCCACAACTAACAAGAGGCAGCACAGACTGCCAGACAGCCTTGCCTTTTGAGTGCCAGGCTCAGCACAAATGTGCCTTCTCCTCCAGCGCATCCATTCATCCCACAGGCAGTAAACAGTCTCACTCAGGGCCTTCTCTGTAGCCCGTCCACATGCTCAAGGGGTTTGTTCTTTACTTCCCAGCACCATTTGCTCTATCTCTACTTCCTCCTCTCCATTGGCAACCTCAAGTAGGTTCTACCCCTCCTACTCCCTGGCTCCTGGTAACACCTGCTCCCCTCTGATCTTTAAGATGGCAACCTTCCACAGTACCTTGGAATCCATGAAAATGATACCCGAGTGCTTTGTGCTTTCCCCCAGCCTGATCCAGCACAGAGCCCCAAGACTGCACGGGTGCATGCAGAATGACTGTCCTCAGCACCCTGCGGTGTCCTGAGGTAAATGACTCTGAGAGGAGATATTGGCATAGAGGATGAGGGCTCTTCATTTCAGCTCCTGGAAGAAGTGTGAAAAGATCAGATACCAACATGGTTTTATCACCAGTGGATATGCAGGAAGGTGTCCTTGACTAGGGAGCAGAGGATCTAGACCTCAAGCCTACCTTACCTTCATGGAGGATGGAGAGTGGCTGTGGAAAGACGGCAGGCATGGGGCTCACTCCTGTAACCCCAAAACTCCAGAGGCTGAGGCAAGAGGATAATTGTGAGTTCAAGGCCAGCCTGGGTTATGTAGCAAGGTCTTAATTTTTTTTTTATTCTTTAAGAGTTATTTTAACTGAAATTGGAGCACAAGCTTGGGATCCCAACACTCGGGAGGCAGAGGCAGGGGCATCAATGCAAGTTCCAGTACAGCCTGGACTACAGAATGACACCCTGACTTCAAATAAACGAAAATGGCGTGTGTTCGGGTGGGGATGGGGGACATAGTGGAACACACCTATAAATTCAACTGTTTCAAATCTGAGTCAGAAGGGTCATAAGTTCAAGGACAATTTGAGTTATGTATGGAAATGCTGTCTCTAAAACAGAAACAAAAACCAAACAAATAAATAACAAAACCAGAGCTCACTGGACTCAGCTCTACAGATCTTGCAGAATGTCAAGGGGCCTGAGAATTGGATTTCCTAAGCTACTGGAGGTATCTGGGCATTGATATTTGCTGTTCTTGGTACCCCACTTTGAAAAACTTGGTTCTAGACTTCAAGGGGTGAGGTCTACTTAAACCCCTAAATTCTATCACTTTGGGAAGCTACAGACGAAAATAATTGTCTCTTCACACTCCCTTCACTATTAAAACAGATCACTGACCTTCACTTTCAGAGCCTTTCGTGGGGCGCACAGATGCTCATGGCTGTGCTGAGGGTACCCCCTTGTGGTCAACAAGAAAACCAATCTGCTCTTTAACGCATTTGCCTCACCTAATGCATTTACCCTTAACAAGGTAAGCCAACCATCACATTGTATCTGCCTGACAAAAGAAACAAAGAACTGGAGATGATACCATTGGCAAGGATCTGGTCCAAGTGAAGAAGAGGGGCTAGGAGCCCATTTGATGTGTGTTGGATGAAATGCTGGTGTTGAATAAAGATGAAGGGCTTATTATCCTGGCTTTGGAATTTCTGTCCATTGAGAAGTCTTTAAGACTTACCATGTTTCTTCATTCAAATTTTGCAGGTATTAAAATCAAGACAGGGCCGGTGAGATGGCCCAGTGGGTAAAGACACATGCCACCAAACTTGACAGCCTGAGTTCAACCCCTGGGATCCACATGGTGGAAGGTGAGAACTGACTCCCACAAGTTGTCCGCTGACCTCTACACATATGCTGTAGCATGTACATGCCCCCTCCCAATAAAAATAAAAAAATAAATGTAATGTTAAAACCAAGGTGGATTCTAAGGTCAGCTTAAGGAAAAGTAGTAATGAGAGCTAACCTTTACAAGATGTTCCCTGTGAGCTGTGAACTGTGCTCAGCACTGCACATGCATCATTTCTTCTTGCCCATCGGGTAGGCATGCAGCAATTGCCCTGTTAGAGTCTAGGTTAAAGAGATCCCAAGTTTAAGAAGCTTGCCTAAGATTTCCCAGAGAAATTTTCCAGTTCTCTGGCAGAGAACTGAGGGGGAAGGAAGGGGAGGGAATGAGAGGAAGGGAGTGGGAGGGGTGGAAACATGTACATTTGTTGTTATTTATTATATATGATTATTTATTACTATTACTAATTATATTATTATTACTTATGCATAAATATTCATTACGGTCAACAGGTAGAAGCAACCCAAGCCTCCATTGCTGGATGACTGGCTGGATAACAGGCAGTACTGCATGCGATGGAGTATTGCTCAGCCTTAAAAAGAAAGAAAATTATACCACATGGGCGAACCTTGAGGTCATCATGTTAAGAGAAATAAGCCAGACACAGAGGAAAAATACCACCTGATTCCACTCACCTGACTACCCAGAGGAATCAAAGAGACAGACAGAGGGAACCGGTGTCTGCCTGGAGCCAAGGGGTGGGGTGGGGGGGACCAGAGCAATCACTGTTGGCAGGGAGGGAGTTTAGGTCAGCAATCATGAGAGGTTTGTGAAGATGGAGGATGGCAATGGTTGTACAATTATGTGAATGTGTGTTTAAAAATGGTTAAGCTATAAACCTTATTATGCATATCTCACCATAACTAAACTCACCCATCTACCAATGGATTCCAAATTGAGTCATGTGATCCTTCAGCCTCATTCTAGTGTGCACAATTTAAGAGGCTTCATGAGAGCAGGACTCTAAGGAGCCAGAATCTCCCTGAAGGACTACAGGCTGTACAGTCTGACCTTCTATTTCAAGGACTCTAAGACATACCTGTGTCCCCAGAGGAAGAAAGAGAACACTCTAGCCATTGGCTAACTTCCCCCACCCTGAGACAGCACCACACCCTGTTCCTGTTGGGAATATCATCACCCAGATCCCCATTGGCTTATTGGCTGGTGTGGGAGATCCTGACACTGCACCCTGGGGTGGCAGGGCTGGGGTGGGAATGAAGAACCAGCATCCAGGCTATGCTTTCCTTGCCTAGCAACCTCCTCCATCAGCCCTTGGGAGAGGAAGCCATTGTGACCACAGAAGGCAACCGTTGAAATAGCTCTAATTAAGGAGACACAGAACGGATCTTCTAGAATGAGAACACACAAAGAAGGAATAAATTACATTTCCATGCTCCTCCAGCTTGACTCCCAAGCCGAACAGACGTTATTTTTATCAAATACTTTGTATGCTGTGACATGCTTTGCCAACTTTCTATTATTAGACAAATCAGGGAAAATCTGAGCTTGGTTTTTCAAGGAGTCACCCTTCCCTCCCAGTTTTGCCTGGTTGGGGGAGGGTGTGACAATTTAGAAGGGGACCTTGATCTACCAATAGAGATGACAGGGAAATGGCCGCCACCAAGGACTCACCTTGGTGCCCAAACTTTCTAGAAAATGGGTTCTCCCTCCTTTGAAATGATATCAATCGTGGTCTCACCCCAGATGCCATAGCTGCGGCACAGGAAAGAGCAGGCACTCTAGAGTATTTACAACAGTGTCCCCACCCCCCTTTCCTGTGAGGGAGGGCTTAGTCTCCGCCAGCTGAATTCTGGTACATTTCTCCTGCAGAATATGGGAACGCAGGAACGGATTGTTAAAGATGCCATTCTGTGGGTGGGATGGCTTGTTGGGGAGCATCTAAGAGAAGGCTCTCTTCTTCTGAAGGAAGCAGGCGAGGTCAGAGGGAGGACATGGGAGAGAGAGTGGTGTGTGTGTGTGTGTGTGTGTGTGTGTGTGTGTGTGTGTGCGCGCGCGCGCGCACGCGCTGAATTAGGGGGTGGGAATTCTGGAGACAGATCCAGGAGGTGGAGTAGATGCCAGCCTGTCATTAGGGGTGGGGGGTAGAGTTGGAAAGGAGACAGGAGATGAGGAATTTTCAGAAATGTTGTCAGTGTTATGAATGGAATCTACCCCCTGGGCCTTAGGCATTTTTAAAGAGATCTCAGCAAAGACATAAATTAACTTAAAAACTATGCTTTGCATGGTGGACTGGGGTTTACTGGAGGCATCCCTGATTACAGGGAGGCTAGAATTTAGAAGGAGTCCCACTTGCCCCTGGGGTCATGGGCTGGGTATGGACCCCCAAGTGTTTTTCTGGTTTCTTTTGGCTAGGTGATAGTTTTGTTGTTGCTTAGTTGTTGGTCTGAGACAGGGTCTCATTGGATAGCCCAGGTTGGCCTTGAACCCACTACCCTCCTGCTTCAGACTGAAGTGCTGGCTTTATAGGTATAGGCCATCACACCTGACCTGAGAGTTTTTAGGGTTTGTTGTTCTTGTTCCTGTTGGTGTTGGTGATTCGTTTTGTTTTTGCACCAATATTGAAAATTGGGATGTTGCATTTTAAAAGCCTGTGTTTCCTTTTCTGTTTCTTGTACCGCCAACCTAGCAATACAAGGCCCTCATGCCTACCAGGTAAACACCTAATCCCAGCATCCACAGCTCTCACAGGTGCAGCTGCGTATGTACCTGGCCTGAATCTTACATTTACATCTCCTACCATATGGTCATGCTGACTGAAGATGTAAGACCTGTGTTCCTGCTGGCTGGCGGCAATGAGAAAGGCAGAAAAACTGAAAATGCAATCATCCCAAAAGCATCATAGGCAGAGGGGTTATGGAGAACCAAATTGGGGTCTGGGGAATGATGACATTCAGGGAGGCAAGCTCAGTAAATAGGGGGAAAATGCTACTGGAAAAGACAACTAGGAAGTGAGAAATTTGCCAGCAGCTTGGCATGCCTCCATGGAGAAAGCTGGAATACAGAATCCAGCAAATGAGCAAGTGCCTGTAACCCCAGTCTTGGGCCAGGACCCTTAAAATCTGTACCTTAAGGACTGGGGGGATTGGAAGCAGATGAAATTTTTACAGAGCCTCAGCCAACATCCAAGTAACTTAATTCATCAAATTAGAATGAGGTGACCCCAGACTGCTAGGGCTCCCAGGTGCCTTGCAGAAGCAATGTAAATACTCTCTGGAGAAATATAATAACATCCTATAACATCAAATAAGCCTCGCATTACTTCCACTAACAATTTTCACATACAATGTCAGCATACATAAAAATAACCGAGGACACATGGAAATAAAACAACATGAAAGAGATTCAGCAAAAACAATTAGAGCCCCAGAGAACTCAGGGTATTTGGGAGTTAGCAGGAAAGACTTTAAAATAACTCTGGTTGGGTTACTGAGATGGCTCAATGGGTAAGGATACTTACAACCAAGCTCTGGAACCCACAGGGTGGAAGGAGATAACTGACTCCCCCAGGTCATCCTCTGACTTCCGTGTGTGGCATGCACCTGCCCATACACATAAACACAAAATAAATATATGTAAAGAATTTCATATTCTGCTTACTAAAGGAGATTAAATATAATATGAGAGATAGATAATTGAAAACTTACATTTTAAAAAAAATGATAATTTGATAAACTAACCAAGCAGAAATTTAGAACTGAGGAATATATCAGCAACACTTAATTTGGGTGTGGTGGCAGAGGAAGATGAGACTTTGTGATCTTGAGGTCAGCCTGATCTACATAGCAAGTTCCAGGCCAGCCAGGGCTCCATAAAGTGGCCATGTCTCAAAAACAAACAACAAAACAAAGCAGCTGAATGCAGATGCTTGACAGATCAGACACGGCCGAAGGGAGACTTGATAAACTGGGAAGGAGGTGCAGGGGGCCAGAAAGAAACACGATGCAAAACTGCCAAAGAGAAACAAGACGTGTAAAAGATGAAAAGTGAGACTTTAAAAGTGAGAGAGAACAAGGAAGCAGCAACAGTTGAAGAGAAGATGGTTGAGAAACTGCCAACACTGACTAAAGGCATCAAGAGACACATTCTGGAAGCCCAGGGAGCCAGAGGCAGGAAACATTTTTTTTTTTAGAAGCCACGTTCAAGTACATTACAGTAAAACAGATCAAACCAAACAATAACTAGAGAAAAGCAGACAGAAGCACCACTGCTGTAGCAGCCAGAAGCAAGGAAAATAGAAATTAGTGACACTTAAACAACTCAGGTGACAAAAGAAAACAGCTATCAACCTAGAATTCTACACTCAGTAAAGGTAACCTCTAATAATTGAAAAGAAATTACCATAGTTTCAGGAACTTTTACCAGCACAGAAACTAAAAGGTGTTCTTTGTGGAAACACAAAATGGTTTAAGATGACACAAGATAGAAATATCTGCTGGGGTCTAAGAAACATAAAAAAAATCTTGCAAGCACGTATAGATCATAAGGGGGGTTAAATGGAATGAGAATGTCCTCAGGTCTCTGTGATATTATAGAAGAAGATAAAGGTGCCAATTAACGTTAGGCATTGAGAACTATGATCTCACACTGTAATCTCTAGAGTCACTGCCAATGGAAAGCCAAGAGATACATAACTTCCAACAAATAGAAGGGAAAATAAAATAATTCTATCGCTGCAAAAACAGACAAAAATAATAATAAAAGAACACAAAACACACACAACAAATATAATTTAAAACTAGGAGAGCAGAGGCATTGGCTTATATATCAAAACCCTGTCACAAAGAAAACAAATAGGTGAAATAATTAACAAGATGGGAACTTAAAGGCAGGAGTGGTGGTTTATGCTTATAATCCAGCTACCCCAGAGATTGAGGCAGGAGGATCATAGATTTGAGGCCAGCTTGGACAATTTAGAAAGGCTTTCTTGTAAAGTAAAGGGACTGGGGACATAGCTCAGTGGTAGAGCACTTGCTTAGCACAGGTGAAGCTCCAGGTATAATTCCCAGTACCAAGGGGAAAAGCACAGAAGGTTTAAGTCTAGGAATGTTGGCTATTACATTAAATGTTACATTAAACGTAAATGAACTAATTGCTTTCATTAAAAGTCAATTATAGAACTGGCTAAAATTCTATGTACGGTTAAAAAAACCCTGAAACTTCATATTAAAATGAAATTATAGAGTGGTAACATAAATGCTAATAAAAATTACAATAAATTATTAGAACTTTCAATACTATTAGACAAGTAGACTTTTAGGCTAAAAGCAATATGTAGATAAAGAGGAATACATGATGATAAAAAATTTAATTCCCCATGGCCATAAAATTTGTACACACCATATAATATAGCTTCAAATGTATAAAGATGACTCTGACAAAACCCACATGGAGTGAGCAGATAAATGAGTAGGGATATGTACATTATTTGAACAAGCTTAGAAAACTTTATTCTGTGGATCCAACAATTACATAATTCATGTTCCCCAGATATTTATGGCATTGCCACTCTGCAAGAAAACAATAGCACTGCAATGTCTTACCTCATTTTCAGCGTGGTAGAGCCACACATATGACTTTCTTTGGCCACTTAACTGTGAGAAATAACTTCCACTGTATTGGTAAGCATCTCTCCTCTCCTTTCTGAAGCACTGCTTCTGAGCTCCTTCAGTCCATGTACTTGAGCGTGGATGGCACGGAGTCAGTCTTCCCAGCCAACTGCAAATGGATATGTCCATATTGGTGAAGGTATTAGGCAAAGGCAGAGTCATCTAGAGGAATACAATCAAGAGAATACAAGCATACGTGTGTGTGTGTGTGTGTGTGTGTGTGTGTGTGTGTGTAAAATGAAATAGTTTATTAGATTCAGTTTATACAATAGGCCTGGGTAGTCCAACAGTGGCCATATGCATGCTAGCCTGCTGGAGAGGCAGAGACCCTGATGGCTGCAGAGTCCATGGCTCAGCAGTCCCAATCCAACACTGAAAGCCTGGGCAGTCCCCGGAGAGTTGCGGATGTTAAGTCCACATTGGAAGAGCGGATTAGCCGGAGTCTGTCGATGGAGGACGGCACAGAATCCCTAGACACACTTTCTCAGGAAGACGTAAAGGTGGCGGCTGACATCGCTTTCTCCTTCCACCTCTTCATATCTGGGTTGCCAGAGAGAAAGTGTTACCTCACTGAGGGAGGTCTTCTCAGCCCTGAGTGAATTCTTTCTGGAAACACCTTAATAGACACAGTTAGAGGTGTGTTTCCATCCAGATTCCAAGTCTCTCAAGGTGACAATCCAGATTTCCCAGCCTTTACTACTTCAAGACTCTGGAAGAGTATTTATAACCAAAGCGTATCCTAGAGCAGAGGTTCTCAATGGTTCCTAACGCTGCGACCCTTTAACACAGGTCCTCGTGTTGTGGTGACTCTCAACCATAAAATTACTTTTGTTGCTATTCCTAACTGTAATCATCAAAGGAAGCTTCGGGAAAATTTGGGAAACTGGAGTGTTTTGTTTTGTTTTGTTTTGTTTTTGAGTTTTGGGCAAAGACACAGATTTACAAGGGTGAAGGATGAGCTCAACTTGTATACAAGAGGAGAAGAATTACTATTGGCACAGACACTTTCCCAGGTAAACCAATTTTTGGAGAACCTGGAAAAAGATTCTCTAAAAATTCCTTGCCCTTCCTGTGTAGGCCTGGAAGACGACCACCCTGGTGTAATGGGGCACTGCAGCCTGCAGAGGGCAGCGTTGGACAAGCGGTCGCGAGTCACCTCTGGCTCTTCCTCAGGAAAGGGCACTTGGGCCCAGATGGGTTGGGAGCCCAGACTGGGCGGCTCAGCCAGCTTTCTCTAGTGTTTGCACAGCGGATTACTCATAGGGAAATGTCTCCAAGGACAAGGGAGACCAGAGATTCCATCCTGTACCTAGACTTAGCCTGGGACAGTTAACACATAAAAAAGCCATTCTCTCTCCCGTTTATGAATTTGGGGATGAAATTGAAGGTTGAATTAATAGGTCTGATTCACCCCTGAGGCTTTCTTTTTTAATTTATTCTAAAAAGAAAATAACAGCAAAATCGCAACCATTTCTAGTTGAGAAGGCAGCAGGGCAAAGTGGCCAAGAACACCAGCTCTGGAGACAGACAGTCTGGAGCCCGCACCTCAACCTTCCTGAAGGTAAGGTTCGGACTTTCCAAAGCTCAGCTTCCCAGGCTGTGACAGAGGCAAGGGCTGGCTGCCTTGGGGATTAATGGAGCTGGGGCAGGGGAGACATGGCATTCAGGCAGGAGCCATGACAATAAAGATGACAAGGTTAGATTGCACAGCATTGGGTCAAGCACTACTGTTTCAACTCTCCGTTTGTATTCAGTAACGGAGAATCAGAGGTGAAAAAGCAACCCACTTCAGTGTTCTGTCCCACAAGTCTAGGAAGCAGGAACTGCTAGCGGAGCAAGGCAGAGCTGTGTCCACTTAGTACCCGAGCCCAGCTTCTCCCGACTGTTTACATACATGCCTTCCAGTATAAGGCTCTGTCCCTGTGTTGAATAGAGGGCTGCCTTGTTTGAACTAGCATGCATGGCTGTGACATGACCACCTGCCTCAGAAGTGGAGGCAGTTCCTGTCGCTTGCATGCTCTGTGAAGTTTCAAAGGTCAGCAATCAACTAATTGGAAAAGCATAGGGACCTGCAAAAGTTGCTTAGAGCAAGACCCCTGCCCCCACCCCTCTGCCTCATATCAGAGGAGGGACAAGGATGAGTTCAGAGCAGGGCATGGATGCAGCTTGGCCAACATACTTGTCCTTTCAGCTGGCAGCTGTCCAGCTCCCAAATAGCCTCTGTGTCTACTCCAAAAATAAATCACATGAGAAGGGACATAAAAGTGCATGGGCTGTTGGCCTTGGCCTTCTATAGCATCCTAGTGCCAGTCAGCCTTGAAGGGACTGGAGAGGGGCCTTAAGACCCCTCCCTGCTGCCTTCTTCCTAGGGTCCCACGGCCAGGAAGCCACCTGCTGAGTGCCCCTGGGGTGTGTGGTTTCACACAGCCTTTCTCTTTGGGCAGGGTGGGGCGCAGGGGTGGGAGGTGGTTCTCCGCTACATTCACACCAGAGAAAGGGAAGCAGGGGGACAAGTGACCCAACTGCCTCCAGGAGGTAAGGGCATCACTACCTTCTTTTCTGGATGGACACTCCTAATGGTGAATGGAAACATCCTTTCTCAGCAGCTTACTTGCAGCGTCCTGATACCCAGTGTGATTGCAGCGGCTGCCACCACCCCAGAGAGCAAGCTTCCCACAGCAGAGCCAGAGGTGAGTGCCTGCGTTTCTGCTTCTCAGGCCTCCAACCTGTTCCTTCCTCCCCACTCCCACCCCCACTGACTCCCAGATCTGGGTCTGGGATGACAAGCTGGAGTCTGCAAAGATACCTGCCTCTCATTCAGAGGCAATTCTCCACTAAGAAAAAAAAGCCAGGAAGCAGGAAATGATTCCTACCCAGTGAATTATCCGGGCTTAGATCCAAAAAGAGGTTAACAGGAAATTGTAGACAAATCCCATCACCATAAAGTTAATGCTTTCAAAAAGCAAGGGACAGAACAGGAAACAAAAGAAACCCAGCTGATTCTCCCTTAATGGGAGAAAAAAGCAAGACAAAACAAAACAAAAACTGAAAAACTGAGACCTACAAATCTTCATTTCTTGCTCCTCCCTGATGCTTCAGAGTCCTGCAAGATATACTTAACAGACTCAAGAACTCCTTACTTTAGGAAAAGGAGGAATGAAATAAAGAGTTTGGGGAGAATTGCTGTGTAAGCAGGGTGGAGGGAGAGAGAAGCACAGTCTGCATCTTGGCACGTATGCCCATATGGGAATGCGCACAGGGGCTACTATCCCCAGCACGTGTGCTCTGTTACCACAGACACGGGGCTGCCCTGGGCTATGGCTTACACATATCCATGTTAAGAAGACTCTAACAAAGTCCTGGCAGGAGCTATGTACTTGCACAAATCCAAATTCCTGCAATGGTCACAGTCTAAACCAAGATTGGAGAGACTTGGGCAAAAAGATGCTATTTCCCCCTCATGTTGAAAGCCAAGGCTTTGGAATGGTGGCTGTAGGTGGGCATGTGATTGCATTCTGAATCCTTCTGTCTCCATCCTTTGCCTTTGGCTCCCCTTGCTGTGATGGTGGCAGTGTGGCTGCCAGTTGCTCAGCTGACATTCCACTGATATACATTGCAGCTGATCTCAGCTTGCTTCTCATAGAATCAATTGGAAGAGTTACATCCATTCTTGCCATGGGGATGGGGGGAGGGCAGTCATCTTATCCAAAGCCACCTAGATCAAGAGCAATGAGGGTGGCACCCCAATGGCAATCAAGGTGTTCATTCCAAGAGAAGGGAATGGTTGAAGGAACAGGGTCAATAGCTGTCACTGTGTGGCTCTTTCTGTGATGGTAACTTTGGTCCCCTTCTTCTTTCATTCATCAGTGTTTGTGAGAAGTTTCAGAGGAAGAGTAATTATTGGTAGAACAGGTCATTGAAAGATGCAGTGGCTTGTCATACCCAGAGCCCCCTGATAACGAAGAAGATGCTAACACCAGAGAGCTGACTCTGGCTCTGGTCTAGACCGGCCCCATGCCCTGACTACTCTGAGCCATCACTGCCTGCTTCACACATGTTGCTCTTCCCTCCATTCTCCTTGTCCAAATTTCTCTACGTTATTGGCTGAATTCGTTTTGTTTGCAACTGCCAGTGTCAGAGTACTGCTTCCTTTGTCTAACCCTTCCAGTCCCTCTTCTCAGAACCTGAAAGACATTGTCAGGACTGTTGTTTACGCTTATGTATTCTTCAAGAATTCCATGGGGAGCTGGATGTAGTGACACACGTCTTTAATCCCAGTACTTGGGAGGCAGATCGCTGTGAATTCAAGCCCAGCACGATCTACATAGTGAGTTTCTGGCCAGCCAGAGCTACAGAGTGAGCCGTGTCTCAAAACAAACAAACAAACTAGAAACTTCATAATTCTTAGTTTCTTTCCCACCTGAAGTTTGCATCCTTGGGGGGAAAGTAAGTTTTATCCCAGACCTCCTAGGAGTATCTGACACATAATTGGTGTCCATTTAAGTGGGTTCAATTAATCAACCAATAGAAAAATTAGCTTGCTCATGGACCTCAATTCTGACTTTAAAGCCAATATAACTCCAGCAAGCACTGGCAAAACTCAGAATGCATACAGAGACCCTATAGCACCATCCCAGGTAGCCTTCACAGCGAATCCACCAGGTATGACCTGCTACTATCCCATATCAGGTGGGAAAAGCAGGTGTCCTCAATCATATAGCCAGTAGTTGGTGATGTTGGAGTACGCCCCAAGCATACCTGCCATCTCATTTCCTGTTTAACATATAAATGTCTCTCATTGGAATCTCCTAATGCCTGATTTTAAAGCCCAAGAGTCCCCAAGGGGTTAGCCACCTACATATGTTTTAGCCGACCTTCAGATGTTTTAGACATTGCCCTGTCACCTGACATCTCAGTGCCTCTCTACAGGAGGCTTTATTCTCTTCTACCCAAGGGTTAGGGTCATACCCTTCTCCAGAGGTCAAGGGATCATGGACTTCATGGGAGGAGGTACTCTGGGGCTCTGTAGAGAACAAGGTGCTTTACGGTGAAAGGGAGCATGGTGATTACCCCAAAAACTAGTTGGAAGGTAGGCTTTAGGATTCAAGTTTGCCCCTCAGGGCAATGGTCACTAGATATGACCCTGTCCTTTCTCCTGCCCCTGCCCTCTGTAGCATGGTCAAGCTGTATCTCTAGGGGATAGCCTCCAGGATTCTGGGAGATGACCAGATTCTAATCTCAAGGAAAACCACATCTTAAGTAAACGGTGACTAATTCTTACATCATCCATGCCCTCAAGTCACAAGCCATGGGCTGAAGCAGGTGTCTGGTACCAACAATGCCCTCCATCTGAGAGCAACTTATTTGATGCACAGTTCCCTATGTAAATGGGCTTAGCCTTCCAAACAGTAGAGCCCATTTGATCTCTGTCATTTATCTTTACATTGCCCTGTGAGGGTGAAAAGCTGGTATTGTCACCTTCCTTCTAGGGATGACAGAACTCCCCTTGGGCCCTGAGACCTAGTCAAGTCCTAAGATCACCCAGAAGGGTCCAATGGAATGGAAGCACTCTGAAGGACTTAGTACCCAAGCTTGCCTGCTTCTGCATAAGATCATGATTTGGGAACACACACACACATATACATGCACACAAATAAAAAGTATAGTCTCATAGAATTCTCTAGGTTAATATTTAAGAGAAAGACTTCTGCTAGCAGGCTAGAGAGATAGTTCAGTGGTTAAGAACTCACTACCCTCCCAGAGGACTTGAGCTCAGTTCTGAACACCTACATAAGGTGGCTCACAACCACTTGTAACTCCAGCTCCAGGAGAGTAGATGACGTCTTCTGGTTTTCAAGGGTACCTGCATGCACATGATGTACATCACACACTCCAGCACACAACACATATACATAAAATAAATAAGTTAACAACAACAACAAAAAAAAAACCAAGGCTAGCACCAAGAGAAATGGAAACATATCTTCATAGAAAACATCTACAGCATCATTATTTATAATATATATTCCCAAATATCTATCAGCTGATGGATAGGCTAAAATGTAGTGTGTCCATGCAATGAAAAATTCAGCAGTAAAATTTAGAAATAAATTTTGATGCATACTAGAACATAATTGAAACTTCAAAGACAGAAAGTAGATCTGTGGCTGTCTACTGTCTAAGCCTAGCAGGAAGTAAAAGGGTGGGGGTGGCAGCTGACTGCTAAGGGGCACAGAGCTTCTTTTGAGGTGACAAAATATTCTGAAGTTACTGTGCTGATGGCTGGCATAGGTTTGTGACTATGCCAAGACCACTATGTTGGATACTTGCAATCCATAGGTCATGTGAGTCAAACCTGAATAAAAGTGTTCAGGAGTTGTTTTAGTTAGGATTTCTGTTTCTATAAGAAAATACCATGACATGATCAAAAGTGACATGAGGAGTAAAAGGTTTCTTTCAGCTTACAGTTCCACAGCACGGTCCATCACCGAGGGAAGTCAGGGCAAGAATTAGAGCAGAAGCCATAGAGGAGTGCTGCTTACTGGTTTCTCTCTTTGGCTCGCCCAGCCTACTTTCTTGTAAAACTCAGGTCCACCCCACACACCAATTTTTTTAAATTGCCCTACAGAGTTGCCTACAAGCAATCTGAATGAATACATTTTCTCAATTGAGGTTCTTCTTCCCAGAGAACTCTAGCTTGTGTGAAGTTGACAAAACTAGCCAGCACAGAAATCCAGTGGGATCCAGTTACTCAGTGACAGGGACTGGTTGAAGGTGTGGTCTAGTGTGCTCTGATGAGCTCACCTCCCTCCCACAGAGCATGGCCACAGACAAACGGGAAGACCATAGATGGAAAAGAGAAGGCCCAGGGGCTTATCCCACCACCAACCCCACTCCCCTTACGCAGGTCCTGTGCTGCTTGCATGGTTTCGCTCTGCCTGGATTTAAGATCGTGCCTCTGTAGAATGTTCACCGTCTGTCAATTCATCTCTTTAACATTTTGAGGTAGTGCTTACCTGGGATGTTCTCCTAAGGTCTATCTTTCTTTACATTTAAGCCTCTGCTTTATTTAAATTGTAGACTGGGGATCCAGATAGGCTTGTTTGTTTTGCCAAATAGCAGACAGTTACCAAACCAGGTGTTCTTACCCTGGGGCTAAGGTAGGCTTGGGGAATCTTGTTGTTTTCTGAAATTAAATACGCAAACGTGTAAAAATGTATATGTGAGCAAACATGCTTCCTTCTCTGGGGGATGGGGTCATACAGTATGTCAGATTTTCAAGGGGCTGGAGGCTGACTAGATTTCGCAGCCTGCTGTGGGCCAGATTGCAGGTCTCTGAGCACCAAGGCTGCATCTGACCCAGTAGCACAGGCTACTCCAGCCATACTTACCACACCCAGTGACAGACAGCAAAACCGGGTTTGGGGCCGACAGTCTGTTGAGAACAGCGGTGGCTCTCATGGGCTCCCATCTGGGCCTCTGAAACAGAAGAGTTCTCATCCCGGGTTGACGAGGCTGATACACTGTGATAACTGATAAAATCTGGATTCTTTCAGTCACAACAGCGACTTTGAGAAAGTTTAAGTCCGATACAGAAAAGACACACTCAAACGGGACCGTCCTTACCAAGAAAGCACTGGGTCCGTTCGGACAGGCTGGACACTGCGATGAGCACCGCGCAGATAACGCAACGAGCAAAGAGGTGTACACAGAGTACAGGGAGAGAGGCCGTGGTCCTGGTGAGCTTGGCTTCACTCGCAGAGCAAAGGAAGGGTACCAGACAGTTCTGAACAAAGAGAGATGCTATCTGACTTCCTGTTTAGCAAGATTCTTCTGGAATGACCCATGGAGCTGAAGGAAAAAAGGGAGAGACACATTAAAGGGAAATTACTGAAACCATTAACCCCAGAAAGAAATACTGGTGCTTGAGTGAACTAGACCAATGTCCTCAAATCTCATTATGTAGCCCAGACTAGCTTTGAACTTCCTATCTCCTTCTGCTTCTACCTCCAGACTGCTGAGATTACAGGCCTATACCATACAGCCTGGAGGTCTATTAATAAGGAGAAAAAAAAAAAAAACCAGCACTGCAAATGCACAGTAAACTGCTACTTAAGTGCAATCATACCCGTGGGCATAAAGCCTTCTTCCTGAGAGAGCCTGATTCCACACACCTGGCCTCCTTCAGCAGGGACAGAGTTAGCAAGGGTCATTTTATACTTTATGGTACTATTGGTATTATACTATTTGGTACTATTATTGGTTCTTATCACAGTAAGAGATTTTGCACTTCAAGTGTAATCACACAGGCCCGATCCGACAGCATGGGCCTGTAATCTCAGCTAATTGGGAGGCTAAAGCGGAAAGACTGTCTAGACTATGTCATGCATTCAAAGCTAGCCCAGGCAAATGCCTGAGATCTTGTCTCAAAAGCCCTGTGTTGGATCCCCACCACTATATATACTGGATGTGGTAGCTCAGGCTTTTGTAATCCTAGAACTTGGAAGGTATAGGTGGGAGCATCAGGGGTTCAAGATTGTCCTTAGCTTACACGGGAGTTTGAAGCCAGCCTGGGATACATGAGACTTTACCTCCAAAAAGGAAAAAAGAAACTAGAAGAGGCACCGGGGGATCTATTCCAGAGTCAAAGCAGCCCATCTCTTGTGAAAAGGACTCTTTCCCAGTGTCCAGCCTACAGATGCTGGAAAATTGGCTAACGTTTTTGGTGACAGTGAGGCAGGGCCAGGCACCCCCTTCTGTGAGCCACCCTACCCAACGTCTGCCCTCCTGCTTTGCTGATGTGTCTGACCTAGAGGTCACCTAGGGTAACGAATGCAATTTCCTGAGAATGTCTGCAGGGCTTCCCAGTCCAGTTGGCAGCTGGCTCACCAGGTGGTCAGGATGCCCTTGTCTAACTGGCAGATTAGCTGTAAACAGACGGAAATGCTCTGCTGGAAAGTGGCCTCAGCATCTGATTTTGCCTGTCAGCTGATTAGGATTTGTTGGGCCCGAACAAGGTCAAAATGAGATTAGGAAGAAAATGCCATGTGTCTGAGTCCTACAGAGCAGCATCTCTGATTAAAACAGGATGAATGAGGGAGAAAGGCTGAAGCAAATATCAAATGCCAGCCTCAAGAATCAAGGACTAGATGCCAGGGCTGCTGTTCTGCCTGAGAGGAAGAAAGTGTACTTACTGGCAGCCTTCTGAATCTTGCCAATCTATCATGCCCTGGTGCTTCTTTACTGTCAACCAAGTTAAAGAATGAGGGTTCCGTGTCTACTGTTCAGAAGCACTGAACATGAAATCAGCAACAATCATTTAAAAAAAAAAAAAAAGCATTGCTGTCCTCTACCTCTATCGACCTTCTACAGCTATCCTAAGAGGTTTGGAGCCGTTTTCTGTAACAGCAGCTGCCTGAGTGCTGGCATCAAGGACTCCAAGGATCCAGAAGGAAGATTTCACCTCCGTTAACGGCTGCAGCACTTTAGCCTCAGACAACTCAAGGCAAGCCCGAATCTCTGTGGACAACCCTACCAGGATTTAGTCTGTCCTCAAGGATCTATTGTCTTCTGTCTTTCCCAGGCCACGCCTCTGCAGTGGTATGTGGCAGTGGTATGTGGCTTCTGTACAAGGTCTTATTGTGACAGAAGAGGCTTTTAAAGCAGCCTAAGAACTTGGAGAGAAGATATGATTTCTGTCGCACCCACAGTAGAAGACCTAGAATATTGTGGGTGCTTAGTAAGTGGCTTTGACAGCTATTTTTTCCACAGACTATTTCCTGGCACAAGGTTCAGGCCTATTCTAGGGCCAGACTTTCCTACTAGGTGATCTCACAGTCTCTTCCCACTCCAGATAACAGTGGGGCCAAGAGGCATCCCATTGTCATTGCCCAGGATTTTAAAAACTCCATGCTGGATCTCTGTGAGTTCAAGGCCAGCCTGGTCTACAGAGTGAGTTCCAGGACAGCCAGAGTTACATAGAGAAATCCTGTTTCAAAAAACAAAAACAAAAACAAAACAAAAAACTCCATGCATATTATTTTAAAGATAGGTCTAGATCCTTTACACATATTGAAATAAATAAACACATTGAGAATCTTAAAGTAAAAAATATTAGATGCGAACATTAGGAGAACTATATATGTATCTTAAAGAACTGAGAATTCATTTCCCAGGATTTGGACCAAATACTTATATAGTACAAAAATTAGCCTATGTCAGTAATTAGGGATTGCATTTATCTAAAAGGTGGAGGGGATGTGCAAGGTGTGTGATGGTGCTCACAACTAGATACAGCGGAGAAATGAAATAACAGCTTACCCTGGCATCTATGAGCTTAGTATGCTAGCACGTGCTTGGAGATATTCGATTGCTCCAGAGTTTGCAGGGATGCCATAAGTTGGAAATCTTATTGAGTTCCTTAGGAAAGAAGGAATCCAGAGCCTGGAAGAGCTGAGTTGCCCAGGAGTGGCCAAGGACACAGTGTGCTCAGGTTAATGAATATTAGGCAGAAGTAGGGAGAGGGAAGTTTAGTCACACAGTGACCTTAGATGGGGGCTTGACTCTGGATGGGACGATGGGTCTATGTCTTTTGTTCAGAAAGGGTCTTTTAGCACATCATTACAATGTTGCAAAGATTTTCTACAAGGTAATTTTGCTTCCATAGCTGGAAAGTTGTCAGATCAGCTCTACCAGCATGCTGACCTTTTCAGAGACACAGACGCCACACTGACGTCATTGTTTTATTTTTCTGTTGCTATGATATAGCATCATGACCAAGGTAACTTACAAAAGAGGGGGTTATTCAGGCTTACAGAGGGATAAAAGCCCATCACCATCATGGCAGGCAGGCATGGAAGCAGCTGGAGCACATCTTAAACCCCAAGCAGGAAGCACAGAGAGAGAGAACCAGGAATGGTGTGCAGCTCTTGAAACCTCAAAGCCCACCCCCAGTGACATCCTTCCTCTAGCAAGGCCACACCTCCTAAGCCTATCAAAATAGTGCCACCAACTGGGGACCAAGTATCTGAATGCCAGGGACTATGGGAGACATCTCATTCACACTCCCATAAACACCTTCTGTTTCAAACTCTTGTGGCTTGCTGAATCAAAGCTGCAGAATCTGAAATGTGCATACTGCCATTTCCTTCAAGAATTAACTCCTCTTTCTCAGCTTGAGATACTGAGTGGGAAACACCTGCCCTCATCTGAATGAATCTCAGGGGTGTATTTCTCATACCTATATCTCTGGATTTCAACACATTTGGCCATTCTCCTGGAAAAGGACATTGATGGGGAAGTGCTCACACACACAGCACTGCACTTGAGGGCAGCTCCATGGGGCATCCTCAGTGATATTCTGTGTCTGACACACACAGTGGGGGGCAGAGCTGGTCCTTTCCCAATTCTCCACCTGGCCAGCCTGGACTTCTTCCATTCTTTCCAGGAAGACTGAGTTTGGTGTTGATGTGATGGTATCCCTCTGAAGGGCTTCTCTTAGTACTAGTCCCCTTAGAGACCTGTGATCAGAGCCATGTGATGTCCAAGCCTCTGTCTCCAGCTCTGGGCTCCCAGCTGAGCTCCTCAGGACTGTTCATTCCGAAGGCCCAAGAATGGCCCTGGATGCTCTTTTGGCCAACAGCCCCTACCCCACCATTGCTTTTACAGTACTGTAACAAAATACCTGACAGAAACAACTTACGGCAGAAAAGGTTCACTGTGACTCGCAGTTTCAGAGACATTTCAGTCCATCAATGCTGGGGAAGGCATGGTGACTGGAGGGCAGAGTAGAAGCTGTTTACATGATATGGACCAGGAAGTGGAGAGAGCTAGACCAGAGCCAGGGATAGGTACAGTCCTCAAAGACCTGCTCCTACTGGCCTCATTCCCTCAACCAGGCTCACCTTCTAAAGACACTATAGGCTTCAAAATAGTGCCACGAGTTGGAGACCAAGTCAGTGGTCCAAATTCAGACCTCGCTCCCCATCCTGCCCTCACTGTATCAGAGCAACTGCATTGGTTGGGGGAGAGATGTCAGAGTACACCTCCTGGAGGGCCACATGCCTCTATCTGAACTAGCAGGTGGGCAAGCTGGGGCCTACACACACATGAATGCTCACTCACTCTTCCCAGGTTGAAATGCCTGTGGAAGAGAGGTTCTCTTCACCAATGATCGGAAACAATTAATCATGGTTTCAATTGGTTTATTTGATCCGTACTCTCTGAGTCCACTTCATCCTCTTCAAGCCAGTGTTATTTGTACAGATGGCAACCTTCCTTCCTTCTCTGTGGTATGAAGATGATATCCATAGCCAACCGAGGAAGTCCCAGACTCACCTGAGGACTCCCCGAGTCTAGCCAGGATAGATGTAAACTGTGGTGAGGGATGCTGGGAAGTCTCTCGCCGCCCCTCCCTTACCCTAAGCTGGTGGCCCCTACCTTGCCTAGCAGAATGAACCTGATAGTGCTTGGCTCTGGGAATGGTGTAGATGTACAGACAGATACAACCACACACAGATACCTACACCCTATGTGGGGACAGATGACAGAACAGAGAAGGGCTCCCTTTCACCAGCAGTTTGATTTTAGAGGACTGTCTTTCAACACAACCAGTTGTTTCCCTGGTGACAGAGGCCTCAAAATAAACAGGATTCTGCTCAGACAGTAGTCCACTGGGCTCAGGCTTCTGCCCCAAGACAAACCATGCTAAAATAACACCCAAGGTAGTCGCTGCCACTGTCTGCTGTCTCTGCAGTCCCCAGGTTTGCTGCACTGTCAAGAGCTAGGGGAACTTAGAGCTCCGTGTGCACTGACGTGGTGGGTGGGGCTGTGTGGTGGTCTGCAGGCAGGGGCCCCTCTGCTGATGAACAAGGGCCAAAGGCAGACCTGGAGGCCAGCGCTCTCCACTCCCCCACCCGCCTCCCTGCTCCCCACACAGCCCTCTGGGACTGGCATGGTGTCTGGAGGCGGGCCAGCAACCTGATGTGCATGCCACAGCCCGTCCCTCTCCCCACACAGAGCTGCAGTAATCCTGAGGTTCAGAGAGCCGGCTGGAGAGGCAGCCTCAGCACAGGAACCCTGACACTCACAGCAAAGGCCACCAAGCAGATTCCATCCCCCTTGGGAGCAAGTGGAGTGAGGACAGCCCCCAGCCTGCTGGCTCCTCAGGTAAGAATTAGGGGTTGTGTTATATCCAGAGCTGGGTTTGGCTGTTGTGTCCAGAAACATGTATAAAGCTGGTAGAGAGGGAAGGAAGAACGGGGGGGGGGGGGGGGGGGGACCTGTGAGGGCAGAGATGTGTTTTAAACAGTTAGCAGGGAGCCAGCAGGCCTGCCAGGGTATTGAATGGGTTCCCCTCTTGCTGGCTTGGACTGGGGTGCAGCCTGCTCTGGAGGAGGGCCCGCCGAGGGCACAGACAAAAATAATACTTACAGGTTAGAGACTGCAAAAGTAATCCTACACCCGGCTGCCCTGTCTTTATTCCACAGCGCTAGCCCCAGAGGGCCGGAGGGGGTGGGGATCATTGATTGACTAAAGCCCAGGATGCAGCCTTTGAGATGTGTGGAAACTGAAAGCTGTGGCCACAGTGGGTCTGGCTCACACTGTCTTGCTGTGTCACAGTCACCCTGCTCAACAGCCTAGAGACTCAGCTTCCTTGGAAAATCTGGGAAACACGGGTTTTTATCCGCCGTTTTGTAGTAGAGCTGGTGGCTTTGATAGGGTGGGACTGTCATGTGAAGTACATACGCTCTGATCCTCTATCACAGTCACAGGCACTCCTCAGGACCCCTCCCTTAGGCTCCTGTAGGGACTAGTATAGACCAAAAGTGGGCAAGACTCCTGGACAGAGGCCTTGAGACTCAGCCTCTGGTGCCCCGTGGGAATGCCAGGCATTTAATCAAGTGGCGTTTTCACAGAGACCTCGCCTCCCACCTCAGTCCCAAGAGCTCCTTGTGTCTCTGCCCAGTTTAAGCCTCTGTGCTTTCTTCAGCCTTTTTAACATCCACTGTTCCTTCTCCCCCTCCTTCCTGTAAACTTCAGTGACCAGTATCTTCACTTTCCCTTTCTATGAGGATGTCATCTGTGGGCTTTAGCTCCTCATGCCACAGTGGGGGGTTAGGGGTGGGTGGAGAGAGACAGGCATCCCCAGAGAGGCAGCCCTGTTTCCCTCACCCCCAACTGCTGCCATGGCACCTTGGCAAAATATTAAAAGATAACTCAGCTCGCAAAATGCTGGCCATAGGAGCTGAGGGTCTGAGTTGGATCTCCAGAAGCCGCTGTCTTTTGCTGTTTTTCAGTTGTGAGGCCTAAAGCCAGGGAGGCAGAGACAGGTAGATCCCAAGTGCTCACCAGACAGCCAGTGTAGTCTACTGACTGAGCTCCAGGTCAGTGAGAGACCCAGCTCCAAATAAAAACAGAAAACAGAAAACAAACAAACAAAACCTTAGGTGGACAGCTCCTAGGAGCAGTACCTAAGGCTGTCCTCTGGCCTCGGCATATACATGCACACAGGTGTACCTGGGAGTGCGCATACACACACACATACACACTCACAGACACATACACACACACATGGAGAACAAATGGCCTTGTTTTGGGGGGGTAGTGTTAGCTACCCTCACAAGGACTGTTGTCCGTGTGAATAAGCGTGGTTTGGTGGAGACTCTGAATCACAGCCACAAACTCCGTCTGCCTTTGTTTCCTTTGGGTTGATCACTGAGGGCTTCCCAGGAAAGTCCCCTCTTAAAACTGTATCTTGGGAGACAAGTTCAACAGTTTACTGCTGAGGGCAGCTGGCTGAGGATTTGGGAACACTTTCCTTTGTTGTCCCTGTTTTAAAAGTATGAACACATGGATTTGCTAATGAAACACTTCTTTCAAAACGAAGGTAATATATGAAAAGTTAAGCAAGAAAACAATTGTATCTTTACGTGTCCTTGCCCGGTTCTTAAAAGGATGTAAGAAAGCAGGTCACGGGTAAGTGGTCTGAGCCACGGGTGTGTGGCACCAATGATGCCGATGCCATTTCCAGGGGTGATGGCAGGTGGACACTTGATCTACACTAGCAAAGAAATGTGCAATCCAGGGAGAGATGCTGAAGCCAACCTTTGTGCAGACATGAATTCTGTAGACTCTGAAGAAGTTAATAATCGAGGACCTGCAACCCTGTGTACCAGCGGCCAGGAGGGCAGAAGTACACCCACTTCTGACTGTTGTCGAGGCATTGCTTAGCTGACACAGTTCCCCTTGGTTTAAGTTGCTAGGATAGAATGGACAGGATGGACACACCCTGCTTTAAGTAAAGCTAACATCTATGCTTGCAAGTGGGTAAATCTTTTTCTTTAAGAAAAGATTCACAAACAGGCAGTTTTTCATCAATGACCAAAAAGATATCTCAAATCTGAGGTGACTGGTTCCAGCCCAATCAGACAGAGGAGGGAAGGGAGCTACTGAGTGTATAAGTGACAGCGAAGGATTGGGACGAGAGGTTAACAAAGGAACCCAAGGCAGAGGTCAGGAGCCGGCTGTAGGGCAGTGGGCTGCAGGGCCAGGAGGCAGAGAGGCAAAGGAGGGAGTAGTAGCTGATTTAATTCCTACGTCAGAGTAAAAATAAATAACTAAATAAAAGCATTGTAGGGGATGGGGAGATGGCTCCATGGGCATAGCCATTGGCACACAAGCACAGAAACCTGAGTTTGGATCCCCAGCACCCATGTAAAGCACACATCCGTAATCTTGGGGCTCCTCCGTGATATGGGACGCACAAACAGGAGAATCACCAGAAGTTTGTGTGCCAGAGAGTCTGTATACGCACCAAGGAACAACAAAAGAGAGACCCTAATCTCAAACAAGTGAAGGCAAGAGCCAACACCTAAGGTTGTCCTCTGATCTCTACATGCAACCATAGCCTTGCATACCTGCACTCACGCATGAATGAACACACACAAACACACACACACACACACACAATGGAGAGCAACTGAAGGACACCTAAAGTCAACCTCTGACCTCCATATACATGAATGCATATGTACCCATGTACCTGCACATGCATGTGGACATACATAAACATGCACATAGTGCATGTGAATACACACACATATGAGAAAAGCAGAGTTACACAGAGGCTAATTGCATGGATTCTGCAGTGAGGCAGCTGAGGTCCAAATGCTGATGCTGCTACTGATTGGTGCTGTGACTTGTCTCCCCCCTCCCTAGTCCTCATCTGTGAAAAAGGTGATGAAGTGCTAACCTTGTTAAGGGCAGGATCAAGTGAGGAGCAGCCTTATCCCCGTCTCTGGTTTTCAGTGATGCTGCGGAGTGCTGAGGAGGCTGCAATGCCCCAGTGCCGCCCTCTGGCACTTTTGCTTTGGCATGTGGCTTTGTTTGCATTTGTGAAGATCTGGAGACAGAACAGCCATTGTCCTAGTCACTGGTGTTTCTCATCCTTTCTGTATCCAGGCACTGGGCTCAGCTTTAAGTCCACCAACAACCCAATGAAGCTGGGGGCGAGGAGGGGGGGGCGCAGTACAGATGCAAGGTTGAAGTTCAGCCAAAGGGTCATTTACCTGGGATCTTGTGGCTACCAGGAGGCAGAGTCAGGCTGTCCAGCAGGTCTGTGCTCCTAACTGGGAGGCATTATGAGAGACAGGTGAAACTCGGTAACAGGAATTCAGCAACAGGTGACACTTGAGGGCCCTAGAAAATAGGCTAGAATTTAGAAGCACTCTTTAGAGATGGCAGGACCCTAGCTGGGGTCATGGGCAAAGTCTCAACCTTGAAGACTTACATGCAGGTGTGTCCAGTCTGCAGCTGATGGTCCCTGTGCACTTCAGAATAGCCATGAATACATCAAAACATAAAATTATAAACTTACTTAAAACATTATGAGGAGATTTTTTTTGAGAGTTTTTTGGTTATTTTTTTGTAACTTTAAACGTGGACACCACTGACAGTCTTGGGTGGCAGGATCTTTGGAAACAGACAGGCTACACAGGTACTATGTCCTCCAGTTTTTCTTAACCAGACAGAGGGTGGAGCTAGAGAATACAGTAAATGCGGCTAAGAACTAATCCGGGCATGGCGAGAATGCTGGACCAGGACTCTCTGAACACTTGGAGCCTAAGTTCCAAGTTGCCTGAACCTAGTTGTAGAGCTAGGAAGAACAGACAATCCAAAACAAAGTGTCTTAACCAGGCAAGTTCATGGTGAAGGGAAAGATCGGACTTTCCTGAAGAGTACATCCAAATGTAACCCACTGAGCTCGGTGTCCCCGGAACCCCTCAAGAGCACCTCTCTAATTTTGTTCAGACAATGCTGGTGATGCCGGCAGGTGGAAAGGGGCATGCCTACCTTGCAGTAGGCTATGTTGGCATGGAGGGTTACTCATGGGCATGACTCAGCTCTGCCCCTCCAGGCACAGTGCTCTTGTCCAGGTTTAAAACCTTTAAGGCCCATAAAGAATCTGGTTCCTGCTGGGCTCAGTGGTGTAGGCCTGTAATCCCAACTGCTCAGGAGAATTGCCTGGACATTTAAGGAGACTTTATCTCAAGATGAAAACGAGGAAGAAGGATGGGGAGACAGCTGAGAGGGACCATCTAGCACGCACATGGCCCTAGGTTTAATCCTCAGCCCTATAAAAGGGGGAACAGATCAGATTCCTAAGTCCTGCGCATAGAGGTGATTCTTCAGTGGGTTCATGAGGGACCCAGGATTCTGCATTTCCTCAGCGATGCCCAGATGGTTCTGATGCCTTTGATCCACAGGCCACAGATAGAGAAGCTTGGGTCTGGCCACCCACTGTGGGTGGGTGGGAACACAGTTTTGTGACCTAAGTGGCAGTTGGTCTCTTCTTTGTCATACTGACTTGCCTGACAGACCTTTCACCTATCATAACATTATTGTGTACAAGGGCCATCTCCCATGGTGCTCTTCTCCCAGAATCCTTCACAAAAATGCCACAAGGTAGATGTTATTATTATATGAATCTCACTAATGCAAGAAATGGGCCCATCACAAGGAAGTGGTGGAGCTGGGATTTGAACTCATCACTTGCAGACTAGCAGAGCCCAAATGTATATAGGTGAGAGGCTGTTCCTCCGTGAGAGTAGGTTCAGCCCTCCTTTCTCACTCTGAGGTGGGGTATCCTTCTCTAGCTCCCATTCTTGCTCACCTTTCCCAGGCTCATGTAGCATTTCTCCAGAGGATTCTATGTTCCCACACCTCTCTACCTTTGTTGCATTCGAATGTCAGAGGGATGGGGGAGCAGGAGTAATAGGTCAAATTCCTATGTTGAAATCATCCCAGAACCCCAAAATTCCAGAATATGACCCTATTTAGAAAGAAGGTCTTTTCAGAGATATCCCAGTTAAGGTGAGGCTGGGATGACTGGTGCCCTTATAAAGAACAGAAATTTGCACAGAGACATAGAGGGAGGAGACAGCCATGAGGGGAGAGCCTGGAACAGGGCCTCTCTCAAGGCCCAGAAGGAGCTAACCTGCCAACACCTCTCTGTTGTTTTCCCACCCATTCTGGGGACTTTTCCCAGCAGCCCCAGCCAAGCCATATAGTAGGAAGCCAAGTTCCTATTGTTTCCTCTAGGACCTGACCTTGGGATGATCTAGTTGAAGGTCAACACACAGTGCCAAGTTGGAGCAACATTTTAAAATTGCAATTCTGAATGCCTATTGTCCTAAGTGTTGCTCTTGAGAGCATTAAAAAGGCTTTTCTTAGTTAGGGTTTCCATTGCTGCAACAAAATACCATGACCAAAAAGCAAGTTGTGGGGGGAAGGGTTTATTTGGCTTACACTTCAATATTACACTTCATCAATGAAGAAAGTCAGAACAGGAACTCACACAGGGCAGGAACCTGGAGGCAGAAGCTGATGCAGAGGCCATGGAGGGGTGTTGTTTACTGGCTTGCTTCCCATGGCTTGCTCAGTCTGCTTTCCTATAGAACACAGGACTCCAAGCCCAGGGATGGCACCACCCACAGTGGGCTAGCCCTCCTCTATCAAGAACTAATTAAGACAATGCCTTATAGCTGGATCTTATGGAGGCATTTTCTCAATTGAGGTTACCCCCTTTCAGATAACTTTAGCTTGTGTCAAGTTGACATAAGACCAGTCAGCACAAGGCCTGAGGCTCGGGAAGGAAGGACCGAAGAGAGAGATTGAGGAGGAAAGAGAAAGCAAAGAGAAAATGAGGCAGGAGAAAGCATCGAAATGGGGACTGGTAAGGCTTATGAATGCCAGTGATGACCAAGTTGAGTTTATGCACGTCACTTGTAGAAACTTCCTGTGGCCGAGAACATGCCAAACACTGAGCTGCAGTAGAGCCGGGACCCATAGTTCCTCAGCTGGAGAGGCCATAGATGGAGGTCTGGATAGCAGTCTCTTCTGAGGGACCTGCAAAGCACAAGGCAGAGGTACCTGGAGGTGATGCTTGCCTGTGCTGAGATCTGAAAGACTGTCACATGGAGGCAGAGGAGGGCAGAAGACTCCAGAAGGTCACATGGTGTGAGGAAATATGGCTACCAAGAAGCCACAGCAAGGCCAGTGTGGCTGGAGGACAGGGAAGAGGGGCTGCCTAGAAAAAGGGCCTGTTGAAGGTTTAGGCATTGTTCTCATTTGCTGGATAAAACACTAACCAAAACCAGCTCTGGCTTCTAGGTTACTGCCTGTCATCGAGGGGAGCCAAAACGGGAACTCAAGGCAGGAACCTGCAGGCAGAATCAGAAGCAGAGAGCACACAGCACACCGACTTGCTCCCTGCTTCTGCTCAGCTGGCTTCCTTATAGAACCCAGAACCACCTGTCACAGGGTGGCACTGCCCACAGTGGGCTGGGCCCTCCTCCAGCAATCAAGAAATGTCCCTATAGACATGCCCATAGGCCAATCTGATGGCAGCAATTCTTCATTTGAGCTTCCCTCTTCCCAGATTTGTCAAGTTGCCAACCAAGAATAGCCATCACAGGTGCTTAAGCTGTTGAGCCACAGAAAGCTTAGAGGGTGTGACTATGTAAGAACACTCTCATTCAAAACAGGGTTAGAGATGCTGGGGCAGCAGCAGGCAGCCTGGGCTGGGGGCCAGCTTCTCAATTTCACAAGGCTACATGAACATAAGGGAAGAGAATAGTGTTCCAGCCATGGTGCTCCCTCAGCAATGAACGCCTTGGGTGTCTGCATCGGCCCCAGGGTGAAGGGTCAAACAGGCACAGTGTATCAATTACTCTTTCTCCTACTGTGATCAAATACCTAGTAAGAAGCAATTTAAGGTCTGAAGGTTTTATTTTGGCTTACAGTTTAAGAAAGAATATGGCTTCATTTGGCAGGGGACGCATGGCTGGCAGGAGGGTAGGGGATCTGGTCACATTGCACCTGTAGACAGGAAGCCAAAAGAGACAGGAAGTTGGGACAGACTGCAAAACCTCCAGACCTACCGCTGATGACCTACTTCCTCCATCAAGGTCCTACTTCTTAAAGGTTCCGTAACCTTCCAAACAGCATTCCCTGCTGGAGACCAAGTGTTCAAGTTTGAGCCTATGAGGAACGTTCCACATTTGAACCACAATAGACTATCAGATCCCAGTTAATAAGCTAGGCAGCCAAGCAGGGGTCATATTTCAGGTGACTGGACCTCACTGGGAAGGCACAAGGGTCTCAGGGACACAGCCTCTGCTTTCTGCTTGTGTTCTGCCTGCAGTAGCAGGAGCTGGTACACATTTGGGGATCTAATTGTTCAGCAATGTCTGGGGAAGGTTGGGGAAAGGAGGGGACAGAGGAGAGTGACAATAAACAGAAGAGAAAGCTGGGAGAGACAGGGATGAAAAGGGACAGAAGTTGCTGGGAGGAGAAATGCAAAGACCCCAAAGGTAAATGTGTCTTAGTCATGACTTCACGCAAGAAGCTGTGAGCAAGTGTGCTAGAGCACACCTGCAATCTCAGCACTTGGGAGACTCAGGCAGGAGGATCAGAGTTCAAGGCCAGCATGGGTTACAGTGGTGGAGCCTGTATAGAAAGGAAGGAAGGAAGGAAGGAAGGAAGGAAGGAAGGAAGGAAGGAAGGAAGGAAGGAAGGAAGGGGAAGGGAAGGGAAGGGAAGGGAAGGGAAGGGAAGGGAAGGGAAGGGAAGGGAAGGGAAGGGAAGGGAAGGGAAGGGAAGGGAAGGGAAGGAAAGAAAAGAAGGAAGCAAACAGAGACATTGGAGATGGCTAAGCAAGGATAAATTCATGGGGTGACTTGGAAGGAGGGAGCAGCCAAGATGCATTTGAGAAACTTGAGTCCTGTGGCTTCTTTTCCTTCGGTGGCCCTTTCCTGCCTCTGGGGCTGTGAGCTTGCCGTCAGCCTGGAATGCTTTTCTTTGAGTTCCGCACATAGCAGAGTATCTTTTTTTCTCAGCCTCAGGCTTACCTCAAAGAGGCTTCCAGTTACTCTAGTCTTAGCCTGCCTCTCCTATGTGGGCTCACCCCAAGCTGCAGTTGTCTTGCCAATTTTAAAAAGCAATGCTATTGCCTATTCTGTTAGAACATAAGCCTTACAGGGCAAGAACCAGTCCTTGTCTGTCTTGTTTCCTGCTCCTTCTCTAGTACCTAGGACAGAGGCTAGCCACCAAGTAGGACTAGTCTCAGTAGCCAGATGGCCAGTGAATGAGGGGATCACTACTTCTTAGGAGTAAGAGAGCCAAGGTCTGTGGCAGCAACAACACATCCTGTCACCCTCTGCTGTCCTTACAACTCCTGTGAAACCCGAGTCCAGGCCTTACGGTTCTCAGCTGCTCTGGCTTGGCCGGTGTGCTGTCACCTCTGCAAAGTCACTTCAGGCAGATCAAAGGCCATCCTAGATGTGCATAGAGATGAATAACCTTTAGGGGCACCTAAAGCAAGTGAGAGATGTCAAACTCCCAGAAAGAACACAGGGATTGGCCTTGCCTCTGAATCATGGGAATAACAGAGTGGCTCATATTGATCACCCAGTGTGTGCCAAGTGCCCTCCATGCCCTGGAGACTCTAGAGAAAGAAAGTGCTTCTAGAAGGTGCTGCTTTCCTTGTGCCTTCCTCAGAAGCCCTGTTTGACACAGCAAGGGTAGTGGTTGGCAATAAATGCGACAGAGCCTTGCCCTGAGGAGAGAGCAGATCCCTGTCTCAGAGTCACAGGCTGGGTGACCTGGCTTTTTGGAGTAAGCTGTGTGACACAGTATTCCTCCTTCAGTTCAATTATTATGTCTGGTAGAAGGGCATTTCTACATGGTAGGTGCAGGTTAGGTTCAAAATGGCATCTTTCAAAAGGTTCCCCCCCCACACGATGAAATTTTCTTGCAGTTAGCTGCATAAAATCCATTCTCGTTCTCCAAGCCTAGTTCAGGCGAAGCAAAGCCTTCAGGCTCCAAGTAGAAGGTCAAGAAGTCTTCTGACAGCTCCCATGCTTACCCAGGTTTTTCGAGCCTGTGGTGCTCAAATGTGGTCAAAGACAGAGGTTATGGGGTAGAACAGTCTGGGTTCAAGTTCTGGATCTGGCACTCCACAGCCGTGAGTTCCCAGTCAAGTTAAGTAATGCTTACGGCTCTATTAACTAAACATTGCAGCAACACCTGTCCCTTACAGATCTTGTGAAGAATAAATACGTGAGTTAACACAGGTAAAATCCGTATGTCTGCTCGTGCTGCCTCAGTGGTAGCTGGTCCCATCCCACAGGCTTGGACATTAGAGATAACACCCACAATGTTTAGTACACAATGCATAGATAGCAGCTGACATTTCCTAAATGACCTGTGAATTATTATCGCTGCTGACAGACTCTGCAGTCTGACTAAGGTTTCTGGAAATCTTCATGTGAACATTTCTAAACTTAAAAGAAAAATAGTACTGAACCATGAAGGCTTCCCCCTGCCCTGCAGATTCTGGCAGTGCCCCCCAACCCCACCCCCGCCCATCCCCCATGGGAGGATTATCATTAGGGGCTTTTCTTCATGTCAGGAACCTAGGACCAAAAAGCAAGAGCTCTCTGAAGTGCTGAAGGCTGATGCCCGGAGTAGATGCAGTCATCTGGCGCACTGAGCTTTAGATGTCCCCAGGAAGGACTACAGACGTGTAGGCTTTTGTTCCTTTTGTTCTAGGCATGCAAAGGCTTCCTACCCAAGTAACCAATGCAGGGCCTCTCCAAAAAATTCTGCTTAGTGTCCCCTGAGGCTGGTGTTGTTTCAGATCACTTGGAAAAGGGTAACAAGGACTGCAGGAGCTGCTCATAGTGGCGGACTGAGCAGCCCTGGCCTGTCTGATGCTCTGCCCTCCCTCTCAAGGGCTTTAGCTAATGAACTGTTCTTTCTGCTGCCCCCTCTGTGAGAAAGCCTCGGGAACGGGAGGTCTAAGGTCAGACTGGAGCTGATATGTGAAGCAGAGCACAGCTGTCCCTCTTGATGCTTTCAATTCTCTGCCCTTCCCTTGTGATGTCTCGGAGCTGTGGCTACGGAAAAAGCCACCAGTGGTGATCAATGTCTCAGTGGTCTGAGAATTGTTTGCCTCCCACAAGGTGACTGTGGGCACATCACTTGGCTTCCAAAACAGCACAGAGAGACAGAGACTGGGAAGGGGTCCAGGCTGAGTTCTGCAGTGGGAAGGGGTCCAGGCTGAGTTCTGCAGAAGCTGGCAGCACCCACACCCCCACTCAGCTTATCTTTTATGTCTAAGGCCCAGCAAGGAATACGGAGTCAAACCCAGCTGCTCTCCTAAGACATTAGACAGTTGCTCACTGAAGACTGATAGTCTCCCAAATGGAAGCTGGAACCCGTCCAGTCCCCCTCTGGCCCTTCCTGATACTCCCCCACCTCCCACTGAGGCCTGAGGGTTTAATACACAGCTGGATCAGGGTGGATCCAGAGGCACACAGTGCAAGCAAGAAGAGAGGGCGTTTCTAAGGCAATGTCCCAGTTGTTTCTAGTGACCCATTGACCTGACCCTCCCTGCCTTACGCAGCCCCAGACTGAGCCAAGACTTTGGAGGGCGGCTTCACCTTGGGGAAGCTGGCCTGAGCCTACTGTACTGGGTGGGAGGTTTGGATCCCACGCTGGATGGGCCCTGGGGGAGGTCAAGGAAGGATGAGCCAAAGAGGGGCTCATTGTGTCTTTCCTTCTCTCTGTTCAACAGTCAGATGAGGGTTGTGGGGGTCCCTGTTCTAGGAACTGTCCTGAAAATCTTTTAACACATCTTGGCCATAAAATAGAAATCTGTCTTGAATTGGTGACATGGAGTCTTTTCATCAGGCAGGGTGGCACTCATCTGTAATCCTAGCACTTGGGAGGCTGAGGCAGAGATCGGGAGTTTGAGGTCTGCCTGGCTACACAGTGAGACTCTTTTGTTTGTTTATTTGTTTGTTTGTTTTGCTTATTTAAAAAGCCCTATGGGCTTCAGAGATGGCTCTGTCAACAGAGTGCCTGCTTTTATTTGGATCCCCAGCACCACGATAAAAAGCTGGGTACCAGAGCGCACATTTGCAACCCCAACACAGCAGTGGGATGGGGCCTGGGGATGTGAGGCAGGAGGATCTCTGGCCATTCACTCGCCAGCTAGTCTTGCCTAGTCAGTGAGCTCCAAGGTCAGTGGGAGACTTTGTCTCAAAAAAATCAGGTGGAGAGTGATTGAGGAAGCCAGTGTCGATGCCTGGCCTCCGCGTGTGTGCACGTACATGCACGAGTGTGCACCTACCTGCACACACACAACTGTGTGTACATGCATATAGTACACACACACACACACACACACACACACACACACAATTTAAGAAAACACCTCACACACTCAGCTGGAGGAAGGGACTTGTGGTGAAGGACAAGAAGCTGTCCATTTGTCAGTGGAGGCGGCCCTGACACTGTTTTCCTGTCTCCAGATCCTTTTCTTCCTGGCCAGCCTCACATCCTGCTGGGCTGCGTTGGCCGGCTGATGTTGCTCATTATCTCTCTCCATCTTCTCTCTGCTCACTCCACCCAAGGGGGTTATTTTTAAACTGCACTGTAATGCTAGGGCTCAACTGAACACACTACATCCATCCACAGCAAACAGGGCTGCCTGGAAAGAGAGCCCTCTTCCTCTTCCCAAGGTCTTTCTCTGCTTCCCCCTGCATCCTCTCCCTTCACATTTATTTATGTGCTTCCTGAGGGAACTGTACAAGTTACAAAGACTGGACAGCAGTCCCCGCTGACAGAAGCAAGGACAATGGCAAGGAAAGAAGAAAGGGGGAGTGGGGATGGAGAGAGGGAGGGAGGGAAAGAGGGAGAAAGAAACTAATTAGCAAAGACTGTGACAGGTCTGGTCTGGGGAGACCTTGGTAAACAGGGCAGAGAGGTAAGCATTCTGGGAGGTCATGGAAGCAGAGATAGATGAGGCCAAGAGTAAGCAGACAGAGATTCTTCTCTTCCTGAGGTGGGAGGAGCTTGGTGTGTTCTAGAACATAACAGAAAGCCCACGGACCAAGGGAGAAGTAGTCTGGGTAAGGCTGGGAGCCATGAGCAGATGATGTAGGGCCTTGGAGCCATGCAGACTTGAGCCTTTATTCTGACTGCTGTGGAGAGCAATCAGGCAGTTGGAGGCAGGGGTGCCAGTGGTGGTTTAAGCCATCATTTGGCTCCTGGCAGGAGAACAGACTCAACAAGGTATCAGGAAAACTGAAGAGAGGTACAAGAGATGAAGGCAAGAAGGGCCATCCTAGGAACAGACTAGGAGCTCCAATTTGCCAGTCACTGAACATCTTCCCTCCAAAGGCTGGAAGAACTGTATCCCACAATCACAAGACAGAAGAAAGGAACATCCAGCCCCATGTCACAGGTGATTAGTAGAATCTATACACTCTAGGTAGCCTATTGCCTACAACTGCAATCTTTACTAGTTTTCTAAGCACGGTAAGCTTTTTGTCCAACACTGGCCCCCGTTGAGTCTTCCGGAGGGTGTGACAATACTATTCTCTTTACACCATGATACCGTCTCTGTCCTTTACCTCTTTGGAAGGAGTATGAAGCCAAATGGAGCAAATACACGTGTGTGTGTGTATGTGAATGTGTGTGCATTATTGCAGCTTGAACCTAGAGCCTCGTGCATTGTCCAGCAATAGCTTCACCACTGAATACATTCCTAGTCCTCTTTTCACTTCTTATTTTGAGATGAGAATCTAACTAAAGAGCCTAGATAGGTCTTGAACTTGAGATCCTTCTGCCTCAGCCTCCTGAGAAGCTGAGATTAAAGGATCACACCACCATGCTCAGTTCAAATCCATCGTTCTTAAAGAAGTTATGGATTTTTGTGTGTGTTTTTAGCACGTATGTACGGGTGTGTGTGGATGTGTACGCACATATGCATTTCTTTGCTGTGTTGCAGACTGAACCTGCCAACGGCCTTGTATATGCTAGTAAGTGTCCTACCCCTGAGATACATCCCAGCTCCACTACCATGTTTTAAAATCTGCACAGAAAAGTCTTGAGGGAGGCCTATGGTTCTCTGGTTAAAACATCTGTTGCCAAACATGACGATCTGAGTTTGATTCCCCAGGACCCAGGCGGTGGACAGAGAGAACCGACTCCTGCAAGTTGTCCTCTGACCTCCACACATGGTGCACCTCCCCCATTCACAAGCACGTGCACACAATTTAAAAATTGTTATTACTTAAAAAGGCCCAAGAGACACAACGCAGAGTGTCTTAACAGCAGAGCAGTGTGAGTGAAGTGGTCTTTTTCACTTTTAGTTTTTTATTATTTTGAATACAGTGTCTGCTTCACAGTGAAGACTCAAAATTTTCTTGTTTAATTACTTTCTTGGATTAATGAGAATATGTCACTCAAATTAGTTCTGGATGATTAGAGTAGTAGATTTTATTATTTGAAACGTAAAGTAAAGCTTAAGAAATTTTATGAAAAATAAAAATATACTCGTTATTGTTAAATGTTAGTAATGTTGATTATACCTTGAAGCTTTGTCCTCGTCCTACCTGTGTCTGTCTGTCCGTCTGCCTGCCCACGCACTTCACACATGAGTAACAAATACAGTATCCTACCATATTTATAGGCTTTTCACTTACTTTTTCCCCTCAATAAACCACAGATAATCTCCATCCTGTTTAATATTCTCCTGAAATTCTCCTGAAAAGGAATTTTTAGTTGTGGCAGCACACTCCTCTAAATTTTTTAGTGAGCCTCCTATTATTGGATATTCAGTTTGTGATGGCAATGGTCAACAGTTCGGCACTGAATACAACCCTTCAAAAACAGCTATGCACAGCTACTATTATGCTTGGGTTCCACACCACATTCTATAGCCTGGGTGGCTCATAAGTGAAGGTAATTTATTTCTTATTGTTCTGAAGGTTGGGAACTCTAAGATCAAGGAGCCATCAGACCTGGAGTCTGATGAGGGCTGACTTCTTTTCCCATATAGTAGAAGGGTGATGGATCTCTGGCCCAGCAATCCTCTGTGTGTGGGTTCTACCCCTGTGGTCCACTCACTCCCCAAAGTCCATCACCTCCTAATATTATCTGGGGAGGGAGGCTTAACATGTGCCCCAAAGGGCACAAAAACAGTCAGACACTAGCACTCATGTTACCATTAGAAAGGAAGGCCATTTAAGACAAAGGGGGAGCATATTCCTAGGCGGTTTGTGGTGGGCCAGCCGCTGTGTTTCCTGCCGTTGTCGCCGTGTCAGAGACTGGAGCTGAGGTGTGTTTGGAACCCTCCCACCCCCTCGGTGCCGCCCACTGCTCACCTTCCGAGTATGTTCTTGGTGTAATCCCACCATAATGGGAAAGCTGGGAAAAATTCTAATTGAGACTTAAATGTGGGTCCTGAAGTTAGGAGATGATTTCTTTGCAGTCCGATCCCTCGACAGCTGTGTGACCACGGGTGAGCCTCCCTTGGAGCTTCTGGACCCTGTGTATCACCGGGAAGGATGTTGGGTAGAATGATTTGTGATGGTGGAGGGAACTTATGCTCAGGTTTGGAAAACAGCCTCCAAACCTCTTCTATAGGAACCAAGGAAAATGGATCTCAAAACCGCTCAGGATTTCCTCTTATCTTTATTGATCCTTTTTCTCATTTGGAATTCAGGGGAGGGGGTAACAAAAATCTAAAATGTTAAAGATAGTGGACCATTTTCCCCTTCTTACCAAGAGCTAGGTCAGTTGGATTAGAGCTAAATTTAAATAATTCTGTTGTTCACAGCTGCATAAAGAATGTAGTCTTCCTTTTCATGGAGCCAGCTGTGTTTTGTAACTGTCTATCCTCAACTCTAAACAAATAAAGCTTAAAAAAAATCAGGACTGTCCAGGTCCATCCTGAATTGCTCTCAGTTTTATAAAACAATCCAGAAATAACTAACTGTGCTGCCCAGACTGCAGAAATAGCTAACCTCACTGAGGCACTGTGCTCATCTGTGAATAGGCTGTTGTTGACAAGCACATAGTAGGTACTCAGCAGGCTATATTGGAGGCATAGCATGGGAAGACACTTTTCTTACCAACAGCAAACTAAACACTGGCCAACCCTGCAGGAAGGACCAAGAGGGTGACAGATGATGAAATGAACAGGTGCGTTTGAGTTTGCCAGTTGAATGCAGAGAAACTTTTTTCTTCTAAATCACAGCTCTTGGAACACATCATGGTGGAACTGTGGGGGGATTTCTTTAACCACCACTGTAGGCACTATGTGTAATAAGGCACTGCTGATGGCTTGGCTTAGCTTTCCCATTTCCGTCTAGCTATGGGAACACCCCCAAAGTCTTAGGAGGTGCAGCAGTGTCTGCTCAATATCAAGACCACAGATAGCACATCTGACTGTATGGCGACACACACTGGGTCTGAGCTTTGCTGGCGCTGGCCAGGTGCCTGCTGTGTGTAAGAAACCACACTGCAGGACAATCAATGATAAAATGGGTTTTCTTGGAGCTAGGGAGATGGCTCTGTGGCTATAGTGCTTGATGCACAAATATGAAACTTGAATTTGATCCCCAAACTCACATTAAAAAGCCAGGCATGGTTGCAAGCTTTTGTAACTCTAGGACTGGGGGGAATGGGAGAAGAGACAAGTGGGTCCCAGTCAGTGAGTACAGCAGGGACAGACTCTACCTTATGTTTTGACATAAGGTAAGGAATGACAGTGGAAGATACCAACATCTCCTTTGGCTTCCTCTCACACATATACAAAAGAGCATGTGCACTCACACACACTCACACACTCACACACACACACATCTGCTTGCACATGTACATACACTAACACAAAATAAACACAAGAGAATGGGTTTCTTTTCTTAGACTATTACAAGTCTTGGAAGGAAAAGAAAACCATGTTAGTTACTTTTTTCATTGCCGTGACCAAAATACCTGACAGAAATTTTTAAGGGGAAGAAGACATATTCACAGTTTCAAAGGGATTTTAGCCTCTCATATTGGGGAGAATATAATAGCGGGAACAGATCTGCTAGTGAAGGTGAGAATATGAGTCAGAGGCTTGCTCACACTTGTTCACATCATGTCTAACAAGGAAGACAGACTGTGGCAGGAACCAGGGACAGGTGTAACCTTCCAACAGCCAGTGCTACTTCCTAAATGTTTCATAGACTTCAAAATAGCACCACAGGCTAGGGACCAAGTGTTCAGAGTGTGAAGGAGTAGAGGTCAGCTCAGATTGACACCATTACACAAGCCAACCACTCAATCAAAGAAGTAAGAAAGTATTACCAGGCAAAGCAATACACTGAAATAAGGAAGGAAGGAAGGGAGGGAGGGAGGGAGGAAGGGAGGGAGGGAGGAAGGAAGGAAGGAAGGAAGGAAGGAAGGAAGGAAGGGAGGGAGGGAGGGAGGAAGGGGAAAGGAAAGAAGGAAAGAAAAAGGGAGGGAGGGAGGGAAGGAAGGAGGGAGGGAGGGAGAAGGAGCTAACTGGAGAGAACAAGGGAGGATTTGTGTGGTGGGGGTGGGAAGATTTAACATAGGCCTTAGAGGATGGGAAGACTTTCTATTGTATTTGTGTGCATGGTAGTGTGTGTGCATGTATAGACAGGTGCACAAAATAGGTACAGAGGCAAGAAGGGTTTGAGGTTGTTACTTTGGAGGCATCTACCTACCTTGTTCTATTCCTCTTATTTATTTAGGTGTGTGTGTGTGTGTGTGTGTGTGTGTGTGTGTGTGTGTGTGTGTGCTCATGTGTGTGCAGGTGTCTCTTAAGTCACTGTTCTCTTGCTGTGAAGAGACACCATGACCAAGGCAACTCTTATAAGAGAAATAATTTAATAATTTAATTTAAATAATTGGGGGCTTGCTTGCAGTTTCAGAGACTTAGTCATCATCATGGTAGAGAGCATAGTGGCATGCAAGCCAGCATGGCGCTGGAGAAGTAGCTGAGAGTTCTACATGCTGATCCACTCACAGCTGGGACTCTCCTGAGACATAATGATGAGAAGGAGGTGTCAGGACCCGGACCTACACTGGCATGCTGTCTAGCTGAGAAGACTGGCTTTGGGATGGGGAGCTGGCCAGTTGGTAAAGTGCTTGCCTCACATGCATAAGGACTTGAGTTCAAACTCCAGAGCCCTCATAAAAATGCTAGATGTGGTGATACATTCCTGGACTAACAGCAATGGGGAGGTAGAGACAGGAGGATCCCTGGCGTTCAGTGGCTGACCAGCCAGCCTAACCAAATCACCAAGCTCCAGGCCAATAAGAGACTCTGTCTCAAAGGAGGTGGGTGACATTCTTGAAGATGACCTCTGAGGTTGTCCTCTGACCTCTATACACACACGCACATATACCTTCAGATAAGAACACATATAAAAAAGATAGACATTAAGCAAGAGCTGGAAGATGTGTAATATTTTCAAGGATAGAAATATAAAGCACTGCCCTCAGTCTCTGCATGGCTTCTGTCTGCCACTGTACCCTCCAGCAGACTTTCCTACAATCCTTCCGGAAGCATTTCCTAAAATTTCTTCTCAAAAATATCTATACCAGCCTCAGGTTGTTTACCTTGCAGGAGAGAGTCTAAGCTCACTGGAATGACATCATAGGTCCTCTGTGATCTAATGTCAAACTTATGCTAACCCTGGACATTCATGTGAAGCCCGCTGCTCAGTGGTCCCAGGCTGGGGGATTCCCTCTGCTTTCCCATGGGCCTTTGTTCAAGTGATTCCTTTATTCTGCTCCTACACATACAAAGCCTGTTTGGCATTCTGGCAGAGACATCTCATTTTCTGCAAAGTCTTCCCACCCCATGTCATCTCAGTTCATGGGCCCAGCCTCACAGCACTCAGCAGAGCCTGATACAGTGTTTGTGATGTAGCCTCTCACCCACTCTCAAAGACACAAAGGCCATCTTATTCATCCTGAATAACCATAACAACAAAAATAGCAGCTATTAGATGAGATTCTGCAATGTTTTTTTCATTGTTTCACTCACACTGGGTAATAAACACGAAGGATCGGAGCTACAGTTGCTTCCTTTTTATAGGTGAGGTGACCGAAGCTCAGAGCAGTCACCTGACTTTGTGGATTTCAATGCAGGGAGCCTCACACTGAAGCCTATGTCTCTATCCACGATTCCGGCTTTCTTTTCTTGCTGTGTCTAACCATGTTTTGTGTTTATTATAGCCTTCACAGGGTGGCTCACTGACAGGACAGGGAAGCCCAGGGAAGCCTCTCCAGGGTCATGCTCTAAGTCACAGCCTCTGAGACTCAACAAATGCCAGTTGCTAGGGCCCACATCTTCTTTTGCACTTACTATCTAGGATGCAAGGGCAATCGTTTCCAATGGAAAAGTACGTTTTGAACTGGTTTACCGCAAAAGATTAGATGGCGGGTTAGTTAGTTCAGACTCTTCGGATCTCATTTGATTTGGGCAGTGACATGTCCCATTACACAGGCCTACTTGGACCCAGGCTTTCATGTAATTGCCTTTCTGGGCTGAAAGGTTTATGTAACAAAGCACAACCTCTTCTCCCTCCTGACTAGACCTGCCAACTTCCTCAGAGGAGAGTGGTGTGGCTTCCAGGCCTGTCCCCATGTGTTACCCTGCTCAGATACAGACAGGCCTGCTTTTGTGAGCACGAGTGGGTGGGTGGCCCTCTGCGGCATCCCGAGTCAGCAGGAGCAGGGCTAGAGGGGCAGCTGAGCTGGGGAAGATGGGAAGGAAAAGAGTAAGAGAGCTGTTTGAGGACAGCCACTAGCAGGTCAGCCAAGGGACTCCCTCCATTTCTTTCTGGGGCATGAATAAGCTTTGGCTGGAGGGTGGAGCCCAGAGCCTGGACTCCTTGGGGCTCCACAGCCTGCCATATCTGTTGGTAGAGAAGATGGCCTATTCTTCTCTTCTTCATTCCTTCAGTCTGTGAGGGGCTAAATGTCTAAATGTCTCCACTAACTCCCATGCTGAAATCCTATTGTGAGATATTCGGAGGTGGGACCAGGAAGGCCCTAGGGACAGTGGCTGAGTCATGAGGGCCTTCAACAGCCTGATGGAGTGTTGACTATTATGTTATCTCCAGGGTGGGTCTTTAAGATTTGGATTTTTTAACCAGGTGGTGGTGGCACATGCCTTTAATTCCAGCACTTGGGAGGCAGAAGCAGGCGGATCTCTATGAGTTCAGAGCCAGCCTGGTCTACAGAGTGAGTTCCAGGACAGCCAGAGTTACAACAGAGAAACCCTGTCTGGAAAAATAAAATAAAATAATAAAAACTGTTTGTTTTTTTAGATAATTTCTAATGCAGATTGTTCTTAAACTCACTATGTATCCAAGAGAGATGACTTTGAATTCTGGTTCTCCCGACTGGGATTACAGGCATATGCTACCTTGCCTGGTCTAGGCAGTGCTGAGGATTGAAGCCAGGACCTCATACATCCCAGGAAAGCACTCAACCAACTGAGCTATATCCCTTGCCTCTGGGGTAGGACTTTTCTTTTGCAGTTTTTACACTTATTTACTTATTTATCTGTGTGCACATGTCCATATGCACATACTAACACATGCCATGGCACATGTGTAGATGTCAGAGGACAACTTGCAATCGTCAATTCTCTCCTTGTACCACACAAGTCCTAGGAACTGAGCTCATGTCATCAGGCTGGGCAGCAGGAGCCTTTATGGTCTGAGTCATCTTACTAGCCTCAGGGTGCATTTCTTCAAAGCCTCACTCTGTTCTGACTCTGTTATGTGTCTCTCTTGCCATCTGATGCCTTGTGCTGCCAATAACTCTGAAGAGAGAAGAGAGTCCCACTAAATGTGCCTCTCATCCTCCAGAACCATGAGCTAAATAAAACTTTATTCTTTACAAGTTACCTAGTAGATGGCTCCATGTAGCAACAGAATGTAGGTTTGCTCTGTTTCTTTCCTTGGCTTGAGCTTGGCTTGGCTTATCTGCCATGTAGGCATCTCTGTATGCTACTCTGTACACCATAGCTCAGCTTACGGCCATGTCTTTTGGAAGATATGCCAGAGGATGCACAGACAAATGGATGGATGGACCAATTGATGAATGAGTGATTGGTATTGGTTGGTCTCATGTGGTACACCATGTTTTCCAGACTGATTCAACGATGCCATGCTGCAGGAGCTATCATGAAAGTTATACTGTGCACAAGGCATCATAGGATTCTCTAAGCTTCAGAAACAAGTATTGAGAAGATGGGACTTCTGACATGCCTCTAGCACCCCTGACGCCAGGGGGCCATGAGAACCATTCCTCTACATCAGGGCCATGGGGTTGAGGCTCCAGCTGAGCTTCATTCAACAGAATTGGACTCTTATTATGTTTTATTACTTTTATTACGTTCCATCCAGCATGGCCTTCCACTGACAAAGTCGTTAATCCAGGTCTGATTTCCTGACCTTGGGTTGCATGCTATGAAACAGGACAATTAGAAAGAAACTGAGGAGGGAGCATGAAGGGGCCTCATCTCCAAAGAGAAGGGCTTGCAGACAGCCAGTTTGGCTAGAGGTCAGTAGCTCCATCATCAATGCCGTGAAGCAAAGAGACAGACTAGTGATAACAAAAAGAGCGTGCGAGTCTTGTCCCCCTGTGAACCTTCCCAGGACCACCGAGGGGCTTATATGTGCCTGGGAAGAAGCAAGAGTCCCTGTGCCCTGTGGGTAGGAAGGACTGTGAATGTCTGTGGGTACACGGACATTCTGGGACAGCCACTGCTGTTGAAAGCATAAGGCTTTCATGACAATGACGAATGAGACTTCCTAGGTAGAGAGAGGCTTGAAGGAGAAGAGGAAAACTGTGGTCAGAGAGGTGACATCACCTAGCCTAGTTCTCACTGAAAGTTGTAATGAACTCAGGATCCTAGGGCCTTGGCTCCCACCCACCAGGTAAAGGGCTTAACCAGCCCAGAGAACAGACACTAGAACACACACGGCACCATGCAGCAAATGACTACCCAGCACCAGAGCTTCTGCTTCCTGGAGGTCTGTTTCCAGATCTAAAGCACTGCAAGTTGTAAATCATTTTGTGTACCACTGAGGAAAAGTGTCCCACAGCCTGACTTTAGAGATGTGCACGTACTTACAGTCTGTGCATCTGAGGTGATGAAAGATTAGGCACCCCGGTGAGTCTGGAGCTCAGCCTCTACTTCCACTTCACCCCAGAATATCCCTCTGGTGTCTCCCCTACATGTGCAGGAGAGAGGACACAAGGCTTAGAGCAGTGGAGTCTGCACCCACAGCAAGCGACACAGCTGGGGAACCTCAGAACCTACATCTATCCTGTGCCCAGATCCCTGCCCTAACCATTAGGCCATACTATCGCCTGTTCTTCCTTCTAGGCTTGAAACCACAAAGGAACCACCGAACTATAAGAAAAAGAAAACCTTAGGGTGCCACATCTTTTCTCATCTAGGCTCACTCGTGCCTAGGCTCACTTTCATCTCAGGCCTCCCTCCAGGATTTACACATCTGTCTTTGGGTTGTGGAATCAGACAACTTCTGCAGAAATATCTCAGACTGCTAGCTATTTGCTTCCTGGTTCAAAAATCTGCTTGGAACAGGTCTTTCTCTTTCTGACCCATCTCTTCATTTCCCAAACCTTCATTTGTGATTTGTGCCAGATTTTGCAGCATCATCCTTGACCTTGAACCTCATCCTTCCCACGTCTTTCTTGCCTCCTCCCATCTCCTTCATCATCTTAACCCTTCAGCATCTCCCTGCCTTCTTCCAAAGCCTTATTCACATCTTAATCACTTCCTGGCCCCTTCACGCCTCCATCTTGTGAAAGCTTTCCTAGAATTCTTGTCTGTTAAGATGAAAATATGGCATGAGAGACGTGCGTGGGGGAAAGGCAGCTGGGCGTGTCTTCTTGCTCTCTTTTTGGCCCCTGACCTCCTCCTCCATCGACTATGGGTCACACACAGACAAGCACCTCTTGGCTTCCAACTCCTGATGTCATCCTGTATCTCTTCACACTCTGAGACCTTCTGGCTCTCCTTCTCCAGTTTTCCATGGTGAAGAAGGTAATTATACCCAATCAAGCCTTCCCTGTCTCTTTCAAACACACTTATTCTCTCCCTTCCCGGCCACTGAGTCACTCTCTCCTGTCACACCTCTCTCAAAGCCTTCCCTGGGATGAAGGATGGGAGTTGGCACTCTCTCTCCTGATCTTTCACCCTGTTTAGAAAGACAATAAAGACCACTGCTTGGAAACACATCCTAACTGGCAAGGCCTTTGGATTGGAATTGCCTGCTCCCTCCTCTACTGACCTTCTCCTCACTCAGCCTCGCCCTCCAGAAGCTACTCTTACCACACTCCCAACTCAGCTCAACTCCCATACATGATCCCACCAGGAGGAACACTTGCCATTTCAATACGCCTTCAATCATTACTGATATGATTTGTCTGTAGCACTGAAGTGCAGACTCTGCTCAATGTGGGTTTCCTTGGTTGTCAGCTCCAGGAAGCAGAGACAATCTTTTAAAAAACCTTTGAGACAGAGACTCACGTAGCCCAGGCGCATCTCAGTCTCACCTTGCAGTGCACCTCCTGAGTGCTGGGGTTGCGAATGCTCTGCTGGTTCATGTGGTGCTGGGGACTGAAGCCAGCGCCTCATGCATGGTAGGCAAGCTCTGTGCCAGCCCCAAAGTACTGAAATAACAGTAACAGAAAGCTAGGAATTTGAGGGGGAAAGGGGAAAGAGAGAGAGAGAGAGAGATGAGAGAATATAAAGTTATGAAATGAGGATGTTTCAACACAGTTTTCTAGAGATATTAATTCACATATTACAATTTGCCATTATAAAGCATGCAACTCGGTGGCTTTTAGGACATTTATAGAATCACGCAATTATTGGCACTATACTATCTAATTTGGGGACATTTTCAAAGAGAAAATCCTATTAGCAGTTATTTCCTATTTTTCCCATTCCTTTATTCCATGGCTATAATCAGTTTACTCTCTGTTTCCATAGATTTTGCTACTCTGGACACTTCATATACCTGGAATCCTAGGATATGTGATCTTTTGTGACTGGTGTCTTTCACACCACAGTTCATCGTGCTGTAGCACGTAATCAAACTTTGCTCCTTTTGATGGCTGACTAATCACATGAATGTGCTTCTTGGCTCTGATGAGTAATTCTACCTACATTAGCAGACTCATTTTATGTGAGCACATACCTTCCTTTCTCTAGCGTATATACTTAGGTGAGGGACTGTTGGGTTATGCTAAAACTATGCCTCACCGTTTGAGAAACTGCTAATCTTTTCCAAAGTGGCCACACATTTTGCACTCTGAGCAGCACTGTAGAAGAGCCCCAGCTTCTCCACAGCCTGGCCAACACATGCTGCTGTCCACCTTTCGCCTTGAAGTCCCCTTACTAGGAGTGACACGGTGCAGGGTTTTGGGTTTTGCATTTCCTCCGTGGCTAAAGATGCCGAGTGTCTTTGCAGGTGGAGATGAGAACACCTGGATTGTGTTGTGAGGCAGGTCCTGACTGCGGTTCCCAGCACAACGCCTGCATGGTGTCAGGCCCTCCATTAGCTCCAGCCCCACAAGAGGAATGTTTTGCCAATGTGAAGCCATGTACTTCCATCATTCCTCCCCATCCCACTGCTTGTAAACTGTGTCCCAGCCTTCGTAGAGGCTGTGATGGCGGGCCAATCACTGGCACCAGATAAGAAAGGGGGACACAGGACAAAGAAGACAGTTGACTTTAGTGCCCATACCTGCGGGCTCTGCACTTGCTTGGTGATCTGAGAAATGGCTTGCATTCTCAGATCACATGACAAGGGTAGGGATGAGGCATGGCAGATACAAGATGGAGTTCCTCCATGATGTGGGTGTTGGGGGGTTGAGCATTGCCTATCTGTCTTCAAAGTTTAGAACCAAAGATGAGGTTGCAGAAGAAATATGATGGGGGTTGTCTTTAGCTATACAAACATCCTGATGAGGTGGGGGTACACTAAAGACAAAGCTATCTTGAGTTGTGGGATGTGCTGAGGTTGAATGGGTACATCAGCCAGTGAGTGGGTGTACTGATACTGTTTCCACATGATGTGAGCCAGAGGCCACTATGCAGTGGGGTCAGGGGCAGACCTCCTGGGTCGGGAGGCAAAGGCCCATGGCCAGAAAGAAATGGTCAGCCAAGGAGCCGCCCTCAGCCCCAGCACAGCCAAGAGAGACCAACAGCCCCAGTTTGAGTCATAAAGACAAAAGAATGGGCAGACTTGGGCAGGCAGAGGGCTGAGGTCTGGAACAAGGGTCCTGGGGGACCTTCTGGGAGAATAAGTTCTTCTCTCTTGGGGAGGCAGAGGGACCCTGACTCCTCTCTCCTCTGAGAGAGCCAGGGAGGGTGAAGCTGGAGAAGTCTGAAGAATCAAGTGAGGCCTAAGAAGATGGATGAAGGCCAACGTGCTTTTAGCCACCTACTAGCCTGAGTAAAACAAACAGCAGCCATGCTATACAGGGAGCCCAGGGATCTGGTTTTCACCAGCTGGCTTAGCAGCAAGTCCCTGCATCTTGCTGGTGAGTCAAAATGTCCAATTAGTGTTGCTGTCCTCGACCATTTTCAAGGACAGCTGGAGTCCAAGGAGATTCTAAAGCCAAAACAATCTCTCCTCTTCAACCAGTTAAGTCAGCCAAAGTATGTGTCTCTGTTGTCTCTGGTGGCTGTTCTCTCAGAAAGCCACTTGGAGGCATTTGAATGGGCCATGCTTAAAGAAACATCAGTCCCCTACCAACAGCATGCCTGGCTTCTGAGACCTTCCTTTGTCCCAAATGCTAGATCAGCTCTTCCCATGTGCCCTGAGTCCTCCCAGCAGCCTCCTGTAAGCAGATAGAGCCGTGCATACTCATAGGCAATGAAACTGGGGCCTTGGTGAGGTTTCCCAGGATCTGGGTAAGAGGCATTTGATCTAACTGCAGGGGCTAGGTGCTTAGCCTACACTGCCTTTCTCTGTTCTACTAAAAAGAAATGAAAAGGAAAGGGAAGGGAAGGGAAGGGGTTGTCCATAGGTCTAAGAGCTGTTCATGGAAGACAAATACAAAAATGCTTCGATTTGTAAAGTACATAGCTCATTTCACAGAAAGGGATGGTTAACCAAAGTGGTGGAGAGCTTGAGAACTACTTGAGCCATTCTTCCATACACACAAGCCAATACTGTCGGAACTTCAGCACTGTTGCTTGTGTAACTGTCCCTAAAAGACAGCATACCTAGCTCAACTCGCACTATGCGTACTTCTACCCATGTATGCATGTGTCCACCATCCATTTATCCATCCAGTATCTCTCTTACAGGTTTTTACCTTACTGTTTGCCAAGCATTGGCAGCCCAAATGGCCAGGAGTGAGATGCTCCTATCCCTCAGGAAACAGTACCAGGAATGTGGTTCTCTGCATCCTACCCCTTCTCTTCCTTCTGGTCTTGGGTTGCACGTCACTCTTCAAGGAATCTTGCCTGCCAGTCTTACTCTTTATTCCTGATTCCTCCCTTGATAGTGAAGAGAATTTCTTCCAAATGCAATCTGTGGTTTTTCTTTTTTGTCTTTTGATGATAGTGATGATGATGATGATGAAGAATAAGAAGCACATGTGTGTGTGTATGAGTGTGTGTGTGTGTGTGTGTGTGTGTGTGTGTGTGTGTGTGTGTGTATAGCCCTGCTACAGTGTGGTCCCCCCAGTGCAAGGACCACAGCTAATCACAAAAGAATCTCTAAGACCTGACTAACCTCTAGTTGTTGCTTGAATAAATAAGGTTGCTATATTCATTCAAACTGAGACACAAAATTTGGCCTTGGCCTCTAGGCAGTGATAACAGTGGAGATTTGATAAGGTTAAGGCATGATCAGAGTTGTAATTTACAAGAAAAAGTAAGAGGACTAATAAGAAAAAAAATATAAAAGCAACTACCATTGGTAAGTCGAGAAATCACTGGCCTGAGGTATGACTGGCAGGGAAGGAAATTTGATAGGTGGGATCCTGTTAAGATGCCTGTGAATAGTCAGGGAGAGGAAATGTGGCCACGTCTGCACTGTGGGCAACATTGCAAGCCCTGCACAGCCATAAAGAGGGTGAGACAAGAAGGGGGACAGTGAGGTATTTTCAGGTTGGGCAGGGATCCCCCTCTCTTCAAGAGTCCTTGGTGACCACAGTATTTTCTCAATACCCTCCTCTTGGAGGTGGTGAGAGCTGTGACTCTGGGAGATTAGAGTGAGGGGCAGGACAGAATTTGGGAGACATAGTTGTCTCTAGGGTTGACAAGGGCACTCAGAGAGAGCATCTATATTATTAATAAAGATTCCCCAGGACAGGTGCCTGGGGCTGCCACACTTCAAAAAGCAGCTAAAGGAATAGAAGCCGGAGCCGGGCATTAAGAGAAAGAGCCAGAAGTCAGGTTATTCGAGAGACCACAGATGTCAGAATTCTCTGGGGTGGGATTCAAAGTTCTGGCCCACTCTGCCACCCTCCTCTGGGAAGCTTGGATTAGAAGGTGAGGAGGAGGCAGGCAAGAGAGCCCTAGGAGCATTCATCAGGAGGCAGGCACTTCCATCGGAGCAAAGGCAATGTAATAGAGCTGTAGGGAGAATCCAGATACTCCCAAGTGTCATTGAACTTCTCAGGGTTGGAGATGGGCTGGGGAGGTCCAGATGTGGAGAATAACAAAATTAAAGTTGAGTCCTCCTCACTCATCCATCTTACTTCCTTGAGGCATTCATTTCTTCAGACTTCTCTCCATGTACTTAACACGATGGTTTCTAAAGCAGACACGAGATAATTCCACATATATTGCTCTAAAGATTCCATTTTTTTCTACTCTTAAATGCTCATATATGTCTATCATTTGCTTGGCTAAATAACTTGCTTTATCGCTCCATTATCAATGTGTCATGGTTTCGGTATCTTTTCTCTTGCACACAGCTCTGCTGTGATTTTTCACACATGCATCTTAGGGCATTTGTGTGGGTTGTTCTGCAGGAGGAATTCATATCGCTGGCCTTGCCCACCATGGTTCTGCACAAAAGTGTGTTGTTTCCAAAAGAGCTCTTGCAATTTGTCTCCCATGAAGGACTGGGGATGAAAAATGCAGGGAAGAAAATATACCCCAAGGAACCTTGTAAAACAAAAACAAGGGTTTTAAAATATTCCAACTTGATGATTGATCACACAGTTTTTAATCAAGATGTAGGCTGTAGGTGATGTACTTATGCAAAAATAACTCTGACTGACCTGGTAAGTATGGCCCAGATAGAAATGCCTGTAAGGACATACAGTAACAGTCTACCCTTTCAGTCTGACTATCTTCAACACCCAGTCAATATGTAAAGGAACTAACTCCTGGTAACATTTTTAGACAGTGTAGCGTGTTATTTGTTCAGAGATTTCAGGGTGATCAAAGGTTCAAGTCCATTAAAGTGTTTTGTGGACATGACAATAACCGTGGGATTTAGTATTTAACATGTGAAGTCATCAGTTTAATTACGTTTCACAAGATTATCTTTGGCATAAAGTGAAGAAACCCTCTCTGCTCCCTGCGGACAACACAAAAGCAGTCAGGAAAAAACAAAGACCAAGTGCGGAGGACCCCAGATTCTCACTTGTCTGAGAGCGCCCTCTTCTGGCCCTAGGCTTCACTGCACAACCCCATTCCAACTGAGCCAAGGGTAGGAGGACCCTGGTTTTCAGCTTTTGGAAGGGAGCTCTAGCTCTCCAACCAACATTAACATCAATGAACCTTTGATTTTCTTATGCAGAAGCCACTGAAACCCCAAGGTGTTCTCTTTTGATATTCGTGCTGTATTTTCAGGTTGGGCGGGGCTCTGCCTCTTCTCCAGGTCTGAGTCCTTGATGACTACTGTAAAATTTTTTAAATACTCTCCTTAGGTCCAAGGTAGGCCATTAGAATTCCATTTATATTTGTGAACGACCAGGAATAAAATCCATAACTTTGGACATCCAGAAGTAGGTCTAGAAATCAAAGCAGAACGGTGTGATTCTATACACTATACCTCGTCTGTGAGCAAAGCGTGCTGGGACCCAGGTCTTCTGACCACTTTGCAAAGCTGATAGCTTCGACTTTCCTGTATTCACCTGGTAATATTTTTCTGAGTACCTACTGTGTGGCAGGCAGCAGGCAAACTGTGAATAGCGTCACTTTTCACATTGTGTACGCTCATTGGGCAGCAGTTCTTATTGTGAAGTTCTTGGAAATCTACCAGCATCCTAACTGCTTACCAGAGCCTGGATGTTAATCTGTCCTGTGCTGTGGCTGTTAAATTTAGCTAGGTTAATCCTTGCAATTCCAAGTGGCTTCCTTCTAACATCCTTAAAGAGGCTATTCAGTCCCCCAAAGATCATGCTCATGGTTTGTTGGGATGGGTGGGAGGAGTTATCTTGAAAGAAAACAACTTTTCCAAATATCTGTTTTCCCTGGAGCTGCGAGAGGATGTAGGGGTCTGCAGATTACCTGGCACTAATTCCATAATCCCTGCTGGGAAGACCACAGGCCTGTAACTCTCTGCTCCGCCTCACCTGCTCTTCCTGCTCTTCCTCCAGGTAGAAACAGAGACTTCTCCTTTCTTTCTCACGCAGGGGCTCATCTGCCAGACAGAGGGATCGACTCCTAAACTGGGCAGGGCCAGCTCTTAAGACAAGCTGTCCTAGCCAGGTGTGGAGTAGATGACAGTAGATGATATAACTAGCAGAAGAATAGATAATGTCATGCAAGAGAGATGAAAAATGCAGGCAGGAGTAATGGCTGTGGGGAGCCGTGCTCCATACACTGTCCAGTGAGTGGTCATCAGCTACTTCTGCACAGACATTCCCTGGACTCCAGCTGGGCCCTGAAGGGGCAGAGATCTTCTCAGATTCACAACCACAATACTGATGCTTTTTGGAGAAAACTGTGTCCTAATCTACTGCCCGCAGCCTAGCGAGCTATCTCCCTCTTCACCATTAGTAACCTTGCTTTTTAAGAAAGCCACTATTCTCTCTAAAATGACCCTCCCAAGGCAGCTGGAAGAGGGCTGTGTTTCATAGGGTTGTTTCATCAAAAGTTCCGATATTTCAGGCGCCATTTCTGAAGTCACATTGTTCAATGAAAACCAGCTCATTCAGTCCAGCTCACCAAATATTTATCGAATTGAGTACCATGTGAGGGAAGGCCCTGGGCGCCACCCTCTGGAAATGCACAGACCAACAGAGACATGGCAAACGGAGCCTTTCAGCACAGCAAGGGGAAGTGCGAGGAGAGGCTGCCACACCACAGAGCACTTCCGTGGAGTTGCTGTCTGGAGGGACAACCAGACGTTAATAGGATAATGACTCAGATAAAAGTAAATTTAAAGCTTGACCAGTGCTGGGGTGGGAGCTGGTTCTGGATAGCTTTAATGCAGCATCTGGCTAGGGTGGGGGGACACCAGGAGAATTAGCTCTAGGACAGTGCTGTAGGCACCGGAAGAATGGAAAGGTGGCAGCAGACCACAGAGTATAACCGCATGTCACTTTTCTTATCACTGTGGCCAAATACCTCACAAGGGGCAACGTGAAGGAGGAAGGGTTTACTTTGGCCTGAGGATTAAAAAGGGACACAGTCCATCATGGCAGCAGGAGTGTGAGGCAGCTGGTCGCATTCTGTTAGAAGTTGGGAAGCAAAGAGAGGAGGTAGAACGTGCCTAGCAAGCCCCGAGGACCCACTTTCTCTTGCAAGGCTTCATCTAAGGATTTCATAACTTTCTGAAACAGAGCCAGCCCCTGAGGCCAAATGTTTAGACACATGAGCTGAAGGGAAACATTTCACAAACTACAGCGGTGTCTAAGGAGCCAGCAAAGCCAGCAGCCACATCCCCAGTGGGCGCGGTTGATGGTGGTCTTCACTTCCCTGAGCTTCTTCCACTGTAGACCATACAAGAATGAATGAGCCAAACTATCTCATCAGTCTCTGCTGTTAGCTCCGTTCTTATCCTCCTGTTCAGATGATCCTGATCATGCAGGGAAAGACCTACCTGGCTAGTTGGATGCTTCTGTTCTGCATTACACATGAATCTGCAGGCACCAGGCCAGGAGGTCTCAGAAGCCATGGAAATTAGCGTAAATGTCTGCAGCAGTAACCACTGGTTTTCTGGAGACATTCTGAATGAATGACTGGTTGGCCAGCTAACCACAAGGTTAAAAAAAAAAAAATCCAGGAGTTTTTCCTGAATACTCAAAAGAAAAAAAAAAAAGAGGGAGGAAGCAAAGCGCCTTTCAAGAGAAGGCCATCTATAAATGGAAAATTACACTGAAGGAAAACAAACCTTATTTGATGTGAACCCATTTTTGACTCTGTCTGGAAACCCAGGGCAGAAGGAAGCAGAGGGGACAGGGAGTAAGCAGATGTGCCCAGGCTGAACCACCGTGCATGTATGTGTGTGTGTAAGTGTATATGTGTGTGTGTGTGTGTGTGTGTGTGTGTGTGCACATGCACATGTGCATGTAGGCAATAGTGTGTGCATGCATGTGTGTATGTTTGTGTGTGCATGTATACACGTGTGTGTCCGTGTGGGTGCTATGACAGGGCCATGGTAGAGGCAGCACCCATATGGCCACCATCCAGATACAGACAGACCCAGGCTCCTGGGGTTGCACATGCTGGCCCACTGCTAGTGGGGAGCAGGGCATGCGATATGGGGAGGAGTATGTGGGAGCACTGTGAAGCTCTAGGGGCACATCTGCTTCCTAAGAGGATCACTGTGCCCGTGGATAGGATGATCCACTGGGTGAGTGACTAGTAACTGATCACTGCTCTCTCTGGAGTAAGGCTGAACCTCTGTACTCAGTGCTGACAGTTTCAGTTCCACAACACATCTGAGAAGCACTGGTAATCTCTGAGTGTCTTGGTGCTCTGAATTTTCCATTAGAAAAGAAAGGCAATCTTCTAATTTCAATACCTTACAATAAAATACTAACATTAGTAAGAGGCAACATTTGGTGATGATGTGAGAACATTGTTTACCTTCTTGGGAAGGTACTCCTCAAACCCAGTCATGAGCTCTACACTGATGAGCATGGGATGCTCTCAAGGGTGGTCCCAGAAGATGAGAAAGCCTAAGGATGTCATAACTGTCTTAGCTTGTACAAGTATCATCTATGTTGTTTGCATGACAGAGCAGCCTTGTGACACATTTCTGACCAAGTCCCTATATGTCTGTCTTAAGACCCAGAAAGACCCCTTCCTGGACATGTGGCCTTGAACAATAACTTAATCCCGTAGGCGTCAGTCCTCATCTGTAAAGTAAGACTGTTGATAGCACCTACATCATGGGCTTCAAAGATCGACATGCTGAAGGGCACTTGGGAGAGTACCTGGTACTAAGCACTCACCAAATCTCTGTGGAGGCTATTACTGTAGATTCTTTCAGCTGGTGCTTCTAATTATTCTGCTAGCTACATCAGGAAATGGAATTGAAAAAGGTACTAAAGGTCAACATGGTGGAATATTACTCAGCACTAAAAAAGTCGAGCTATCTTAAAGACATGACAGAGAGAAGCCAACAGGAAAGGTTTTCTGATTTCTACCATATGGGAAAGTTAGAACCACGGAAGCAGAAAGATGTCCATGGCCACCCACAGTTAGGAAAGAGGGAGGGATGAATCTGTGGACAAGGCAATATTTTTCAGGTAGGGGAACTGGCTGTGTGATACTGTAAGGGTAGACAGCTGTCATGTTTGTTACAACCTTCAGAAGGCACAACACCAAGAGCGAACCCACTATAAACTCCACACCTGGCTGGCGACATGCCGTCAGCAGAAGTTCTCGGATTTTAACAAATGCGCCACTCTAGCGGGAGGTGCTGACTATGGCAGAGGTGTTTTTTTTTGGGGGGGGGTTGCTCAGGGAGAGAACTTGCTATACTTTCTGCTTGATTTCATTGTGATCCCGAAACTACTCTCTTAAAAAAAAAAAAAATCAAGTCTATTACCTAAAAGGAAAAAAGTCTGAGTCAAGTTATAAAATGCTCACATATCGACCATCAAGAATTCAGGCAAGAACGTTTAATAGGATACCAGGTGTGTTGATGCATGCCTATAATCTTGGCACTTGGGAGGTGGAGGTAAAGGGTTGAGAGTTCAAAGCCAGCCTGGGCTGTCACAAACAGACAGTTGTACCTCTCCACCATCATCATTTATTGGCTGTGTAAGAGTTACATGTGTGAGAGTTACATGTGTAAGAGGTACATATGTAAGGTTATATGTGTGAGAGTTACATGTGTAAGAGGTACACGTGTAAGGTTGTATGTATGAGAGAGAAAGAAAATCAAGAGGTGTGTGAGCATTCAAAGAATGCAAAGCAAAGGATACGTCTGAAGACAGTTCTGCCATAGACAGCTCCGTGTTGAGAAAATGCAGAGGAACAGTCCATCGGGGGCACAAAGAGGAGCACACAAGACAATTGTGAAGACCGTGCGAGCAGTACCTGTCTGTCTGCTGGACAGGGAAGAATGGAGCAAAAATCCTTCCTCCTGACATGAAGCAAAAACAAAGAGAAGGTGGGAAAATGAGAAGTTCCTCTGCCCAAAGTTTATGCTCAGGGGAAAACAGAAATATTGAAAGTTACTCAAACAGAAAAGAGAATAAAGAAGCATGGAAGAGGTTCCTGAAGTCTGCTTTGCTAGTGATCACTGTATTAAGAAACCACGTAAATGGGCCGATGTTCCAAGAAGGCCCAGGAGAGCCACTGGCAATTCTTGAAGCGGACGTGAGTGAGCCAGATTCTGTGGCACAAGGAGGCAAGTGTGCCCAAGTACTCAACGGTCCAGGAAAGGGTGGGCGCACAAATGCTCTTGCTGGCTTGACAGCTGCTTCATCAAGAGTGTCATGCTGAAGATACTTGCTGCCTCTTGACTGCTCTGTGGCCTCAGAACCACATCCCTCTGTCTGAGGAATGTCCCTCCCCTCTGTCTTACAGACAGAACGAGCTCAGCCTACCAACTTCATCACATTTATCCCTCAGGAATTCTGCCTTCTGCTGGTTTCTGAAATTAGATATGCTAACGAGTCACCTATGAGTCATCTGAGGCATCTCAGAAACTTCAGGATCAAGGAAGACCCTTCTGCAGTAGTGGCAGCAGTAGTTCCCAGAATTGACATCTGGGAAATGAGGGGTCGACCAGCGAAAATCTAAGGAGCAAAGAGTATCTGGGGTTCAGGGAACGGTGTTTGGAGCAAAGGGAATAGCAACTGTCTAGATGCAATCTGGGAAGGTGAGGAAAGCTGCAGCCTAGGTGGGGCACCGTGGATGGGGCGCCGTGGGCGGGGCGCCGTGGGCGGGGCGCCGTGGACAAGCGAGGAGAGAATGACAGGGCCGGGAGAACGTGCAAGCTGCTCAGGCCACTAAGCACACATCCCGTCACTGAGCCACACTCCGAAGCTTCCATAAGAGCATTTTGAGCAAGCAAAGGGATATAAACTCTCTCAAGAAAACTGGTAAGGACTGATAAGGAAAAGCGTAAGGATTGAAACCAGGTGGCCTGGGACCTGGTGACAGTTGTGGAGAGGGTAGAAGTCAGAATGATGACACATTTTGGAGATAGAACTTGCTAAAGAGTTGGATCAGAAGAGGTGACAATCTCTTTGTTTCAGGAGGGGGCACTGGGGACATTTACTAGGGTTTGAAATATCAGGAAATGAAGAGTTTGGGGATTCAACAGTTCTGCCATATAACTTAGAGGTAATTAGCACATGTCCAAGCAGAGGTGCCCAGCAGGCAGTGGGGTGTCAAGTCTGGCCATAAGTGATCTTTCTGCCCTTAACACCTTCCCGTGTACTCGTGAATACCTCAGACCAGACTGTTTCCTCTTTCTCCTTGTGTTTCCCCAGTATTTTTTCTTAATATGTGGTGACCTTTGCCCAATGCACCTGCCCCTCTTAGTGTCTTGAGACCCTAATCATGTATACACACCAGCTCAAGCTACTTCACTCCTCAAATAAGCATCGTGAGTTGTACCTGTGAAGACTCTTGTTAAAACTAGAGACCAAGGATGTAGCCTAGCATGCATGAATCTCTGGGTTCAAACCCCAGCACCACATCAAACCATGTGTGGTAGAATACATCTGTAATCTTGGCACTTGGGAGGTAAATGTCAGAGGATCAGGAGTTCAAGGCCAGTCTCAATTACATAGCAAGTCTGAAGCCAGCCTGGGTTATATGGACCCTCACAAAAAAAAAAAAAAAAAAAAGATAAGCAAAAACCCAAAACCTAGATGCCGGGTGGAGTATGGTAGCAGATATTTCTAACACTTGGGAGGTTAAGGTGAGAGTTCCAGGCCAGTGTAGGCTACACAAGGAGACACCATCTCAAGAAACGAAACACCTAGATGCATTGTTTGTCACAGCTGTCACATTTTTCCCTATGAGAATTATTTATGCATGCTAATCTCCTATGGTGGTTAAAGTCCCAAAATGCAGAGCTTAGAACCGTTTCCTTAATTTATTTTGGCAATATCTTTCATGCTATACAGAAACGTGCTCAGCATACAGAAGGCTCCACATTCAATGCGCTGAGAAGGTAAATCGTAAGTGAGTAGACTTCGTCCTGAGATGTCCTGGGGTTGATATATACAGTCATTTGTGGTCGAGGTGGGAGATCTCCGGACCCTTAGAAGGCTCGAAGACAGATATCTGTGTTCCTGGGTCAGTGTCTAAAGCGACACCATGCAAAGTTCCGATATGTATGTCCTGACATGTGCATAACCTGCTGCAGGCAAATGCACCCTCTTTGAGAAAAAACATGAATCTAATTAAGGAACACTGATGAAACCATTATTAGAAAGATGGTCATGCATGCTCTTTCCTAATAAAAATACATTTGTAGTTTACCGTTTTGTTTTGTTTTGTTTTGTTTTACTGTTAGAGGCCACCCCACGCTCTTACAAAAGTGGACATTGGCCCACTTTGCTTTCTACCTGCATGCACTAACCTTCTGCGAGGACACTGGAATCAGAGGCTGAACCCTCATAACCTTATGCTCTCATGTCCACTCTATGAGATCTCTCAAAAGCCAGATTCATTCTTTTGCATTTTATTACATGCTGTGCTGGGTCGTGGATTCTGAAAACGGAGAGAAATGCTGACAAGTCAGACTCAGGTAGTAGGGGCTTGGTATGCAAGCTGACAGACTTCTACAAAATGGAGGGAGGCTGGGGTGTGGCCTGCGCTCAGGAGGATGTTAGTGGTAACAGCTGACACCTGCAGGCCAAGCAGCATGAACAACGGGATGAAACTGTGTAGACTGAGAAGCAGTGGCAGCTGCTGGAAGAAGACAGCAAGAGAACATTGCCAACAATGGCGGCCGCCACCGGTGGTATGTCAGTCACATACCAGACATTGAGTAGGAGTTTTCTACCGATTTCACACTAACTTATCCCAGTGATCCTGGAGAAGGTACATGGTTATTTTACTCATTTCACAGAAGAGGAGCCTGAAGATGCGGGTCAGGAGTGGGGTGGGGATGAGGCTGGTAACTTACTCAGGGTCACTGAGCTAGAAACTTTAAGAGCTGAGATCCAGACCCAGCTTTACTCTCCCACCTTTCTGATCTTGACTCAAGGATATTCCTCCCATCAAGCCTGCCATAGCTGGGGAACAGGATGTCTCCTGACACCCCAGAGAGCAAGGTGCTGAGTGATGAGCTAATTTGGAAGTGTAACTCAAAGCCCTTCTATGACTGAACTGTCTCAGAGCAAATGCACTCATCCGTCATCAGGAATACTCAAACCATTGTGTCCGGCCCCACCTAAAGGACGTTTTTATTGTCTACCCTTCACCATGAGTAATGCCACTTTCCATTTTAAGCAGGGAGCTTCAGGAGATGACCACAGTGTAAGCCATGATTTAAAGCTAAGCGCTGCCTGGGTAGTTATTCACTCCCTTCAAGATGTGGCCGGCACACGCCCTCCCACTCAAGACACTGCAGGAAGACCTGCTTGCCTGCCGAAGTTTGAAGGCCATCTGGATGGCCCAGAGTCAGACTGGGCCTGGTGCCAGGGTGTGTGAAAACTGGCGGTTTGGCTGGCTCTCCACCCAAAATGCTGGCTTGCTCTGAGTCCCCTGTGTACACTAAGGTTGTGTTATTTGTTCATTTGTGTGGCATTGCTGGGGGCCTACCATGTCTCAGGCATTCTGGTTCTCTGCTAGAGATCCTGCCAGCAGCCAGTCTAGGGAGGCTAAGCAGGCAATTATAGCAAAATGTCACAACCAATAGGTAAAATACATAATCTGGAAGCCCAGGGAAATTTGGGGAGAACTGAATGCCATGGTAAACAGGAAGGACAGAGAAGAGCTGGCTGGCTTTCTGAATTGTAAGCAACCAAAACTAAAGCTGGAGAGAGAAGTTTAGAAATCCTGGGGTTGCTCCAAGAGTCACTGGGAAAGCATGGTGACCCCGAGTTACAGTGTGGGAATCTTTCACCCAGAGAAGAACTATGTGTGTAGTGGGTGTGTATGTGTGTGTATATGTGTGTGGTGTGTGTGTGTGTGTGTGTATGTGTGTATGTGTACATGTGTGTATGTAGGTGTGTATGTGTGTGTAGTGTGTGTATATATGTGTGTATGTGTGTACGTGTATGTGTGTATATGTATATATATATATATATACGTGTGTATGTGTATGTGTGTATGTGTATATGTGTGTATGTGTAGTGTATATGTGTGTGTAGTGTGTGTGTATGTATATGTGTGTGTATATGTGTGTGTCTGTGTGTGTGTGTATGTGTATGTGTGCCTGTGTGTGTGTGTGTATATATATATACGTGTGCATGTGTATGTGTGTATGCGTGTGTGTTGTGTATGTGTGTAGTGTGTGTACATGTGTGTGTGTATATATGTGTGTATGTGTATATGTGTGTACATGTATGTGTGTGTACGTATGTATATATATATGTGGGGGGGTATGTGTGTATGTGTACGTGTGTGTGGTGTGTATGTATGTGTGCATGTATGTGTGTATCTGTGTGCAGTGTGTGTGTGTGTGTGTGTGTGTGTGTGTGTGTGTGTAGGGGAGAGAACGATGGGGATGGGTGGGGCTGAAGACTCTGGGCAGTCATGAAGGATGACAAATGTCCACAGAAGCAGGTAGAGTAGGGAAGGTAGGGAGGAGAAGGCTGGCTCAAGATGACCTAAGACTTTCTGAGTCAGCGAAGCCAGAAGGCCCAGCTTAAAGAGAGCACTGACTTACTGAGGGAAGCAGGAACCAGGCATAGCCACACTCCTAAGGGATTCCTGGCAAGAGACATTTACTAATCTCTTAAGGCTCTGCTACCTCTTCAGGAAGCCAGCCGTGTGACAGAGGTAAGTGGAAACTGGGTTCCAAGCCTTTTTTGTGTTTAAGTACTCTTGGTGCCATTCTGGAGGGCGCAGTTCTCGATATGGCTTGGGGTTATAGAGCCAGCCATCTCAGAACAGTGTCCCCACCTGGTAGGTGGAGGAGATGAGAAGGGTGAACAGACATGAGAACAGCCGACCTTACATGGCTGTGCCAACACAGGTGACATGTGTTATCTCATTTCCTCCTCTTATCACGCCCGTTAGATTGCAGATAGAAGACTGATGCACAAACATTAACAGCTTGGCTAAGATTCTGCAGCGGGCACACTGTGGAACCAGGACAGAAGCGCAGGTCTGGCTGACCACAGCTGTGTGTCAGGGTAGGAGGAAGGTCAGACAAAGACAAATGGCCACCTGAGAAAAGACCCTTTTCTCCTATGCTAAATGTATAGCAAGGGGTTCCTGAGCAATCACCTCTCTCCTTTGAACCTCAAGGTCAGCTACTGAGAAATTCCATGCTTCATTTGAAGGAGGAGGAGATCCCTGCTTTCCTAGAGGGACCCTTGGGTTAGGGACTCTCAAGGTATGAACTTCTGGACTAGCAAGAGGAATATCCAGCATTTAAAATTAATTATTAAAATTTCTCTGATTATCTAAGAAAGGTTCCATACATATTATATAGAAAATACGGAACTCAGAAGTAAAATAAACAATAGGTGGCGAGGCACAGCCCAGCGGGCGCTCAGCTACTAAACAAATCAAGCAAACAGTTGTAGGTGTCTTACCTATAATCTTACCACCCAATGCTGATATGGTCATATTTTGAGGGGTGCATGTATTCTGTAGTGTGCAAGTGTGTGTAAACATATGTGTGTATGTATTTTGTAGTCTTTCCTTCCAGTCATATACATCGGTATTGCCTTTAAAATCACAGTTCTCAATATCTGAAACTGTTGTTGCCTGACTTAATCTTTGTCCTCAAGGGAGACTTGGGCACTAACACACAAGTTTGGAAGTCCACTAAGTGAGTATTGGTTAGCAGAGCATGGCGGGGATTACCACTTTGTTCAAATGGTGGATAGAAACTGGACATAGTTTATGGGAAGGAAGTGTATTTAAGAAGCACTTGCATTTTCATTACTTACTAACACTCCTAACTGGCAGACAGTGCCTGAGAGGAGAGATTGAGAACACAGCTCACAACGTGCAAGGCACTCCATTGGTATTACAGAGTCACAAAACAGAAGAGCAGTTTCTAGAATTGAGCTCTGAGTAGAATCTTCACTCGGACCTTCACTGGCATAGGGGACCTTACCTCTTTGCCAAAGACAAAGTCATCCCAGATTTATTTTTCCATATTTCATTTACTTTTTAAAATTTCATTTCCAAAGTAAACAGTTACACAATATATAGATATGCTTTCAAGTTCATCATTTAAAAAACAAAACAAAACTTAGTTCTACTTTTTAGTTCCATGATATTCATGAGATTGTCTTTATATGCCCTGTTTGCAAACCCACAGTCGATTTGGATATCTAAAATACCCCTTCCCTTGGGAGTTACTTAGTTTCTCAAGACCCTGAGATTCTGTCTGTGAAACCTGTAACTTTGGCAAATTTTGTAACTGTGGTACTGAATGATACATTTAATCATGAGATAGCATGTGTCAAGTACTCCAATGTGACATACTCCAAATAAATTAGATTTAATTAGCTATATCTGTTTTATTTTAAATTATTTCTACTTTTAGAATGACCATTAATGGTGAGTGATAATTTTTTTATATTTTTGGTGGTGATATCAAATTTCCATTTGAAATAAATTCCAATTTAAACACTGATTTAACTTAAAAAATACTAGCAACATGAGATCCTGCTTCAAAAAATAAGTGTGTGTGGTAGTGGCTATAGCTTAGCCACTGCTAAGGGAGAGTTCTGGCCTAGCAGATACAAATCCCTGGGTTCAATTCCCAGCACTATAAACTTGACATAATGGCAACACACCTGTAATCCCAGCATTGAGAAGTGGAAGCAGAAAGATCAGAAGTACAAGCTCATCCTTGGCTACATGGTGAGTCTGTGGCCAGCCTGAGATACTCATATTCTCACCCTCCTTCCTCTCTCTCTCCATCTGTGTGTGTGCGCGCGTGCACGCGCACACATGCATGTGCATGCACACACATTTGTTTCTTCTCCTAGATGTATGGCTAGTGGTTGAGATTTGAGTTCAGTGGTAGAACATTTTCTTAGCAAGCACTAGACCCAGGATTTCTTCTTAGTTTAGGGGTGAGATTAGAAAAAGGAAACTAAGCCTATTAATCAGGACAACACATTCTCCATATATAGGAAATAAATCCTCTTAATAAAAGTCCTGACAGGAACATTGAACGCTCCTGAACAGCCAGCTAACCAACTCACCCACAGCAACAGACATCTCCGAGCAAATACAGGTGCCTGTGGCCTGGATGGAGGAGGGTTGAGATACAATCCCAATGGCTGTTTCTCACCACCATGATCAAAACAGGAAGAGATGCCACTGGTCCCCACTGGCCCTTCTTTTTGTGCCCCCACAACATCCACGCCAGCCTCCACTGGAATAGCTTGAAGGAATCCACATCCTCCACCAGAAGAGCCATCTCTGCCTGAGGTCGCTAGGCCCCCAAATGCCCTTCCTGTTCTCTCACATCAAACCTCCTTTTGGAATAGGGATGTGTCCAAAGTATTACAACAGAAATCCTAATGTAATATGATGTAAAACAGTGTCTGTGAATATTCATGGAACATCTACTAAGCATGACTAGAGGCCATGTCTACAGGTGAAAGGAGGGTCCAAGAACCGATGCCCACCCCTTGGGACTGAAGACTCACAGAAAGGGGTAGGAGTGGGAGTGGGGGAGGCAAACACAGATGCTAGCAATTGTAATTGCAGGGTAGAGTATAGTATTGCCACAAAAAGCAACAGCCAACACACAGGACGCTATAGGAGGAAATGGCAACTTGGGGTCTGGAAGAGGACAGTACAGCTTCAGGACGGAAGCAGCGTAAGCCCAGAAGCCTTTGTCCTATAAAAAGGTGGTATTCATTCCTGCAGTCCCCACAACCCGAGGGTTATTTTGAGTCTCCTGCCCACTGTGGACTAACAACTGCAAGAAAGCGGGGTTAACGCCACACTTCTTGGAAACACTACAGCTTCTCGTTGATGAGACTCCCAGAGCCTCCTCTAATAGGTAGGGCAGAGTTACACATGGGTGGTTTCCTACACATCCCTCACCCCACCTAGCAAGCTCCTGCACACAACCGAGTCCCCCAGTGCCACTTCCTCAGAGACCCCTCCCCAACCACTACTCCCCACCAACTCATACACTGTCCCCATCTGCTGCTCAGGGCTCAGTAGGTGTGAGGGGCACAGACACCATTTCAGATTCTTTTAGTCGCAAGTTCACATTTTTTTTTTACTTTAATTTTTTTTTATTATGTGCACTGGGGGAGGGAGGAATATGCACATGTGAGGGAAAGTGCTGTTGGAGTCCAGAAAAGGGTATCAGAACCCCTGGAGCCGGAGTTACAGGCTGTAGGGAGCCACCTACTGCATGTGCTGGGAATCAAACTCTAGTCCTCTGCGAGAGCAGCGTGAACTCTTCTTACCCTCCAAGCCACCTCTCCAGGCCCATGGTGTTCACTTTCAAAAATGCAAAGGGAGTATTTCAAGCTAGCGTGTACTCGGGGAAGAGCACTTACCTAGTGAGGCCCCGAATCTGCTCCTCAGCCTTCCCTGTACGAATGAACACACGCAATGAGAGCTGACATTTGGCTTTTCTTATTTCCCCTTACATGCAATGTCTGATAAGTCACAGCCAATAAATGTGTGTTGAATGAATTAATGAACAACATTAGTCTAATCCAAGCTCATCTCTTCCTCAGTGTCTTCACTCTGGTAAGCTGGATTGCTTTGTCAGGAGGGGGTCAATGGTTTTAGAAAATGAATAGGATTTCAGGTTGACTTTATTGATCAAACTTCTCATACTTGGGTTAATAATTGAGGAATCAATAAAACTTTTCAAGCATTGATTCATGAGAAAACTTGAGGCAACGCACACCTTTTCATCCAAGCGCGTGTGTTTTTTGCTCGACATTTTTGAGATACAATTGGTTTTCAAAGGTATGTGCTTATCACATACAAGAAGTATGTTGATATGTGTGTAAATGTGAAGTAGGTTCCACCATCAGTCTCATTAACGTATTTACCACCTCCCATGGCTTTCAGATGCCTGGTGAGCACTTAAGAATACACTATTATTGCTGGATCTTTTTTTTTCCTTCCTGTTTTTGTTTTGGAAAACTTTGGGGTCTTTTTGTCCTTTAAGACAGAGTTTTGCTATGTAGCTCAGGCTGGCTTGGAACTCACTATCTTTCTGCCTCAGCCTCCTTGTTGCTAGAACTGAGCAGTGAGGTCACTGGCTTTAAGTTAAAGTTTGTTTTCTTTCTTTCTAAGACCAGGTCTCATGTAGCTGAGGATAACTTTGAGCTCATAACCCTCCTGCATCCACCTCCCAAGAGCTAGGATCACAGGTGTGTGCCGCTGCACTTGGTTTATAGGATGCTAGGAATTGAATCCAGGACCTCATGCATGCCATGAAAGCTCTCTACCAAATGAGCTACATCCTCAGCCCCAAGGACACACTGTTATTAACTGTTGTCGCACACTGCAAACAGGTCACTCTACAACTTATTGGTGCTGACTAGTCAGAACTTTGTACCCAATATCCTCTCGCTCCATTCCCTGTTGGACCCTGAAGCCACTCTCTGTTTCTATGAATTCGGCTTGTTTTTAATTCAACATATAAGCAATGTCTGGGCTTTTTGTCTTTCTGTACCTGGCTTCCCTGCTTAGATAATATCTCTAGGTTCATCCACCTTGATGCAAATGACAGCATTTTCTTCTTTTGTTTAAGGCTAAGGAGTATACCACCTATTGACAGATTGACAGCCATCTAAGCTGGTTATTCACCTTGGTTGTAACAGATGCAAGGATAAAGATACCTTGGTTGTAATAGATGTGGGGATAAAGATGCTGTCTATTTAATAATTCAATGGTTTCAATATATTTAACAGTGGATTGCTTGTCATCTCTTCAGGCCCAAGGATTTATTTATTTTTATTTTATGTGTATGAATGTCTTCATGTATGTGAAGGCACATATCATATATGTGCCTAGTGCTCATGGAAACCAGAAAAAGGGCATTGCATTCTCCGTAACTGCAGTCATGGATGGTTGTAAGCTACCATGTGGGTGCTGGGAACTGAACCCTGGTCTTCTGCAAGAGCAGCCAATGTTTGTAACTACTGAGCCATCTTTCTACCTCTGTCTCCACCCAGACCATTGTTAAGAAGTTTTTTTCTCACCAGGTGGTGGTAGTGCACTCCTTTAATGCCAGCACTTGGGAGGCAGAACCAGGCAGATCTCTGTGAGTTCTAGTCTACAAAGTGAGTTCCAGGACAGCCAGAGTTACAAAAGAGAAACCCTGTCATTTTTTCTCATATATTTTCTTCTAGAGATTTTATAGTTTTTTGAATTTTATACATAAGATATCAAGCCATTTTTGAGTTTATCTTTATATAGTATATGAACCAACATATTTATTAAACACATCTTATATGCCAGACCTGTGTGAGAAACTGGGAATAAAAGGCTGAGCATGACAGACAGGGTCTCTACCCCCTGCGGAAACAGTCAGACAGCAAGCGTGAGTCTGAGTGTGAGGGAGAAGCAGAGAGAGCCTGTCTTTCCAAGGCAGGTGGAGGTGGTGACAGGGCTGGTGAAGAGAGAGGTCCAGGCCAGCGGGAAAGCAAGGTCAATGGTGAGCACAATGATGGCACATTTTGGAACTGGAAGCTCACTCTTGTTGGAAGCCACTGATGGATGTGATGCCAGGGAACTCTTGAGCCATCAAAGACCAGGACAGCTTGGAAAGTGAGTGAGTCCCCCGGAAACAGCTAGAGTATAAACTCTGCAGGTGCCATCACCATCAGAGAATGGGGCTGGAACACAGTGGATTCTTGGTGGCTACTAGTAGAGTTAATGAAAGAATCCAGGAAATGGTCTCAAGCCATCTTCACTGGCATCACCAAGGGCCAGAGTAACCAGAAGTGGGGAGGCATTTGGAGCACTAGCTGTCTTCTCTAGCCATATCCCTTCTAGAGATGACAGCAGTTGTCAAGGAAGTCAGAGCACTGTGGCTGGAAAGGCAGGTCTTGAGGAATGGACAATCTCAGTGTCTAGTCTGGCACAACAGGCTCAGTGGGTTCCTCTGCTAGGTGTCATCGCCTGAGCTATCGTTTCAGTCAGTTGCTTAACATCTGAGTCCCATGCTCCCATGCCATGAGCTACCATGGCTACCTTCTCAGAGAAGGTGCCTGGACAGATGTGCCCAAAATACTCTGGTCAGGCAGCTATGAAGAGTGACTTTGCCCTTGGCCATTCATGAAAGGCCCCCTAATGTGGGCTGTTATGTGGGCTTCTGCACTTCCCTGCTCTGCCTGCCCACACTCCACTCAGCAGCTAGAGTGACCTTTTAACAATTGCAAATCTGATGATGTCTCTCCCCAGCCTGCCTTGTCTGGTTATTTTTCATAGTCCTGCCACCAGATGCCCACAAGGCTTTCATCCTCCATGATGGACTCTTCAGTTTCTCAACTGAAATATGCTCTTTCTGGTGGAAGCAACTTTACCAAATAAAATGAGGACAGAAAGAAGCTAAAACACACCAACACTGTCTTGTTTCGGTGCTGAGTGTCATCTCATCTGTGATGGGCTTGCCTGCTTGTGTGCTGTGGGTAGACCTTAGTTAATTCTTTAGAACCACTTTCTCGCTTAATTCAGAACAGTCTGATCCCGGCCAAAGCAAAGCCTCTGAGAAAAGCCACAAACACTAGGCCATGCAGTCCCAGCTTCCTACTGCACAACAGAGCAAGGAGCCCACCCTCCTCTTCCCCCATGCTCTGTTTTGCTTTCTCCTCCACTCCCCACCAGTAGCAATAACAATTATTCAGTGAAGGAAATAAGAGTAATGGAAAGAAAGAGAAAAAATAAACATTGAAATGGGCAGTGTCCCTTGGCCACTGCTTAAAAAAGAAAAAGAAAAAAAAAACCAGATTTGGAGACATTTCAATAATTTTGCTAAAGGAAGAAAAGTAATCAAATTTGTTCCCCTTAGGCAGAACCACTTTTCTTTATCTTAATACCAAAAGAGAGTTACTGAGGACCATGGTCCACACGGAGAGGTATGCATCAGAATTCCCTGGGGTAACTTGCTAGACATGGGGTTGCCTGGCTTACTTGGCCCAGTGCATTGCAACCAGGAATTATGCATGACAACTTTGTCATAAGGAAGAGGAGCCACACACAGAAGAAAGCTCAGGATGTGAGCAGCATGGTAGGCCTTGTGCTGATAACAGGAAAAGCAGCTGGGAGAGGAAGCTCAGATTTTCCAGGCATCCCAAAGGCAGGTGCCAAAGACCCTGAGCAAAAGAAAATGCCACACATAAGACTTGGACATGCGGAAAGATGAAAGCTGCTGATCCATTTTCTACTGCAAGTGGGGAGGGTCAGATTCTATTTATTTAATTAAGTTAACACTGCCTGAACTAACTCTGGCAACAGGGACCTGTGGCAGATAGAATAGGAAGGTGATGGTGACAGAGAAATTGGACAAGAAGCTGACAGTAGCTCATCATATTCAATGAAACCTTTGTAGTATGTTAAGTATGTTGCATTCATTATGTCATTTATTCCCCTTGGTCACCATTCTTAGGTTTATTACCATCTTCATATTGAGATTCAGGGAACCTGGGGCACTTACCCAAACTCATTAGTGAGTTGGTGCCAAGCTAAATGAGAAGCTGGGCCCCTGAATTTGGAGTTGCTGGTGTAAACCATAATAGTCATCTTCCTGCTTTCCTGGTGCTTACAATCAAATAGAAAAGGCCTTATAGGAAAAGGCTTTTGGTTTTCCAGACTCCTACCAGAATGACCCATTAATATCTGCTTATAGTGTTGATAACATTCCTAGCCCAAAGTTCTGAACTCTTCCACATTCCTCCCACAAACCAGTTCCAAAGGCTTATAAAACACATGGTCAGGTTTATCACAGCAACAACCCCACTCCCTGTACCAATTTTCTGTGTTAGTTAATTTTCTTATTGCTGTGATAAAATATGCTGATAAAACCAACCTAAGGAAGGAAGTCTGAGGATTAAGTCCACCATGGCAGGAAGGCATAGTGGCAGGAGCATGAAGCTGCTGGTCACATTGTGTCCTTAGTCAGGAAGCAGACAGGGATGAATGAGAGCATCTCAGATTAGCTTTTTCTTTTCATGTAGTCCAGAACTCCAACCCACATGGTGTTATCATACACAATTAGGCTGGGGTTTCCCGCTTCATTTAACCAAAAGGAGAAAATCCTTCATGTATATGACCAGAGGCTTGTCTCTTCAGACATTTGAGATTCTGTCACGTTGACAGCCAATATTAACCATTACAATATGTTTATGTATGTGTATATTTATATAATTTCATTTTGTAAAATGTTTACATGTTTAATACAAAAATTAACAGAAGAGCCCAGCATCGTGGCATACATTTATAAACCCAACACTCAGGAGATACAGAAACAGGAGATCAAGACAAGCCACTAGTACATAGAGAGTTCAAGGCCAGCTTAAACTATATGAGACCCTGCCAAGAAGAAAAGAAACAACAAAAAAAAGTTAATGGGAGTTAATTCTGGCAAAAGTAATCATATATCTTAAAAATGTTTACATTATTATTTACGTATATATTGTAATTTTCCTGTCTTTGCCTTATATTTAAGGTAACCTAGGTGAATTGTCCACCTCCTGATTATTTGTTGAACTGATACAACAGATCTAAACATTAGCCCTATTTTCCAGGTATGAGCACCATGCCCCTATGGTAGAGGAGGAGACATGTCTCTTTGAGAGGCTGTGATAGTAAAAGGAAGCCTCGTCCAGGTCTCCATATGTTCTATGTTATGTTATGTTATTCAGGGAGAATGTTCTTGTTTGGATCATTATGTTTCCAACTCCCCAGAAGAACTGCTATTCTGATTGTGACCTAAAGCACTCAACAGGCAGAACACAGCCAATGATACGACGACGCAGCGACACTCTTCAGTGAATTTATGGTTCACTTTGACTTATGGAAAGTTTTTGCAATTAGTCTACAGAGTTGGTTTCCTTTAGATAATGAATGTTAAGTTTAACTATTTACCAGTAACTTGACAAGTTGTAAGTAAGGGATTGTGTACAGGAACAGAGAACGAGAAAGCGTCACATCTGTGTTGAAGGCAGGGGGAGAGACATGAGTTCTGGGAAGGAAAGAGCTTCCTCTCCTGGAGGATCATCCCAGCAGCTTGATTTCTTCTCAATTCTTCACTTTAATGCACAAACAATAGCATCACAATAATAAATGAGCAATTGACTAAAGCAATGACCCAGCCAGCAGGGGGGTTGGGGGGTGCGGGGGGGGGGGGTAATTTCAGAACGGAAATCTGAGTCTGGCCAGATAGATTCAGCTGAGAGAATGATTGAAGAGAGAAGCTTCTAAAAGCAGATAAAACTTATTTGTAATGTTTGCCTTGAGGAAAGGCATCATTTCACAGGAAGAAGGTCAAATCCGGTCTATTTTTGTAGGAGTATTTCAAGTGGTCAGTTGACTTATTTCCTGTGGTTCCCAGGAATTCTGCAGCAGACTCTCTAGAGGATGTTGGTGATAGGGAACAGGGACTCAGTGAGTGAGAATCAATAATTATCTCTATATTTGCCTCTTTCTTCTGTAAAAATAATCTAGGGGAAAGCAACCTGTTTCAGAAGCGCAAAGTTCATTACAGCAGAGAGTAGAGTGGGACATGACAGTCCCTCCGTGTGGCAGAGTCCTTTGGTCAAGAATTTGCAACCTGAAATTTTCATTTATCTGCTCCCTCCCTCCTCCTTCTTCCTTATCACCCAATGAGTACTTGAGCCAACCCTTGAGGGCTAAGAAGGAGGCAAAGAAACATGGTCTCTATCCCTAGGCATTTATTGTCTAAGAAAAAGATCAAGAAAGACCTCACAGTGAGGAGCAGAAAATTAATTACAAGTGGTGGTAAGCATTGAGGAAGAAAAGAACAGGAAGCTACATAAGGGTTGGAAAGATGGTTCCGTGGTTTAGAACACTTGCTGCTCTTGCAGAGGTCCCAGGTTCAATTCTGAGTACCTACATGAGTGACTCACAACGATCCGTAACTCAAGTTACATGGCATCCCACACCCTCTTCGATCTCTGTGGATACATGTGGATACAGGCATGAACATGGTACACATACGTACATGCAGGCAAACTATCATACACATAAATCTTCCAAAAATTGATAAATATCTATTTTGAGAGAGGGGTAATAGAGGAAGAGGGGCACTAAAACTTGGGTGGAGAAGTCAAATAAAATTTCTGAGGAGCTGGCACTCCAACCACCAACTGAAGGGTGAGAAGAAGCCAACCAATAGCCATGGTTGGGGAAGGACATTGCTGGAAAGGGAATAGTTTTTTTGGAAGGCTATGTGGTGAAGACCAAGATGAACTCAGGATCCAAAAGTAATGGAGTGGCTGGAATGTGAAGGCAAAGTAGTGCCAGGATATGCTGGGCCACACAGCACCATATAGGCTGTGCTAGGATATGCTGGGCCACACAGCACCATATAGGCTGTGCCAGGATATCCTGGTCACACAGCATCATATAGGCTGTGCCAGGATATCCTGGGCCACACAGCACCATATAGGCTGTGCCAGGATATCCTGGGTCACACAGCATCATGTAGGCTGTGCCAGGATATGCTGGCCACACAGCACCATATAGGCTGTGCCAGGATATGCTGGGCCACACAGCACCATATAGGATTTGGATTCTGCTATATAAAAATGCAAAGTTATAGAAAAATTTAAGCCAGGGAATGACCAATCTAAAATAGGTTTTTAGAGTTCTGTTTCCCTCTGACATCGCATTAAATGACATAAAGAATCATATAAGGAAAGTAGGCTCTTTGAGAAAATGAGACCGATGGTGCGGTAAGCCAATGTAAAAATTGGCAAGGGAGTTGGTAATGAAGTGCACGTTTGTTCAGTTTTCAGTAGAGTCGGAGTAACTACTTCAGTTAATAAGGCTGGGACTGGGGTAACATGAGGGAAACCATTGCTGTGGGCTTCAGCAATCATGTGATATCTTTGTAGAAATTCTATATTGATTATGTTATATTATATATTACATTATATTAATGGAGAAAATATTTATACTGAAAATGATAACAATAATAATGAGGAGGAAGAGGATGAAAAGACAGGTTAAATAAGAAGGATGAAAATATAACATGAGCTAAGCAAACCTGCCATGACACCCGGTGAGTTACGTACATGTTGTGTCCACATGCACATGCACACGAACAGGCGTGTGTACAGCAGTGAGACAGACAGTCATAACAATCATAAGGCACCACGACATATTTAGGTCTGAGATGAAGTGAAGAAAGCTTCCTCAGATGAAGGTAGTTACAACAGAACTCGATGCTGAGGAGGCAGAGGCCCTGCCCCAGAACGCTGTGTGGATAAAGGGTTCCTGTCAATCAGACTCTCCACGCTGTGAAATCCTATAGGCTAAGGGCTGTCCCTATGGAGGCTAGTGTTGAAAAGCAGCACTCATCTGTGTCTTTACCTCCAACAGACCAGATCTATGAGAACATCACGCCACTGAGGGCGCTACAGTAGGATGGAAGTACTGAGAGATGGTCTGCCTTCTCTCTGCCCCAGTCCATGACCCTATCCAAAGACTTAGATTTACAGAACTCTAGAAGAGCCTCAGGAACTTAACAAGACCAGGGAGGATCCAGGAATGTAGACCCTTGGCTGTCCAGAGGAATCATACATATACATGCGGCAGAAAGAAGACAGGACACCCTTTGAAGCCTCTCCTTCCTTCTTGTTGCCCAATCTCTTTTCAAGGGCCAAAAGCTTAAGTGTCTCCATTTTTCTTTTCAAACAGCCGCACCCAACACGGTGGTTCTTTGATCCCTAAGACATGAGAGGGGTAGTGAATGTTGAAGATGATAAATGGTTTTGGAAGGTCAGATAGAAAAACAAACCAGGAGGGAGACCACGAGAGCTGGAGGGCTGGGAGCACGCCGTGCTTTGAGCTACCAGCCAAGTGTGTAACCTTCACTGAGAGGCCTCCTCTGACAGAGGGGCAAGCAGTTCTGGCTGTCAGTACCTACCTGCCCTCAGCATACTTGAGAAACAGCATCTTAACCATAACATGTACCTTTCTGGAGACGGGAGATACCAGGTCAGACTTATCTCTTAGGTTAGCCTCTTGAGCATGAGATTTCAGCTCACTTCCAAGTGATTTCATCCCTTATCCACGGCTGGCTATTTCTCCAGGGTCTGTGGTGGTATTCTCCTGCTCCATCTCTCCCATAATACCAACATGGGTGCCAGGCTGAGTGTTTTCCCCATACAGATGTGGAAAGCTGTGTCACAGGATCCTGAGAGCACTGAAATGTGGCACAAATGAGAAAAGTAGCCCCTTAGGGACTATTCATATGGGATCGAAGAGAGTTTGTAAATACAGGGATTGCTAAAAATAGATGAAGTCCTTAAACAGAAGAATGCCAAAGGGAACAAGTGTGCCACTGTCCTAATGCAGTCTCTGCAAAAACAGCCCTGGAATGTTTGCACCAGGGATCATGGTTCTTCTGTTATTACCCTTTTGGATGTAACACCCACAGGGTCCCTTTGCAAAGTCTAGGATCTGGTTCTACCCCTGGCTCCCTGCCTGGCATTCTCAGGGCCCAGCTAGGACCTCCCTGTCTTTCTTTCAAGGTCCAGAACAGACTGGCACATGAGCAAGCTCCATGAGTTTTCATTCCTCCCTTGGTATCCAAGCACCTTAAACACCAGTCACATGTGGGCCCTGACACCTACTCTTCCAGAGACACCTGGATAGCATCTGTCTGGCCAAAACGTGAGTTTTATCCTCTGTTTTCATAATGTTTTGAGTGAGCCAGGGCCATGGAAAATGAGTCTGCCCAATAGTGAAGCGATCTTATAAACAAATGCCTCAGGGGCGAGGGCTTTATTCTTGGTTAAGCTACGGATTCGTTTTGCTAAACTGCCCAGTCCCTCTGCATTGCAGTTGTCTAGGGTTGAGAAAAATGGGGCAATGATATAGTTTGCAAGAAGAGTAGCAAACACTGCCACTGCCCAGTGAGCTTTTGGGAGAAGTTCCTTTGTTCAAACTGCTCGGTGAAACTCCAAGTGCCTTAATAGTTTAATGAATCAACCCACCGAGACACAGGGTGCAATGAGCAATGTAATAATAGCTGGCATCGACTGACACTCATCATGTGTCATGTCCTACCTAGGCCTTCTTCTGTCTCCTCAGGGCACTGTCACAAAATTGACGCTCTTGGTTTCTTTACTATGGTACTGCTGGAGCTGGAAACTCAGGCCCACATCCTGAACATGACCTTGACCATTGAGCCATATATCCAGTTCCAGGCAACTCGACAGAGGAACAGAAAGGCCAACTGAACTGCCAGTCATAAAAGGAGTTAATGACACCACAGAAACACAAAATCCAAGTCTCGGGTTGTGAGAACTCTCCCCTTGGGGGGTGTTTCCAATCCTCTACAGTCAGTCCTTTCCCAAGTGGGTTTCTGGTCTTGCCCAGCCCTTCTTCAGTATGGTGACTAATCACCTGATGAGGGCCAAGGTGATCTCATATGACCCCTTGAGGCATCAGAGGAAAACCTGGTGGTAGCCACTGCAGCACCGTGGGAAGGGACAGCTGTCAGGGGCACAGACTACTTAGATGAAAGCAAATGTCCCTTCTTTGATGCTGCTCATAGGCGACACAAGTTACAGAGGCTGGTAGGGTACGCAGAACAGAGAAGGTGAAGGGTTGCCCAGTCCAAAGAGCATTTGTTCTCTTGATGACACTGAATACATGATTAAAATTATAGACTTTAGCATCAGAAAACCCTACATTCAGATCTTAAACTTTCAACACTAAAATGGATACATTTCTGGATTGAGAATATTACTCTATCCATATACCATCTTGTTTAAAAAAAAAAAAAGAGGAGTGGAGCAAAGCTTCTCTAACAGAATTTCTTTAAGAATTAATTAATGTATACAGCATGTTTAGGACCATTCCTGGAACACTGTACATGCTTAACAACGTTTATTGTTTATGGTTGTAGCTAGGGCAGGCTATTGGGTAATGCATGGTAGGGAAAACCTTTGGCTACTCCAAATACATAACAAGCACACATTTCAAAAGTTCAAGTTTAAAGAAGCTAAGATTTCTAGGTCAGGAGCAGGTGGGGGTTGCAGGGAGGAAAAGACTCTGCAAACACCATTTTCCAAAGAGCAGGGAAGTCAGCTGACTTGGAGAAAGGAATGTCCTTGCTGGGCCCATCCTGGAGACTGTAAAGTTGCACAACAGATTAAAAAGATTTTTGGAGACACATCAATAAGGAGGTTGAAGGAAGGAGAGCGAGGGCTGCAAGAGCCCCTGCAGAATCACTTAACACTTGGCTCTAAGCCCCGCTTTAATGCTCCACTCTGCAGGAAGGCTATTTCTGTCTAAGATGTGCACAGGTCTTCAGGACACTCTGGTCCAGCGTGTCCCATTAAAATTCAGACAGAACCAGGGCCAGCAGAGCACACTACTGTGCCAGGCATCCTCTGTGTTCCCTCTCCATGTGGATTCTGTTCTCTACGGGCACTTAAAAGAATGTCTGACCTCCGGCTGGATGATGATCTTATGGCAGGGAGGTGTTTTGGGGGATGAATAAGCCAGACTGAAGGGAGTAAAAGATCTCAAATAGGGGGAGAAAAAAAGATGTTGGAGATGACCCTAGTGGAGGTGCATCTGCCTCTCTCTGTCTCTGGGGAGGAGTATAAGGGGCGGAGGCAGAGACTGGGCTGCTGGGTGATGCACCTGGATTAGATGACAGTCCCACTTCTTGCCAGCTACACTTGGACCAGGCAACATGGCCTTCTCTGGAGCCTGGCAGAGTATGGCATGGCTGATTATAGCCATCTTAAGGGCAGAAAGCACTCTGGCATGTGCTTTTTATTCCAGCACTCATGTGGCAAATAGATCTCTGTGAGTTCAAGACCAGCCTGGCCTACAAATCGAGTTCCAGGACAGCCACAGCTACAGATTTTTTTTTTATTAAAGCAGTTGGGATAGCTCATCTATCATCCATCATGGAACAATCCCACTGGGGTCTGGGACGGTCCCCTAATCAACGATAACAGCAATTCTGCAGTCAGTTAGACAGATGTTAACAATAAATGGGTAAACAAGGACTCAAAATAGGCTGTGGACAGGCTCTGCCACAATCTAAGTTATAAAAGTACTTCTAGCTTTTTCAGGTTTTAGATTGGGAACTAGGAATTTGGGGGCTCTCTTTTCCTTTCTTTGTCTAAACTCCCAGGACACCTGCAGCACCCTCTCCATAGCAGATATGAGGAGCAGAAGCTATTGACACCTGACATGCCATCATGATCTCCCTCAAGCCCAGGACAGTGTGTGTCCAGCGGTTTGGGGGCTCCTTGGGATTAGAAGGTTCATAAAGAAGTGGAGAGGAGGGTGGAGATGTAGTTCAGTGGCAGAGAACTTGCCTAGCATGCAGGAGGTGCTGGGTTCAATCCCCAGCGCTGAAGAGATTGGAAAGGAAGGCTATTAAAACCTCAGGCCGTCGGTCATCATGGACGACACAGCCTCCACGGCTATGAAATTCGCAGAGAGCCCATCACTGTGCCAGTGTTCTCAACCTTCCTAATGCTGCACCCTTTGATACAGTTCCTCATGCTGCGGTGACCCCCCAAGCATAAAATTATTTTTGTTTATACTTTATAACTGTAGTTTTGCGACTCTTATGAATCATAATGTAAATGTCTGACACGCAGATGGTTTTTGATGACCTCTATGAAAGGGTTATTCGGCCCTCAAAGGGGTCGAGTGACCTACAGGTTGAGAACCGCTGATCTAAGCAAATGAGAAGAGAAAATTGCTGCATATGAGCGCTGATGGAACATTCCAACCTAGCAGAGAAATACATCTCAAACACTGAGGTATTTCCAAATACCTCTAGGTGTTAAGACTTCAGTTTGACCAATTCTAAATCAACAGCGTGGATGGCTCAGTGTGTGCATGGTGATAGCCGAGTTATTAATAACCAAATGCTCCTACATTCTCTAGGGCCGGGCTCAGCACTTTAGACGGTTTGTACGTTAACAATCACAGTGACTCAGCACAGCAGTCATGGTTATGGGGAAACCGAGGCTCTGTGAAAAAGGATAGTTTGTTAACGTCCATCAAGAATTAAACCCAGGTCAAATGGCATGCTGATAAGTCAGCCAGATGTGGGATGGGTAGAAGGAGAAGAATGAACCGAATTTTTAAAAATACGTTTTTTAATTGAAATTGAATTCATCTCTTGCCCACCTCCCTTCTGTCTCTCCATCCCCTTTCAGGTACCTTCTCTCCAACCCCTTCTTCGGCCCCCTGCCACTCAAGTTGGTAGCCTTTTTCTTTGGTTAATATATATATATATATATATATATATATATATATATATATATACACATACACACACATATATGTGTGTATATATATGCATGTATGTATGTATATGTATATATGTATATATAATGTATATATATTATGTATATATGTATATATGCATGTATATAGGTACATATGTATATTTATGGACAAATATAGAAATATAATCTGTTGAGTTTGTTTTTGCTGTTTGTGTATATGGTTTCAAGGCTGACCACTCTGCAATGAACAGCCAATAAGGGGGCTCATCCCGAAGAGAGGCTCTTTCTCCTTCCAACAGTCATTAGTTGCCTGTGGTTCTTTGTCTTTGTCTGCAGTGGGACGCCGTGAAATTTCCCCCTTTCCATGTTAGCATGTCTGCTGATAATGCCATTGTCCTGGTCTTGTTCACGCAGCTATTTCTGTCATGTAAGCACTTTCACCAGAGCTTATTTTGAGCTACTGGTGATGATTCAGCAGATGGCAATGTGATTCTCCCTGGGCTATAATGATCTTTTAAGCTCACTCTTGCACACCCTGGCCAAAGTCCACGCCACATTGAGTTGACAGTTTACTGTCAGTGATGGAAAACGAATTTCAGCTCATGGAAGAGAACTGGCCTGGGGACAGCGGGCTGATATGCCAGCCCAGGCCAGCCAGCCAGGTCACACTCAGATCCATACAGCGCACCAGGAACACAGCAAGAGATATGAGGAGAGCTAGGAACACGATGTCTCCCTCCCCATAGTCAAACTTTCCTTCACAAAGGGTGTATCTGCCTTGGAACACTCTGTGGCAGAAATGAGGAGACCAGAATCCTTCTTCTGGGTCCTATCTTGGTAAGATAAGGATGTCAGACTTGAAGACCCTTGCCCTTCTGGACTCAGTATTTTAACAGTATTTGTTCTGAAGAAGTAAGGAAATGATCATTACAAACGGGAACAGGCTTCAAGGCCTGCTCCTAAGGAAGGGCTTTCCTGTCTAATGTGATTGCAATTAAAATACACATAAAGATCTTGGCTCAGCCTCTCTGTCAATATCTGCAGGATACCACCTGCTAATTAGGCCTCCTGATAACATGTTTCCAGCAGGACAAACACGCCAAAGTATTTGCCAAGTCCTAGAGGCAGAAGGAGTCAGTGGCTTCTGTCTCAGAGCTTCAGAGACTAAGGAAGCAAGCAGTCAAGAGCATAGCTAAATTGCATTCATTCACTCACTCTACAAATATGTGTCAAGGGCCCGTTAGGTGCCAGGGATCTTGCCATCTGGGATACCATGGTAAGCAAGACAGACCAGCTTCTGCCTCCGTGGAGCTGGCAGTCCAGCCATGAAGGAAGATATTAATTAAATAATCGGGAGCATGAAGATGTAATTAGAAACTGATGTAGGATCTCTGAGGGATCAGGGTTTTGGGGGGTGCTCCTGTGAGGACAGGAGGTGCCTGGCTTGGCTCGGGGAAGTTAGGAAAAGGTTTCTGAAGGAACTATTGGTTGAACTAAGATCCGATGACGAAGGAGCAGTTAACCAGGTAGGTGGGGCAGAGGGAAGAGCAGGGACAAGTGGCCCAGGGTGGAAGGAGGGCAGCGATCTCTAGGAAGCAGAAGGCAGGTTTGCAGAGGAAGCTGGGTAAAATGAGGCAGGGGAAGCATCTGGGTCTCCAGGACCCTGAAGGCTGTAGCAAGGTGTTGGTGCTTAGCACAGCAGCAGGGATCCACGGGTGACAGTGACACTTGGTGTTCCTGAAGGAGCCCAGAGAACCAACGTCTGACCTGGAGTGTGTGGTGTGAACAGGTGTCAGGAGGTCAAGGTTGGGCGTGTCCACACAGAGCTTTCTGGAGGAGGAAATGTAAGAGCTGAATTTTTGAAGAGTGAGTATGATTGACCAGGCTACAGTAGGAGAGAGAGCTCCTAGCTTGGCTCCTTAGCTTGGGCTAAGGCCTGGAAGAATGCAAGGGGGGGGTAGGCAGGTATAAAGAGGCCAGTAAGTCAACAGAGTTAGGCAGAGGGCAGATCAGGAAAGCCTCACAGGCCACAGCAGGAATCTGCGCTTTGTCCTAAAGGAAGCAGAACTCTACTGAGCCAAACATCTTCTGGAGGGAGCAACCGTCAGGTTTCTGAGGTGGGGAGGTCACGAGCAGTAGAGCTGCAAGCGGCAGAATAAGCACTGCACGGGCCACAGTGGTTCAGGAGCTGCCCGGAGTCTGCAGTGGAAGACTGCAGGAGAGGAAGCTGCCTGGGACTTTGAAAGGTGAGAGGGCTTGTCACCAGTGGGTGGGAGTGGTTTCTATTCAAACGGTATAGTCTGGTTAAGACAAATGCTTCCACTTGGGTTGCGTTTTGCCTCTGTGATCTTGGTAAATACCCCACCGATCCTTGAGAGCAACGACGTTCACTTCATTGTTAAGTGAAGATCCTCTCAGACGGTTATCCAGTTAAATGTGGTGGCCCTGCAATTCCAGCATCTGCGCCTTTGTTTACAGCTCCTATCTGTTGGGGCTACCCAAGGAAGAGACGTAGGGAACGTTCTCACCGTCATTGTGGAGTTATCAACTCCTTCTCTCCGTTTTCAGTTTTAGCCTTGTATGCACTGAAGCTGCGCCATCTGATACGCATGAACTTGGAAATTGCAAATCTACTGAAGTTTTCCATTTATCATCACACAATGATTCCTTTTCCCTGGAATTCTTTTTACTCTGGAATTATTTTATCTCATATCAATGCTGCCAGGCCAGCTTTTAACTTTTCCTTATTATTTATCTATTGTGTTTAAATGTTTTAAAAACTTTTTAGAGAGAGAGGGGTGTTGGGGGGTTGTAGGTACATGTTTGTGTGTGCATGGGTGTGCATAGGTTAGGGGTCAGCACTGGATGTCTTTCCATCATTCTGCACTTTTTTTTCTGAGATACCAAGATAGCATCTCTTATTGAACCTGGAGTGCTTTGATTCACTGAGATTGGCTAGCTATTGAGCTTCAGGGACCTGCCTATCTTTGCCACACCTGCCTTAGGCTCAGGGATTACAACCCCTGGCTTTTTCACAGATGCTGAGGATCTGAACATATGTCCTTGTCCTTGAGCAGCTGCCACTTTACTGACGAAGTCCTCTTCCCAGCCCCTCCTCATGGCTGTCCCTATACACTTAGTGTAGGTTGGCCTTGCCTGCATCCCCTCCTCTCACCTATTCCTGCTCCCCTCATCCCTGCTCAAACCCCCCACCTCCAGCATCCCTCCTACTTACTCATTACACATGCTCTGCTACCTTCCCTCTCTCTTAAAGCCTTTTTTGTCACCTCCTGTGGACCTCTTTTTAGTTGCTTCTAGTTGTACACACACACACACACACACACACACACACACACACGGAGGTAGGATTCCTATATGAGAGAGAATACAAGTGTTTTTGAATTCTGGTTATATTGCCTTATGTGATATCTTCAAGTTCCATCTGTTTTCCTATAAATATCATTATTTTACCTTTCTTTATCTTTATTCATCAGTTGATTGACATCTAGGTTGATTTCATTCCATAGGTATTGTGAACACAGCAGAAATAAACATGAATATACAAGTGTCTCTGTGATAGAACACAGAGTCCTTTGGCTATGTGCCCAGGAGTGATGTAGTCAGGTCATATGGTAGTTTTATTTTTACTTTTTTGAGAAACCTTCCCACGGATAGCCATAGTTCTGCATCAGTTTACATTCTCATCAACTGTATTTACATCCCCATCAACAGTAATTAAAAGTTCCCCTTTCCCTATATCCTCACCTAGTGGCTATAAATGTTAATCGGCTCTTAAAACAGTTATTGGTCATCTGTATTTCTATTCTGGTTCCTACACCCATTTTTGAGTGTGCTGTTTTCCTCTTGTTTAATTTTTGAGCTCTTCATATATTCTAGATATTAATACTCCGTCAGCTAACAGATCATTTGTCATCTTGAAAAGATTTTCTCCCATCGATAAGCTGCCTCTTTACTCAATTAGAGGGTTTTTTTGTTTTTAGACTGTGTCTTCCTGTGTCTGTCCATAGTGTGTATGCCACAGACCACTAACCCTGGTTTATTTTTTACCCTTTTACTTTAATCATTTTATATCCTTATGTTTTAAATGTATCTTCTGTAATTAGAATGTATATGTATATTTGGATTTTAAAAGCTCCTTTAGCTAAGTAATTTAATCCATTTATATTTATTGTGGTTTAAATATATTTGGTTTTATTTTATTCATCTATCTTGGAGCAATATTTTAATTTCTTCTATTCTTTTTTTCCTGGATAATTTGTATAAATGCAGTTTTACTTAAGCTACTCATTCCTCTCACCTCTACAACCTGCTGGTTGAAATGCATTTTATTTATTTTTAACATTGAATAAACACATTTGACTTAATAAAATATAAAGTGAGCTAATATATCTAGAGGTAGTACTAAGGCTTCTGGATGATTTCATTCATAGAGACATGGAGTACTGGAGCTAAGTCCTGTTTTATACATTCTGGGTTTGAGGATCACCTTAGTAGAAATCCACTCTCTCCAATGGCTTTATGTCATTTGCAAAATGTCTTTCTACATGGACTTTCTCTGTTGCATAAACAGCAACAGGAGTTAAAACAAACCTACAGGTGTTGGTGTTTGTCTGTCTTTCATTCTCAGAACCATAAGTTCTGACTCCTTAGCAGTCATCAGAGCCACACTGAGCACAAATGCCTCCTGGGGACAGCAAGAGTCTCAAGAGTCACTTCCCTAACTGCCCATGTGTCCATATCTGAGTCTGCAACAATGACTTGAATTCTCCCTTACACACCAGTTAATCTTTGCCGCCTTCATCTTCTCTGTTATCTCCTTTGTGATTTAATAAGAGGAAAAGCTTAGCTAAGTTATGCCACATAAGGAAAACAATTTAAAGAAAACATCTTAAATTAAGTTGAACCAGACCACCCAAGGCTTCAACTAGTTTAATATAACCATGTGCTCCTATCTCTAATAGGTGGGGTCATATTTTTACAATTTCCAAGTGCTTTTTGAATGCTGTTTGTTTAACCCTTCAAAGGATTTCATGCAGTAGGTGCAATGGGATCATCAGGAGAAACATCTTCAGAGTGGGGCGGGGGCACAGCCACATTTCTATACCCCATTTGTTGATCCCCAGGGTGGTGCAGTAGACACTGGATAACCCACGTGAAACGATGACTTGAATTCCAAGGCAAGGGCATATACTTCCCACTGTTTCATGTGCCTGACACAGAGGCCACACCTGACTAAGTCTGTCAGCTTTAACATGGATGTTCCAATGGGTTTAGGGTTCCTCTTACTTTCATGTCCCTGACAAGTCAAGAAAATCTTCTGGCTTTCCTAAAGTCTCACCAGTGTCCCAGATCCAGGAGCTGGCTTGGTTCAAAGCAACGAGAGGGAGGCCATTGGACTTGATCTTCTCCATCTCCCACACAGATAATCCCTTCTCCAGATAGCCACTAAAACACACAATAGTAACGGAAAGCAGGGCTTGCAAATTCACATTATGCTTCATGCCTGATTTCACTTAGTTAATGGATTCATTTATGAGTGCAATTTGTGTAAATCCCCAGCGACCTGGTAAGGTTGCTGCCTTATGGTTTTGCCATGCCATATAAACTCCCTTATTCATATCCTTTAGTAAACAGTAGATTGGCCAAAGAATTTTGGACCGTCTACTTCTCAAAACATACATAAATTGTAAATAGAATTTAAAGCAAGATTTTTTTTCATGCCTCCCAGGCTTCAGCTGATTCATAAATCCACCTGCCATGGCTATCAGCTCCATGGTGACGCCAGGCTTATTTTAAGGAGTCAACATGTGGCTTTCAGTGTTCAAATATGAACTGAAGAGTTAGTAGAGGGAAGTATCTGAATGGTGCAGCCATCACATGACTGTCCCACTTACAAGAGAAGCAGGCAGAGAACAGAGCCTTTTATATTGATGTTCTCACTGCGATCCAGAAAGAAGGATCCCTGAGAATCTACTGGGTGCTCGCCAGGGTCATTGAGTTGATGCAGGCTCTGACAGGATGACATCCGGACTGTATGGCTTGTATACACATGTAAAGAACATTAGCATAATCCTGAGCCAGAGCTAGTATCTCCAACCCCAGCCAGTCTTTTGGTGTATCTGTCCATCTTCACCCCAGTTGATGGTAGCAAGAATTCAGGTAGGTAGAGCCAAATCCATGCCCAGCACTTAGAAAACAACCTAACGACACTCCTGGCTGGGATTTAAGAAGGAGGGCCATCCTTGACATATAGCTGGTCGCCCATTGGGGGAAATGCAATCAGAAGCTACCACTGGAGGAGACATTAAGACAACAAGGAAGTTCTACTCTCCTAAGATTGACAATACCAATGGTAGCCAGTAGAGTGTGGTTATTGTTTCCTGTATAGCAAATTAAGTATACAACTTAGGTAGTACTGGGAATAAAAATAAATGAAAAGACATATGATCTCTTAGTTGCATTTTAAGGAAGGGGAATCTGTGATCTAATGGAAAGACGTGAAGTTAGTCACACTTGAAAGAGCTACACTGCTTTACATAAGAGGGGATCCAGGGAGCCGGGGTGCAGCTCAGTGATACAGCATATATTAAATTAGTATACAGAGCCAGGTGGTGGTGGCACACATCTTTAATTCCAGCAGATTTCTGAGTTTAAGGCCAGCCTGGTCTACAAAGGTAGTGCTAGGATAGCCAGAGCTACACAGAGAAACCCTGTCTCAAAAAACAACAACAACAATAATTAATATGCAGGAGATCCATCCCCAGCATTTAGAAGGGAAAAAATAAAGTGATTCAGAAAGAAGCAGAGCAAGGAATAGGAGTGAGGGTGAACAGTCAAAGAGAGGAGCGGGGGAGGCAGGCAAAGAGACCAGAGACTTAAGGGGAAAGGAAGATGTTTAGAAAATACTGAGAATCTGGAAGAAAAACACAGCATGCTGTGCAGGGTAAACCCTCCCTGCAGCTGATGGAAAAGCTGATGTCTCTTACTGTGTGATGTGGCAAGAACAATGCAGCACCATGTGTTCAGGAGCCATCTGTGATCATCTGACTTTGAATGAGGTTTTTATGTATATTTAAACTTGGGGGTGTCCTTGCAGGGGCCTCCCAAACAGTAGCTGAAACCGATGTCAATAACTGGCCTGTGGGACTGCAGAATGGGGGAATGCACCCAACATACCAAATGCCAAGAGCAGAGAAAAAAGGTAGACACATCTAATTCAAGCTCGAATTCAGGTCACAAAGACAAGTTATCCAGAAGGAGGCTTTGGCTTATGACTGAATAGATTCTCATGGGTGCTCGTGCAGGACTGACTAAGGCATGCAATGCAGGGTTCTGGCGGCTCTTGGGAGTTCATAATGCCACTGACTTGAGCTGCTTCTGGCCTGAGCAGATATGTGGAGTCTTGCTACAGAGTTATCGGGGAACAGAGGCAGAGGAGGTTATTGGGGATAGCTAACATTTAGATCATGATGGTAGGCTATAAGACAAATTTATGGGGACAAGTGTACATTTGATGCAATGGGTAAAAACCCCACTTCTGGTCACAATACTTCTGTATCAGTGAAATCATGTAACCTTCTTATAGTAACTAAAGGCAAACTGGGGATTTGTGTTTACTGACTCATTCTGAGACTTAGCTTCTTGTTGTTGACCTAGCACAGGCAATTTAATACCTCTAAGCTTTTATTTATTTATTTTTAATAGTATTAGCATCTACATTAAAGGGTCATGGTGACGTTAACAAATACGTCTTGTAGCACAATTTATCTTGATCATTGTTATTAGAAGAACACTTCACAATCTCTCTCTCTCTCTCTCTCTCTCTATATATATATATATATATAGATAGATAGATAGATAGATTAACTGCTACTCATAGGTGAGGCTCCACATTAGCCTCCTGTTCTTTAAAAAAATAAAATAAAGTAAAATAAAATAATTTTTATTGTCTTTGTAGCTATCAGAACTTTCTTCTCCTGGATAGTTGGGCAAATATATGGCTTAAAATTCTAACTTTCATTGACTTGTTTTAAAACCTCAGTATCAATAATTGATACATTTTACACTAATATGAATTTATATGTAGTGGAGATATATATATATATATATATATATATATATATATATATATATATATAATGTTAAAGGGTTATAAAATGTTACATGATATGCTGTGTGTTATAAGTACATCTCATACTAGAATATAATTAAGATAAAGATGGTTTGGGTACAAGGACAAACTCAACTTCTCTGTGTGGTAAAGAGGGTATATGGAAAACTAAGAAACCAGCATTGGCCAGGCACAGCCTTCAGAATGTGTCCTGGGTACAGTGCTTGCTCTTTAAAAATGCCCCAAGCACCTCTCTCTGCTTTCTTTCCTGGTTTAGATTCTGCTCTCCAGAAAACTTAGAAGGTCTCCATACACATTAACCCTTTGTTGCCCCATTGTACCTTTGGCTCACAGGTACCCAAATGCCCAGGCCACCTGCATCCTCTGCCCCGCTCCGGCTGGGAAGTTACCTAGTCAGAGCAGTGTGAGGGTGGAAGGCAGAACCTCAGCCTCGGTCTCTTGGCTTCTGTGGGTTTCAGCCAGACCCCAGGTGTTATTTTAGTACAGCTTCAATATTTAATTTGAGGATGTGTATGGACAAGAAGGAGAGACAAAGATATAATGTTTTTCCTCTTGGCCAAGTGATTAAATTTGAAGTTCTAAAAAAAAAAAAAAAAAAAATCTAGCTTGATGCAAAGTTGTGTCCAATAGGAAAGAGAGAATTGGCTGGAAAACCTCTCCCAGGCCAGGGACCTCATCTACCACTTCTACCACCAGCCACATCCCAGCCCGTCCACTGTGGGTATCACCTGAGCAGTCTATGACCCTGCGTGATCCTTCCCTCCCTGAATATGCCCATTGCACCTTTACTGGAAGGACGTTCTACAGGTGTGTTTTATTTCTTTCAGTCCTGAGTGTGCCACCACCAGTCGCCGCTGAGCCATGGCTGAAGGGGAGATCACAACCTTCACAGCCCTGACAGAGAGGTTTAACCTGCCTCCAGGAAACTACAAGAAGCCCAAACTGCTCTACTGCAGCAATGGGGGCCACTTCTTAAGGATTCTTCCAGATGGCACAGTGGATGGGACAAGGGACAGGAGCGACCAGCACAGTAAGCAGCCATCTGAATTGCACCCACGCCTTCCTGTGTCTTCTCTAGTCCAGCATGGGAGGTACCCACTTTCCAAGGCTAAATACATTCAGAAGTGAGGCTACATACATAAACCCAGGGCTGGGTCTGGCAGACAGGGAACTGTGGGCTACTACTTAGCAAAGCACATCTTATTGCAAGCTTTTGGAACGATTCTCTGCTGACTTGACATAACCTTTGCCAGGGTTCAATCACTGCACCTCCCCTAAAGTTTCTATAAACTAACAAAAGATCAGATTCCCCAAGCCAGACAAGGCCTGCTTGCCCCACGATGGGAAGACCCGGATGGGCAATGGGAAATCCTGCACAAAGATATGTGCTTGATTTCAAATTAACAGACTCTCTAGGTGATGTCTCCACTGGGCTTGATTTGAGAACCCTAGTGTCTAGCCCAAACCTAGCGCATCATCAATGACGCAGCTTTCCTGCAGCACACTGTGCAGATGTGGCTGAGGTATGCCGAAGGGGGAAGTCATTCTCCAGCACTAATGGAGACAGAGATGGGAGCCACAAAGCCAGGGACTGACAATTCTGGGCCTTTCTCAGCAGCCTGGCTTTCAGCCCATGTTGATAAGTGGAGGTATTACTTAGGGGGGAAGAATCTTCCTGACCAGTATTTCTAGTGCTGCTGCTACGTGTGTATATGTATGTGTGTGCAAGTGTGAATGTGCATGTGTGTGTGTGTGAGAGAGAGAGATTAGGTGTCTGCTTTCTACTAAGAGTCAGAGTTTCCCTGAGTACCATTAGGGCATTAGATGTAGGAAAGCCAAAAGTCAGATCTGATCCCTGCTTAGAGAAATGGCAATCTCAAGAGCCAAGTATGCTGCAAGCCAAGAAAGTAAACTGAGGAGTGAAATCAGGAGACACAGGAGAGCACAGGAGGCAGTAAGGTTTTATGGGACTGGCTTGAAATGGGTTGCAAATAGCTTGTGTGATAGATGTCCTTAGTTATACCCAGAGTGGCACCAAGCTTCACAGATTTGGTGCAATGATAGCTTCAGAGACGCCCCTCTGCTCAGTCTCGGACGCACATGGAACTGGATCGGGTGAGGGCATCAACCCTCCTTCCCAGAAAGGCAGGTGCCAGGGCTTGCGGCTGCAGCAGGCTTATGATTTGGGAGTTTTGTTTTGATAGCTTGTCTATAAGTGGGCCTCCTACGTGTTTTCCACTCTGAAAAACAGGTACCAGAACAAGTCAAAAATAGAGATTCTAGAACATTAAAAATAAGCAAGTTTGGGCAGAGGATGTAGTCCAGTTGGTAGACTGCTCATCTAGCACCAGAGGCCTAGCAACATAGAAACTGGATATGGTGCCACACCACAATCTCAGCACTTGGGAGGTGGAGGGAAGAATAATCAGAATCAAATAACCAGAATCCTGCAGCTACATCGTTTGAGGAGAGTTTAGCATAGAGTCTCTGTCTCGCAAGTGAACTTAGATTTTAGTTCATTGTATCAGACATGGCATACAATTCACGCGTCCACTCACACAACCAAGAGGAACAGGCTTTAATTTCTCTGAGTTTTAAATGTTTCTACTAAGTCTTAACAATTTTCTGAACTAAGGGGGGATGTTCTGATCCCCAAATCCCAAAACAAAAATTGATCATGGTGACACGTTTCTTAAGGTTTGCCTGGTTCTTGGAAACCTTAAACTTTGGGGTAGCAATAGGATTCGATTACAAGGTTTCTGGACAAATGTCATGCGTCTTCACTATGGCCATTCTACCGTTAACGGCATAGGGTGTCTCTGGGTGCAAAACACCAGGACAGCGTGTGGTGGCTTAAACTGTCAGAAACCCTGGGACCCCAGCCCAGCTCACTAGGAACATAAGAAAGGGATGCTGGAGTATTTGCCATGTGAACTTGGGCACAACCTCTCAGGCCTTATTTTTCTGATTTAAAAAATGAGAATACTGATCACAGGTTTCTTGGGAGAGTTAAATGAAATAATATAGTGAGTGTTCTTGGTACAGTGCCTGCCTGTCTCAGGATACCAGTTCAGCACATGCTGGCCAATATTGCTATTACCACCCAGAGTCTACGACATACTGCAGCGTATGGACATGCAATGTGATACGCTTCTCTTCGCCCACGAAGGGCTGGAGTCTGGACTCAGGCTTTAATTCTGAACTTCTTTGCCAACATTCAAAGCAGTTATATGAGCTTATTGTTTGCTTACTGTGGAACTAAGAACAAAGGTCAAGGGGACAGAAGTCAGTCCTGAGGTAAACAGGCAGCAATCTGCCCTGCACCAGATGAAACCACATGGACAAGCCACCCATTCTCTGCAGTCAGGGCCCTAGGGTGCTGGTGCTCATGTCCTACTCTATGACAATGAACACAGTCTCTGTTTTGCATGAAGTGCTCTGTGAAAGAAGCTTCAAGTTGCCCAGCCAATGATTCTTCCAATCCCCACTGTCCGCAGAGGCTTAATTTTGGGTAGTCTTTTAATCTTCCTGAGACTCAGCTTCTTCTCCAGTGGTATGCAAGTGTTCTGTGTCCCTCATATTACCAATCATCCTGCCCCTGAGGGCCTCCTGGACGCGGGTGATCTCCCTGAGTGTGGATCTGTCGCCCTCTTCTGCTGGGCGGTGGTACTGTCAATCGGAACCTTGGGCATCAGAAGCAGTGGACTTTGGGCAGTATGGAGTAAAAACCCTGGAGAGTCATGATCCACACATACAGTCTGCCAAATGGAAGTTCTATTCTTTAACCATTGATCTGAGCATGATGAGAGGCTATGTTGACAGGCGGAGCCACACTCCAAGGCTTCCTGAAGGAAGAGCGCCCCTAAAAGCCAGCCAGATACTTAGGAAAATCATAGACCCCACAACATGGAACTCAGAGCTCAGTGAGACAAAAAAAAAAAAAAAAAACTAATTCCTATTATATGGCTCTTTTTCCTTAACAAGGAGGTGTGCTGTGAGCAAGGTGGGGAGGTTATCCAAATTTGTCTGTCTTACCCTCGGGAGAGACAGTTTCCAGGCACCTTATCTGTGGTACCAATCTCTGGAGGATGCTGTACACCGGCTACCCTAAATAGCCTTAAGTAAAATATCTCTTCCGGATTCCTATAAAGAGGACCGTTGAGCATGTGCCTTCACAGTGGCTGGAGCCACAGCTGCAGGCGACTGTCCGTACACGATGCAAACACTAGTTACACTGCCATAGTATCCGCGGTACAGACAAGCAGACAGAGAGGGCTACAGATTCTGGAGCCTCTGGGGATGCAGTTTGTGAAAAGATTGCTTTTGATGGTAGGATGCTAGCAGAGAGACAAGTAGGTATGTGACTGTGAGAGAGTCTAGGGAGAGGCAGGGGTTCAGTGGCCGGTTCCAATGTTGGACGTGGGGGGCGGGGAGGCACAGACACGTGCACCGCTCCCTGCAGTCATACTTCTGCGCTTACTTGTGTGGTGTTCTACTGGACTTCTCTCCTGCAGGATCCCATGAGTACAAGGACTTTGTCTCTTTCCACCTAACACTGCAACTTTTGTGCTCAGCATACTGCCTGCCATTTGGTTCAATACCCAGTAAGCATTAATTTGAGGAGTGGCTGACCTGTATTGTTGGCAGATAAATTTAAACCCAACAGTATCTCAAGAAATGTCTGTCAAGAACTGGCACATACCGGGCCCTGCTCATTTCCACATAACAACAGTCCTCTGGGGTCACTAGTCATCATCATGCTGAAAACCCTAAAGCTAACAGGATGTGACTGTCCCCTCACAGGGACAGCTATCAGAAGGGAGCCTATCCTTTCTGTTCTAATACTAAGCTGTTTTCCCTGAGGGTCCTACCATCCTCATACTAACACCACGACAGACAACATTTTCACCCAACAAACTAAACACGGTGATAAACTTATCCTACCATGTAGGTCAGACAGGCAAAGGCAGGTAGCTGCCACCGTACTGTATTTACTAGACCTGGACACCTTTGGCAGTTACTTTTCTTCTATGTTCCTGAGTTTCCTTGTTTTGAAAACAAGAATGCCAGCAGTGGTCTACCCCAGAGGAAAGCAGGGGTGTGAGACATGATGTTTCTCAGAGTATCTAACACACTGCCAGGCACCTGAACGTTGAGAACAGTGACATTCTCCGTGGTGGCCATCATCCTTCTCCCTAGGCTCACTGGCATCATCTAACCATCTGATAGCTGGTCATTAAATAAACGTTAAACTTGCTCACGGAACTGCTGGTGACTTCATTCCAGCTTCTCTGGGACTGTCTCAATTGGAGCTCCTGAGACCTGGCATAGAGCCACAAGCCTGCCCAGGCCTTGGCCCAGCAAGCTCTTCCCATTTAACTTCCCTGGCACAGAAGCCACCAGGGCAAAGGCAGAGCGCTATGCTTGTCTGATCTTCTTGCCTGAACTTCCTCTCTAGAGAAGGCATGTCGGGACTTGCTCTTCCATGAGATCAACAGCTAGAACTGCAGCTGTGGCGGAATGCCACGCTCCTAAGCACCCCTATACTCCAGCTCCTGCTGGGGCCCACAGCCCCCAGCATGGAGGAAGGAGCCCGTGTGTGGGGGAGGATCCTCAGCTCCAGTCGCCACACAGATGGAAATGTTCTTCAGCAGAGTGTGTGCCAATCAAATATTTATAAATCTAGCCACATCCTAAGGGCACCAGGGGAGTTTGCTGCTCCAAAGGATCTGACTGCATTGCCTGGATCCAAGCAGACCACACTTCAGTGAAATCCCTCCCTGTATACTGTTTGGGGGAAGTCCAGACTTCCGTTGTCTGGTCTGATGGGACTCCACATTTCATGGTAAAGGCATCCTATTCCCCAGCTTGGATTCCAAGTCAAGACAGCTTTCCAAATAACCACACTGGGGAGGTCTGGACCCTGCTGCCATAGCCAGAGAGAAGGTCAGGCCTACCCGGAGGAATGTCCTCCCAACAGGATGCTCCAGCCTCCCATATGTGGTGTATCAGTCTCCCGGGTCCCTTAGTCTAACACAAGAAGAACCCTTGTTTGATTACAGAGGGATTCTTCCAGGAAAACTACAATATACATATGAATACACACATATGTGTCGGTCAATCTCTGGACTAAATTTAAATTTTCCTGGCTTTTTTCCAGATGTTAAAAGGCAAGACACCTTCACAAATGTTAGCAAAAGTCTTTTCCATATGTATGTGTGTGTGCACGCACACACACACACACACACACACACACACAAACCGCTGGAATTTTCCCCCCTCCAGTCCATTTTTCCCTTCTCTGTCTTTAATGTTTTGCAAAGCCTGGTTTGTGGTTACACTTTAATTATAAACTCCACTGACATAAAACAACCTGGCTGAGTTCTGAATGAGGGTGACCTCACTTTGAGTAAACACAACCAAGGACGGGAAGTCTCCAACCCAGAATAAACTGGGCACGTAATCTCTGCGGCCTCTCCCTGGGCAGCAGGCATAAAGGGCAGGCCATGCCACACACAAGCAAGGCCCTCCTCTCTGGCTTCCCAGCCCAAGACACCAGCTGTCACCTTAGCTGTAAAAATCCCTAGTGAGGGACAAGAGTGGACGGGGTGGGGGGAGAGGGGGAGGGAGCTCACTGCTCTTGGCACTAGCCATGTTGGATTCCTTTCCCTTCTTTCTGCTCTTAGAAAGTAAGACATCATGTGCCTGGACATGAACAAGCTACTGCTACAATCTCATGGAAGCTGATGGTCACAAAAGGAAAGCAGACAGCAGCTGTTCCTTAGGAATAAGGCACGAGTACCCAGGGAAAGGCCTGTGGAGCCCCGGAAGGCTCAGGGCTGCTCTTCAGGTAGGGGTTGTAAGAGCAGAGATCATGGGGCAAGGACAGAGCATAGAAGCATGAGCCACTAAGATGATTCTGGTCATTTCAGGCTGATATTTATGTTTTGTATTCTCAAACCACCACCCTTCAACATCTATGCTTAGCATGAATGTGGTCCTGGGTTCAATCCCAGCACCAAAACCAGAAATGAAACAAAACACCCTGGTACAACCTTGGGCTCCACTCTGAACATTTAGGGTCACAGAGACACCAAGTAACCTCCAGGTGGTGCCTTAGGCTTGCTGTCCAGTACTTGGGAGCCTGAGGCAGGAGGATCATTGCAAGTACCAGGCAAACCTGAGCTATACAGTGAGCTCCAAGTCAGCCTGGCTACAGACTGACACATTGACAGCTTAAAATAAACAAACAAAAACTACCCCACAAGGCTTTCCCAACCCTCTTCAAGTTCAATTTTTTCAGACTCCGAACTTCTCCAAAAGAATTTTGCTACTGACCACTAAAGCGCCTTTAGAAAGCTATTTTCTCTTCCGTTAAATCAGAATTTGCTGTCTCCATTTCAGAACTGGATAAAGGAAGTACTCAGCTAGCTACAGACTGTTTTTCAATAGTAAGCAACTTGGAGTGCCCAGGGCTGCTGCCCTTCCTGCTCATAGAGTCAGAGAGTCTCCCTCCCAGTGAGGGCACCCTTCTCTGTTCTGGGTGCTCACTTGGTGGAGGGTGCTGAACATGGAAAAGGTGGGGCTTTTGTGACCCTCCATCCCTTCCTGCCTCCTGGGGTACATCTGGGTCCTAAGAATACTCATTTCATATGGGTACCTGTGCTCAAGCCTGAGCTGAGTCACAGCCCACCAGGAGTCACCAGGGGCTAGTCTTGGGGCCAGCAACTTGGCTCAGCAGGTAACACACTTGCTTGAAAGTCTGACATCTGAGTTTGTTTTTTTAGAGAACCCATGTAAAGGTAGAGAGAGAGAACTGACTGCATAAAATTGTCCTTACATCATAGGATGCATGCACTCTTCCACACACACTCCATACCACAGTAAGAAAGGAGGGAGGGAGGAAAGAAAAGAACGAGTCCTAAGTAGCTCTGAGGGCCTGCCCATTGACTGGGAACGGAGCTTTGAAACATCACCACCCGGGAAGGCAGGGAGAATTGTGGGAGATGGTTGAATCTCTGCTGAAAACGTTGTAATGTAGTAAAGCACAAAAACATGCACTAGATACAGACCAAAGACCAGCAAATGCCACAACCCAGGACCCAGAGACGGCTGTAGAATTGATTTTATAGAAGCAGAGAGAGTATCAGGATTAACCAGCCCTTCCCTCTACGGTTCCCCAGTCTTCAGCCACCATCTCAGCCTCCCCAGGGAAGCCACTGGACAGGCCTGGCTGGTGTCTAGTGACTTTCACATTTTACACAGCATTGCTCATGAGCAATACGAACTAGTCATGCTTCTCACAAAATTTTCAGCAAAAATTTACTATTTATTTTTTCATTTATAAGAAAATAATTCTTATAATTTCTTTGCTATGTGTTATCTTCTGCTTTTCTCTAGAACAAAGGTGAGGGAGATGACAGGGAGACGGACAGAGCCACAGGGATGGGGCAGGGGTTGGCATTTAATTGTACTTTTTACTCTTTTTATCTGCTCTTGCCTCCAAACAAGGGGCCTTTGTTATTGAGCTGCTGAGTCACAGGTTGTGTGTCTGTCTCCCTAGTCCTGTGCCCTAGTCCTAGGCCTATGTAAGCTCTGGAGTCAGGGTCCATGTCTGGCACTGAGCACAAATTTCAGCACACATGGATGTGTGTGCAAGGGGGCAATGGATGGCTTTTGATCCTCGTCTTTGCTCTGCTGCTCCAGGAGGTAGGAACATGCTGTGTGCCAGCCCTGCCTCCTTCTGAGGTTACACTTCCTCCTCCCATGATTGTCCCCCACAGTTAGCAGCTGAGAGAGGGTGTCGGTCTGCATCACTTGAATGGGATCCCCAGAGGGCTGGATACACAGTAAGGGACATGAGCAGTCAGGCCGGGTGCTGTGCCTTCGTTCCAGCTCTGTTCACAGAAATGTATGTGTAGGAAACTCAGCCAGAAAGAAACTCAGTGAAAATGAGCTATGAAACTTGGACATCCTGGAGAAATAATATTTATAGAGGAAACTCTTGAGCCGACGCTTACCAGCATACCATCCCCGGCTGAGGGCTGAAGTCATATGCTAGGCAGGCCCCCAGCTCCTGTTTCCCTCTGTGAGACCTTTCCATGGCCATGATGGGATTTCACGGAAGGCAAGAACTTGCCCTCACCTAGCATTGCAGCAAGACAAATGGTTAGCACCTATAGAGGCTGAAGAGACATGACCTAGGAAATCAAATGCTTTAAAATTAAAGCAAACAAAAAAACCTCCCTCATTGAGTATAGTGACATAAGCCTGTAATTCTAGTCCTTGGGAAATAGAAGCAGGAGGACTGGGAGTTGAAGGTCATCCTTGGCTACATAGCAAATTTGAGGCCATCCTGGGCTACATGAAACCCTATCCCCCCAAAAATGAATCTACTGTGTGATCCAGTGATTGAACTCAGGCTACTAGGCTTGCACGACAGACACTTTTACTAGCTGAGCATCTCACTGGCCCTTACCATTTTTCTTCATAGAGTTGTACAAACATCTCTGCTATTCTCAGTTTTCAAAACAGAACCTTCCAGGCTCTCAGCTATAACTCCTCCATCTGCACTTCCCCTGCCCAGGCTGTGAGCTCCACCCATCTACACACTGTGTTTATGGATCTGCCTATTCTGGGCTTTTCATGTAACTGAAATCACAAAACATGTGGTCCTTGGGGACTGTCTTCAAGACTGACCTATGTGGTAGCATGTACTGCAACTTCACTCCTTTATTCTGTGCCATTCTGTTCCCTGGAGCATCACTATCATACTTAGCCACATGCTTCACAGACTACCAGATCTGGAGAGATGTTGGGCGCCACTGTGCTCAAGACCGGTTAAGTAGCCTGACCATAGGTAGAGCGGAGTGAGGAAGGGAGTGATCTGAGGCTGGAGAGAGCAGCTCCTGATGTCCTTTGACCTACTGTCTCATGAGCAGACTCTCAGAGATGAATAGAGCTCCAGAGACCAGTAGGAATGGAAGCCAGTTTGCTCCCAGCTCCCTTCCTGTAGTTTCAATAAACTCTGATCACTACAGGATGTTGGAGGAAGTCTTGAGTCTCTACAGCAGACTTCCGTGGATGGAGAGGTACCTCTTCTAGGGGGTGACGTAACTATGTGTCACTCTTGTGTGAATTGGAGGATGAGGAAAGCAAAAGGGAAGGGGGAAACACCAACGCATCCGTGGAGATGTAGTCAATTGCTAAGATACAGACAGCTACAGAATGGATCATAAGTCACCTAGCAAAAAGAACAAGCTAGGGGCTGGAGAGATGGCTCAGCAGTTTAGAGCACTGGCTGCTCTCCCAGAGGACCTGGGTTCGATTCCCAGAACCCACGGGGCAGCTCACAAGTGTAACTCCAGTCCCAGGGGATCTGATTCCAACTCCTGATCTCCATGAGCACTACACACATGCAGTGTGTACACAGACACACATGCAGACAAACACTCAAGCACATAAAAACTCAACAACAACAATAACAACAAAAAAATGAGCTAATTCTTTGGGCACTGACAGTTGATTAAAAAAAAAAAAGTCTCCAGAACTGTGTGAAAAGAGTGCATCACTGTTGTAGAGGGGAGGCCTACATACTTGGCAATCCATGCATGTGCTCTCTCTAGAAGAGCACATGTGTGCCATCTCTAGGAGAGGCTTCCTTGTGCTTCCACCTCCTAGGACGGAGTTTATGTGCAGGAAGGGAGGGCCAGGATCTCAGCCACAGATGCTGTATATCTACCACTGTACTGAGGGGGGGGGGAGGGATGGAAGGAGGGAGGGAGGGGTGTAAATGGAGCCATAGAGAAATCTGTCAAGTCCATTTTCCTCCAAACCAGCCCTGTTTATTGCGTTGCCACCCTAGTCCTGATTTCATTATGAATAGAAGTGAAATAACACCTCCCACACCTCTTAACTGTATTTCCCCTGTCACAACCCTGCCTGGGCCATGGCCACAGCTAATCTACTTTCTACACTTATTCTGGACCTCTCACTCTGAGTCATAATGACAGCTGTGACAGTCTGGAGACCAAAGAAATTGTCCAGACGAGTCCAGAATTAATTCTAGCTCCAGAGGATGAACCATCAACGCACCTCCCTTCATAGGTGAACAGGCAAAACAATAATTATCCACTGGGTATTAGCCTTTGACATGTGTCCAGCACTACCCAAGGCACCTTGGGAGCGTCAACCAGAGCACATAGTGATATGTGTCTCAAGTGACTCAAAATTCTTAGGGTGTCTCAGCCTGGGGTCCAGGACCTTAGGGACTGCGCTCTGCCCTGGAGGATGTTCTGCACATGCTTGGCTCTGCTCACTAGTGCCAGTAGACTTCTCCATTCACTCCGGTTGTAATGACACAGACAATCCCCAGACTTTTCCTGGCATCCCTTGTGGAAGAAAACACCCCCTAGTTGAGACCACTGCTCTTGTCCCTGCATTTATTGGCAAATGGGTAACTCCTTCTCCTTCCTGAGCACTTTGGCTCTGCCAGGGCCCCATTTGGGATGCCCTGAAGTTGGGGGAGGTTCAATGAATTTCACTGTGAGTGAGTCCCTACTCCCTGGAACTCTCTCCTCTCTAGGAAAAAGAACAGTTGGGTTTTAAACATTCATGATCTGCCAGCATCCCCTCTCTACCTCGAAGGTATGGCACTACCCAGCAGGGCGACATCTAAAGCAGCTGCCATTGCCTGCTCTACAGCACTCCAAGAACACTGGGGTAGCAGAACCAGGGAAGCCAGTATCACTTCTCCCTGTAATTATTTCCCCACAGGTGACAGAGGGAGAGGACAGAGGAAGTGGGCAGGTACACAGAGAGCAGGTGAGCTGGCAGGAACAGCCTTTGTCTCACTTCTTCTCAGAAAGGGAACTGCTGTTTTGATTCTCCAGGGGCTCTTCCTTGGGCTCTACCAATGAATAAGCTGGATTTTCCATGACTGTTCTGGCTGTGGGACTGTTGGCAAGAGTGCGGTGTTTGTTGACTTTTGCTTGTGTTGTTTTCATTCCAGTTCAGCTGCAGCTGAGTGCGGAAAGCGCGGGCGAAGTGTATATAAAGGGTACGGAGACTGGCCAGTACTTGGCCATGGACACCGGTGGGCTTTTATACGGCTCAGTAAGTATGAGGCTGACGCCTCCAGACTCAGCCAGGGCTTGAGGTTTCCAGAAGTCTTGTTACACGGAGTGATGTAAATGAAACAACATCAATTAGTCTGTGTTTGTTAGTTTTTCCAGTACCAGTCCCTCTACCTTGCCTTATTTTAGGAACCAACATAAAAGAGTTTCTTGTGGTATTCTCTCAAAATACTCAGATTATCGTGCAGACAGAGAGGAAGCGATGATTGGTACTTTGGTAACTTGTCGGGCGCTCATTTCAGAATACCTAATCCTGCTTTATTCATCCAATCAAAAAATGTTTCTTGAGTTGGGTGAGGACTATGTGTGTCTCTTACTGCTCCACCTGGAGAGAGTACATCTGTGTGCACATGAAGACCTGAGGGTCAGAGAACAACCTTGGGTATCTGTTCTCAGGCGCTGCTGTCTAGCTTTAAAAGTGTATATAATAAAGACAGGGTCCATCGCTAGCCTGGAACTTGCCAGGTAGATAGGCTGGCTAACCAGAAACCCCCAGAGTTCGCCTGACTTCCCCGACCCAGGGCTGAGACAAACACACACCACCATGCCTGACTTTTTAAAATGTAGGTTCTGGAAACTGAAGTCAGGTTTACTGAGTTAATTATCTCCCCAGCCTCTTTACGGCTTAAAAAAAATAAATAAATAAATAAATAAATAAATAAATAAGTACAGTAGTTTAAAGTTAAAAAAAATTAAATTGCATTAAAATTTGAAGATAATCTCCTCTGTTACAGGGTCACCTAAAATGTTTTTAAAATTTTAGGAATTTGATTCAGAATTCATCTATAGGTGCTGAATGGACTGTAAGGATGAATGAGCCACATGGAGAAATGACTTCTAATTGCTTGTTAGTAGCTAAAGCCTTATGTCTTCTCCTTCCCTCTTGGAGTCAGAGCTTAATAGTGGTCTGACTCGGTATACCTAGTCTTAGTGGGAAAGGGGTATTAATAGAGGCAACCTGGTTGATCCTTTGGGTATCTCTGCTCCAAGAATTATGCAGAAAGAGGTAAAACCACCTTGCAATGTTCTGAGTTTCACTGATCCCTTCTCTGTATCCAAGCCTCATAAGAAGCTTGCCTATAGCCAGGCTGGAGTGGCCCATGCCTTTAATCCCAGCATGTGAGCGGCAGAAGCAGGTGATAGATCTCGGAGTTCCAGGCCAGCTTGGTCTATGGAGTAAGTTTTAACACAGCCAGAGCTAAACAGAAAAGCCCTGTCTTGAAAAAAAAAAACAAGAAAAGAAATAGGAGGAGGAGAAGCAGTAACTTGCCTATAATTCCGTTCCAGGAAGATAATGCCTACAAAAAGGCAGTCTGTAGGGCAGGGTTAGTCTGGGCTGGCCTTCCATGGTATCAAATTGTCAAACCAGTGTAAGAAGTCTGCTGGGTGGGAACACAGTGCAGCTCTCCCACTGCCGCTAGAGGGCAGGAAATGGGATCCTGCCACAGGAGAAAACGACTTCCAGTGATTGGAGTTGGGCAGTGACTAATGCACAGGAACTGGACTTTAAAGCAATTCTTCCAATCGGCCATCAAATCAGTCGACTGATCAACCATTCCTTCTTAGACTCACAGCTGAAGCTCAGGTCTCTGCCACTCTGACAAGTTGTCTACTGCTGTCTATAGCAACAGACTGTACCTACCTCACACAGGCTCAAGATGGTCCAAGGGGACAGCTCGTGGAACTTTGCTCAACAGCTTCTGGCACCTGGGAGACACTGCACTGGTGACGCCTCTAAGCCAAGCGATCGGCTTACGAGCCCCACACACTCACCATGTCTTGGAGATTACGGCACAGTTTTTAGGCTTTTTCTATTTTAAATTAATTTTGACGTTTATCCTAATATTTTACACTTAAATACAAATGTTGGGGAGAACTACCTGAAACCAGTGTCCTCCAGGCTCTAGAAAATAAATCCTCTCCTACATCAACTGTGGCCAGCATTGTAATTCACCCAAATATGATCTTAGCATGTCATACCTAAGAATCTTCACACGCCCCACAGTGACAAAGAAACATTCTAACATATCTAAAAGTTCTGTCTCACGTGCTGAGCAAATTTTAGGTATTCGTCTATTCTAGTTCAGATCTGTAGTCTGTGTAGAATATCTTCATTTTGAAAATTTTAGTTTGAAACATTGTATATACAAAATATTAATACAGTTGTACATATTTGTACAATATTGCACAAAATACAAAATATTAATACAGTTATCTACAAGGGGGTAAATGGGTGGGATTATAACACACTAATGGCTTCCTGTATTTTCAAAATTTTCAACAATAAGTGTGTGTCACCTAAGTAATTGGGAGGGGGAAGTATGCTAAATATAAAAATAGAAACAGCTACAACAATAGGCATGAATCAAGAGCTGGGGAAGATGTCCCCAGCACTGTGCTAAGTGTATAGCAAGCACCCACAAAGCCAGGCAGAGGGAGGGATGCAGTACCTTTGAGATGGCTGGCCAACTCAGCCATGACTCGTCCATTCTGCATGTTGACTGTACCAGTGTGACAGAGAACATGACCATCCCCACCTTCATCACTGAATGCATGCCTGACACCCCAACTGAGGGCCATCATGGGGTGATCCCACTACAGGGTCATGACAACCCACACAGTCTAAAACCACCTCCTTCCTTCTGTTTCAACAATGTGCCCCACTACTAGTGTCTGGACCAAGTCCCTCCAGAGGCAGAGTCATCCAATTAAATACTATATTTATGTCCTATTTTGTTCCAGAAGGATCCACAATGTCTCACCCAAGTGTCATTTCCCTAGAGTATAAATGAATAAGAAGCTGAATAGTCAGTTCCTTGCTAATAAAAGCTAACTCTGGGGCTGGGGTGTAGCTCAGTGGTAAGCTGTTTACTTAGCAGGAATCTGGCTGCTACCCAAGTAGGAAGAAAAAAGAATTCAGTTAACACAGTCACTAGGTAATGAGCAGCCATCATCTGCAAAGCTCTGTGTCTAATGGGAGATACAAGACCATTAAGGTTAACAAGATACCTTTGTTGGTAAGTCTTATACACTAATAAAACAAACATGTCCACTCATAAAGAACAATGAGTGATCTGATTAGAAACCATGAGAAATGGAATCACAACTCAACTGTGGGTGAAGACAGTCCAAAAGGATGATGTGACTTGAAAAATGCACAGTCAGATATGGCAGGTCATCAAAAGGACATAATAGTTTATACGTAGTTGCCTGAAGTCCAAATTGAGTGGTCAATAGCAATTTGAAACATTGGCTTCTCTCCTTCTTAATAGATGAATTCTAAGTAAAATATCAGCTGATCAACATTTTCCAAATAACCACATTATTAATACGCTTGGGCTATTTCAATATAGTTGCACTGGATTCTCCAGTGAGAAGGGAACTTTACCCCCTCCACTGATCACCTTGACATAGACATCTTCTGCTGTATTGCCACAATAACCAACATTTCAAAATCCACCTCAAAAATAGGACTTTACATTTGTTAACTGTCTCCTAATGGTAAAGTCCTAGGAGTAAAATTTCTGGATCAAAGAGAATGCATGTTTCAGAGCCGGAAATCTAGCCTGGTGGCAGGGTGCTTTCCTGGCATGTGTGAGGACTTAAGTTCAATTCCCAGTACTGAAAGGGGGGTAGGGGGGTGGAGGGGAGAGGGAGGGAAGGAAGGAGGGGAGGGAAGAGAGTCAGAGAGAGAGAGGTGTTTCAGATTTTGATACCTATCTTCAAGTCATACTTACAAAGATATCATAACTAACAAATAATTAATAATATAATAATAACTTTTCCTTGGTAGGGATATTGAATATACTTTAGTAAGTTTATTGCCCAAGATTAAAACAGCAGATAGACTATGACCTTGATAGATTATGAATCTATAGCCACAAAGCCTTATACATTCTACATGTATATGAAGAGATAGGGGAGGGAATTCATGCACCATTAACAGTTGTCTAGAGCTGGGAATATAGTTCCGTGGGTGGAGCACTTGCCTAGCACATACAAGGTCCTGTGTTTAATCCCTGGCACTGTACCGACCAACCAGCAATAACCACAGTTGCCTATATGTAGGGGGTGGGCTCGGGTTTTTTGTTTTTTTTTTTTTTTTCCTTTTTTAAGTAAAGCTGTGACTTTCTTTTCTCCTTTAATTTTTATTATATATTTATTTATTGTGTGGTGGGGCAGGAGGCGTGGCAGGGAGATGTGTGCCATGGTACAAGTGTGAAGGTCAGATGACAACTTGTGGGCGTTGGTTCTCTTCTCCCACCATGTGTGGGTCCTTGGAATCAAAGTCAAGTCCTTAGGTTTGGCGGCAAGCGCTCTTGCCTGCTGCGCTATCATCTCAGGGTCCCCTCGGGATTTTCCTAAGAGCACAATTCAGGAACTGGCTAGAGGATAAGTGAGTGAAGGAGGTAGCTTCTATGCCTGACAACTTGAGTTAGATCCCCAGAACCCACACGTAGAACTGACTCACACAAATTGTCTTCTGACTTCCACACACGAGTATGTGAGTACACTCATTGTGTGTGTGTGTGTGTGCATGTGTGCATGCACACACATGCAGTAATAAGACTTTTTAAAGAGTATAATATTTTTCACAAATAAGAAAAACAACTAAAATAAGTAGAATTATTTTCTCTTTTTCTAAGTGGCCAGGCATGGTGGCACATGCCTGTAGAAGGCAGGAGGAAGAGAGCCCAGAGTTCAAGGCCAATCTAAAACAACAGAAATGCACTGAAGTTCCAGTGTATGTTTTTATGCTGGGGTAAATTTCACACATGGATTTGTGTTCATAACAACTGTGAGGCAAAAATCCCAACCTTTTAGTGAAAATCACCAGTATGGAAAGAAGTTTCAGGAGATTTTCATACTGCTAGTGAACTGAGGGGGAAGCCCATTTCAAACTCCTCACTAATTGTTCCTCTCTTCTCCTTTGGTTTTTACCTTTTTAGCAGACACCAAATGAAGAATGCCTGTTCCTGGAAAGGCTGGAAGAGAACCATTATAACACTTACACATCCAAGAAGCATGCGGAGAAGAACTGGTTCGTTGGCCTCAAGAAGAATGGGAGCTGCAAGCTTGGTCCTCGGACTCACTATGGCCAGAAAGCAATCTTGTTTCTTCCCCTGCCAGTATCTTCTGACTAGGAGTTCGTTCTGGTTGACCCTAAAATGTTCCCTTGACCATTGGCTGCGCTAACCCCCAGCCCACAGAGCCTGAATTTGTAAGCAGTGCTTCTAAATAGCCAGTTTGCTCTTCTGCTGAGCCCTTTCCCCCCAGCACAGTTTGGAACAGAGGGACCAAATTGCTTCTAAGGGCCAACTGGCTGGCCAGTCTAGGTCTGGGTTTGGATATCCGATTGCCTGCTGCAGGGTACCTGCTGCAGGCTGGACCCCACGATGCAAAGATGGAGCCTCGTGAAGCATCCAGAGGGGTCTAACAAGTAGCTGCATGACCTTTCCCCTACTGAGTAAGCTCTGGTTATGAGGACCCCAGGCACCTAGCAGGACTACCCTTTCCCCTACCAGTAACCCACAAATATTGGTAAAGAAACTGATAATGTGGCTGGAGGAAATCCATGGTAGAGACAGAAATATCCTCCCTCCCCTCCCCATGCACAGACAGGACTTAAAACCAACAGGGAGTGGCATCTCCGTGGATGGCCTAGAAGCATGGGGTCTCAGATAGAGTAAGTAAAGGAGAGGCTCAGCCTTAGGGAGTCAGGATGAATTCACAGCCCAGCAGTCATTACCAAGTCACCCAGGAAACATTTACAGTCAGGGAAAGAGCCCCGGAAATGGTTTCTTGACAACAGCAAGTACAGTAATCTAGGGTCTGGAGAGTGGCTGTAGGAGCAGTGAGAAAGAAAGGATACCTTTAGCTGTGGATGCTAGCCTCTAAAACAGAAGATTCTAGAAGTGAGGAGGAGGAGGAAAGAGGAAGTGAGACATGACATGGTGTGGTTGGCCACCAAGAAGTAGGAGCCTTGAGGTCTTAGCATGATGGTCCCCAAATCATACGTGCATACAGACCATCTGAGGATTTGGTTTGAATATAAAACCTGATTTGGGGAGGCTGGTGTGGGAGTTCTATGCTTTTAAAGGGCTCCCAGGTCCCGTAGATGCTGCTGGCTTCCTGGCTATGCTTTCAAGAGCAGGCCCAGAGAATGTTATTCAAATGAAGGTTGCTCAAACCTCACCCTCTTCTGCCTCCAGGGAGACCTTGGTTTCCATGAACATTCATGCAGCTTCTATGGTAGTTAAGCATGGTTTTAAGGCACTTTGGCCCAGTGCCTATAAAATGCCCACTTAGAAGACATAGAAAGCATACTTCAAAAACTGTTAAACCTCACCAATAGCTTGTCCCAAGAGACCATTTCTGCTACCATTATTTCTCTAAACAGCCTTCCCCCTTAAAGTAAACTTGGCCCAAATAGCCAGCAAATTAGAAACATCATTCATCTCTGGCATAGGATACAAATGCCAAGAGAAGGCCTTTCACAAGCCATTTCAATATACTGTGAGACCACGTTTTTGTGCTTTTTTTATATAGCTTGAAGGCATTAAATGGACTTGCATTCAGCAACAGAGGATGATAACAGCATAGGGTGTATAAGCTACTTAGTTATCTAACATTTATTCATGGGACTTTTCTTCCTTGTCTTCTACTGTACTTTAAAACAGGTATCTAGAGGCTGATGAGCTGGCTTAGTGGTTAAGAGTGCGTACTGCTCTTGCAAAGGACAGGAGTTCAGTTCTCAGCACTCACATCAGGCTGCCCACACCTGGTTCTAACTCCAACTCCAGGGACCTGACGTCCTCTTCCGGCCTCTGGGTTACTGCACACACATATACAAACCCACACTCAGATATACACACATTTTTTAATACAGCAATGATATGGTAACTGTGGATTAAAACTGAGGACAGTGTTCACTTGTTTGACAAGGACCTAAAGTAATTATTCACTGAAAAAAAAATCCTTATAACTACACTGTCACATTTAGCACAGAAGACAGATGACACTCTGAGAATTTAAAGTGCTAATGGAGGGATGGAACTGAGTTATTTGGCATCATGGTTAATAACAACATTCTGCTGGGTGTGGCAGCACACACCTTTAATTCCAGCACTCAGGAGGCAGAGGCTGGTGGATCTCTGTAAGACGGAGGCCAGCCTGATCTACAGAGTGAGTTTCAGGCCAGCTAGGTCTATAGAGAGATATCTTATCTAGAAAAGAAAAATTTTAATAATAATATTTTGCTTTTTTTTTTTTTACAACACGATGATTCATGACTTTTTTGTTTTTTTAGTCTATAACTTGGATAATATGGTTCTGTTTTGTTTTAGTAAATCCCAGGCATGCTGGGGATAATATAGTAATAGTTTACCATGTCTTTGCATGAAGATTTAAAGATCTGGCCAGTAAAAGTATACAGAGATGAAATCTACGATACTTAAAATGGACTGTTTTTTACTGTATGAACCAAACTCAAGTATAACATTGGCCAAGGCAAATGAAAAACCACTGCACACCGATGTGCATCTGTGACTCCAGAGACTCAAAGCACTGCTATCCACTGTGGCTTTAACATCAGCCCAGTCACCATCCATGCATTTGCTCAATGGATACTACAGGCCCAATGTGTGTTAGGCACTGGAGAGTGGCCCCTGGGGACCATGTCTGTCTGAATCCTCTCCCTGGGAATGTATTTATGAAGAGAGATGAGGTAGATTCATTTCTTTGGGTCAAGTCAAAACACAGACTTCATAGGTTCCTACTCAATCAATAGTATGTTCTAGAAACCCCCAATAGTAGATAACTCCCCAACAAAGTAATAGAAGACAAGCTTAGCAAAATAAACCCAAGACTTTCAGTGTTATTTCTGTGTCTGCCTTAGGGGGGTGGACTAGCTTCAAATCAGAAAAGAGCTGTCGGATCTTGCAGAAAGAGGGCAGTGAGCCAGTCCCTGTGCCGTTTGGAGCATCAGACATGGGAATATATGGTTGTGCACTCACTCTCTTCCATAACTAAGTCTTGAAGCCATCTGCTTGTCACATGACTCTCACACACACTCAGTTCCAAGCTGACTGTGACAAGGCTCCCAGCGCGCCCTACAAAATGTGAGGAGCATATGGGCTTTTAACAGTTAGCGACACACTAGAGATGGAACTGGGTGTTTCCCCTCCATAGCCGGCAGGTGTGTCCGTACGTAAAACTAACTGGTACATCCGCTGCCATTGAAGATGTGGCCCCTGCTCTGTGTGGAAGTCAGTGGAGCCCACATCCTTGGCTCTGCAGAGAATATTGCCTAAAGCAACCACCGTCCTTGGCTGCAAAGCAGGCTCTGATGGAGATGCCTGACGTCATTTACTCCGCCCCCTTACTGAACCACACTTTGCACCTGATAGATATTAATAAATGTTGTGTTAATGCATGACATGTCTCCGGGTTTCTGAGCATCTCTCTGGGGAAGAACATCAGGCATCCCTGAGGTGTCATCTGCTTCATTTTCTGAAGTCATCATACTATTAGATAGGAGACACTAAAGGCTAATGAGGAAAGCTAAGGTAGAAACAGTTTCACCGCAGGGCAGTGGTGGCACACACCTTTAATCCCAGCACTTGGGAGGCAGAGGCAGGAGGATGTCTGTGAGTTTGAGGCCAGCCTGGTCTACAGAGAGAATTCCAGGACAGCCAGAACTACAACAAAGAAACCCTGTCACCAAAAAAAAAAAGAAAAAAGGAAAGAAAAAAAGAAGGAAAGAAAGACAAAGACAGGAAAGAAGCGAGGGAGGGAGGATAAACATAAGGGACTTTCTAGGTCTCTGGAAGGGGAATAATCTAGAAACTTCCCCCTCAAGAGCAGGTATTCTTAATGGCTCAGGAACTTTTTCTGCCGTGTACATAGTGAGTTCACACTACTTTTGTCAACTTGACAGGATTCTGCTTAGGCAAAGATACAATGAACTGGAAAAAATTAAGGGTTTGTTCATAATTTTAGGTCAATGTCAAAGGACTATATACCTTTATCTTAAGACCTCTGATGTGAGACTTAGGAACAAGTACTCCATTGTCTAGCATATGACAGAATTAAAGCTCTCACTCAAGGGCTGTCTCTCTCTCTCTCAAACACACACACACACACACACACACACACAAACACAGATTCATGCACATGTGTGTACAGACATGATCACGGACCACCTAGAAAATAACTGGACAGGGCTGGAGTATAGCTGAGTGGAGAGAGCTTCCCCAGCAAGCATGAGGCCTTAAGTTCAATTTCCTGCATCACAAAAACAAAACGAAACAGGCAACCTGCACTCACTCTCTACTTGCAATCAGTCCTTCCTTCTCCCTTTATTGTTTCATTAAGGGCTGGTGAGATGACTCAGCAGTTAATGGAGCCTGCTGTACAAGCCTGGCAACCTGAGTTTGATCCCCAGAGCCCACGTAAAGGTAGAAGAAGAGAATCCACTCCACAGACCTATCCTACAACCTCCACATGTACACCATGGCATGTATGCCCCCCATACACATCATGCACTTACACACATAACAATAATAATAATAATAATAATAATAACAACTTTAGAGCTTTTGGGGACCACCCCCCAACCCCCCACCATTATAACCCAGAACATGGAAATCCTTACACATATACATGGAAGAAACACAATTTCACAAAAAGTATGAGGTATATTGTGTTCTTTCTGTGAACTAAAAGGTACTGGTCGAGCATAGCTCAACTCCAGACCACAGCTTCAATGGGTCCCAACCACAATTTGGAAAACACTGGCTTAAAGCAACCATTCCCTTTCCAGAGATGAGGAGGCCCAATTACAATTCTGTGCGATGTCTGTAGTGTTCACAAAGACGTGGTTCATTCTCGAATAAATAGGACAAGGGGACATCCTGTGATGCAGGCACCATCTGTTCCAAAGCTCAGAGAGTTCTCTGAGCCATGAGTGACGCAGGATGAACGAGATGACGAGGCGTCCCAAGCATCCGCTGTGCCCAGGACAACACCCAGCACGTTTCCGCTGTGGGAGCCCTGGAGGCCCGGGCCCATTTCCTCTTCCTTGAGACTTCTCACACTTTGGATCTTAAGGCCACCCCTCCCTAACTCCCATAGTCTGAAGCTCTCTAATCTCTCTTGCCCCCAGAGTGCTATTTCGAATCATTTCTATGAAATGCATAAAATGGCCGAGCCCCAAAAAGGCTATACCTAGAGCCTTTGATCTTCTCACCTCTTATACAATGCAGCCTGAACAGCAAGTTTGAAATTCCCATCTTTGATGAGCCAGCTGCTAGAAGGTAACTCTGTGCCTTTTAAATGTTGGAGGGGTTAGGACAGCTGAGACTCTGCTTCTTCAGGGTGAACTTGACTACAAAGAGCAAAATAGAAATGAAGTGATCACTTTTGATGGAATTCCTGTTTGCTGAAGAGCTAGGGAGAGGAATCTGAGGTCCAAAGCACAGAGAGAGTCTTGTCCTATTGGTTATCATGGTAACAGTGGTCCATCAAACAGCAAAAAGGTGTCTTCGACTGCACGCTCCACAAATTAATGTAGTAGTACGCTGCTGGAGAGGCTCACCAAGAAGACAAGGAGTCATTTTTCATAGATGCAAACCCTGCCAGACCTCAGCAGAGGGAACCACTGTCATAGCTAGCACCATTCTCAATCGAAAGTGGAACCCAGAGCATCTGAGCTCAGATGTTTTATTCATTCAGAACTTCTCAGGTACAGATCATAAGCAATCAAACATCCCCCCCACAGAAATCCAACACCTGCAAACAATACCAAATGCCAAGACCTAGGATAGCCCCTCACCTAACAGTGCATGAAACAATTGCAAACATAACTAAAAATAAGCTTCCTCAACAAATTAATACTTTTTTCCTTTTTCCACTTTCATATGTGTATATGTGGCATGTATGTGTATTTATATGTTTTGCATGTGTGGGGGCATACCTGGGGCTGGGGAATTCATTCACATGTGTGTAGGCCCAAGGTTGTTGTTGGAAATCATCCTCCAACATTATTCCATCTTAGTCATTGACATAAGGTCTCTCAGTCAACCCAGAGCTCACTGATATAGCTAGTTTTGCTAGCAGGCTTATTCTGGGGACATCCTGTCTGTACTGGCTGACTTTGTGTTAACTTGACACAAGCTAGAATCATCAGAGGCAAAGAAGCCTCAATTGAGAAAGTGCCTCCCTAAGATCCAGCTGTAAGGCATTTTCTTAATTGATCAATGCAGGAAGGCCCAGTCCACTGTGGGTGGTGCTAGGCCTAGACTGGTTCTGGCTTCTATAAGAAGGCAGGCTGAGCAAGCCATGGGAGCAAGCCAGCAAGCAGCCTTTGCAACAGCTCCTGCCTCCAGGTTCCTGCCCTGCTTGAGTTCCTGTCCTGACTTCCTTTGGTGATAACAGCCATAAAGGGGTGGAAGCAAAATAAGCGCTTTCCTCCTAAACTTGCTTTTTTGTCCAGGTGTTTCATCACAGCAATAGAAATGCTAACTAAGACCCTGTCTCTACTTTCTGAGGCTAGAGTTATTGCAAGAGGACCATCACACTCACGTGGCCTCTGTATGTGTTCTGGGGATTCAAACTCCATCCTCATGCTTGTACTGCAAACACTTAACCCCTGAGCAATCTCCCCAGCCCACAAAAGATGTTAGGAACAATCATGGCCCTGTAGGGAGAGTGAGGCCCAAATGAGCTGTGAAAGCTATCTATTCTCCACTTCAAAAGCACTAGTGGTAATTTCTCCCACAGCCATTAAAATAACATAACCTCTCCCTAAACCTGACCTCCACTCCCCAAAAGGAACTTCCTTTTGCCATTGCACATAAAACTTATTCTAAATTTCAGCCAGAGCTGGAGGCACAGGCGTGTGACATCAGGGAGGCAGGCTAACTGCACTAACAGCCCCTAGGCTTCGGGGAGCTGTGCTAGATGACTGCAGGAATCCCGCTGAAACACTGATTCCACTGACTGACATGGTGACCACCGCCGCCAGCTTCCCACCCTAGTTATTAAAACGAGAAACGAGGTCACACACTGCCTGAAGCCAGACAAGGGGTTTGCTTCACCCAATGGCACATTGTAGGACCTAATTTGGGGCTCTCCTGAAGGGTTCAGAACGTTTGTGATGTGGGGAGAAGGTATTTCCCAAATTGCTTCCTCCTCCTACCCCATCACACCGGCTAAATTTACACATACAGCTGCTAAACACTGGTGTCCGTTTTATTACATAAACAAGCAAAACCTCACCCTGACCTAGCTGTGCTTTTCTTTCAGCCTTAATGAAGGGTTGAGGCCTCCCTGCTGGGAACTCTATTCAGTTTAAGGAACTGATCGGCTTGGTCCAAGTGTTTGAGGGTGTGAATGTAGATGGGCAATTTATGCAGAAGTAGGCTTCATTGTGATTTTCCCATTTTCCTGTCGTTGTGTACAGTCTGGCCTAGAGATACATAAGTGTAAGATACTAGGTTCTCTCATCCATATGCCTTAGCCAAAATGCTCTCTTCTCTGCGACAGGTGATAGAAATGTTCTGTAGATCAACTGCTGTGTACGGTGACTTTTAGAGCCTGGGGGTACCAACTGTGTTAAGCATCCAGCAGTTTCTGTGCAAGTAAACAGGAAAATCTATGACACTCTCAAAACAGAACACCCGCATTAAGGCCAGGACAGTGGTGCAGGTTTTAGGATGGGCCAGGCTATTCCTGGCACTACAGAGCCTCCAGGAAGGCTGTGAAGAGAGGACAAAGGAGATGGAAATGTGATACTTCTAGACTGCCGTGCAGTATTTCACTGAGTGAAAATGAGAGACGGTGTTTAAGACTGCTTGAAAATGTGCGTGACCCTTTGGCCTCCGAGGGAAACCTGAGAAGGCAGAGGGCACCCAGTACCGTCCTCAAAAGAGGAGCAGGAAGTAGAAGCCTCTATCCTTGATGGTGCACTAACACATCCGTTACTAATCATTTACTGTCTATGCTCATATGAGTCAGCATTCAAGCAGGAGACTGTATTCACACCAATAATATGAACAGAGAGATTTTAAAGAGATCTCTAAGGAAGACTGGAATGCCAGGTACAAGGAGCAGCTACTATTCCCAGGGCTGAAGAGATGAAGGAACTCCAGGAAGGAAGGAACTTGAAACTGGTGTCCTCTCAAGGAAGAGACGGGGACTGTACCAAGAAGATGTGTCTGTAGCCCACTGGATGGTGTTTTAGAAAGCTTTCAACCGGAGTGCTGGTAAAGCTCTCTAGATGCAACTTTCCGGAAGATACTAACTTACCATAGACTGTGTATCACCAGGTCTCGATGGGCACCGCATGGAGCAAGAAGGGAAGCCCCAGAACCCAAAAGAAAAGCCCTTCTCTTCTAGTGTCCCTCTAGCACCCTCTACTGACAAACCTTACATACATACACTGGTGGAGGAGAAATGTATATAGAGTCCTGCTCCAGTGTCACAAAGAAGGAAAGAGTGAGGATTAGGGCAGAAAGATAATAAACGGATAAGGCATAAAAGCATAGCTTATTCACTGTGCTAGACCTAGAGGGTTTGAAGATAAGATAAAGTATGATCCTTCCCCTCTTAGAAAACATAATAGTGCTGGAGAAAATCTTTACATGAAAGTATTGATTTTTTAAAAATTCCTTCAAATTAAAGAATGTTACTAGCAGGTGGGCACGGTGGTGCACACCAGTAGTCCCAACATGTGGGAGGCTGAGGCAGAAGGATTATGAACTCAAGATTAAATAGTGAGACCATAGTTCAAAGAAAATCAAAATAACAAAAAGTTACTATCTCTCTAATTCCTCTGATCATCTCAGAAGAGCACTGGTATGTTCATGGTTCTGTCTTCAGAGGGTAAGTCATCTCCTAATTTAAATAGTGTAGGGGCTGGAGAGATGGCTCAGTTGTTAAGAGTACTTGTTACATTTGCAGAGGACCCAGGTTTGAGTCCCGGCACCACAAGTAGCTCAATGACTGCCTATAAATCTGGTTCCAGAAGATCCAACGTCCTCTTCTAAAATATACAGTGGTGGTTTGAATGACAATGGCCCCCATAAGCTCATGTGTTTGAATATTTGGTCCCCAGTTGGTGGAACTGTTTAGGAACAATTAGGTGTGGTCTTGTTGGAGGAAGTATGTCACTGGGGGCTGGCTTTAAGGTTTCAAAAGACTTGGGCCATTCCCAGTGTACTTTCTCTGCCTCCTGCTTGTGGATCAAGATGTGATCTCTCAGCTGCTGCTCCAGTGCCATGCCTGCCAGCCTCCTGCCATGCTCCCCACCATGATGGGCATGGACTCCTATCCCTCTGGAAACATAAGCCCCACATAAACCTTCCTCCTATAAGTTGCTTTGGTCGTTGTGACTTATCATAGTGCTAGAAAAGTAACTAGTACACACAATCAAAATACTCATCGCTGATAAGATAAAATAAATAAATCTAAAAATTTTAAGTCAACATAGATCAATATATCTTGAAGAAGACTTTTTTGAAGCCAGACTGCAAGATATGGAATCTCGGCCCCTCCGTTTACTGACTTTCTAACTTTGGGAATGTTACTTGTACTTAATCCATGGTACTCTCAATCCGAGGGTGCTCTTAATCCATGGACGTTCCCATTGTCTTCTTAGTAACAGGAAAAGGAAAATCCATTGATCTCACAGGTTATGGGAGGATTAAAAGAGATGGAGGCGCAGGCATTTTTAATTAGTATGTCCAGTACACTACAAGGGTTGACTAGACATCAGATTTTACTGTTTTTAGGATAAATATGACTATAAATAGCATGTAATAAAATAGGGCTAAGAGGGACCAGTTAGATGTTTTATCTAGGGATCTTATTGACAAATTTCACAAGTCCACATTTGAAAATGTTGAGCTGCAATCAATCCATGTGGAAAAAGACATGAGACTCTTAGTTGACCTCGAGCTTAAGAAGGCCTAAGCTATGCTGTTTCCCATTGAAGTCTGACTGGTTAGTCCACACGTAGGTAGTGTACCTCATTCGAGATCAGCGGTTAACAACCTGTGGATCGTGACCCCTCTTGGGGGGAGGGTGTCACCGAAGACCATCTGCATATCAGATATTTATATTATGATTCATAACAGCAGCAAAACTACAGCTAAGAAGTAGCAACAAAAACAACTTTATGGCTGGGGGGTCACCACAACATGAGGAACTGTATTAAAGAGTCACAGCATTAGGAAGTTTAAGAACCAGTGTTCTAGATGCTGCTTATTAGAGTTCTTCCATTTAAAAAAGTCAGTGGGGAGTGGGCTGGAAATATAGCTCGGTGGTAGAGAATTTGACTGTCACACTCGAGGTCCTCAGTTCAACCTTTCATTCCACAAAATGAGATGAAATAAAATAGTGAAATGCAACATTGCCAGAGAGTGGAGAAATTTGCTTCTTAAATAAAGTTTAATGAATTATGACAGATAACTAGAAAGGGACTAGAAAAACATATATATATATACAGGCAAATAAATTAGGTTTGTTTGGTTAAGAGAGGCTATAAAAGGAAATACAGCTATCTTCAGATAGTTCAAGAGCCATTTGGCTTCTCTAATCTGGTATTTTAAATGAGAATTAGCAAGGAAGTGTCTTTGATTTAATACAAAGTTTACTTAAAAATAAATAAATAAACAAATAAACAAACAAATAAATAAATAAAAACTATTTTGAGACAAGGTCTTACTGTGTGGCCTAGGCTGCCCTCCAGTTCATCTCTGTACAGCTCAGACTGGTCTTGAACTTGAAGCAATACTCTTGCTTCAGCCGGTGAACTGCTGGCATCTCTGATATGTGCCATGTCTGGCACGGCTTGGCTTTGATTCAATATGAAGAAAAAACCCTGAAAACAATAAAGACATTCTAAGCTCAATAAAAACATACCCACAGAGAGGGATGAATCTGCCACGCTGGGAGACTCTCTCAAAAATGCAAACTCTGTGCTGTGTTCCCAGACCTGTTAGGGGTCACCCTCTGGCTGTCAGGAGCAGCACACACTCACAGGCAGCACAGGAATGGTCCCTATGAGAAAATCCATCCCCAAGGTCACACCTTTACCAACAGCTATGAAAGATCATTTTCCCATCAGGTCAGAGGTGGGCTTTGTTAAGAGTACCTCAACTTCCCCTACACGGACCTGTTGCTTTCCCTTCCTCGGGGTCCCAGAGAACTCACTAACTTGTGATACACTTACCTTTTCTCAGGGTTGGCCCCTCAGGGATCCACATCCATAACCAGTCAGGCCAGAAGCCCCTGTAGCCCTGTGACTATCTAGGATTTTATGCATCTGAAGGTACAGGTGCTAGGTCTACAGGTTCCACCCTACCTCCTCTGTGTGTAGTTCATCTGGGTGATCTGCAAGAAAATCTCAACCTTCTGACTCCCTGGCCTAATATCGTTCCAGGAGATGGGGTCGGGGGTGGGAGGGTACTTGTTAGGTTGATCATTCAACGCTTGTTCAGTCTTTCAACATTTTCTTTTTTCTTTTTCTTTTTCTTCCCCTCACCCCTCTTTGAGACAGGCTCTTGTTATGTAGTCCAGCCTGTCTTTAAACTCCCTCCTTTCTTTAACCTCTCAAGTGCTGGGATTACAGACATATAATACCAGACTTCTTAATTAAGTAATTGTATACCAAGCCTAGAGCTGACAGTAGTGCACAATAAAGTTTTTTCTTAGAGCTCTTGGTGAATGTGTCATTCTCCAAATGTGAGTCATTTTCATACAGCTTCTGAAATGTTTGTTTGCCACATTAGCCCATTATCTGACTGTGGTACTTCCAACTTAGGCGATTTAATTATTTATTATAAATTTATTATTTAAGATAGATTCAGTTATATCTTCTGCAGGTCCATAGTAAGATGGTCTACAATGTTCACAAAAGGTTATTAATTCCCCATAGTACTATGCACATTTTTAAAAGCATCCATTAAGAGATCCGCAGCCCGTAAGTTCTCTTTGTGAATGAGCCACCTTGAGTGGATAAGTGTAGCTACCAAACCTCATCAAAGAAGCACACAGAGACCACCACAGAAAACCATATGGAGACATTATGGAGACTATGGACACTATAGAGAGATCAACAGATCATGGGGAGCCCATCCCCCACAGATACATCTGTATCACAGCTCTGCCTCTAAGGCTCAGGAAACCAAGAAAGAGGGGGCAGAAACATTATAAGAGCTGATAGACATATAGATAATCAGACAGATAGATGGTAGATAAAATAAAAAGATTGTAAGAGTCAGAATACCAGGAAGTCTACTGTGAAACAGTCTCTCTTAGAAATGACTGCATAGCCAGGCAGTGGTGGCGCACGCCTTTAATCCCAGCACTCGGGAGGCAGAGGCAGGCAGATCTCTTTGAGTTTGAGGCCAGCCTGGTTTATAGAGTGAGCTCTAGGACAGGCAGAGTTACAACAGAGAAACCCTGTCTGAAAAACCAAGGGGAAGAAAAGGATATATTTTAAAAAGTAAAATAAAAGTATATATTAAAATAAATATATAGCTTAAAATAAAATCAACATCTGTGTATCATGTGTCCCACACAGACACTCTGCTCCGGGAGGCATTTATACAAAGGCTCACACAGACAAATACATCCAACATCCTCAGGCCATAAAACAGGGAGGTTTTAACTTACTCAAGAGATGTTTTCGGGAAGTAGGCTGACATCGAAGACAGAACAAGAACTGACCGGATGAAGAGGTCTGAGCAAGGCCCTTGAAGAACATTCCAGACAGAGGTAGCAGCCATGCCAAGTCCCTGTAGCCAGAGAGAACACACTAACACTAAGATTCAAGTGTAAAAGCCAGAAATGTGGAGCATGTTATGAACTAGACTATCCAGAGAGATGGAGACGAGTAATAGAAAGAAGAAAGTTGGGGAGACTCCACTAGCAACGTCTATAAATAACTGAGAGGAAGATATATATTTATATGCAACCACTCTCCCTGTGCACACAGCTGAATTATAACACATCTCTAGACCTTCTGCCAAAGAACACAAATAATCAGGATCTGTATGCATGTATCTGGCCTGGGTTCAAATCTGAGAGTCTGTGAAATGTACTCCAGGCTTGAAAGTTTGCAGGCTGAGGTTACATTTGGTAAATATTTAGATCTTCTGCTAAGGCTTTTGTTCATTATATCCAGCAGGTGGAGTACAGGAAAATGCTTTTTGTTCATAACAAATTCCCTTACACGCAAAAGCGAGACAAGGTCCGGCCCACAGCCGTGGGTGAGGATTGGAACAGGGAAGAAGTGTAAGAGAAATGTGGTGTAATTGGCTTCTTAATGCTAGGCCTCCAGAGATTCTGCATTTGACATTTGATGCTTTTGTCCAAGCTTGGGGAGATTTGCTATTAATCAGTCCAAAAAGAAATGAAGCAGCTTGAAAAGAATTACACACTGAAACCCACATTCTTTGCAAGAGAGAAGCAGAGAGGCAGCTGGGAAATTCTTCAGAGACAATGCCAGCTCCGGAGTTTGGGAAGGAACTGGCTGGCTGGAGACGTTGTCACCTGGGTGTGAAACAGGGAACTGCCAAGTCTTTTGCACAGATCGAAGGAGGAAAACACAGCAGCTTGGAACACACTGAAGAAACTATCTTCTTAAAACCTTGAGGTCACGTAGTGAGCCCCAGGGAGAACAAAACAATCTGTTAGGAATTGAGTGGAGATTATTTTTGATACTCCAGTTTCTGTAAGAAATCTGGCAGAGTCTTTATGATAACCATACTGAATCAACCTTGTTCCTTTCGGTTACAAGATGGAGATCAGCCTGCTTCAGAATCAAACAATGAAACAGTCCCCGTTTGGGAGGAGGGATACTAACAGACCTTGAAGCATCAAACAGAAAATGCTGTGGAGGTGCTCACGTTGTTGGAGAGTGTGATATACAAACATGCCATTAGGGTGTGGCCTGGAGATGCTGAGGTAGAGGCAGGATGCTACCGGAACCCAGGTGGGAGGGAGGATTCTGCCCAGGAAAGCTAGAGAAAGCTTCCCAGAGAACCGACTTGGAACTGTGTCTGAAGAGATGAACAGACATACCGGCTTGACTGTTTGTGTGCCCCCAAAATGACTGGGCTATGCGAGTACTGTCCTCATCGATGGCATTGACGCCTACATGGCAGAGAACCCAGAGAGCCTGCCTTTCTCCTGCCATCATGGGAGGACACGACAGCTGGTTTTGTTGTTGTTGTTGCTTTTGGGTTTTTTTTCTTGTTTTGCTTTGTCTTCTGAGACAGGGTTTCTCTGTTGTAACTCTGACTGTCGTGGAACTCACTCTGTAGACCAGGCTGGCCTCAGACTCGCAGAGATCTGCCTGCCTCTGCTTCCCAAGTGCTGAGATTAGAGGTGTGCACCACCACCACCCAGCTTCATGACAAAATCTTAAAGAGTTATGCTGTAGTCAGTGATGGGAAGGCCAGAGAAATAATCTACCAGCCTAGAGACGAGGCATCCCTGTGTCCGGAGGAGGAAATCTCTCCTAACGGTTATAATCACCAGCGGGTCCTCAAGACAGTTCGGGACTCACATGTATACTGCCTGCCTGATCCAGGAAGTCTTAGCCTTCAAGATGAACACAAAAAATTAGTCTGTCATATTTCTAGAACTCCAAGCAAAGGCAGACAGAAAACTCTATGCAGACTCACATCGGGCTCCATATTTACTGCATGTCTCATCATTAGTTCACAATCCAAAAACTACTTAGAACAGTTTTGAAGGAGAGGTAACTGAAGCATAGAACAATTAGCACCACGGAACACCTAAGAGCTTCAGGAGCAGAAGCGACTAGATGCATACAGCACAAGGTTTGTCCGTTGCTTGCCTCTTCCTCCCCCCATCCCTTTCTTCCTTCATTTTTTTTTTCTTTGAAGTGGAGTCTCTTATTATATTCCAAGCTGACCTCAGATTGACTGTGTAACCTCGGATGCTCTTGAACTCCTGACTCTTCCTCGGCCGCCCACATGCTAGGATTACAGGCATGCAATTCCCCACACTCAATTACCTTTACAGTGATCAACACATTAAAAAAAAACAACTTAATTTTGAAGAGCACAGAGGCTATCATAAACACAAGACGGAATTAACACAGAGAGGAAACGACTGAGTTCCAAAGGAGAAATACAAACAGTAGAATTGTGAGCCTAATGGGCAGAATTTCCAGAAATGGCAGACAACTCAAGCGGTTGTAAAAGATATAACAATAAAATACAGGATAACTAAAATATATTAAAAAAAAAACAAAAAACCAATAACGACTACTAAGACCCTGGAGAGAATCTAAAATCAAGCTGAAGCAAGAGAAAAAACTTAATCTCGAAAACCACCAGAGTAAGGAGTGACACTGCTTTGAGTTGCTGTTTCCTAGGCCTCCGAGTGAAGCCCAATCCTCGCAGACACAGCTGCGGAGAGAGGAAGGAAGCTGCGGTCCTGACAGCCGAGTGTACCAGGGAGCAGAGCTCAAGGCTACCGAGTAGATGGGATCTGCAGGAAAAACAGTGGCGGCAGCAGAACTGTGGGAGAAGTATAAAACTGTGAGCATGAAGTGTCCAGATCCTTCTCCAGAAGCTAATGTTTTATTAAGTTAAATGTTTTATTTATTTGTGTTATTATTGATTTACGTGTGCAGGTGCATGCGAAGGTCAGAGGCTGACACTGGATGTCTTCTATCACTCTCTACCTTTTTTTAAAAAAACTTATTCATTTATCTATTTATCCGTCTGTCTGTCTCTGTGTGTGTATGCACGTGAATGTGAGTACATGCTTGTCATGTGTGCACGCCCACCACAGTGCATGTGTGGAGGTCAAGAAATAACTTGTGAGAGTCCCGGGGCTCAAACTCAAGCTGTCGGACTTGGCAGCAGGCACCTTTACACCCTGAACAGTCTCGCTGGCCCTGCACATGTCTCACTGAACTTGGCACTCACTGATGGGATGGACAGGCTGAGCAGTGAGCAATGGAGACCCTCCTGTCTCTGCCCCCACTGCTCCCCGCACTGGGGTTTCAGACGCTAAGACCTCACTCGGCTTTTATGTGTGTTCTGGAGATCCAAACTCACGTGTGCACAGCAGATACTTTACCAACTAAGCTGTCTCCCAAGCTCAGAAAAATTAAATCTTTTGGGCTATTTAAAATATCAATGATAGAGCTCAAAAGTCCCAAAAAGCTAGGGGTTGGGGGACCTTAGAAACAAGAAAATCGGAGAGTGGCTTCTCTCACTGATGAAATCCTTGGCTAACTACCAAATGACACAGAAACAAGGGAGCCCCTGAGGAACCAGGGGAAAATGCAAGACTATGAAGCCATAGAACAAAGCTATGGGTTGCTGTACACCATGAGAGTGATAATCTCCTACTCAGTCAAAAACGCAATGGTCCTCAGAAGAGTACAACAGAATCTAGAGTAGCCGTCATGTGTTATCCACAAGGCCCGACTTTCAACCAAAAGTTACTACATCTACCAAGACACACTAAACCCCACTCTGCACTCAGGGGGAAAGCAGCCCATAGAAATGGACTGTGAGCAGTTCCAGATGTTGGATTAACAGGAGAAATCTTTAAAGCAGTTATTAAAACTATACTCAAAACACTGAAGGAAAATATGATGATTTATTGAACGGACTTTTAAGAACTCTGAGCTCAGGAATGGAAACTAAAAAACAAAACAAACAAAAACCCCCAAACCCAATAATAATAATAGAATGATAGAAAGCTAGGATTAAAAGAGCCCAAAAGTGAAATTTTAAAAGTTCACTACATGAGCTCATCCAAAAACTGGGCATAGCAGAAGACACATCCTTGAACACAAAGAGACCAACACATGCCAAATCCAAACAGCAGGAAGAAAACCTGGAATCCTAGCACCTGGGAGGTGAGGCAGGAGAATCGCTATGAGTCTAAGGCCAAGCAGGGCTACGCCATGAGACCTTGTCTCAAAAAGAAAACAAGAAAAAAAAAAAGAATAGAGTTGAATTAAAAGTGAAGGAAGCCTCAGAGACCTGGGGGAACAACATCCAAATGTTCGAGACACAGATAATTCAGCTTCTAGAAGGGGTGGCAGGGCCTGGCAAGAGGGCTCAGGGGGTAGAGACAATTGCCACACCAGTGCAGCAACCTGAGTTCTAGCCTTGAAGTCCATATGTGGTTGGACAGGGAGGCCGACTCCTCGAGGTTGTCTTCTGACCTACACACACGTACATACGTGCAAACACACACCATGAACAACACACAATAATAGTAATAGTAATGAAAAAAATTAAGGAAATGTTTCCTGAAAACTTCCCAAAGGGACACAGGGAGACTTAGGGGTGATGAAAGTGTCTGTTTTGAGTGCAGTGGTGGTTCGCACACTCATTAAAACTCCCCTAATTGCACAGCACAAATGTGTGTACAAGCTGTACCATATACCTTACTTTGAAAGGGACGTGGAGGCTGAAGAAATGGGACTCAGCAGTCAAGGGCACTTCCTGTTCTCCCAGATGATACCCAGTAGGCCCATCGGTGGCTCACAACATCCTGTAAGCCCAGCTCCAGGGCGATCCCACGTCTCCTTGGGCACCTGCACTCGCAAGCACATATCCACACATGGGCACACACAAAATTAAAGATGGAAAACAAATCTTTTAAAAGGGAAATGAAATGAACCATTGCCTGCCACTTAAAAATCCTAAGAATGTAACATCTAAGGAGAACATGAGTGGACATAAAAACAGCTCTGAAGAGAGCATCAGACCGCAGCACAGTCAGATGACGGCAGGTGCAGAGGCATGACGATGAGAAGGAGGGGAAGTGGCAGAGGACAAGGAACCAGCAGAACACAGAGAGATGAGAGGTGAAAAGCCACACACTAGGCACATCAGTTTTGACAAGAGTCAAGAACCATAAGGTTCCGGAAGCCGGGGATCCATTTGCAGCACCAAGATCCTCATCTGGACAGCCATGGGAGGAAGTGTACCAGGGGGCCCATCCTGCAGCTGGAGGGAAGAGTGGTCACATATTGGGTGTCAGTGACTTTTCAACACAACTATAGTAGCAAGAAAAGAAGAGTCCGGTCTTCAAAGAGCTGAGAGAGCACAACCACTAACCTCCCCGACATGGGGACCCCGTTACCAAAGCAGGCCATTTCTGAACTTCTGCTTTTGGTTTTCTCATTACCTTGTTGCTCCAAGCCCATCAAAATATGTGTAGACATAAGTAAACAGGATTAATATGCTCAAGGTGTTAATGGTAGAATACTGTGGACTGCCAGTGTTGATCCAAGCCATTTTATTAGAATATTACTAATATATGCACAAATATGTAAAACGAGGTATAAGCTTATGTGTATATTTCATACAACTATTAAAACTAAACAACTGTATGATATATAAGAGACTTGGTTATAATTTTCAATACCAATAACATCTAAAATATGAACACATAGATGAGAATGTGTTCTCTGCCCATGTGCAAATAGCCAGGTGAGCAGCTTCCAGATTCTTAGGCACTGGGGCCACAGTGTAGCTGTTCATTTTCTGTACAGGTAGGATACAGTAATATAGAGTCTACCAGGATCTAGAGTCAGGCTTCTGGGCTAGAAACTCAACCACGATGTGGGCAGGTGACTGATGGTCCTGAATGTCTACCTGTTGTCTGGTAAAATGGGGATCACCAAAGGACTTATGCATAGGGCTTCCGTGAGGATCTGGTGCAGAATACAAGGAAAGCACTTAGCAAGCACCCTGCACAAACAGAGCGCTTTGTGAGTTATCACTGTCAGTGCTGAAATCTGTGCTGTTGAGTGATTTTACCTCTCCTCTGGCCCCCACACACACACACACACACACACACACACATGGAATCAAATCCTAGGCAAGCAGTCTACCACTGAACTATATACCACAGCCCTATGCCTTTATTTTGAAATGCTAATCAACTTTATGAGGCATCCAAAAAAGTTTCAGTTCAAGGGAAAAGTCTCAATGAAGCTAGAATGCACAGAAATGCTCTATGCAGTGACATGTTGAAGTGCCAGGCTCTCTCTCAACCATTGGTCACATCATTCTACACAGGTCTCTTCCATTCACTTTGCAATGGGAAGACCAGCCTTTCCTCGGTCCTTGTGGAAGCACACACTGGGACCTATGGGAATGTGGCTGGAGTGCAGCAGTGGGGATTCAGAGTAAGTTAACAGTGCTTCTAAATGTTTCTTCCTACAACATCAACACACACACACACACACACACACACACACACACACACACACACACCAGCATCCTGGAAATAAAAGAACAGAAATGAAAGAATTTAAGCCAACTGAATGACTTAGGCTGAGAATCTCCAGCTTTGTGGAAAGCTGCAGTAGGCTGTTGATGAAAGATTTGTTACATTTAGAGGCAAGAGAATACTTTTAAATATTGAAAAAGAGGGTGTATTTAGTCTACAGAGAGGGCAAGTCCAATTGTACAGAATACCTTTATAATTTTAGTCTCTCTGAGACTGGAATGTATGCTAGTGGAGGCTAGTGGAGGCGGCCCTGAGCTCCTATCACTACTGCTCGGTTTATCCAGAGGAAATCCAGAGGAAATCGCTGGGGACAAGAGCAACAGTGGAAGAAAACCTCCCTATTGTTTAAAGACAAAGCTAGTTGGTGGGAGTGTGGTGGGTGGTAGAGCACTTGTCCAGAACACAGGAGGCCCTGGGTTTGATCCCCAGCACTGCCAGAAATAAAGACAGAAATCACGGAGAACAGAAAAAGAATGTAAGAAAAGGAAGGAGGGACGAGCATCTATTAAATCCTTTTCGATGAAGGTACATCATTGAAGATCATCGTAATCTATTTCATTTTTGACAGGCTCTCACATAGTCCAAGATGGCCTCAAGCTCATCGTGTATCCAAGGATGACCTTGAATTTCTGATCCTCCAACATCTACTTCCCAAGTTGGGATTACAAGCCTGTGTCACCGAACTTGGTATATGTGGTGCTGGGGATTGACTCTGGGCTTTGTGCATGTTAGATGAACACTCTGCCAACGGAGCTACATCCCCAGCCCTACCCATGTTCGAACTGTCCCAACTTTCAATTACTCTAAAGGGTGGGAATTAACTGAGCCAGTGGGTATGGGTGGGTTCAGGCAGAGTTTCCAAGGAAGTAGGTACTGCAGCGTGGACAAGATACTTCCCGCTTGGTACTTCCTGCCCCTACCTTACTCTTCCAAACTGGGCAAACTCTAGCAACACACAGGCTGGACTGCATGCAAAATACTTATCAAAGATCACTTCTAGACCCAATCAAGCAAACAAGACACCGCGCAGGCTGAGAAAGCAAGCACAGAGACCAACGTCACTGCTGGCCTTCAGTCCTTCATTGAGCGACTAACTGAACCCACAAGTAGCCTCTGGCAGCCCCGTTCTGCTCCTTTTGGGAAACCGACACAGCTGGTGAATAGAAAACCAATGGAATTTCTCAAATCTCTATGAATTCAAAGAGCAATGACTAGACTCTGACAAAATACCAGATTTTTAGAAACTGGAATTGCCCTGCTTCTAAGAGTTTAAATTAAAAAGTAGAGGTGGAGAAGTTAGAATCAGGAATTCAAATGAATTAATTAATAATTATTGAATGAATGTACGTAGTAGCATTACTCACCATAGCCAAAGATGGAAACAACTCAAGTGGCAGAGGAATGGATAAACAAAAAGATGCTTACATACATGATATATGATACACCTGTCAGTCTTCAAAATGAATGAAATAAACTTGGCTTCATGCTGTGTGCCGATAATCTCAGGATTTTGGTGGGATTTAGAGGCAAGAGAATCAGGAGCTCAAGGTCATCCTCAATTATATGCAGAGTTCCAGAACAACAGGATGATGTAAGACTCCATCAAAAGGGAAAGGAAAAAAAAGTGCTAACACAGGCTACGACATGAGGTGAAGTTTGAAATCATTAAGCTAACTGCAATAAACCGGACCCAGAAGATCAAATATTGCACAAGCACATTTGTATTGGGGATCTAGAATGAGCAAATTCATGGAGCAAGAAAGTAAACCACAGGTTTCCAGGGGCTGGAAGGGTTTGGGCGGTTATTGCTTAATGTTTAGCAGTTTCTATTTAGATGACGAAAAAGTTTTGGAAATCAAACAGCAAGGGTTGCACAACACTGTGAATGCAATTAGTGCCACCAAACTGTATGCTTGAAATGGCTAAAGGAACAAATTAACATTTTATCTGTATCATAAATATGCATGTACACGCATATAGTAAAGTATGTATATATGGATTGATACGTCATGCAATTTTTCAGAAAAAGCAGAGACCCAAATAATTGGAAACAATCCAAATATCCTTCAACAAGTGACAGAATGCAAGAATGCAAAAACTGGTACATCTACATGCTGGAATAAAACAGAACAGACTATTGATGCGTAAGAAACAGGCGCCTTAGGCAGAGTGGGTCACATTCTCAAAACGGAACAGAGATCACATTGGTGGCTGCCAGTGCAGTGTGGGGGACATCAGAAGGAAATGGTTTGGGGTAATGGAACTGTTCAGTACCTTAACTGCAGTGATAATTCCATAAATTTATACAGATGTGGAAATGCATAGGAACCAGTCACCAAAATTTCTAAAGTCAAGGTTAAAAGATGTGGGGTAAAGAAATAACACAACTGCTATTGTTGGTCGAATAACTGTCTGCAAGAGCTTCCTCTCCCAAGCTCCTCTCTGTTTCCCACGGATTTCTCCATCATTAAAGATTGGCCAAAGATCATTATTAGGGAAACATGCCTTGTAAAATTATAACAAAGGGTCCATATTTCTATTCTTAGAAGGGACCCGTTTTCTTATCCCTCTGCAGAGTCACAGTTTGTCTTGTTATCTCTGATTTTTTTTTTCCTGAACAAAACCTTTTCACTCGGGAACGAGAAATGCAGCCATAACCTAGTGATCACGCCCAGAGTGGCGGTAGATATCAGGACATGTATCGATCTCAGCACAAGCAGGCCTCCGTCCTTCTTCTGAGCTGAAACTTGGAAAACGTGTGTTCTCACAGCTCAACTATCCTAGGTGTTTAATGGCGGTAACCCCTGAATGGCACAAACTCCTCGTTTGTGACTGTGAGGACTAGAAACAGCTGCTCCTCAAGATCCCTAATAGGCCCTATCAAACAAGCCCAAAGGCTGTGGGGAATCTAGATCCAAACGTCTGGGAAACCCCACGGCTTCCATGTTACTGATGGTGGCTGCGGGCAGCTGCAAGACTATGAACTGGATAAATCAGGGAGAAAGCAGACCAAGCCCCCTGCTCTACCTCCCTGCATACTTCCCTGCCTTCCCTCGCTGTTGTGGGGTGTCGCCCAGTGAATGAGTATTTCACAAGCAAGCCATTCATCAGGGTTCCTAATTAGGAAGTTGGAAGGCGAACCGCTGAGCCGGTCCTGCCATCTTCAAACACCTTGTTAGCCTCATCACTGGCCTGCTGTTGAGGGTGGGAAGCCAAGGAATAACTTTGAGGGATTGTTCCTTGTGCTCAAACAGAAAAAGAAACAGCAACACTTTGCTTTAAAAATGACCCACACCAGCACCCTTTGACCACAAGAGTCACGCCAGATCATGGACCAAACAGGAAGGACACGACAAGAGGAGGAACATGTACTAGGCTTTCCTAAATTTAGGGACATCCACCTTCACCCAAAGGAAAAGAGAGAAAGCAAAATAAGTCACCCACTTTTCATCGGCCTTTTAATAAGGATGACTTACCAGCTTCTCACAGGACACCTCCAAATGAGCAGCCAAGGACTGGGGATTCTCCATGAGCCCAAGGCTGCGCATTCTGAGAATTTTGAACTGAGTCCAAGTATTCCTTTTTCTTTTCTTTTCTTATTTTTTACTGAACTGAAAACTACGTGTGTGTGTGTGTGTGTGTGTGTGTGTGTGTGTGTGTGTGTGTGTAAAACTTGTGTTTAAAATACATAAATAAACCATAAACCTTAGGGACATAGTTCATGCTGAAGCTATGTGCATTTATCCCATGACTGGTAAACCCAAACATGGAACTATTCACCTAACCAAACTTTTCTCCTCCCACCCCCAAGTCTGACTCTAATATTCTAGAAATTAAGGAAAAAATGAGATTTCACTGAAGCAAGGAATCTAACTCCTGGTGAGAATCAAAGGAAATGGGCCCTAAGGGCCTTGCAAAGCTTTGGCTAACATTCAAAACTAGATTTTATCTGAATCCATGACATTCTTGTTGCCCACAGGGACCAAGGCCCTTCCTTTGTTGATCACCTGCTAAAAGAAAGAATTAGAGCGGGCTGGCAGCATAGCTCCAAGTATAGAGGCATGTGCTGCTAAGCCAGAGCTGAGATCTGTAGATAGGTAAGACAGCAGTTGCTGTCATTTCTTCTACCCCACTGTGTGTCTGTGTGTGTGTATGCGTGTGCATGTGTGTATGTACATGTGTGCGTGTGTGTATGTGCGTGTGTGTATGTGTGTGTGTGCTCGTGTGTGTGTGTGTATGTGTGTGTGCACACGTGTGTGTGTATGCGTGTGTATGTGTGTATGTACATGTGTGCGTGTGTGTATGTGCGTGTGTGTATGTGTGTGTGCGCTCGTGTGTGTGTGTGTATGTGTGTGTGCACACGTGTGTGTGTATGTGTGTATGTGTATGTGTGTGTATGTGTGTGTGCACACGTGTGTGTATGTGTGTATGTGTGTGTATGTGTGTGTGCGCTCGTGTGTGTGTGTGTATGTGTGTGTGTATGTGTGTATGTGTATGTGTGTGTGTATGTGTGTGTGTGTCTGTGTGTGAGCACGTGTGTGTGTATGTGTGTGTATGTGTGGGTGTGTCTGTGTGTGTGAGCACATGTGTGTGTATGTGTGTGTGTGTATGTGTGTGTGTGTATGTGTGTATGTGTTATGTGTGTGCATGTGTGTGTGTGTGTGTGTGTGTGTGTGTGTGTGTGTGTATCTTTGGATTCCAGAACCCACAAGGTGGAATGAAAGAACTACCTCCTGCAAGTTGTTCTCTGACTTCTGTGTACACAGGCATGTGCATACACACACTCACAAAAAAAGTAATTAAAATGCAATGGAAAAATTTTATTGAAAGATACAGAGCTTATTTTTAAAATCAAACGGGCCAAAATAAAATAAAATAAAATGGGCCACCAAAAAGCTAAAAGATGGCTTCTTAATTTTACCTGTTTTATTTGGTCTAGAGCAAAGTCAGCAGAACTATGGTATTCCTGTTTCTGGATCTCTCCAGAAGGTTCTAATAGGTACCTTTGTGGTCTGATAGAATGGCGAGGGTGCCAAACATGGCAGAAATACAAGGACAGACATTTCATTTCACTTTCTTAAAAATTTGTGGTGCATAAAGTCTGATTGCTAGACAGCTAAGAACATTAATGTATGATGGAAATATTGACATTGGAGATGAAAAAAGAGCATGAAAACCAGAGATCTGTGGAACAGGAAGAGAACATCTGCACAAGCCACAGGTTGCTCCACTGGAGAGCTATGGAATGATGCAGGCCTGCTCTATGCCCTCACCATCTTCCCCAGTCTCTTCTGGTTGGCCTTCCTCCTTAGGGTCCATCTTGGAGCTCTTCCAGTCACTTTAGACAGTGGTAGCTGCTCTCATGCCTTTAAGGAAACTTCAAGGTTGGTTCCCAACTTGCATCTGTGCTTCTTTAGAGGTCTGTGGGCCAGTTGGTTCAACTGCCTCCTGGGCACCAACTGGTAGGTAATCTATCAATACCCTTCAAACTATCTATTTTCCTTTCAGTCCCTAATCTGTTCTTCCTGTGTTCATCACGAAGATTATGTACCCCAAAGTACAAAGCACTGCAAAATGGTTCCTATGCTGTTGTCTCAGTCTTAGGAGGCCAGAGGGTTGCCATGTTGCAGAGACATGCCCACTCACCCCTGGGCTGGGAGAACAGGCATAGGGAAGGGAACCTGTTGACGGTATGAGTAATAAGGAACAGTTTCCAGAAGACAGGAAGGGACTGTATACGGTTGGAGAGACTGTTCAAAGATCCTCTGCGGATTCCAGGAACTTTAGTACTTAAGCTCCTTGTAATTGTTTGTAAGACCTACTCTATGTTTACAAAATATAGTTGCAAACATTAGGTAAACTTTGGTTAAGAATTCAGGGTATCTGCTGGGCTTGTTGGCAGGGGTTTATAATCCCAGCCTTTCAGGAAGTTGAGGCAGGAGAATCAAAAGTTAAAAGGCCTACCTGCTACTCAAAGTGAGTTCAAAGTAATCCTGTGCAATGTAGAGTCCCTGTCTCAACAGTGAAAAGTAAAAAGAGGACCAAGTTTCATGAACTCACAGTAGCTATGTTTGCCTGCATAAGACTCATACAAGATCAAGCCAGTCAAGATTCTAGCATGAAGAGGAGAGAGGTTCACAAGCTACTGACAGCTGATTTCTAGAGGAGGAAGAGTCAGTTTTCTTTAAGGGTAACATGTTTGGCAGATGGACCATAATCCAGTAGATGGCCCCATACACTATCAGTATGTAGGCAGCACTAATTGGACTCCATGAGTTATTTAAAAAAAAAAAAAAAAAGACACAAAGTTGGAAGAGGATGGGAGGTGTGGAGATGTGGATCTGGGATAAGATGGGGCAAGGGTGAATACATTCTCAAATTAATAAAGCACTACATTAAAAAATACTCAATTGCCAGGTGTGGGGATGCATGCCTTTAATCAGGAGGCATAGGCAGATGGAGCTCTGTTAAAGGCCAACCTGATCTCCATAATGAGTTCCATGACAGCCAGGGCTACATAGTAAAACCCAGTCTCAAAAACAAACACAAACAAAAAGTACTCAGACTCTTCTAGAGAATGAGACAACAGTCTTCTAGAAGGACCAGATATTCAGCCATCTCTAAATCTTGCCCTTGATCTTCTCTGTATCTAACCACCACCTCTAATTGAAGCCAAGACAAACTCCTTTCTCTGTTCTCATTCATAATGGCTCAGACCTCCTGGCAATTTTATAGAGGGCTATAAAACAAGCAAACAAAATAAGGAACAGTCATTTCCTCACTCTCATATTTAGGACCTGCAATCTAGACATAATGCAATCATCAGTCTCCTTAACTTTTCTCTTATGAATGAGGAAACTCATTTGTAGTTTCCTTTTTCCTCCTCCTTCCACACTGGGAAGGGAATCAGACCCAAAGCCTGGAGCATGCCAGGCAAGCTCTTTGCCAATGAGCCTCAACTCCGGTCCCTTGTTTATAGTTCTCAGAGAGAAAACACCCCAAAAAATTAGAGGAAGGACCATTATCACAAAATGATTGCTCCTGTCTGAAAATGCATTCTTCCTTGGCTCTATACTGCTGGGTCCCCCAGTACCACCTAGCTTCCGGCACCATCAGCTGGCAGCTGCTTTATTCAAGTCTTGTGTATTCAAGTCAAATTCCAACTCTGCTAACAAATGAAACCATCTGTGACATAACCCTCCCACCTGGTTCGGGTTTCCTGTCTAAGCTACATGGCTAGTTTCTAGTAAAGTTACCATATGTGTGGGCTGACATCCATAGGCTTACACAAATGACCATGCCCCAACTAACTTGTCTACTGTGAGGATCTCAGAAGGTATATTAGACTGTCAATCTGCTGATGTCTTCATCAAGCAGCTATTGTAACTGTATGTGAACACACACATACTCACTTAACACAGTAAGAATTGGAGTCCATTTATTGATGGCGATGACGATTCTTCTTACAATGATTAGCCCAAACACAACCTGTGGATATAGAGCACCAAGTAGCTTCAGTCCTGGACTGGAAGTCATCATAATGTGTCTTTGTCCTGACTTTGCTAGTTCAGACCTCCAAGATCCTGATCTGCATGCCAACTCAGGAGAGCAGAGAATCAGCCTTGACCCACAGGAATTTCATTTCTCTGGAGGCTCCCAAACCTCATAAAACAAGTGGTTTTCAAATACCTTGGCTATCTCTTTGGGGTGGGGATGAGAGACAGTCTTTATATTTGTGAACAATAAATGGCTGAGGAGGGATATTATATATAACATGCAAGATTGCTTTTCTAGAAATTTGTGTATGGATCTAAATTTTCTTCGGTTTGTGTTACCAGCCTACTTTAAGGAAAAATAAACTTTTTTCTTTAATTTTCCCTTCAGGGACTTACTAGGGAAAAGTAAAGTGTCTCTCTCCCCCTCATTCCACTCAGGCAGAGCCTAATTTGTTTTCTGGAGGTCTGAGCACCGTCTCTCCCTTACCACCCATTCCCCTCTCCCCAGGTCTGCTCTGGGAAAGAAGCTGCATTTTTGGCTGCTGGAGCATCCGGAGTGTGAGGCCACTGCTTTGTGCTGAAGCAGCAGAAGCAGCCATTCTCCCTAGAGTGGCTGAAATCCTTTACGAGGTCAAGGCTTATGAGTTTCCGTGTATAGTGTTTGAACATCTGTGCCCTGTTGGCACGCCATGTGCTGAACAGGAATGGAGAATAACTGTGAAGCCGCAAAACTCTGAGAGTGATGCCAGGGCCTTCTACACGTCCCTGGGCCTGCAGAAAAGCTCCGGGAAAGACATCGCTGGTCCTCTGGGGCAGTAATGCCCCATAGGCAGCCAAGAAAAACCTCCCACAAATAGTGGTAAATACCCCCAACACTTCCCCACTCCACTCATGTGGCCTGTAGTACTCTGGTACCCAATGGACAGAAAGCATAATAAATGAAACCTGGGGGCTAAAGAGATGGCTCAGTAATTAAGAGGCACTTGCTACTCTTGAGGAGGATCTGAGTTCAATTCTATCACCCATATCAGGCAACTCACAACCATCTGTAACTCCAGTTCCAAGGAATCTGAGGCTCTCTTCTTCCCTTTGAGCATACCTATCCACAGTAGCACACAGATACAGAAAAAAAGAAAAAGAAAAAGGAAACTAAAAAAACAGAGAGAACTATAGATTGATATCGTCCACTAACGCAGATGTACAAACACATCTTAATGAAATATTAGCAACTTTATTCTAACAATTCAAAAAAAAAAAGATCAGAAAATTGCTTGGAAATAACAAAGGACAAACTATCAATATTCATAACAGCATGTACAAAGCACAAAAATATTAATATTACACTGAGCCAAAGAAACTGGATTATGCACAGAAATAGAGATGTGTGGCTCTGTTTGCACGCGGCCCCCGGAGACAAATCCAGCGGCAGGAGCAGACCAGCGGCGCCTGAGATGGGGGGAGGGTCGAGGGGCACGGGTGGCCAGGACCATGAGCGGGAAGTGTGCAGTGACTATGGTGACTACATAGATGCTTACCCTTTTCAAAGCTCACCAAGATGGACCTAAGCATAGATGCTATTGATTACATGTAAACTGGCTAAAAACTTACATAAAAACTCTTAAATTAAGGGCTGAGTTTGTAGCACTGTGGCAGGGCACATGCCCAGCATATATGAGGCCTAGACTTGCTCTTGGCAGTCTCCTGCCACCACCAAAAAGAAACCAAGCTTGTGTGGTGGGGCCTTGATATTTACAAATTTTACAGTATTCAATGCAATTGGTCTGAAGAGATCTGATCAGTAAGGCAAAAACTTATTTCCAACGCCAAGGATTCTCTGATGTAGCCACAGGGGAGTCTTAAGAAAGGCATGAACAGCACACAATAATTAACTAAACTATGAGAAGTTTTATAGACCCATTAACTACCCGGAAGGGACACTGTATCAAAATTCCACAGGCATGAAACTGGGAAGGCGGCTCAGTGGGTAAAGGGTCCTGTCCTTCAGCGTGAGCACCTGATTTCAGATCCCCAGGACTTTCATAAAACAACAGCTACAGTAGTGTTTACCTGAAAGCCAAGCTGAGGTCACGGGTAAGGGAACGGGCATGAGGATCTTTGGGGCTTGCTGGAAAACCTAAACCAGTGAGCTCCAGGTCCAGGGACACACCTGTCTTACTGGAGGTCAGGAAGACACCTGATACCAACGTCTGGCCTCCATCCATATTGAACTTGCACATCTGTACACACATGCATTCCCACATCTAAGTGTGTGTGCATTCATACATACAGACACACACAATCTACAAGCATGATGTTCTTTGATGGTCCCTAAAAACTTGGACTTCACCATGTACGGGGGTTAAGTGCCCTTTTTCAGGTCTAACTAGTATTTTCTTTCTTCTTGGCAAGGCTATTGCATTGAAAGCTTCTAGACGCTGAGTCCAATTCTCAGATGACAGACAGCAGGGAATGGGGACTTTAGTCCTATAACCATTTGGGCCTGGATTCTGCCAACAACCTGAGTGAGGTCAGGAGAGGTTCCTTCTCCTGAGGCTCCAATAAAGGAGCTGGGTCCAACAGGCACCTAAGGTGGGTCTGTGAGACACATCAGGCCAGCTGTCCATCTGCTTTCAACCAAGAGGACTCCATACTTGCCGAAGTGGAAAAAGAGATTGGTATTAGTCAGTTGGAGATAGTGGTATTTTACTCGCTTTGCAACCTCACTAAATAGAGATGTCCTGAGAAGGGACAGGAGAGCCCTTTCTGGCTGGCATACTAGATCACAGTTTAAAATAAACCTCTTTGTTGTTAGACTTGCATTGTGCATTGATGCGTGTAAGCTACTCACTCCAAAGGGTTAATGTGCTACTGTACCTGTCTAGCTTCTTCCCAGACAGTGCCTTAGGCAGTCAACAGACAGGAGTGTAAAGAAGTATAAAGATGGAACTATGAATTAGCGTGGGCTCCCAGTAGAAGTCTGTTCTAATATTCTACAACCCAAGGGAAGACCAACCAGGAACCACGATTTTAAAAAGAAGCTGCCCATCCAAACAGTGAGAAGGAGATACGTTTTCATGTGTTTTCTTTGGAACATTTCTGTTGGCAACTGTACTCATTTGGTTAATGGAATATTCTTGAATCGTTAAACAGGCTCCTTTAGGGGAAGGAAACACAGCAAGTGGGGAAGGGAGTGGGGCCAGCAGCTCTCCCTTGGCATAGACTCCAAAAGTGGTGCCTTTTCAACGGCCCTCACAGATAGCATGCTGACATGGTGGATAGTTGAATCATGATGAAAGACATCAGGGAGAGGAAGACTGCCAGCCTCCTGGGAAGGAAGTTGAGAGGTAGGACCTCTGTTAGGTGCCTCCTTGGCACCTTGGGCTGAGGGGTGAGGAATACCAGTCAATGCCAGGCCTTACCCCCAGGCTCATCATGTTTGCACTAGGCCCTGGCAGTATCTCTGCATACCTCATCTGCCAAGTCTGCTCATTCCAAGAACCATCCCAGCCTATCTCCCAGGGACTGGGTCTTGGATTGACTGAAAAGCGAAATCGATCTGAGCACTGGCATCTGTCTCTACTTTCTGACTGTGAATGCAGTTAGACCAGCTGCCGTATGGCTCTCCTACCACAGTGGACTGAACCCTCAAGCTGTGAGCCAAAATAAATCCTTCCTTACTTCCTCCCTTCAGCTGCTTTCTTGAGCCTTCTGTCACAGCAAGAGGAGAGGAATACAACCGCTTCTTTCCTTTTAAGTGCTAGAGCCATAATTTGATATTTCAATTCTTCTTTCTGCTCCCCCTGTCTTCGTCACGCCCTCTGTGTTGATTCCCACTCCATCCAAAAGTGACGAAACAGCTAAGAGGCTGGGACGACTCAACCATATAAGCTTTGACAAAGCCCAAAGAGTACAATTCAGGAAGACATACTTATCAGTCATCTTCTCATTGTCCTGACAAGATGCCTGACAGAAGCTGCTGATGGAAGGGGTTTTACTCTGTCTCGTGGTTTTAGAGGATACAGTCATCAAAGGAGGGAAAGCATGGCAGTGGTAGCAACTCCCATCCCAGTGTGAAGTGGGGCCAGGCTACAGCCCCCAAAGCCTGTCCCTAGCAACCACTTCTTCCAGCCACCTGTCCAGATAGCGCCACCCACTGGAGATACGTGTTCGAACACATGAACCTTAAGGGGGACACTTCACCGCATTCAGACCTCCTTCCTATCACCATCACAAAATCCAACGTCTCGAGTCTTCAGTATCACCAATCCAGAGTTCTTCCCAAGACTACTCATCCATGGGCAATAAAATCAGTTTCTCAACTTGGAGTAGAAAGAATAAAGTTTACTGCAAAATGTTAAGGTGGAAGTTAGGTTTTCCAAAACTAATCAACTTCCAGAAATACAAACACAAACAATTCTGCTAAAGAAAACTATCTTTTTTTGCCCCTTCCTACATGTGAGTTTCACCCAACAATATTGTAAACAACGGTGAGGCATCCAGGAGAAGGCAGGGAAAACTCTATATAGGCTTTGCCATTTCCTCGTTTTGTTTATTCCACTCCAGAAAGCAGGGCATGAAGTCACATAAACTCCTGCAATCTAGAGGCTAAACCGTATTTTATAAATTGCACTTTATGTTAAATAAACAAACTTGCTAAAGCACTGTGATTCGTTAAAAAAGAATGTAAATCTGGACTTAATGAGCCTCAGATGTCCTTTCCTTTGAGGCTGTCTGAACTTGACCATGAATGGAAAAGTCTAAAGCCCTGGAAGGTATTCACATGTGTGGCTACGGATCCGTCTTACTGGAGACTTTCTTCTTCATTTAGAGATGAGTTTCCTGCCCCGGCACTTGTGGGGCAAGCCAACAAGGACTGAGAGGATGACAAAGGTTGATGAGGAGAGTTTGCGATGTCCTCTAGACATGAGAAGCAAAAGCCTCCATGTCCAGGATTACTCCAAACCAGTTTCCCCTAGGAACGTCCATTCTCTGCTCATCTCCCTGTTCTATCCTCCACTGACAGATTTCACCTGCAAATAGGTTCATTTGAGAGGCTCTTCATCCCTCAGAGGGCCTCACACTATTGTTTATGATGTAAGCCTGCAGCCAGCACACACAACACAGAACTGTAGAAGAGGTTCAACATTCATCTCTGCTTTCTTTGTTGGTTTTCAGGCCCAGAAGTCTCCAGAACAGAAATGCTCTGGACTATGGAACCAGCATAGATTTGCTACTTCCTCTGGAGATTACTGAGCTTTCACTGCTAAGGTCATAGAAATACAAGGGAAGACTGCCCTACTCTAAGACCAGAGCAGTCTGGGAGACCTGAGAGGCAAATTGGTTCCCTCAACTAGATTCTGGAGCCTACTTCTTCATTTCTTAGTCCTGATGAATGTGCCATGGTAATAAAAGATGTTAGCAACAGGGTTTAGATGAAAGTCATACAAAGTCGCTCTGCAAAGGTTGGCGATGTGACCCAGTTGGTACAGCCTATGCTTATCATGCGTAAATGCTGAGTTTTATTCCTGGTACCACATAAACAAGGTATGGTGGTACGTCCCCGTTATCCCAGCAGAAGCAAAAGTATCAGATGCTCTAGACTGCCTTCAGCTACATAATGAGTTCAAGGCCAGCCTGGAACATTTGAAATCCTGTCTCAAAACCAACAACAAAATCCCCCTGTAACAGTTTTATAAATTTTCTTTAATCCTAAAGTTCTGCCAAAATAAAAAACTTTAGAAATGTGACTCTGAAAGAACTAGAGTCCAGTGTGGCACACGGCAGAGTAAAACGCAACCACAGCCACAGAAGACACTGAGCACCCTGGCGTTTCTAACATACGAGGCTCGAAGCCAAGCACCAGCCCACCACGAGTACTGAAGTCTCATGACAAGTGTGAGGCATGGCTACCAGTTTCAGCCAGTTTCTCCTGGAGAGGGAAGGGAAGCAAAAAGGTGAGACAACTGGCCTGAGGTCACATAGCCAATAGGGGCAGAAGCTGTTTCTTATGTGTTGTGCACTAGCAGCTGCCCCTCCCCCAGCCTCTCTTTTTAAAAGTCATTTCTTCCCTTTGCAAGATGGGAAAGGTTTCCTTGACAGGTAGCCTAAGGGAATAAAACAGCATCGATGAAGGCATAAAGCTGTTAGGGCTCTCATTTAGGAGGCTGAGCGACGGATGCCGTTCCTACACCCTTTCCTGGCTTTAAATGATAAAAGTAATCCTTGAACCCTACGGAACAATAGGGAAAGTCAAACTCTCTCGGTACGCCCAGCTTTTAGTTCACTCAGAGAAAAAAATAGAGTCTCGCTCATAAGATCTGCCATTGCAGAAACTGTGGCTGCCTTTGGTGCATTGTACAGTGACTGCAGGGAAAAAATGAAAGCTGAAAGCTGAGCTCCACATAACGGGCAGCAACATCTGAAGCTCCCTTGGAAAAGGGTCACAGGACTCACGGAGGTTGAAGATGGGTCTGGGCCCACTGTCCCTAGCAGGCTGTGGAGGCTGGACAGGTGTCGGCACCATCCCAGTGTCTTCATTTACTTTGTGTGTATGTTTTGTGTGTGTGTGCGTGTGTGTGCGCGCACACACACATATGAGTGCCTACGGAGACCAGAGGCATGGGATCAAGTGGAACTGGAGCTGCAGGCATTTGTGAGCCACCCTAGGTGAGTGTTGGGAACCAGAACTCAAGCCCTCTTCAAGAACAGTCTATGCTCTCAAGTGCTGAGCCATCCTTACCCCTAGTGTCTTAAAATTCATAAAATTTGGGCTGAGTTAGGAGAGTACTTCCTTAGCGTGCAACTGGCCTTGGGTTTACTCTTCAGCACCACATAAACTGGGCATGGTGGTTCATGCTGCAATCCCAGTACTCAGGAGGTATAATCCGTGACTCAAAAAAATTAACAGGAGACAGACCAGGATAGCTCAGTGAAGGAATAATGAATTTCCGCAGCGGCTAAGGATGCTCTTAACTACAAGAAACAAAAATAGCAACAAACTACAAACACTTGATAACAACGATGAAGTTGAGCTATGGCCCCAACCCAAAACGTTTATTATTTTAAAATCCTTTAAAATGTGTGTGTGTGTGTGCATGTGCCATACGTCCACGGCACACATGCGTACCACTGAGCACATGTAGATGTCAGAGGATAGTCGGACACACCTCCAGCCATGTGGGACCCAGGATTGAACTCAGGTCACTTTTATTGCTGAGCCATCTCACCAGCCCAAGATATTTATTTGTTTTTATTTATTATTTTATTTTATGTGGATGAGTGTTTTACCTGCACGTACGCCTGTATACCATGTGTGTGGTTGGTATTCCAGGAGGCCAGAAGAGGGCATTGGATCCCCTGGAACTGGAGTTACAGACAGTTGTGGGTGCTGAGAACTGAACTCAGGTCCTCTGAAAGAGCAGCCAAGGCTCTTAAGTGCTGAGCCATCTCTCCAGCCCCAAGATAGTAAGTATTCTTTACAAGAAATCTGAAATTGGAGGGCTTCGGGACTCACTCAACGGTTCATTCTTTTTTTGAAGGCTATGGGTGTAATCATGCTTGGCGCAAAGGCTTCTTATACTGATACATATTTACTGCAGATTGTACAATGACGAGGGCAGCTTGGGCATCTGCGTTCCTGGGGGCTGAAATGCAGCCACAAAGACTAAACAGCTCTTTCTTCTCAAGTCCCTACTGATCTGGAAAGGAAGCCCAGCTCAGGTCTCAATGACTAAACCAGGCTCCATCTCCACTACTGGGCTACTGTTCCTCACAAACTCTTTAAGAGAGTGTGACTGTATTTGGTTACAAGAACTTTAAAGCGGGTCTGGTGAAGTTGTGAGGATGGGCCTGTCCTAGTTCATGTCTCTGTTGCTGTGATAACACTGATTGAAACCAGCCTAGGGAGGAAAGGGCTTATTTCATCTCCCAGGTTGCAGTCTATCATCTAGGGAAGATACAGTGGGAGGAGCAAAAGCCATGGAGGGGTGCTGCTCACCGGCTTGCTCCCCCTGGCCTGCTCAGCCTGCTTTCTTACACATCGCAGGATCACCACCCAGGTGTGGGCACAGTGGGCTCCACCCTCTCACCCTGATTTTTTAATCTAGAAAACGCCCCACAGGCTAATTGACAGTGGCAATTCCTCAACTGAGGGTCCCTCTTCCTAGGTGACTCGGGTTTGTGTCAAGTTGACAAAAACTAACCAGCAAAGGCCTTCGTGCGATATATCTATTGTCCTTTTAAGCAGAGGAAATCTGAGCAGAATACTGAAGATGTGGATGAACAGACCTGCCCCGTGAGGATGAGAGGGTGGCTGTCTGGAGGCAGAGGGAGGTCTCGTGAGAAACCAACAAAGACGCCTTTATTTGGACTTTCTGCCTCCAGAACGGAGAGAAAACTCATTTCTGCCACATTCTCCACCAGTTTGGAGCCAGTGACCTCAGCCCCCCAGACTAGCCCAGGCCCATCGCTGCAAAGCACAGTGTGAGAGGGGAACTTAGGCAAAGCCAGGGGTGGACAGCGGCCTCAGACTGGGCATCCTCACCTCATAGGAAACCAGCACTCCTAACTCGGATGGAAGAGTGGCTGTTGGGTAGGTGACCACAGTGGCCACCACAATTCCTCAGTGGAAAAAGCCAAACACAGTCTAACCCCTGCCGCCTATGGAAACCAAGGACCAAACACGGAGCGTCGCTTCAATAGAATGAGCACGGTAACTACAGCCATTCTTTGGCTGGAAGCTCTGAGAACCTACATGAGATGGAGATGTGGACGTCTTAGAAAGAACTTATGTCTTAGACAGATGGAACACGATGCACACATTCTCCATGCACTTCAATATTTGTTTATATGTTCCAATCCAACTCTCGACTACTCAACAACCTTTTTTTTTGAGACAGACCCTTACTACGTAGCCCTGGCTGGCCTGGCACTTGCTGTATAGACCAGCCTGACCATGAACTCACGGAGGTCAGCCTGCCACTGCCTTCTGACAGCTAAAATTCAAAGTGTGCATCACAATACCCAACTAACAACTTCTGTCTTTGAAAGAGTCATACATTTCCAATGTCCTAGCAACCCACAGTATTTTAATGAGTGTACACACACACACAAGCACACTTCCCTATGAAATCATATTCTTCCAGAGGGCAAAATTATAGGTAGCTATTTCTGTGACCCCAGAGGCTCCCACATGTAGGAGCATGCATGAGCCTGATGAATAATGAATGAATGAATGAATGAATGAAAAGCACGGCCTCTAGGAGACCAACTTATGATCCCTTCATTTTACAAACAGTCAAAAACTAGCAACTAACTAGTTTTCTGGAAGATGGGTCTCCTCATTTTTAAGTCAGTTAAGGGTTAAATTATTTTCTTCTCTAAAAGGGCCTCACACATTAGGAAAGCTATTTTTATGAACTGATACGTATTTCCCTTATATTAAGACATCTTATTTCTAGAAGTACTTAGAATGCATGAGAGATAATAAATACTATGCGAGCAACTGTTAGAAACACAGAACATAAAGCTTTACTTCCACGGTGTGGTTTATTTTTCCTTAAAAAAAAATAGTATTTATTTCCAGGTGTGGTAGTGAATGCCTTTAATCTCAGCACTCGGGAAGGAAACAGGTGATCTCTGTGAGTTCAAGGTCACTCTGATCTACATAGCAAATTCCAGGCCCATCAGAACTACACTGAGACTCTGGCTCACTAAATAATAACACTAATTCCTATTACTTACTTAGAACTTTGGAGGCAGGGTCTTACTGTGTAGCCTAGCCTGGCCTGGAGTTCATGCAGAATGGACTGCCTCAAACTCATAATTTTCCTGCATGTCCCTCTCAAGTGCTGGGACGACAGACATGTGCCACCAGGCCCAGATGGATTCAGAATTAAAATGTTAAAAAAAGTTTAATGAATGATTTTTAAAAACCTTAGCTTATAGAAGGGAATGTAAGCATGTTTGAAGTAGAAAGTGGGGGTTCTCGTACAATGCAGGGTAGAGAATTGGACCAGCATTCCCGAGGCCCTAGATTTGATCTTCTAAGCATCAGAAAAACAAATCAAATAATTTAAATAGAAAATGTATGTTTGTTTGTTTTAGTGGTTCTGGAGAGCAAACTTCGTACACATTGGTGAAGGGCTCTACAACTAAGCTCTACCCTACTCTCATTTTTTAAATTGTTAATGGAGAAAACATTCATAAAAGCCAGTGACAATGGACTAAGTTCAGAAGTGATGACAGCACCTATGATACACAGGGATTTTCTTCTTTATAAAGACAAAGAGATTTTCAAATCAATAAGATGTAGACAAAATAATAATTTTTAAAATGACCAAACTTATACGTGCAGGGAATTCCTTGAAGAAAAAAGTCGTTATTATTTAGGAAGGTTGGACTCCAGGGGTTGTGGGACTCTAGTTACTGCCCAGCCTGCTGTCTCCTTGCTTTATAAACCTCAGAAAAGAGAGGGAAGAGAGAAAAGCTCGAAAGTCCACCTTAAGAAAATGGTAATTTAAATATTAAAACTGCTCTAAGGTTTGGGGGTGCACACATCTGTGATGGGGTCCGCAGTCAGGCACCCCACACACCACTACTGGAGTTTGAGGGGGAATAACCCTTCTGAGGCACTGCCAATTGTCTCTCAAAATTGCGATCACCCAGGTGCTTTCAGTTTAGAAATGAAGCTATCATAAAAATACAGGACTTCATAAACTTCAGACACTATAAGCACTGCCTGCACTAAAGCAAACATAAAATTTGCAACAGGGAGTTGATTGAATACGTTAGTATATTCATATAACAAAAATACTATGGACCAATCTTTACATAAATCTAAATTTATTGAAATGGCAACTTCTCAGATGTGCTAAAGGAAAAATCAGCAAGCTGTAGAGAAAAATGCGTAGAAGGATGCTCCTGTTCGTATAAAAAAAAGAAGAAAATGTGGGGCGTGGCTGTGCAGGCATTTAAAGAGCACTTGGGAGGTGGAGGCAGGTGGCTCTCATGCATTGCCTTGTCTACATATTGAAAGCCAGTCCTTAAAAAGCAGCAGCAGCGGCAGCAGTTACAGTGATGCTGGCCTGCTCACAGGAACTTCCTGGAATAATACACAGCATGCTGTTGCTATGGTTTCCATCTGGAAACGATCTTGTTTGAAATTTTTACTGTGATTGTGAATTTCTTTAGTAATAAAAAAGTATAGTTAAAGTATAAAAAGCCACACGCTGCTTCCTCGGAAATTCCTCAAATGGGGAAAATTAAACTCAAAACGTTAGAATTTAGCACTTCCTCCTGATAATCAGCTTTTGCAAAGGGGGATGGGGGAGAGAGAGAGAGAAACATCCAACAACATTAAAGTCTCTGGGTTCACGAAGGAATATTCTGGAGCAGGCCTGGTTTGGGTGTGGAGGGGGTAGCAGATCCTTGAACCCACGTTCCACACTCTTCCTGACTTTAGGAGCAACAGCAGCAGGTGAAGGAGGAGGGAGCAGCCTGGGAGGGGGAAGGGGCATCAAACAGATGCAGGGACCTGGGGGTCAGGATGCTGGCAGCCGGAGCCCACCCGGGGCGCTGGAAGCCAATTGCGAGTGATTTAGGAAATCGCTGGCCTGGGGCTGCGGGCAGGAAAGCCGTGATTAAGGGCGAGGAGAAGGGAGGAGCACATTTGGGACGCAGGCCGGAAGGGGGCAGGAAGCTGCGCTCATAAAACAATCTGACAATTACGTGTCAGTGGAGGAGAAGGGCTCTGGAAATTAGGGGCTGCCTCGGGCAGCAATGATCTGCAAGAGGAAATTCTATTTGGTGCCAGGTGTTTGTCCCTCCACATTTGGGTTCAGTTTGGGACTATGGATTTTATGCTCACATGCTGCAAGGAAGCGATTCCCTGGCGCCTTTGTAAACATCTTCGGCAGCTCTGGTCCAGCTGGACCGGAGGAGATTGGTAGTGTTATCATGCTCCCTACCCCACCCCCACCCCCCAAAAAAAACTCTTCGCCACCCCACACCCCACCCTCAGCTAGCATTGCTAACCCAGCCAGGTGCTCACTCACCTGCAAAACTCTGCGATGTGCCCAGACTGGTGAGTAGCCAGAGGTGGCAGAGTTAAGAATTAGATCCGAGGTGTTCCCTCTCCAAAGCCTCACACTCCCAGCGCCCCTTTCATTTGGATGCGAAGTGAAAGGCTCCCTAAGCAGCCTGCTATCCCAAATCAGGCACTTTTCACCTTGTCTATGAACCCTACAACACCCACCCTTGCCCTGAGGAACTTAAGGATACAGGCTTATGTTCCAGATCCACCTGCAAATCTCTCCTGGATCTTGGCATGACTCATTTTGGGTTTGCCACTAGCAGATACACTCCCTCCAACCTTCAGGATCAATATCTCCAGCCTACACATTTAACATAGTCCTGGTGAGGTCCTGTCCTTCCTTTTGCCCTCCCGTATTAGCCAGGGGATCTTCCGTGAGTCAGGAGGATGTATATTCAGAGGCCCATGAGAAAATCTGAAGTCCTGGGGGCACCGGAGAGCCCACAGGGGTGCTCCAGTGCGATGACTCTATCAAGCACTAGCTGTGAGGCCTTTGACAAGTTACTTCACCATACTGAGGCACTCTGAAAAGGGCTGTCATGCAAAACAATGTGGACTGGACTTTAGCCTCCTGCCTAGATGGCAGGAGCATCAGAGCACTCAGCCCTGCTCTGCTCTCAGAAAGCATTCCTATTTCCAATCCTGTTCTCTTAGTGGAGTGTTCCCAAGATTCAGAGAGCACAAGGCTTCCACCTACCCTTCCGTCACACCCCCAGCTCACTTGCCCCATTAATATGATGCTCTGTTTGGTTTTTATATGGGCAGGTCATCTCCTTAGTCATTCAATTACTGCACGTTTATTAAATACTCGTGACTAAGACAGGCCACACACACAAGACCTCCAGAGCTAGAATTCCAAGCTCAGATACTACCTCTGCAATGCTGGTGAGTTAACACCTTTGAACATTAATTTCCTCGCCTAGAAAATGTAGAATGACAAAGATAGTTTTTATCCATTCAGATATCTTTCAGAAAATAAATGCGTAATTATCGTGTCTAGTTTTGGGATAAAGATTGAGTGCCGGCTGTTATCATTTTTTATTGTTGTTGTACTAAAATGTGAGCAACCAAAATGGACACCATTATTCACTTACAAATGAACAAGCACCTACAGTCATTAGAAACAGACAAGCTTAAATAAAGCAGGGTGTTTATGTGCCCATTACAGGAAATGTTCTGATGAAACAGAAACTGGAGAGGGGAGATGAGGAGCCATTAAAAGTCTTCCTTCCTGTAAATGTCATTGAGGAACAAATGCCTGGTGGATGAAAAAGAAGAACCCAGGAGATGGTTGCACTTGGAAGGAAACCCTAAAGGCTGAAGAGGTGTTGTTTCTGTTAACTGGTTCCAGAAAAGAACCTTCTGGTACATTTCTTTCCAGAGACTTCTCAGGGGTGTGTACACACTTTTATTCCTCAGGCAACTATTTTCCAATGTCTGCTGCTTCATGAAAAGACTTCTAGGTAATGGGCACCCCCTCTGTGCCCCATGATCTTTGCCAAATATAAAGATTTCCATCAGCCCCTGCGTTGACAATGGTTGTTTAAAACAGTATATCATGTACAATTAGGTATTCATTCTTTATATTTCCTATCTATACTGATCATAAGATCTTGTGTTTGTTTTTGTTTTTTAAATAATTACAGCCCTGCCCTGTGTCTTCAAATCAGTATTCAAATAAGTTCTTAATTCTATAGGGATCTTCCTTAGAGTCTCCCACGTTGGATTCACCAACAGTTCAGTGAGGCATTGAAATAAAGTATAGAAGAGGCCAGAAGGGGGCAGTGATGGGGCAGGGCTTGGGGGAGAAAGACTAGTGCTGGTTATTATCCTAGAGGGCTTCAGGACACGAAGAAAACATTTGGATTGAGCCCAGGAGAGGGTGCTGCCTACTTCCAAGACAGATACTCCAGGAAAGCCTGTCAGGGACTGTCACCTGAATGAGGCTGGAGCCAAGGCTCCCAGACAGCCCTTGCACCACTGGCTAACCACATGCCACTCTCCTGAACCTACTTTGATCCAAAGGGCTCCTCTTCTAATCTAGATGGGCAGCGGGCAGGAGTCTAGGGAGCATGAGAATGACAGCAGAGCAGATGCAAAGAGATGCAGATGCAAAGACAGACTCCAGACAAGGTTCTTGCTTCCTTCCACACACCAACACACCAACGCAGCAGCTGCTGGGCCTCTGCTGAGGTGTGGGAAACCCTCCATCACCCACCTTGCTCCTGGGGCATGCTCTTTTTCAAAGATGCAGAGCCTGGGGGGGGGGGGCGCTAAAGGGCACAGGTTCTGAGGATGTCCTAACTTTTTACTTCCTCCAAGTCTGAGGCTCTCCCTGGACTCTGTGGTGTATCTAGAAGAGTGGTCTGTACTCTCGTTGTGGCATTTCCGATGCTTCTTTCCCCCAAACTACTACTCCCCTCATTTTTCAAGATTATATATACTTTGTCCATACTTTAGCTGGTAATAATCATGGCCATCTTTGCAACAATAAGATGGAAGTGTTGCCCAAAATGCACACATAAACATGGAGCCCCTGAGGCTGACCACACACCTCCTTCCCATTTGTCTTTTGAAAGGTGAAGTGTCCTGCTCTTTCTGAGCAGGAATTCAAATAACCAATGAAATGTAAGCAAGAAACAAAGGTAATGTCTAGCTGTCATTCACATAGAAATCTGAGTTAAAAGCAGCCATGGCTGTGCTGCCCAAGGAGTAAACACGGAAAAGCACTGCTTTCATACTTTGATACTTACATACTAGCAAATACAGCTCTGTGACTGTCTCCTACATGTTCACTGGCAGCTGCCTGGAGTGCAAGATGGATCTCTTGCAGCAATGTTGATAGCATAAAACTGCCAGCAAATGTCTGACAGGAAAGTGGTTAAGTAAATTTTGGTACATCTGCTACCCAATGGAATACTATGAAGCCAGATAGTAGTGCAGTCAGCACATTTATACTATTTTAGAAAGATAGTTGCAATTATGATTAAAATGAAAAAGCAATGGAGGGTGGTAGTATACATCCATAATTCCAGAACTAGAGAGGTAGAAGAAGAAAGGTCATTGCAAGTTCAGGGCCTGCCTGGTCTGCATAGTGAGTTCTAGACCTGTACAAGACCTTGTCTCAAAGCAAAATGTAAATTATATTTCTGTGATGCTAGAGATCAAACCCATGGTCTTGAAGGTGCTAGGCAAGTGCTGTACCAATGAGCCCTCCTCCCCAACAAAATACATCATAATATGTAGCACGTTCTCATTTATATGATGATTGAAATTTTCTATAGACGATAAATGTTATATAAATGGAATGTGTTTTAAAGAAGGGCTCTACATACATGAAAATTATCCTGAAAGCTGGAATCTGTACTACTGGAATTTTCTCCCTGTTTCGCTTCTGTAATAATACAAACCAACCTAGAGGAGTAGGAGTACCTCCCTCAGCTGCCATTAGAGACTCTTGCATCTATTCATCTTTGTCTAGCTTCCAAGAGACAGAAACAATGGAGGACAATGGCGTGGGGCAGGGACAAGTCCTTGGGGCAGAGGGAATGTGTGGGTTCAGGTCACACTAGCTATTTAAGCACCCTCTACTTGAAGCAGACTACAACAGGCTTCCTTGAAGATGCTGCAGGATCTTGGAGCAACTAAAAGTTGTAGGGCTTCGGGGCAGGGCTGAGCACAATGCTCCCGGCAGCTGAGAACGACACCATGGAACACAGCACTGCGCATCCTCAGCCAGCTGTGTTAGCTGAGATTAAGGTCATCCATGAAGACTTGCAACTCTCAAATGAAGCCAAATGTGTAAATGTTCCTTTCCCTGTTGTATGAAAGGCCCTGGTGACACCTGGTTTGATGACTTCAGCCAGTCTCTGGGCACTCCATGACTCATGACCTCAACTGGAAGAGTGTGTCTGTATTTCAGACATCAAGATAGAGGAGGAGCAAAGTACACACCCAAGGTCTCTTCAGAGGGGCTGCTACTAGGCAAGTTCCTCTACTCACATAGGTCAGAAACCAGTTCAGCCTACCTAGCCCGCTAGAGAAGCTGGAAAGTGTAGTCTTAATGCCAGGTGGCTACAGGACCAGATTAGCATGGGAGTCCTGTTATTACTCCAGAATTAAAAGACAGATCCTGGGGACAGAAGGTCTACTGGTTCTCTATAACATGGATCTTACAGACCCCTTTCTTTTCCACCAACCAATTTTCTAAAGATTAGCTTGCCATCCCACCATCTCTGCAGATGGCACAGGTCGGAAGAACATCCTGCTTTGTCTCAGATGTCAATGAGCCCAGGAATTATTTAGAGACAAGTTTGTTAGAACACCAGCACTGAAGACAGTACGACATCCTGGAATTTTCCCTTGTGCTCTTCCCACGCTGACACCAGCTCTAGAATCTTGAACATAATAGGTAGGATTTACTGTGTGGGACAGGAACCATACCATTCCCACAATGGCTCCACAATAAACGTCAATGGGATACAGAAGAACTGGCCTGTGATGTCATTCACACACTATTTCCTGTGAATGAGACAATATGCACTGGAATAGCATGCTATTTATGCTATGGGAAAAGCCCGTGGGGCTTCAGACTTAGGGTTCCTTGCAAAAGGAATTTGCCAACCGATTATACTGGGTCCTTGGGGACTATTACAGGGAATTGGGACTGTGGAACTCCCCAAGGTTAGGAAGGACTAAGGCTCCAGTTCCAGCCTGTAACCAGCCATCAGAACCACCAGCTTTTATAGCTCTGTCAATGGGGACTTGGCCTGTCCTACCCAGGCTGTGCCTAGCATTTCCTGACAGCCTTCCTAGACACTGAGAGTTCTCCCCTAGGAATATGGAGGAGGGGCCTCTTTTATGTTTCCTTGCCTACAGGCTCCCCAGTTAGCAGTAGAAAGCCAAACTCTGAAGTTAAACCTCCATGTTGTCATCTCCTGTCTTATTAAAAACAAGTGACTTTATGGTTCTTCAATCAATAAATAGTAGAGGCTACAGAATTTTTTTTTTTTTTAAAGAACATTAGCAGGAAGGGAACAGACTAAACAAGGCCCCCACGGATGACTCAGAGGTGGGACCTCCAAGCCCGCTGGCAGACTTCCCTAGGAACCATGCGGCACATATGCTTCTGGCTGGAGGGTGTGTGGTCACTCGGGTTCAGCATCTTTATCAGTTGACGTCGACCCTACCTGGCCCTGTCGTCTTGGACCCTGTCTAGTGCTGTGGCCGTCCTTGCTATGGAAGGTCACGAGCTGGCTCTTCATCCTCATCTATGCACAGGTTTAAGTGGCCCCTTCCCTACAACTTCAACAAAGTTCCAATACACCCCAGCACCCACCTTCGCCCAAGCCTTCTCCTCCCACAATCCTGTCTCACTAATTGGCCAGGGTGTGTGTGAAATGCTCAGCCTTCTGCCCTCATAATCCCATTTCAACCTTCTTGTGCATTCTACTCATCCTGACTACGGACACTTCTAGAATCTGCCACCAGCCCTGGATTGCTACGCCAGCTTTTAAAACCATCCTCAGGGGCTGAGAGACAGCTCAACAGTTAAGAGCACTGGCCACTCTTCCAGAGGACTGAGGTTCAATTCCCAGCACCCACATGGCAGCTCATGATTGTCTGTAACTCCAGTTCCAGGGAATCTGGTACCATCACACAGGCGTACATGCAGGCAGAACACCAATGCGCATAAAATAAAATTAAGTAAATTACTGAAATGTTCTTCACCAGGAGCCTTGGCTCTGAGTATCTCAAGGGCCTCCTCACTTCACAAGGAGTAAAAAGCCGGAGTCTATGACAGGGCACTGGGCCATCCTTGCTCCATCTCTCTGACCAGAGACAACCTCCTCCTGCTCTCTGGCTTCACCTCTACCTCCTGCCAGGGCCAATTACGCAGTGTGCTTGGGGCTGTGCACTGAGCTGTACCCACCCAGCCTTGCAGGGACCAGCCCCCCACTGAAGTTCACCCCAGATCCCCCTCAGTGGAACCCTCCCTGCACCCTGCACCCTGCTTCCTGCCCAGTACTTCACTCCACTTGACAGTGAGTGCATTTCCTTTTTCCAGTCTGCCCCTCTCCACTGGAATGTAAGATCCATGGATACAGCATTTTTTCACTTGAGAACTTTGCCTGGTACAGAGTAGACAAATATTTTTAAAATGAATAATGTTGCACATGGCCCAGTTGACGTGCAGCTTATGGCAAAATAAACAGCAACAGCAATGGAAAACCCAGTCACCTGCGAGAACATATGCAATGTCTTTTGTCATAACCACCCTTCTATTAAAAAAAAAAAAAAAACAACAAAAAACAAAAAAACAGCTGTGAGGCTGGGGGTCGGGGGGTGGGTCAGAGAGTAAAGGCCCTTGCCACCAAGCCTGATGACCTGACTTTGATCCCTGGGGGCCACATGGTGAAAGAGAGAACTGACTCCCACCAGTTGCTTTCTAGTCTCCCTCAAGTGCATCACGGCAGCATGCCATACTCCCAGTAAATAAATAAATATAATTCTTTCTTTTAAATGTTTTAAAGAAGAAAAAAACAAAAGCTGTAGGTGAAAGGGAGTAGGCTGGATCAGGAGTTCGAGCCCAGTCTGGCCTACACAGCTGGGAAATACTAGCCTGAGCTATACATGGAGACCAGGTCTCAAAAACCTAAGGGCTGGGATATAGCTTAGCAGCAGAGCATATAGCCTTAGGCTTGATCCCCAGCGGTGGGTGTTAGGGGGGAAAGCAAGAAAGGGGGAAAAAAGGAAAAAGAGCAAACCCCTTACTTGGATGAAACAGATAGAAAGCCATTAATTGAGTATCTCCTACATCTCAGGCACTATTCCCGTTCTAGAGATATAGAATCAAGATAAATAATCACCAAGAGGGTAGAGGGGGAAGTTAAGGGAAGAAGCAGGGAGTTCTATAAGTAAATACATAAAAAAAAGATAATTTCAGAGTTGCTAAAAACATCTATTTTCTTTTTTAATTTTTTTTTATTTATGTGCACTACTGTTCGGCCTGCATGTATGTTTATGTGAGGGTGTCGGATCCCCTGGAACTGGAGTTACAGACAGTTGTGAGCTACATGTGGGTGCTGGGAATTTAACCCAAATCCTCTGGAAGAGCTGCCAGTGATCTTAACCACTGAGCCATCTCTCCAGTCCCAAGAACATGTACTTTCAAGAAAGCTTAATGAAAATGGCCAGTGAAAATCCACCTGTTCGGTGCATAGAGACTTTGGGGTCTCTTGTCCTTCCCTGTCCCACCTGCTAAATCTATATGAAATACATATACAAATACATTAATATGTAAAAATGCACTTTTACATAGCAATACCTATCTTAGAGCAGCTAACTTATGACATATTAAATGACAGGCTACCTTTTGTGTGTGCATGTATATCCATTGTCCCATGTGTGCATGTGTATGTAGAGTCCAGAAGTCAATAGCCAGTGTCTTCCTCCATTGCTCTCCACCTTTGAGAACTCCCATTAAACCAGAGTTCATGGATCCTGCTAGCTTGGCTGGCCACCAAGCCCCGGGGACCCACTGCCTCTGCCTCCCAGCAGTGGAACTATCAATGTGCACGTCATGCCCAGTCCTTTCATGGGTGCTGGGGACTGAATAGAGATCTTCATGCTTATGTGGTAAGCACTCTGCCAAATGAGCCATGTCTCCAGCCCTAAATGATGAGCTATAATTTATCAAAGATGGGATCTGGGGCTGAGGGTGAAGCTCAATTGCAAAGCACTTGTTTAGCATACATGCAGCCCTAGATTCATTTCCCAGTATCGGGGTGTGGGGATACCAGGGTGGGGAAGGGACTGTCTATCCCACATGGATATAACTATTGATACTGTGCTCTGCCGTCTGTCCAGAGGGTACCCATTAGAAATGAGCAGATCTTCAAAAATTAAACATCTATGATTCTTTCTGACCTATCCTTGAATCTGTGGCTATCTCTGTGCACCACTGACAAGCTGCATGCCTTCAGTTGATCAGAGTTGGTAACATTCCACGTGGATTCCTTGGTTCACAAAGCTGAACGAAAACACAGAGCCCCTTAAAATAAAAATAGACATGCTTGGAAATCGCAGGGAACTCAGCTTCTGCTATGCCTCTCGGTGGGAACCCATACTGTCACTCCAGTTTCCTATACACTTGGCAGAACTCTGTGTCCATTTGGAATAGTAATTCCCCAGGTTTTAGTTTGGGGAGGAAGGAAGGAGTCGCAGCATTCCACCAGAGCTGCTCAGCAGAATCTCAAAAAGCCAAAGCTTAAATGTCCATATTCTCCCAAAGGGAAGAACTAGCTCCTGATGACTTTACCTGGTTAGGAATCCACCAGGGCAGGCTCTCTTGTTCATTGGATAAAATTCTGGTTCCTGCATTAGGTGCCCTCCCTGCCCCCTTACACATCAATTTTTCAAAGTCCAGGCCTTTCAGCCTAAAACTTCCAAGATGTGCACATCTGTTCTGTTCCTTCTCCACTTTCTGTGAGTTTCCTTATTTAGAACCTGGAAAGGGAAAGGCAAGCCACCGGCTCACCTCCAGAGGCTCCAATCTGCTGTTACTGTCAGACAGAAGGTAGGATTGTGTTAGGGTGAAAACAGTACGGGAGGAGGCAGGACTGTCTCTCCTGGGTTTTGAAGTGGCCTGGGTGAGAGGCATGTCACCGGGCAATGACACAATCTTAGGGTTGCTGAAGGATGCCGAAGCCCTGAGTCTGTGGATCCTACTTCCCTCGTCTCCATTTTTGGTTGGAACAAAGGGAATTGCGTGCACACGGTTACATTCCACAAGCAAGTCATTTCCTCTTCCTGTGGGAAGGCCTTGGAGGAGAGGAAGACACACACCGCAGAAATTTGGGGCTGTGGTGAGGCCACGTCTCTTCCCTCCCTCCCAGGGCTCCCCGCTCATCTCCACTTGATGCAAGCATTTTACAAAGCTCTCACATCCCTTGTAAAGATACTCTGCTTTCTCCAACAAAACTACAGAAAGATGTTAATAGTTTTAATGTGAGGTGCTAAAGATAGAACCCAGGTTTTCACTAATTCTAGGAAGTGCTCTACTACTAAACTACATCCCAGCCTGGAAGAATTTTAAAATTTCTCCTCCAAATTTATTTGGCTCCAAGGAACTGATGTCTAAGCAATCCTTGGGAAATGAGAAAATCTTAGGCGTGGATTGTTTTCAAATGCAATAAAGCTTTAATGAACAATAAACTTAGGAACTATTTGAGCAGAAACAATGCTAGCCATTGTAGGCATCTAGACATGGACTAATTTAAATGCTGTGTTTATTTTCATACACTAAAAAAATACATTGATATTTCAAAAAATACACTATATTTACAAATACACTGTATGTAGTATTTTTTTCCAAGATGAAATATGTCCACACATGCTTCAAACCAGTTGGCTCTGAGCTCTGTGTCCCTGGAACCTCACAGAGACAGCAGACTGGGAGTCACAAGTTCTTTCTAAAGACCAGTAAACATAATATAGCCTAAAAAGTCACTGCAAACCCCAACTAGTGAATGGAACACGAGCAGAGGTTGGTTCCGTGGGGTCATAGTCACCAGCCAAGAGGCTCCTCCAGGAGCTGGCTGTGCCTGGGCTCCCTGCTCTGGAGCAGTGGGCCCCACAGTGGGTCATCTTTCAGGCCCGCTCTCAGTCCCTGGGGACTCTGTCCCTTCCTAAACCACTGAATCTCATTTCTTCCGCAGCTGATTTTTTTTTTCCCAAGATGTTAACAATTTCTGTGGAACCATCTGGATGTTATTAAGAAAGTGTCCCGAGTCCTCTGAGGCAGCTGGCTGTGGCCTCTTGCCTTGTTTCCTGTGTTCTGGATGTCTTAAGTTGACTTTCATAAGAAATTTGGAATATTAACTTAAAAAAAGAAACAGTCGGTATTTTTCAGCATTGAGCTCTTGCAGCTTCATATCCCCAGTTGGGACTTCTCACTCTGAGTTCCCATCTTTGGCCCCTGCTCTGGGAAGGATGAAGCGCGTCTATTTTAAAAACAGAAGGCACCCGTGGTCAGGGGGTGAACCAGCAATCCAATCTTCTCTGCTTTTCCTACTTAGCTTCACAAAACCCCACTATGCTCTTGCTGCTTTACCGTCTCCAACACCCACAACCTCTGCTCCAAGCCGAGACCCCGAATCCCTGTCTAAAATGTAAACACCAGTCGGTTGAGCCCTGGAAGGCTTTCTCCTAGCATATGAGGGAAAATCATGCAAAAAAAAAAAAGTTAGAAAGGAAAGGAGGGAGGAATGGAGGGAGGGACGAATGGAGGGAGGGAAAAAGGAAGGAAGGAGCGAGCCAGACAGGTGACAGGTTCTTGGAGTGCAGGCCTAATGTAAGGAGGTGGGAGACAGGGAATATGTCACTCATTTTCTACCCACTAGCCAAACGCACCGGGTGAAGATGTTCCATGGCTCCAGCTTGCAACTTAGAGTCTGAAGTGAGGTGAGGGCACTGGCTTGCCCCATTCTTCTGTATATTTTCATCTACTAAGCCTTGAGTTTCAAACTTTGACCATTTGACTTCCTCCATCCCTATAAAACACTCATGTACATTCATCTCTTCTTATGCCACCACCCCCAAGAAACTCTTCAGCCTTTGAGTTCACTAACAAAGTCTGTATTAACACTCTGTGAAGTTTCATTGGTTGGTGGGTTGGTTAGGGTGGGGCAGATTGAACCCAAAACCTCATGCATGCTAAGCAAGCAGTCTACTACCAGGAAATTTAAGTGTCACCCAGTCAATGCTATGGAGCCACCAGTGAGCTTAAAGTACCCACTGTACTTCAAAGCATAAGCACAGAATTAACTTCTTTGAAGATGACGTGACTCTCCCTCTCTAATGCTGGTGGAACGTAGTGAATTTCAGATTGAAGCAAACAATTCACTCTCCATTGAGAATCCCTCAGAAGGGAGAAAGCTGGGGCTTCAATTTTCCTAGTTTCTTTGTGACAATATTCAAGAATTTAGTGTTTCCTCTATGCTCTGTAATGAATACTCAATAAGTGGTCTCACACCCAGTATTCCTATTTTAAGGTAATTCAAGGTATGAAAAGAATTAAAAGAATAATGTGTCAGTTGTCAAATATTGTCAAATTTGCCTTTTCCCAATACATTTCTTATGATCCACTTGAAATCAATATAAATATGGTGACACATCTTCCCTAAATATTTCCTTAAATAATCTCTAAATATTTCCACAGTATCATTATCAAATCCAAGGCATTTAATATTGAAAGAAATTATTTAATACACAATTCATTCAAATTTTCTCAATGGTCATACTCAATTAGCATCTTTTATAGTGGTTTGTATATTCACATGTGTGTGGTATACACATGCATGCTTCACCTATGAGTGACCGTATGGAGGCCAGAGGTCAACTTCATGTGTCTTTCTTGATCACTCTCCACCTTTTAAATTTTAATTTTTATTTGTGCATGTGTGCTCACGTGTACACAAGGTGAGAGTGCATATGTGTGCACATGTACACATGGTGAGAGTTCGCATGTGTGCATGAGTGTGCATGTGTATACAAGGTAAGAGTGCATATGTGTGCATGAGTGTGCATGTGTATACAAGGTGAGAGTGCATATGTGTTCATGTGTGTGCATGTGTGTGCACATGTACACATGATGAGAGTGCATATGTGTGTATATGTGCATTGTATGCACATGTACAAAAGGTAAGTATGCGCATGTGTCCGCATGTGTACACAAGGTAAGAATGCATGTGTGCATGAGTGTGCATGTGTACACAAGGTGAGAGTACATATGTGTACATGTGGAAGGTCAGAGGCTGAAGTAGGTGCCAATCTCAACACTCTCCACCTTGTCTTCCTTTAAACAGGGTCTCTCACTAAACAGCACTCACTGGTTGACTAGAGTGGCTGACCACTCCTGTCTGGGGACCCTCATGTTTCCCTTCCCACTGCACGAGGTTGTGGGTGGTCGTGGCACTGGGGAGCTAGACTCAGGTCCTCATACTTTCAAGGAAGACACTTTGCTAACTGAGACATGTTTCCAGTTTCTACCTTGTTCTTTGAGACAAGGTCTCTCACTGAACCTGGAGTTCGCCATTTCCACTAGGCTTGCTGGACAGTGAGCTCCCAGGACCCCCTGTTCCTACCTTTCCAGTGCTGGGCTGCAGGTGCATGTCTCCAGGCCTAGCTTTATATAGGAGCTGGGGAATCTGAACCTCATGTTTACACAGTAAGCACCCTACACACTGAACCAACTCCCTAGGCCTACAGTGCCTAAAAAAAAAAAGCTTATAATCACATATAAAATTTTCCCTCTTCAAGGTTACAATTCATGTTTCCAGTGTGTTTATAAAGTATGCAACCAAAGCATTTCATAACTCCAGGGTTATGAATGCACCCCACTCTCTTCTTCCTGGTACTTGGCACCAATGAATCTATTCTCAGTCTCTGTGAACTCACCTATTCTGGACAGTACATACGCATGAGACACACATTCTATTCATCGTTACTTCTAGTCGTGGTTGATTTTTTGTTTGTTTTGTTTTGTTTTTTTGTTTTTGTTTTTGAGGACCTCAAGCTCTGAACTGCTAAGTAGACAGAGATGACCTGGAACTCTGATCCTTCTGCCTTCACCTCTCAAGTGCTGGCTTGACGGATGTGTACCTCCATGCCTGGTTTTACTTGGTACAGGGATGGAACCCATGGCTTTGCACACACTAAGCAAGCCCTCTACTGGGCTCCTTCTCTCCCACGTCTCACTCAACAGTATTTCACGACTGTGTCACATTTCATCAGTGTACCACTGAATTGACATCTGGATTGCTCTGTAGCCCGTGTTTGTGTGTTTGTAGACGCAGGACCTGAGGCAGGGCTACACGACACATCTAGCTGTCATGGCACTAGCTTCTGTGGCATTAATCTAGATTCACAGTCATCAATTCTAGAACATGAATGCAGATCTTATAACATCTTCCTGTTTTCCTCTTCGCAGTGCAGTTTTCGGAAGAGCACGGGCTGCTTGCTTTGGAGACTGTCCTCAGAGACGTGTCTGCTTTCTGTCATGTGACTCAAGTTGCCAACCTCAGGATTAACACTACATGAGTAAGGCATGGACCTCCAGTTGTACCACATCAGCACACATGTGGCATCTGATCGGTGATCCTAAGCTCAGTCATTGGTGAGACAGTTAGCCAGATCTCCCACCGGGAGGACACGAGGGACCACGGAAGATGCTGACTAAGCCCTCTAGCATCTCTTGCTTTTCTCACCAATTGTAGAAGTCGTGACGCTCAAAGCAATGTGCTCCCACCAGCTCTGCTGTAGACATCTCTGACATGGTCATGAAGGTAATGTTTGGCTGAGCTGGTTTTCAGGAATTTAGTAAGTCAAAGCAGCTGAAAACCTTCGCTTGGGTCTCTGAAAGTGTCATACGGGTGACCTTCTTGTGTCAAAAGACCAAAGCCTACCCTCAGAACACACTAAGCCGCCGAATTCTGAACATGGGTCCAAGGAAGAGCCATGAAGTTTGACAGCATATGAGCAGTCCATCAAGGACTCCGCTTTTCCTCACCTCCTGTCACCTTTCTTCGCACCATAGGTCACCCGTGAATAGCTCAAAGCCCTATTCTTGGGGAGGTGGGTTGGCGAATTGGGTTTCCTATCTCCTTGTACTTGGTCTCCTCGTGAATAAACTCACTTTTGTAGTGCTTGGTATACTACATGGCAGATAAAGTAGACTTGGTCTAGCGACACACTTTTCTTTTACATAATAATAAGCTAAGCAACACTGTGTGAATATCATTTCCCAATGGCTTTCTTCTTCATCATCATCATCATCACCATCACCAGCACCATCATTTCACAGTACTTGGATAGTACCTAGGCTCTCACAATGTTAGCCGAGTACTCTACCACTGAGCTACATCTCCAACCCTCCAGCAATGGTTTCAGCAGATAGTGATGAGTATTGTCTGAATTCATCACCATCACAGGACTCTTAAAAATAGGGGTACATTCATTGTGCCAACGTCATAAAGTGTGCCTAGACCAACCAAGATAAGCATGATCTCTCTCTCTCTTTCTCCCTCTCTTCCTCCTGCTTCCTGATCTCTCTCTCTCTCTCTCTCTCTCTCTCTCTCTCTCTCTCTCTCTCTCTCTCTCTCTCTCCCCCCCCCTTCCTCTTGCTTCCCTCCCTCATCCACACAAGATCTTCATGTGTAACTCAGTCTGTCCTTGAACTTGTGACCCTCCTGCCTCTGCCTCCTGAGTTCTGGATTACAGCTGTGCCCTCATGTCCAGTTCCTAGGCAATATAATCATGTGGAACCTCCACTATATATGTGGACCTATTATTAACAAAAGCATCATTAAGCAGACCATAACTGATTCTGTAATTTCTTCCATATATAGACCCTGATATTTTATGAAAGAAAGGAAGAAATTTTTTAAAAAGAGGGGTAAGTTTTCCTTAATCCACCCCATATCCTTAACCATTCTGAACTCAAAAGATGTTTTCTCTTGAGACTCAGTCTCGCTATATAGACCTTGCTGGCCTAAACTCATTATGAAGACTAGGCTGGCCTTGAACTCACGAAAAATCCAGCCAACTCAAAAGATTCTTAGGAACTCAAATGCAAGCCAGATGTGGTTGTTTATACCTATAATTCTATCCTATCCTTCCTTCCTTTTCCCTTCCTCCCTCCCTCCCTCTCCTGTGCCGGGGCTCAACCTGGGGCCTCATACATGTCAGCTCTACCACTGCACCACACTCTCAGGCTTTTCTCCTTCGCCTTTTCACCTGTTCTTCTCTATCTTTAGCTTCTGCCCTAATGCCCCTTTGCCAGGTTTGCCTTCTCTAAGGCCATGAACACAGCCAGCCCCTCCCATGACCTGTTCCCATCATATCCTCCAAGGAACACAGCAACCTGACAATTATGCAACTTGAGTTGGTAATTAGATGCTTCATGCGGTCCTCCCTCAGTGGAATAGAAGCACCCGGGGCAGTAACCAGGGCTTTTTGCCACATGCCTGGTGCCAACACAGTGTCTGCACATAGTGGGCAATCAAGAAATGTCTGTTCCTCAAATGCACAAATGAAAGAATTAAAAGGAATAGCTAACTTTATTACTGAACAAGACCGAACAGAACACAGAATTCGTACATAAATGAATACAGAATCAAGTTCATTACCAACATGAATAATTGGAAACCCCGTTTCCTGTTCTCATCATCTTTCCTGGGGTCCTTGAAAAGATAGTTTGCATAGAGGAAATTGCACTTTTAATGACAAATTTGGGGACAATCTGCTCAGAATAGGCAGGAATTCATAATGAAATTAGGCCTGCTTAGGCTACTCTCCTCCCACTTCCTTCCCTCCTGGCTTCAGCTGGCATCTCTCACTGCTGCATCCTCCCCATGCTGTCTCCTGCCAAGTCCATCAAACTGGCACCGAGCGGGAGAGCACCTGGCTGGGAGAGAGAGAGAGTGCTTCCCTTGGGCCATCATTAAAGATGTATATCCCTAAGTTATGGGCATTTATTGTCATCTTAAATGGGCCCTCAAACTTCCTTCACAGTCTAACCTCAGGCCAAAGAAGCATTAACGTCATTACCAGAGCCTGTGCACTGTGTCCACGCAAGGTCGGAGGCGAGGCTGTTTTGTTTTCAATATTTGTTTTTCCAACTTGGCTTCGGAGTCTGTGTAGAAAAACTGAAAGAATGCATGAGAAGGAGTGAGAAGAGCAATGTCTCCACACGCATTTCCAGGACTGTATGTGGACCTCGGATTTGAGGCAGCACCACAGAACCGAGTGTGGGCCCTGAGAACTGGATGCACCCAGTGACTCACCCTGAGGACACACTTCCCGGCACACTAGGGCAAAGAAGGACAGACACATCAACAAGTTTCAGATCTTCCATTTTAGCTGGACAAAAGGGCATCCTAGCATCTGAATCATCTACGTATCTTCAATATCTGGTCAACCTTGTTTTCTTATGAAACTCTGGTTTGGGCATCACCCTAAATCCAGAACTTAGGACAATGACAGTGGTGATCTGGCACCGAGCTGCAGTTTCAGTCCCCTTTGCTGGGTGCAGAAGGATGCTGTGGCTCACTGAGTTCAAGTCCCTGCTCCATCACTTACTAGCTTAGATACAGAGGATACACACCCTCCATTCTGTGTCTCAGTTTGCTTAACTAGAATATGGGCATAGGAATGTTCCCTGGAGATAATATTTGATACCTCATGATTGTGCCAGAGGTTTAGAATGAGTGTGACATTCTTACTTTCAATAATAAAATAACAGTATTAACAGTGGGTAACACTTGAAAAAGTTCAAAGGCTCAGTGGTGAGTCAGGGTTTAGATGACTTTTACCACATGGATCCCTCCCCAAAGGTCTTTAAGTTAGGTACCATCATCCTGGCAGCTTCACAGAATGGAAATGAGGTTCTGAAAGATAAAGGATTTCTCAAGGGCCAGGGTGAGGGGAAAACAGCCAGAACTGAAAGAGGAACTTGTCACTGCAGAGCATATCCAGGCTTCTGTGGAAGGAGGAGGAGCAGGAAGCTCAGGTTTCATGCTCAGGAGACCAGAAGAGTGGTAAGGCCATTAACTGAGATACATATGAACAGATAGGTGAATTGGGAAGGGTGGGTGGCTCTGAACTTGACATTCTTGAGCAGAACATCCTGCTGGTGTCATTGGCACACTGCAGATATGGGAGAAGCTGAACTGGGAATATAGAACAGTCTTTCTGGTCAAAGCCCCAGGGAGAGACAAAATCAGAAAGACTGAGAATGGAAAGAGCCACGCCCGGAACCTTGGGAGACACTGGCTAATGAGGGCTCACTAAGGGGCAGGAGGCAGAGACAGACGTCAGAAACAGTGGGGCAGAAGGTCAACAAGCAGCAAGTTTCAAGAAGGGAAAACTGGTCAGCAGAGTCTAACTGCAGCACAGAAAACAGGAAAGAAACACACGATGCTCCCTGAGGTTTGCGACTAGGATGTCACTAGTGGCCATGGTGAGAACCCAGTGAACTCTGCCCTTCAGAGAGGCCACCTCTGCAAAGGATGGCAGATGGAGGAAATCAAAGGCCCCAAGAGACTTCTGCTGGTTTATTTAATAATGTGGAGCACAAACGTGTTTATAGGTGGAGGGGAAGAAGCCCACAGAGATAGAGGGACTTAATCAACAGGAAGGACTAGAGATTCCGGGGAGAGGATGAGAGAAGAGGCGGGGGAGGGAGAAAACGCTAAGATCAGTAACTAAATGTACTTAATAGTTAAGATGCACAAAGACATTTCGATGCTGTAATTAACTGTCAGATAGATGTAGAGAACAGAGATAAAATCCCAGGGACTGTGTGTGTACATGCAGGCATAGTCTTATATGCATATATATGTGTATTAAAGAACTCAATAAATAGAACAAAAAATGCTATTTCGAATTGGTAGGGGAAGAATGGCTTATTTAACAGCTTGGCTGTAGCTGACAAGCCATCTAGGGGGAAACTTAGGTTCTTGTCTTCTTAAGTCCTTGAGCTGGAGCCCAGGGCCTGATACATTACTAGGCAAGTTCTCTACCATGGAACTATGTCCCCAGCCCTAGGTTCTTACAATATACCAAATCAAGCTGCAGATGGGTCTAAGTTTTAAATCTGTAGTGTAAAACTATACATGAAGATTTCAGAAAAAATACATGAGAAAATAGCTGTATGCTTTTGGATGGGGACAGCTCCTCTGGGGGAGTCTGAAGTAGAATCCTTAGAGTCTGGCTCAGTCTGGTAAGTGGGTGAGCCATCATGGCTGGTATGTGTGCTGGAGTAAGAGCAGACATATACTGGGCAATCTGACTTGCCTGGAGGTAGAAAGACCTTCAGGAGGAAGTTGCACATTAGAATAATGTGGCAGGGAGGTATTAGCAGGCAGACATGGATGGAAATGAACACAGCAGCAACAAGGCATAAAACCTGCCGTCCCCAAAGACCTAAGGGCAGAACATGAAGCAGGAGCAACCATGGCTGTCTCACGCTGGATGCTTCTCATTTATATGGGCCGATTCCACAATAATAACTTAGTTAACAAATGACTCAAAGAGAGGGTAGCAGCATAAGCTTTGAATTTCCCCAGATCCCCACATAAGAACATTTCTAACTCTAAAATGAAAGAAGGATAGCAAACCAATATTGGGTTAAATCAAGATTGAAATCCAACAATGAAGATATTAAATCCTGTGGCTTTGTGTGTAGTGTGGGGCAAATGGTGTTATGGCGTGGGAGCCAGTGGGCTTGGGTAGCCCTGCTGCTATGCATTCTTCTTCAGCCTACTCTGCTTGCTGCCTCCGGCTTGCTTCCGCAGCCGCTCCCCATTCCTGGCATCTCTAACTTCCTGGGGGGCTTAATGCATAGACTATTCAGGGACTCCCTACGGGGAGTCTGCTGCTTCTACCCCATCCGAACTCACAGGCTTTTCTTTAGAATCTTGGTGTCAGCCTTCATGATCTCACTGCCTTTTCATTCTGTGTATCCGCAGCAGGTGGATGCTGCTGTCTTACTTTTCTATTGCTAAGTTCATGACAAAGGCAACTCAGGAAAGAAAGCATGTAATCTGGCTTATGGTTTCAGAGTGTGGATGCCAGCATGCATGTTCCTCAAAACACTAACGTGAAAGACCTTTGGAAACGTCATATGGAAAACTACTATTGGAGAAGCATCTTAAAATATTTATGTATGAATAGGTAAGAAGGAGTTACCCTATAAAAGGGAGAACAGTGCCTCTCACAGACACCAGAGTGTGGGGAATGGGTGAAACCCTGAATGAATGTGGGTTGTTGATGTGAGCACTGCCATGCCAAGGACCTTTATGCCTCACACCCACGGATCAGGCTCTGAGGAAGGGGCAGAGCCTTCTCCTGGTCTGCGGGTGTTGATGACCACTGATCTTCAGCTTAAACTATTGTGTGAGCAAGGATCAACTGAAGCTTCCTCCTCCCAGATGACTGCAACTCCTGAGACTGCTCCCTACAGAGACCTCCTGCCCGGATTAGCTTAACCCACCTGGTTTAATGAAAGTGATAAATGCACTGAGTTTCCCAGCTGCTGCTGCTCCATCAGAGCCCACAGCCCGCGTGATTCTAGCCTTTTTTACATGTGTCTGTCATTTCTTCATTCTCCATTGCTCCTGTTAGGCCATTCCCTAAGCCATGCAGGTCTCAGCACCATAGACCATCAAATAAAAGTCTCAGTGACACGTATGGGTCATCTCTCTGAGTTATCGGTCAGTGGGGTTCCCCAAACATTACAGGCCACTTTACAGGTCATTGCTTTTAGTTATGCTTCAGAACTCGATGGTCCAATTGTTGAAGACATCACGAACTTTAGTTATAGGATATGGAGAAATCAAACTGATACCAACTGAAAGCTGCATCCCTACTGGCTACCTTTCACAGCATAGGAAGATTTTATTTATGCTGGCAAGGAAAAGCCATCAATAGTCTTGCCCAGCTGTGCACCTTGCTATACTAATGACTGGTCTAGCAAGATATGCCTACTGTATAATGAATATTATGGAACCATCCACTCTCTGATTTCGATTTAAAGTCTGCTCCACAAGAAAGAACTCATGGTTGGTACTTTCAACTGGGCAATGATGGCTATTCTTGGTTATCAATTTGACTACATCTGGAATGAACCACAGTACAGAAATGGAGGGCACACCTGTGAGAGATTTTCTTGGTTTGAAGTGGCTGAATCCACTTCTAGTCCAGACCTTTGAGGTAGGAAGACACACACCTTTGATCTGGATCTTGAGGTGGGAAGACATACACCTTTGATTCAAAATCTTGGGAAGACGCACGTTTAATATGGGTCACACCTTCTGCTCCAAGTCTATGTAAGGAGATAAAAGACTCAAGCTTTTGCTCATCGCCTGCTTTGCCCTCACCTTGCTAGCATATCCATTCCTTCACTGACACTGGAGCCTACTTCTTTGGGATTTCAGTGTATACAGAAGACAGCTAAGACATCCAGCCTTGTGAGATTGAGCAACTACTAGATTCTTTGACTTTTCATTCACAGCTAGCCATGGTTGGATTAGCTGGACTATAGCCTGTAAGTCATTTCAATAATTCATATATATATATGTGTGTGTGTGTGTGTGTGTGTATGTGTGTGTGTGTGCATGTATAGATAGATAGATGGATGAATAGACAGATAGACAGGCAGATAGAGAGATGATAGACTGATTCATTCCATAAGTTCTGTTACTCTAGAGAACTCTGACTAATACATAGGCCAAAAACACATGATTGGCTAGGTCACATGCCCCAGATGAGAACCTAATACTACTATTCTGCTACATAGACTTAGTATGAAATTGCCCTCTAAGTCCCCATCTTCACACCCATAGACGAGTGCATTTCTTATCCCTTATTAGAGAAGCTTCTTTTTCCAGTAGATGACAATTAATTCTGAGACCCAGAGCTAGTCAACATGAGAGAATAAAAGACTGGAGTGCTCAGATATAAATGGGACATCAACATCACATCTTCTTCTCCCAAGGCACAGGAATCGCTGCGGGAGAACGGGTAGAACGATTCTGAGATCCAGAGGCAGTGGATAACTCTAAGAAAACAGTGTCTTCCAGCCACGAGGCAGTTGCATAAGTGAACTCACAGTGGTCATGACAGCATATACACAAGCTCAGCAAGCTCAAGCCAGACCAAATCCCAGCAGGGAGTGGAGAGGTGGATACAAAGCCCCACCTTTGGTTCAGGAATTCTTGGCAACTGATATTGCTGAAAGAGGGAGAGTCCATTTTCTTTAAGAATGTAACTAACCCCTGCTAGACTGACCATGCCCCACTGGGAAGTCACATATCCAAGAATATATGGGCAGCATAAATGGGACTTGATTTTTTTTTTTTTTTAAAGACGCAAAATTTGATGGACAGGGAAAACAGGGTAGATCTTGGAGGAAGTGAAGGGGTGTGTGTGAAAATAATCAAACACACTGTATGGATTTTCAAAGAACTAATACGAAAATAAGTATGAGAAAGGAAGTAAGAGGTATAAAGTATGTGTGTATAAATATATATACACACACATCAGATTAACTTCCATTTCTCTGTGTATGTCTATCTCTCTCTGTCTCTCTCCTCTCTCTCTTTCCCTCCCCCCACCCCTCTCTCTGCATAGTTAATTGAATATACTGCACAGTAGCAGGCTGGGCAGGAACCCCAGTCTACCTGCTTCCTTCAGTCCTGTCTTTACGGAACGTATCTCAGCAAACTGACATCGGAGCACTCCTGGATCCCAGCTCCCAGGCTCCCTGGCCCAGGCATTACGGTCACCCAATACGCCTTCCCTCTAACTCAGGCAGATCCCCTGCTCTATCAGAAGACTGTCAGATCACGACTCTACTTCCAGGTCATTTTCAGGGAGGGAAAACAAGAAAAAGCTAATGTGGTCATTCCTGTATGTCAGATATCTGCAGAGGAACTGGCATTGGTTCCCTTGCTCTGAAATCCTTGAGAGGAATGAATGGAAAGCCTTACCACTCTATAGTTTAAACCCCTGGCTTCTTTTCCCTCTGGGCATTAGGATAGCTCCAGTTCCAAGAGAATTCAATGCCTCCTCTGGGCTCTACAGGCACTGCATTCATGTACACAGACACACTCGCAGACAATACACCCAAATACATAAAACAAAACTAAATAAATCCTGGCTGGGCAGTGGTAGCACATGCCTTTAATCCCAGCACTTTGGAAGGCAGAGGCAGGTAGGTAGATCTCTGTGAGTTCGAGGCCAGCCTGGTCTACAGAGTGACTTCCAGAACAGCCAGAGTTACAACAGAGAAACCCTGTCTCGAAAAACCATAAGTAAGTAAATAAATAAGAAATCTTAAAAAAAAAAGATTATAGCATTTCACATAAGTGAAACAACCTTCCATCTGTAGAAGTCTATTCTCTCTATCTTCATTCATCAAACAATTTTTTTATAGATATTAAACAATTCTAAGCTCAAATATACAATGTCCTCATTTAAAGGAAGGAGAAGGGGGAAATTGCCTTTTTGTTTAAATATCCATGTTCAGAACTCTTCATCCCCCTCTGAAGAGTTAGATCTCTTTAGTCTCATTTCTTATAAAAACAAAAACAAAAAACCACTTCTCCTCAACATGCCTTGTAGCACTGAGAGCTGGCCATGAACTCTCTTCTCTTTACTGACCTGAGAATGTCCTTCTCCAACACCTTCCCCTCTTTTCTATGTTTTGTTTGTTTGTCTGTTTTTATAATGCTGTATCCCAGTCTCAGGGCCTTGGATGACATGTTCTGCCAGCCATTTGCCACTCAGCCACACTCCCAGCCTCTCCTTTTCATCCTGAGAGACACGATTCTGGGCTGAAGGTGGTAATTTTCTAAGTGTCTGTACTTGAATTATGGTTCACTGTTTTCTCATGTCTGGGGATGAGGAGGTCCATGGCCATCCTGGTCTCTCTCCAACGGTTTTATTCTTTTGCTTTTCTGCAGAAGGTTGTGCAACCTGGGCATAGTTTTCTTTATACTCACTCTAGTTGGAGGTCACTGGACTTCACAAATGATTAAATATGGATTTTACTGAGTGTAAGCCATAATTCCTTCAGATATTTTTTCTAGTTCTTTACTCTGGGCTTCTTCACATGTCTAATAATTTGCAATTATGCCCTAGAGAATGAAGTACAGAGCCTTTGGACTCTAATATTTCTCTATGTAGCATAAGCTATTGTCTTATTATTTTAAGAACTTGACTTAAATAACTTTAAATTCCTAGCTCTATGTCCCCCAAGGAGGTAGTAGCTGATGGTTTTGATGGATTCTGTATACCTGACTCTGGCCTACAGGGGACTGTCCTGTACATGTACCACTCTGAGAGCTACAATAATTTTGTATACTGTTAAAGGGAGAGTTTTGTACACTTCCACATTGATTTATCCAATTTCGTAAGTGTAGACTCCTTTCCAACCATGTCTGACAACTCCTGTCGATATATCTCCCCCAACCCGAGTCTGTAGCTGTTATCTGTGTGAGTTGATGTAAGCAGAATTAGCTTAATATTGTTGGAAATGATTCATCATCTTTTAAATGGGGAGACTGACAAGGGCTCACATAGTTTTTACAGAGATTATTTTGGCTGCGGGGGTTAATAAATGTCATCAGCGGTCAATGGTGGCAGCAAGGAAATCAATCATGAAGCCGCAACAATGTGCCAAGAATGAGTTGGCCACGTGGTTTGTTCAAGGGGAAAAGAGATGGAGAGAAGTAAACAGGGATTAGATTTGAGCGTGAGGGTCAAATTAACAGCATTTACTAAGGGATTGATTAGATGTTAGGAGTTAAAGAAAAGGGAACTTTAACACATGGGGGCGCGGGGAGAAGAGCACACACTTTGTGTTTTGATGAGCTCCAAAAAATTCAGGCAGAAGCAAGCCAGGGTGGACTACACTGAACGATACTAAGTCTGAGATGCCAGTTAGATATTAAAGAAAAACTATCAAGAACTTGGCCAGATCCATCCCCCCAGAACTCTGGAGTTCAGAGTACTGGAGAAGAAGCCACAGATCTAGAGTCTTTATATATAGTACAGAAGAGAGTGAGGTTTTTAGAGTTTAGTTGATGAAATTAGCTCTCAGTAGTAGACACTAATCTAGCACGCCCAAGGCCCTACATTTGGTTCTTGGCATAGCAAATAATATTAATGTTGTTAGTGTCATTCTTCTTTTTTTTTTAAGGAAGAGAGAAAGAAAGAGCCTTACTGAGGAAAGTAAAGATGAAGGAAGGCAGCTGTCAGGAACAGAGTCTTGGATGTGCCAATCTGTTTTGTTTTGTTTTGTTGTTCTAGACAGGGTCTCTCTGTTGTAACTCTGGCTGTCCTGGAACTCACTCTGTAGACCAGGCTGGCCATGAACTCACAGAGATCTGCCTGCCTCTGCCTCCCTAGTACTGGGATTAAAGGTATGCATCACCACCGCCCAGCACTGCCAAAATTTTTGAGCTAAGAAGAACTCAACAGAAGAAAAAGCCAAAGAGGATCCAGTAAACTAGGAAGAAAAGTCCTAGCAGGAAGAGCCGTGTTAGGTGCTGTTGTGAGCTTAAGGACAGTAATGGTAACCACAGAGTCGGAACAGAGGAAGCAAACCTGTGAGTGACATCAGAGTCCTGCGTGGGGGATGGGTGCAGACGAGGGTGGGTCAAGACAGTGGTGAAGGAGATAATTTTGAAGTTTTACTTTGAATGGGGGAAGATGTAGACAGCAGCTGAGTGTGGCCAAGGGAGAGGAAGTGCCTTTGGTTTAATACCAGAGCTACCAGGACATGTCTGTACACTAACAGGAGACCTTCGCCGTGCTGTGTGGGCACAGCTGGGTCTGCATGCAGCTGCCTATTCTTGGCTCCTTTTTTCTCTCTCCTTATGTTCCTGAAGAGGAGAAAAGAATATAACTCACTGTCTTTAATGCAGAAAAAGGCTCATTAACTGTGCAATGATCGATAACAACCAAATCCCACTGTGATCTGATCCTAAACAGGCACCTTGTGAGTCTACATTTAAATTTTTAACCCTTTGTATACACAACAGAAGCCCTACGTAATGAAGGTATTTCCTCTGGTTGAGAGGGTAATCAATCCTTTCAAAAGTAAATACCAAGGACTTTCCTATCACCCAAAGGTATCACTGGGACCTAAATTCAAGTAGTCTCTGCTTCTAATAACACTGAAACTATTTTAAAGATAATAAGTACAGACCATAGACAGATATTCCAGGCTTTACTAAGATCATTAACGCATCTGGCTTTCCATTCTTGTACTCCGTGACCACTCTGGATATCTAACTGTAGCTAACATGACCACGACCACTTTATGATCTACCTCAGCACCAGGAAACCAAGAGCACAAGTGACCTGAACTGACCTCAGTATCTACGTTTCGGATGTGAAGATAGCCCACACCTCCAGAAGCTTCCGGCTACCAGGGACAGCTAAATTGCCTAAGCAGGTGTCCGTGCAAAGTCCAAGAGGTTAATCATGAACAGCTCTACTTTATCTGTGTCCAGGGAGGTGGATGGCAGCACCAGGCAAACACACAGCAAAGCATTTCCCAAGAGAGATAAGTAGAGGGAGGTGCGCCTGCCAGGGAGCTGGCCCCTCCCGGGGCTGTGTGTGCTTTCCCGGGGCTGTGTGTGCTTTCCCGGGAACTGGCCTTATCGAAGCACAACAGCCACTCTCTGCGTCCTGTGCCTTAGGTGAACTAACAGTACTCTAAACAAAGGCAAAAATTAGATATTTAAATTTCTTCAGAAACCCAGGAAAAGATGGGCAATCCCCCTACTCCATGGACCAGGCCTGGGATATAAGTTAGGGTGGAACACTGGCTTAGCATGCAGGCCTTGGGTCCAACCTCCAGTACCACCAAAAAAGGATGAGATTTCCCATCTGAACTCAAAGCTTTGAGAGCTGTGACACTGGTATCTGGACATTGCATGGAGAGGGATTTATTTAAAGGCCAGACTCTCCGTTGTTCTCACTTTAGGGTCTAGAATTTTCCCAGTGATAAAGCAACACAAAGAACAGATACTTCCAGTGTGTTGCACGAATTTAGGACACTGTCCTAACAGGCAGAAGCACCACAGTATTAGCCCAATAAGACACCTCAAAATGAAAGAAGAAAAGGGCACTGTGTTTACAAGTTAAAGAAATAAACCAGGTCAGAATTTGTATGTCCATCTAGGTTTCTACCCTGCCCCAGGGAGGCAGAGTTTATGTTCTGGTTTTCTGGTTCCTTGTGTGTGTGTGTGTGTGTGTGTGTGTGTGTGTGTGTGTGTGTGTGTGTGTGTATGTGTGTGTGTGTGTGTGTGTGTGTGTGTGTGTGTGTGTGTATGTGTGTGTGTACAGGGTGTGCAGGTATTGATGCTTTCCTCGATTGGTCTAATGTTATTTTTTGAGATGGTGCTCTCACTGAACCTGGGGCTCAATCTCCCCTAAGTCTGCCTTTTCTTTCTTTTTTTCTTTCTTTCTTTTGTCCTTTCTTTCTTTCTTTCTTTCTTTTTCTCTCTCTCTCTCTCTCCTCTCTCTCTCTCTCCTTCCTTCCTTCCTTCCTTCCTTCCTTCCCCCTCTCTCTCTCTCTCTCTCTCTCTCTTTCTTTCTTTCTTTTCTCTCTCTCTCTCTCTCTCTCTCTCCTTCCTTCCTTCCTTCCTTCCTTCCTTCCTTCCTTCCTTCCCTCTCTCTCTCTCTCTCTCTCTCTTTCTTTCTTTCTTTGAGACAAGGTCTCCCTATATAGTTCTGACCATCCTGGAACTTGCTATGTGGATCAGGCTGGCCTTGAACTCATAGCCTCTTGAGTACTGGAATTAAAGGGATGCACCACTACATCTAGTATATACATGCCTTTTTTTACATGGATGTTGAGAAGGGTCATGCTGAGAACTTAGATCTTCATATTCGTTCAGGAAGCTCTTCACTACCTGAGCCATCTCCCCAGGCCCTTCTCTAGCGTATTTACCATTTGAAAGGTTAACTCCTCCACGTGGGCCTTTCCACACGCATATATGGCAAGTATGAGAAAGTCATACCCCCAGCATCTAAAACATGAGAGACCACCTGGTCCCAAGGTGCAGAGGAGTCAGAGTACAGAGGAGTCTTGGATCTCAAGAGAGGAGCTGACTGTCAGGTCCCCGGCCTCCCCTGGCAACCAAACAACCAGAGAGACTGCACGAAACAGAAACAAGACCAGGGCAAGAGCTAAAAATAAAATAAAAACTAAATTCCACCAGACCCACAAACACAAAAATTCATTTTCATTCTCTATGACTGAAAAATCTACATGTGAAAATGCAACCACCCATTTCCTCTAAAAGAGAAGAAAGGGAAATATTAATAAGGTGTTAGGAAAGAATCTTTTAAAAAACTATAAGAAACACAATGTAAGTCAGGCCTAGTGGTACATGCCTGCAATTCTAGCTACTCAGGAGGCTAAGATAGGGTCAAAAGTTCAAGCCTTGCTTGGATTCAAGGTCAGCTTAAACAGCTTAGTGAGATTTTGACTCAAAATTTAATTAAAAAAAAAAAACTTTAAGAAAAGGGTGTAGGGGTGCAACTCAGTGGTAGAATGGTTACCTAGTATACAAGAGGCCCTGGGTTCAATACTCTACCAGGAAACAAAACAAAAAATCCAGGTGTGGTATTACATACCTTTAATCCCGGCACTCCATAGGCAGAGGCTATCTGGTCTACCTAGTGAGTTCCAAGTCAGCCAGAGTTACATAGTGAGAGCCTATCTCAAAAAAATAAAAAAAATAAAAAAAAAATAAACAAACAAAAACCAAAAAGGACAATTTATAAAGGAAAAAGTATATTAATTTGGCAACATGAAAATTTTAAATCTCTTTATGATATGACTTGATATATAAAAGACGTGCAACCTACTGAGGGACATGAAAACTTTTATGTTGCTATTCATGGCTTCTCAAGAACTACAGATCAACAGGAAATATACAACCAAACACAGACATGAAGGAACTGCATAAACTAGCAACCTACTGAAAATATCAAAATGTCCTGTGTACAAAGGAAAAGAAGCTTAATTTTATTAATAATCTAGCAAATGCAAGCATTTTTAAAATGGGACATATTTGTCACTTATATTTGAAAAATATTTTAAGTGTTATGATGTTAAGTGCTCGTAGAAGCATGAGAAAAACAGCTCTGTGTTGTTACTGATACTATTAGTTCATTTAAATGATTTAGAGAACAGTTTCTTAATTTCTGGTCTACTGAATCCACATGACTAAATCTGCAAAACATAAAGTCAAAGCATGTTTCAAAAGGGTACACAGGGCTGGAGGTGTGGCTCACTGAACAGAGTGCTTGTCTAGCAAGCAGGATGCCCTGAGATTGACCCCCACCACTGCATCAAGGGGGCATGGTGGTACACACCTATAATCCCACCACTCAGGAAGTAGAATAGGAAGATCAGAAGTTCAAGACCATCTTCTGATACATAGCAAGTTCAAGGCCAAACTGGCTAGAAACCCTGTTTAGAAAAAAAGTAAAGAAGGGAGAAAGAGGATGGATGCATATATACAATAATGCCATCTAATGAATTGCTAAAGTAAAAGTAGCATTTTATATTGCTATGGATAATCGGTTGTAATAAACCACATGCACCCAGTAACTGGTTTGAGGGGAGGGGAGGCTTTGACTACCATGCTTATGTTTAAGGCTCAGAAGTGATCATCCAAATAGTGAGAAAAACAGGCATTTTTACATGGATGGAGACATTTGACAATGGAAAATATCAAGCACAAAATGTTTCTGGGTCTGGTGAGCCCGATAAAACCTATTCACAGTACTGTGTGCAGGACAGTGCTCCAGGTAAACTTGAACAGACCACTTCTCTCTGTCTCATACAGTCCTGGGAATGTAGCATCCTGTGATAAGGAGCTGGCTGGTACAGCCCAGGCCCTGTTCCAACCTAGAAACAGGATGTCCTCTAATGCTTTATCCCAGGAACTCATACAGCCCTGGGGTATAAAGCATGCCAAGCTGCTTTCTGGGTTTCTTGCTGCCATGTAAAAAGGACACATGCAGATGAGACTCCATCACCCCAGCAGCCTTTTGGAGCCTTTACAGACCAGTTCATAATAAACTCTAGACTACTGTGGTCTTTCCACACTCGTCTTGTGTAATAAATCCCTTCATGCAACCTACCATGTGCATGGGTATGCTGTCTCACTGAACTCAGACAAGTTGGTATCTGGTGTCTATGAACATGCTTCACACTGAGATGCTCAGGAAGAATGGGGAAGTTAATTAGTCTTTTCAAGGAAGAAGGCACAGAAGAGAAACAAGACTTCAGCAAGGGCTAACTCCTGAAGGATTTAGCTGAAGCAAAGTAAGGGAAAGAAAATGTAGTCATGTTCAGCACTAAGGTGCTGTGAACCTCATAGGCAAAGGGCTATTTGCAACTAAGTGTTTCTAGCAGGTAGGAGATGTGATTATACTTTTTCTTGCTATCTCAATGGGTCAAGAAGGCAGTATCGAGGAAACCAAAGAGATGAGGACAATAATTAATGTGAAACACTAAGGTATTCTTTGCGATACCTTAGAACAGCACATTTGACCAGGTCAGACACTGTCAAAGACTGGAATCCAAATAAATCGTATTCTGAGAGCCAGGTGGCATCATCCTCTCCTGGGGACATGCATACCACTAACGAAAAGTTTCCTGCACTGGTTAGGGTTTTTATTTTTGTGTTTTGTCAACTTGACACAAGCTAGAGTCATCTGGGAAGAGGAACCTCAATTAATAAAATGTCTCCATCAGACTGGCCTGTAGGGAAGTCTGTACATGTACATTGTACATGGTGCCATCTTTGGGTTATATAATAAAGCAAACTGGAAAAACAAAACAAAAACAAAACAAACAAACAAACAAAAAAAACCATGGGGAGGCCTGGCATGGTGGTCCCCGCCTTTAATCTTAGCACTTGGGAGGCAGAGGCAGGTGGATCTCTTTGAGTTCAAGCCTGGCCTGGTGTACACAATGAGTTCCAGAACAGCTGGGGGTGTATAGGGAGACCCTGTCTCAAAAAACAAAAACAAACAAACAAAAAAACACAGAGAGCAAGCCAGAAAGCAGCATTCCTCTGTGGACTCTGCTTCAGTTCCTGCCTTGACTTCCCTCAGTGACAGATTGTGATTGGGTCATATAAGCCAAATAAACTCTTTTCTTTCCAAGTTGCCTTAGGTCAATGTTTTGTCACAACAGAATAACAAAGACAGAAATTGGTCCAGGTGTGGGGCATTGAGGTGACAGACCTGACATGTTGCTTGGGGGAGGATGTGGAAGTGTTTGAAACTATGAGCTAGAAATGCTACTGCGTGCTCAAGACTTATCTGTGAAAGCTTGGAAGATAATGTTGAGAGATGAAAGATTTTCATTAAGAAGCAAAGATCACTATCAGATCCATTCATGTGATATCTTGTCTTAACAATCTGTGGTTTCTGGTCAGATGGGGCTGAAGAATCAGCTGTGAGTAACAAGAGATCAGCCTCACTGAGGTGAAATCCCCTGGGAAGTGTTTCCTCAGAGTCAGCATGGAGAAGCTGTGATCTTGAGGGATGAAGGCTACATCTCAAGTCAACAGCTGAACTTGGTAATATGTAGGAGTCTCCTGCATGATACTGGTTTTGTTAACACACAAGCTGCAGGATTGAAGGAGGTATGGAGAACAGCTGAGCCTTGGCACTGTGAATGGCCAAGAAAGGCCATTAGTTAAGGTGTGGCCTGGGTTGCAGTGGATTGAGGAGGTCATGGAGAGAAGCGGAGGCTTGGCACCATGGGCAGGGATACAGTCTCTGAGGGACAGCTTGGAGAGGCGCAGCCCCAGTGACAGTGGAGACTCCAGGATACTGGAGATGCCAAGACTGCAAAATGACTGCCAGAATGACTGCCAGTGACAACAGCAGGTATGGAGTAGAGCATACTGCACATGCTTTGTGACCTGTGAATGGCAGAGCCAGAGACGTGGAACTATCCACACCTTTGGAGCCCAGAAGATCATGAGTCCCAGACTCCGGACACTGGGATTATTTTTTTTTTTTTACATTGTTGGATTTGGTTTTTGATCTGATTGTAATTGTGCCCGAGGGCTCTTCCCTCTTGGAAGTAGAAAGTATGTAACTCATTTTGGATTTTAAAGGAGTCCATAGTTGAAACACTTTGGATATTTTAAAGAGACTGAGTTTTTAAAGTGGAACAATAGAAAGATGGGTATCAATGGATGAGAACCAGCAAGATCCAGGGGAGATAGGATGCTGACCTATCTACCATTGTCTGGGTGTTATTCTAGATGCAAAGGAAAGCCAGGGACCTACTTTTCAGCAAGGGTACCATAACCCTTGTCCAAATATCAGAAGGCTGTACTGCAGTCTGCCTCTGTTTAGACCCAAATATAATGCCTCTCTATCTCTTTTGCAGCAGGACAGAACCCTAAGCAGAGAATCAGAGTGCCTCAAGACACAGAGTGGAAAGAACAAAAGGAAGGAAGCAGCCTCAACGCCCACACGTCCACTTGGTTCTGTCCCCACGCAGGCCCTGCGGAGGCCGACTCATCTCCACAAGGGACACGTGGAATATAACATTAAATAGTGCAGAAGAAAAAAAAAATCCAAAAACCCCACTTCTTCGAGTTCATTGCCTTGTTCAACGTGGCCCCACAACAAGCAGCAAAACTTTCTTTTCAAAAGAGAAAGAAAGAAAGTAGGTCATGGCTCTTCTGTCTGGTAGCTGGGGGCGCACTGGGCAGCCTCCAAAGCCACTGCCCCACTTGGAGGTCTCTATTGAGCAATGCAAGTGATGTCAGCATCGAGGGTCCCAGGAGCAACAACATTTCTGAACCTGCTCTCGCCCGTAGTTTTCCGGGTAACTTCCTGTCCTGTGCTTTATTTATCCCACATGTTTACTTTCTATACAGCCTTTTTCCAAACAGAGCTCTGCGTTTCCAGGTCACCGTGTCCCACTAGGGCACGCTCCACAGATGTAGGCTGCACTGGGAGATAAAACGGGCCATCACTGCCATGCCTGAACATAGGCTGCCACCCACGACAGAGTTTCTCTTTTGGTCTCCAGCCATGAGAAGTCCGAAATCTGTAGCATCATCTAATCTTCCTTCTGTGAAGGTCATGCCGTGGGCAGGGCAGGTCCTCCCAACCTTTGTCCCCAAGATACCCTCTGCTGACACGTACAACATGACAGTGGGGGTCAAAATGATGTCCATAGACCCCAAGAAACCTGCTTCAGCTTCTTGTTTTTTCTTCTGAGGGCACCAGCAATTTCCTTCCATTTAATTCATTCTCAGGGTCTCTCAGAACAGTCTGCTGCTGCCATGGTGACGGGGATCAGCAATGCTGCTCTCTGAGGTTAGCGCTCACTATGGCCCACTGCCCACAGGGTTCTGGGCCCCAGCCCCAGTAGCTCTGTCTGATCCAAGCCAGCAGCCTGGACACCACGAAAAACACAAGAAATGACTGAAGTTTCAGGAAAGATTGATGTCCCTCATTCCTCTACCAGATCCTAACAAATTAGGAAAGCAAAAGGCTCCCTAGAAAACCAAACCACAAACCTTTGAACTCAGCTTTGCTAAAACTAAAAATGAACTTTTATGCTTCTGAAACCACAAGCAAGAAACTTGGTCTCAGTTCTGGGCTGATTTCTGCAACCTCTTCCACAGATTAACTCATTCTTCAGTGTTGTGTTGGGTACCCCAGTACTACAAGGCTGGCACCCACAGGGGCAGAAGCAGTGATGCTGCTGAAGACCCTGTTAATCAAATGTCAGGGCATATGCATGGTCAAAGGAAAGCCTTTTCTGTGCTACCTCTTACTACTTTTTTAGTATGGATTATTTATTATACTACGTTCACTGAACTTAAACCAAGCACTTGGCATACAGTAGGCCTTCCACACTAGTTTGCTAAATTAACAAGTAACTAAATTGTCTGAGCTCCTAGACCAAAGCACCTGGCGCACAGTAGGCCTTCCACACTGATTTGCTAAGTTAACTAACAATTGCATTTCCTGATCTCTTACTGTGTGTGTGCCAGACACTGTTCAATTTCCAATTCAATTTCCAATTTTATAATAGGATTGTTGTAATGTACAGGAGAACTTAACTCCCTTCTTACGACCTACAAGCCTAATCGCAAACAATTGACTCAACTGATTCTCTGTAGCTGGACCTAAAAAGATACAGGCACAGTTTGACTCCTGGGACTTAACAAATGACAGCTTGTTTAGAAAAGGAATCTTTGCAAATATAACTAAGTTAAAGGTCGCAAGCCGACATTGTCTTAATGGATCATATCTTAAATCCAATGACAGGTATTTTATAGGCTAGAAGAGGGCTATGTAAGGGTCGAGGCGGAGAAGAGAGGAGAGCTTCCACAAGCCGATGGCCACCTGGAGCCACCACCTGCAAGGAGCAAGGGAGAGTCCCCGAGCCTCCAGGAGGGATATGACTCTGCAGGACCTGAGTTTAAAGAGTAAGTTTGTTGCAAAAGCTGCAACTGTGTGGCAGCCTTGGAAACGGATACAAACCTATCTGCTCTCCCCAAGAAATGGGCACTAGAGATGAGTGACAGGCCGGGTGCAGACAGGCAGGAGACAGCAGACGGGAATGTGAACGCAGCGCAAAGTCCTTGCTCTTAACTACTTCTACTACATTCATTCATGGAGGATATTTATTGAACACCTTAGATGCTGGGGATGTGGATATAAACAAGAGTTTAAGCTTCACACGAAGCTTATGAGGGAACTGATGTTCTAAAGGGGTGAAGAATTTTGTCTAAGAGTTCACAGTTGGTGGAGATAGGATTTGAACTCCCATATCTGCCTCCAGAGATTGCCTTCAGCTCACTAAAGCCAAGGGGAAGCTAGGGTACTTGTAAATCACAACACCCAGAGCGGGCTGTGCTGGCACACACCTTTAATCCCAGCACTTGGGAGGTAGAGGCAGAGGCAGGTGGATCTCTGTGAGTCCGAAGATAGCCTGGTCTACAGATCGAGTTCCAGGACAGCCAGGGCTACAGAGAGAAACCCTGTCAAGAAAGAAAAGAAGAGAAGAGAAGAGAAGAGAAGAGAAGAGAAGAGAAGAGAGAGAAGAGAAAGAGAAGAGAAGAGAAGAGAAGAGAAGAGAAGAGAAGGAGAGGGAGGGAGAGAGGGAGGGAGGAAGGGAGAGAAATGAAAAAGTATAGTGGACACCAGCTATGGTCTCCTGCCCTGTGCCTGTCAGGGCCCCATCTTTCGAAGGTACAAGAAAGGGTACATGAGGAAGCACCAATCGGTCTACTGTGAGCCAGAGGCATAGACCCTCCCTGTCCATGCTGTCAGGATGACCCAACATCTGGGAACAGCACCAACATTGATACCACCCTTCCAGATGAAGAGCAGACTCAGACATTTGACCTAGCACTGCCAGCACCAGGGGCAGGACTGCTCCCAAGTTTGTCCAAGAATAATCTGTATTCCACCTGGAAAATGAAATGACTTATTAAGTGAAAACAGACATCACTTTCCAGCTCCAAGGGCTAAAATTTTGAGTGGTGTATCTGTATTTCCAATGAAGCAGAGATGTTGGGTCCTGGGACTTCCGACACCTAAAGACAAACACATTTGAGAAAACGAAGGTGCCAGAATGAACCAGAAATGTGTGTTTTAAATTTATTTTGCTTCCTTGGAGAGAGAGAGAAAAAAAGAAGTTATGTGAAGAAAAGGAAAAAAAGGGAAAAGGGCAGCTTCACCTGAACAAATGTATAACTTCCTTTTTTGAATTGAATTTTAACGAGGTCAGCTGCAAACGCAAAGGGGGCAGAGTGGAGACCGGTAAGAGAAAGGGGGAAGGGCAAAAAAGCAGGCAGACCAAAAGGAGAAAGAAAAGTAAGTAGTGATGAGGGACAATGACTTGAAATAGGGAGGAAATGCAGGCAGGGGCATCACAGCAAGGCAGATAGTGTTTTTCTGTGTGCGTGTTCCAAGTGACCCTCCACTGCTCTGGCACCCCGCCCTCCAGCCTCTGCTCAGGGGACCGGCTCTGTCAGTCTCCTGAAGGGGCAGGAGGCTATCAGTTTACAAGAGAGGAAACAGAGGAAGGGGAAAGAAAGCAGACAAATTACTAAATGAGGAAGCCAATTACCCAGGGCACCATACTTCAAGCTGTCAGCAGGCCACCTTTGGACAGACCGGATCAGAGACTTCTAGACTCTGCTGCCATCTGGACTGTCCAAACCCAGCAGATACTCCCTGGCACTTTCACATTAGCTTGTTAACATCCTGAGCAGCATCTTTCCACAAGATGGTCAGTATCCCAGTATCATGAGGTTCCAAAAGCAGAGGAGCCCTCCAAAGAGAGCTGCCCAGGAGCTACTTCGACTTCCTATTTGAACAGCTATAGGCTGACCTGGAGCCGTCTCTGACTTCTCTAACAGCGCAAAATGTCAGAGACCAAGAGCAACAGATGTTTGGACCCATCACAAAGCTGAGGAGGGTACAGACTACAGAAGGAGCTTTCTCGAACTGCCAAGGTCTAGTACATGGAAGTCCCCAGCACTTGGTATCTTTTGGGAAAAAAAAAAAATTCTTTTATATTACATTTCATTTTTACTTTATTTTAAACACTTATTTTTATTTATTTTGCTTGAGTATATCTATGTGTAGGAACCATCAGAAGTCAGAAGAAGGCATTGGATCCCCTGGAACTGGAGTTACAGGTGGTTATGAGACACCATATGGGTGCTGGGACTAAATCTGGGTCTTCTGCAAGAGCAGTAAGCGTTCTTACCACTGAGCCATCTCTCCAGCTGAAGTACTTGGTATTTTATCAACAGAGAATTCTTTGCTGCCAGTAAGACTCTGACGGTCATTGATGCAGAAGAAAGACTATGCCAACTAGTCTAGCCACACTGGCCACCAGGACACAGCTGTACAACAGCAGCCAGGCATGGCAGGATGGGATGTGGGAAGCCAAGGGCAGACAGGATGAAAGTTAGGCAAAGATTCCTGCTGGCCAATGGCAGCTCCCACTCTGGCAGAAACATTAATTAGAGCAAAGAGTCAGGAAGCAGGCACCAGACAGCAATGTGCTTATGTAATATTCCAACATGAATGAGCAGCCAAACCAATGCCAGCAGTAGAGACCTAGAGACGTTTACACTTAGGATATGCCCTATTTCCTTGTTCTCTGGAGAAGTCACTCGCCATGCTTGGCAAAGAGCCCCAAGAAATTATATTTGTAGTGACAAGGTTGCTCAGGGATAAAAGATGGAGGCCTGTCAGTGAGTACCACAAGCCCCCCCTCCCCACCCAAGGTCGTGAGGGTGTGTCCCTCTGCTCCTAGCCAGCCTTCCGTCCAGTTCTAAAACCAACACTCTTGCCCCTCTGGAAGACTTACATAGAGACACACATCCCCTTCTGGCTATTCAAGGTAACTGAGTGAAGGCCACAGCCAGCCTCATTCTCAGGGTGACCCCTGGGCCACCTGAATCAGTCATCAGGGGAGTGTGCTGAGGCTGCTGACTGCCCAACAGGTTTTCTCAGGAGTGGGTCTTAGGAATCAACTTTCTAAAAGCAGCCTTGGTGGGGACTCTCACATCCTCCAAAGTCTGGAAACTACTCTTCATCATGTGTCATCTATAGCATCTTCCCTTCTTCCCTCCCCAGCTCCGTTTCCATAATTTTCAGAGGTTGTTCGATAGCAAAGGCATGGCTGGCAAAGGCCGCTGTGCAGAACGGAGCTCACCCACTGGATTTTGATTTAGGGATTTATTTTGTTTCTTTGAGGTGGACTCTTGGGTCTCACTGTGTTGCCAGACTGGCCTTATCTTAAGTGAGCCTCCTGCCTCAGCCTCCCAAATAGCTGGGACTACAGAAATGTGCCACTGTACCCTGCTTCATTTACAGAGAATATTTTACTTCACACTCTTAAAAAGTTCACACTTGACGAAGTATAGAGAGATGGCTCAGTGAGTTAGAGCCCTTGCTGCAGAAGCATGAAAGCCTGAGTTCAAATTCCCAGTACTTATTCAATAACCTGATATGGTTGTGTGTATGTTAACCCAGCAACGTGGGGGTGGGGGTGGAGGCAAGATCAGTGGAGCTTGTGGCTGCCAGTCTAGCTCTGATTTCAGTGAGAGACAAGAGAATAAGGTAGAAAGTGATGAACAGGACACCTGACATCCCCCACCCTCAGCATGCACGTGAGTGGGTGTGCACAATCACCCACAGAGTGCATATGCGCTACAAACACACACACCTACGGACACATAGCTATGCACAGACACAGACACGCACACACGAGCTTAGAGAAATGGCTTGTCTGTAAAAGTCTTCCCACAATAGCTTAAAAACCTGAGTTCAGATTCTAAGCACTCCTTGGACTTCCTGTGATGACATGTAGCTCAACAATCACGAGCAAGACTCAGTTACTCTCCTAGGCAATCTGGGGTAGGAACTATATGAGCATGACGCATTTATTAAATTCACCCATCATTCTTTGCATCATACATCACCTTAATGAATGTGATGGTCTGAACGAGAATGTCCCCGTAAGCTGATACATTTGAGTGTTTGGTCCCTAGTTGGTGGAGCTGTTTGGAAGGGTTAGGACTGGGGGCAGACTTTGAGGTTTCAAAAGCCTATGACATATTCACCCCCACAACACACCCCTCCCAGCTGCCTCTTAATTGCAGATTAGACATAAACTCTCAGCTACTGCTTCAGCTCCATGCCTGCCTGCCTGCTGTCATGCTCGTTGACATGGTAGTCATGGAATCTAAGCCTCTGGAACTGTAAGTAACCCTCTTGCTACTATAAGTTGCCCTGGTCGTGGTGTCTCTGCACAGCAATAGCAAAGTAACTATGACACAAGGAACATGACGATCTTCACTGGGTGTGAGGAACTAGTCAGCTTGAATCTGTGCCAAGGATGTAAACATCTGTTGTGTAAACAATGTAAACAATGTAAACATTGTTGTGAGTTCACTGCTGGCAAAACAGACCATTCGGGCCAGTGGCTTTTTGCACCTGGGCAGCGACTCTCTTGAGCCTGCCATAATTCACTCAGAAGGAACAGGATGATTGAGGTATGGTTGTGAAACCATTTGCTCAAGTCTTTTTACATTATACCAACATGATTTATTAGAAGAACGCAGTAGTTCTGGACTTACCCCAATACCTCACTTCAGGCAACACAGACTCAAAGATCCACTGTGTTCTGCATAGAACTCATGATCTGAGGGGCAATTTCCTTCTCTTATTCCAAGTGTGTCCCAGTTGATCTCCACTCGACCAGGACATCCCGGGAAGTCTCTAGTCCCCTTCCACCTGTTCTCCTCCAGCTCTTCATGACTTCTAGTCTCCCCCACTGTTCTCCCCAATAACCTGTATTGCATTGTATAGTGTGCCCCAGACCTTCACCACTCTCCTCCCTGTAGAATTTCAATGATCAAAAGCTCTCAAATAGGAACAAAGCTTTGCATGTATTTTAGCTCTGCAGCTAAATGCAGCAAGTGGAATCAAATCACACTCATCCTAGAACATTCTCTTGAGGAATTCTAGTTTCCTTCTAGGCAACAAGGTGAACACAATGGCACAATTACAATGCGGTTCCTGCTCTGTGGACCCAACTTAATCAAGAATGGAATGGTCAGGAGGAAACCCTGTCTCATAGCTATTAACAAATTCAACTGTGTGTTAAGAAACAACTGACTTCCTACAAGGTGGAAGGCTGTGTGCACCATCAGTTGGGTTGTCTAGCAAGCCGGCTGTGGGAGAGAATCCACAGGTCCTATGTTCAGATACTGTCATATTTTTCATCATTTGAGTATGGGGTAAAGCTACCTGTCATACTGGCTTTTTTTTTTTTTCCGTCCCCCACCCCATACTGGTTTTCAACTGTACTCCATTGTCATCTTCAACATGTGTCTGTCCTGCCTTCAGACCCTTCCTAGGGACTGGAGTTTCAGAAGACGAAAAGTAACCATCACAAGGTGTGGTTCATGGTGCACACCTATCCAGCACTTGGGAGGCTGAGGCATTAGAATGACCTGAGCTTGAGGACAGACAGCCTGGACGACAGAATGAGACCCCGTCTCAGGGAAAGAGCTTCCTTCTCTGGCTGGGGAAAGGGCTCAGCTGGTAAAATCCTTACCACGCAAGCATAAGGGACTGAATTTGGATTACAAACGCACACAAATCTGAATAAGGTGGCACATTCCTGTAATCCCAGGATTCTCGAAGCTGAGACAGGACAGCGGAGACTCCACAGTCAGCCTGGGCTCATGTAAGGGCTTTCTTTTTATCTGGAGATAAAATCTCACCTAATTGCTCAGGCTGGCCTTGAACTTCTGTCTCAGTCTCACAAATACCTAAAATTACAGGCCTGAGCCACACAACCCTCTTCTGTCCCTACTTTGACCCTGTCTTGTAAGTAAAGGGAAGGAGAGCCATTGAGACGAGGTGGTTCAGTAGGTCACGGACCCTCACAACGGAAGGAGAGAATCAGCTCCTCAAAGTTATTCTCTGATCTCTACAGATGAAGTGTGCCCACCACACACACAAATAAATATAAATATATAAACAAATAAATATAAATATATAAATAAATGTGTTTTTTAAGAAAAATAAATAAAAAGAAGAGGGAGAGAGAACAAAAACCAAACAAAATAACAACAACAAAAGCCACCAAAAGTTTCAAAAGCACTGTGATAGCCATCATAGTTTTCTGGGTTTTCAAACACTTAGGCCAAGGCAGAAGCTGAGAAAGGAAAGAAAGAGAGGAGATCATTCAGCCTGGACGTGTCTTACTGTGGACCACAGCAAGTTGGCTTGGAACCTCCTGACAGCTAATGGCTCTGGGAGTCATCAGTACTGGGGCCAGGGCGGGCTGGGCTGGAGAAAGGCCTTTGTGCAGAGACATTTTCGACCTCTCAGTGTTCTCTTGATTTATAGAAAGTAATTTCTTAGAATAGCCTCAGAGGCTGATACCAACAGGAAGAAAACCCTCCAAAGACTGAGACTCTTGTTAACCACTCAGGCTAAATCAGAGACTTCAAAGGTCTTGAGTCCTGCGACTATTTTTAACCACCTCAGCTGGTCATCTCTGTCACCTGTCACGGACAGCAGGCTCTCTCACACCTGTTATATCTCTGTCACATGGACAGAAGGTTTTCTCACTTCAGGGAGAGACTAACGAATGGGTGGACTCTCCAGTCTGTTCTACTGAAAGAGAAGACCCAGCGAGCTCCATACACATATGATTTGTGGTTTCTCGGCATAGACAAGGGGTGGAGCGGGGGTTCAGCTCCTAAGAGATGGGGCCGGGTTTCAAGCTGTTATCTTTAACTCCGTGGCTTGGACACGGGTATAGCGGAGGGACAGGTGTATAGCAGAGGGAGAGGCCTTTACTTGATTTATCAGAGGTGACCTGAAGGAGGACAAAGAAAAGCACAGGAAGATGTGAAAATCTGACCTCCATAGAAAGATAAGGCAAGGCAAACCTAATGGTTTGGAGACATGCATAAAGGGCAAACAAAAATGGGAGTGGGTGCTGTGGTGCAGATGCGGTTTATGTGTGTGATGTGGATGCATATGCTTTGGGAGCAGAGCTGCAGAACTCTCCACAGTAGAACTTTTAAGAGTCAGACTGTGCTGAGAGTGTGGAACTGGGCCAGAGATGTAGCTCAGTCAGTAGAATGTCTACCTATCAGGAACGAGGCCCTGAGGTTTGTTCCCAGTACACCAGGCACGGTGGTGAACACGGATAATCTCAGCACTAGGGAAGTAAAGGCAAGAGGACCGGAAGTCCAAGGTCATCCTTGACTACAGTGAAGTTAAGACAAGACTGGGGTATATGAAATCATGCTCCAAAAACTGTACCAAATAAAAAGAGGTGGGGGCTGGAGGAGTGAACAGATCCAGGAGGGTCCTGCCTTCACTCTGAAAGAGTAGATGCTTCTCCTTGTCATTTCTCAGTAAGCTACTTTGGGGGAGAAACCATTATAAAGAGAGGCTACCCCACATGGCCCCTTCTGTACATAGCTGTCTCCCATACATAGGAGCCTCACCAGGATATGTGCTCCATGGTCTTGGACCACCACAACAATAAGCTAAATAAATCTCTCTTTCTAAAAGAAGGAGAAAAAAAAAAAAACTAGCCAACACCAGGTGTTTTGCTATAGAAACTTAGGTACTGAAAGGTTCCCCTGAACTTAAAGGTTTGTTACAGTAAACTTAGTTGCCTCAAAGAAGTCTGTCAAAGACAACCAACAATGGGAAAACTAGTAATAACATGTCCTTTGATGCCATCTTTGAAACTCTATGAATGAAGGTTGGGCATGGTGGTACATGCCTTCAATCCCAGCCCTCAGGAGGCTGACGCAGGCAGATCTCTTTGAGTTCGAGGCCAGCCTGGTCTACATAGTGAGTTCCAGGACAGCCAACAGAGAAAGAGACAGACAGACAGACAGACAGACAGACAAAACGAGAAGCAAGGAAGGAAGGAAGAGGAGGGGAAAAGAGACTCTGTAAATTGGAATGGTTAGAAGTGATCATAGAATTGTTACCGACTATAGAATAATTGAATCTGTTTCTCCCACCTAGTCTATCAAAGATCCCGTTTAAAAAAACACCGCCGTTGCTAATGGTGTCTTGAAAGCCTTGTCCCTTCAGCACAAAGCTCAATGGATCAGGGTACCAAGTCTACTGTATTCCCATCTATTATCCACAGGGATAATATGTATTGTGGAATGTTGTGATGAAGGTGAGGATGATTGAGATGGAGTTAGCAACTTGAGCAACAAATGATCTACTGACCTATCACTGGGCAGCACAAAGTCTATGATAGTTTGGAGGACTATATGTAGAATGTAGTGGTCTTCATTCTGCTGACCAGAGATCAGCAAAGAGACATTGTAGTCTAAAAACAGAACCACAGTCTGTTCTGTTCTAAGTCTACTCAAGAGTGAGTTGGATCTCACTGATGACAGCTCCTGCTGGAATGGAAAACCAATCCCACGTCATACAAAGGAGTCAAGTGAATGTCTTCAGAAGCATTCCCCAGAACACACGAGTGACCACAGTCAAGGAGATTCAGGTTTTCAGGACAAGATATTATCATATTTTGTTTGTGTTGCTACAACAAAACACCACAGATGGGTTCATTTATAAACAACAGAAATGTGTTTCTCATAGTCCTGGGGGCAAGAAGTCCATAATAAAGGTCCCAGCAGGTTTGATGTCTGGAAACAGAGGTGCTCTCTATTTCCAAGATGATGTCCTGTTGCTACATCCTCTAAAGCAGTGGTCCTCAACCTATGGGTCTCAACCCCCTTGGGGGGTTGAACAATTCTTTCTCAGGATTCACCTAAGACCATCTGCATATCAGATATTTACATTACAATTCATAACACTAGCAAACTTACAGTTATGAAGTAGCAATGAAAATATTTTTATGGTTGGAGGTCACCACAACATGAGGAACTGTATTAAAGGGTCACAGCATTAGGAAGGTTGAGAAACACCACTCTAGTGCAAAGGAAGTGCAAAGGCTACATCTTCAATGGGCAGAGGGATGGAGGGAGTGAACACATTCATTTAAGAGAGTGAATTCATTCATTATGTCTCATAAAAAACTAACCCATCTCCTAAAGGCCTTCAATACTGCTGCACTGAAGAGCCAGTTTCAACATCTGGATTCAAGGGGACACGTTCAAGCCACAGGGCACAAACACACACATGCACTCACTGTCCCTGCCACATACAGACACACACGCCTCAGCTATGTCCCATATGTCATTCAAAGAACAGCCACAGGGCAGCATGGGGCTAGAAGGAAGCCAACCAGAATGGAAGCAAGGACAAGAACATGGCCTGCTAATGCAGACAGTCTTTTGTGGCCTGTTTACAGTAAACTGTGCTCCCCCCCCCCCACCCAGTGTATGATAAAAGGCACATGCTACCCCAGGCTCTGTGCCATTGGCAAACACTATCAAGGGTAAGCCATTCTCTCTCCAAAGACCTGAGCCCTGAAGTAGTTAATTTCTTCTTGTAAGTTCTCTATTTTGCTCTTTCCTGTACAATCCACCTATGGTCAACTGCCAAGTTTAAAACTATTGTGTGTGGGGGTTGGGGATGGGGAGCATCCAGGATTGCCAGCCTTGTTCCAGATGAGTATTTTTTTCCTCAGATGGGTAATTAATGAGATTAAAGTCATATGCTTCCCAAGGAGGCATATACAGGGGTATTGTGGGGTATTCTTCACTGCACTGAAACAGCCTAAATGTCCATCGTACAGAAGTGGTTCAGTAGATGGTAGAGCAGTAAACCCAAAAAGCACTGCACAGTAGTTAGAGAGAATACGGTACATTTTGACAGAATAACATAGAGAGGTCTCCAGGTCACTTTGCTGAGTGACAAAAATGACTGGCAGAATAAAACCATGCCATTTACATATCATCATCCCTTGCCAATAAACAAAGTCATGTTTTATGTGTCTAGATGTTCTTGTACATCAAAGCTTGTCAGGCGACACACCAAACAAGCTAAGATTCTCTAGAGAGTAAGAAAGGTCCTGGGATTCAGGCTGGTCATGAAATACCTCAGTCTTGAAAATTTCTGATATTGCTTATAAGAACAATGTGTGAGGCTGTGGGGATCATTCGGTGGGTTAAAGCACTTTTGTGTAAGCCTGAGGTCTGAAATTCTAATCCCCAACACCTATATTAAAAAAAAAAAAAAAAAAAAAAAGCCATGTTTCTAAACCCAGCATTGGGAGCTGGGGCGGGGGTGGGGGGGGTGGGGATGGGAAACAAGCCTTGGGATCTGGCTAACCAGCCGGCCTAGCCAGATCAGTGAGCTTCCCGTTCACTGGGAGAGTCCATCCAAGGCACTAAAGCCGGCAGCAATAGAGAAAGAAACCTATCTTCCTCTGGTCTCTGTGGCACACATATGGGCATGTGTACTCACACACTCACATGCATGCAAAACACACACACATATGCAACTATAGCTTTATAAAATTAGAATAATTTTAAGGAGTTAAGATGTTTAAAGAAATAGGGTTGGTGGTTTGTCCCAGCATATACGAATGAAACAAAAGAACAAGCAAAAATCTCATTAGCCTCAGGAGGCCTCAACTTCTCTACTAACAAAAGTTCTCTAGTCGTTGCATTCATTCATTCATTCATTCATTCAAGAATTATTTCCCAAGGGCCTACTGTGTGCCAGCCCTGTTCTACTCTGGACTGAACTACCTGGTAGTTTCTTTGTTGTCTGAGCCTTCCCATAGCCCATCTCTTAATCTCAGATTCTCTTCTTCCAGGGTCCCTTAAATTCACAGACTCAGGGTTCCACACTTCTGGAGCCCCAGCCCTCTCGGGGTGTCGTCTTTCCACTCTCTGCTCTTCTTCAACTCCCATAGCCTTGGGACTCCGTACCTCTTCCCAACGGTGCCCTTGTGTCACCCCTGGTCTTGAGGGAGCACCACAAGGCCACAGGGGCTAGAAATGGGGAGGAGCATTCCCCACAACTATCGCCAGGGTCCCACTGTAGAAAAATACACAGTAGAAAAATACAATGGAAACTGTCATGTGAAAAATGTCCATCAGGCACAGAAATGGGGTTAGGATGCTGAGGTCAGAGCTGCCAGTGGCCCCACCCAATCCCCACCCTTTGGTTCTGCTGTCATGGTCTGGGTCTTATCTCTGCTTTGTATCAGTCTCCTGGCCCAGGCTCAGACTCACACTGATTTTTCAAAAAAAATTATGACCCTCATACTGAATGCTCAGCTTCTTTTTCTTTTCTTCCTTTCTTTATTTCTATTTTCCTTTCTAAACAAGGCCTCATGTGGCCAGGCCGGCCTTGAAGTCACTATGTAGCCAAGGCTGATCTTGAACTTCACATCCTCCCAAGTGCTAGGATTACAGATGTGACCCACCAGGGCTATTTTACGCTTTTGCGGAGCTGGGGATTGAAGCCAGAGCCTCTTGAATGCCAGGTAAGTACTCTACCAACTGAGCTACACCCCCCAGTACCTGGAAGCTCAGTTTCTATTAACTTTTTTTTCCTCCAGTTCTCTCCAAAACCAAAAAAATATTGAAAAGCAAAAGCAAACCCCTGAATTGCCCAGGGTGGTTTGGCTAGCTGCAATTTCCTCCCAGGGAGAGAGAAACTACCAGAGGAAAGAGTTAAATATTAACACACTTCCCTGGAAGGTCCTTTCTAACTTGTTAATGGAACCCAAGCCAAACCTTGGCAGGGATCAAACATTAGCTCATGACAGGTGTAGGCTTCAAGCTGGCTGCCGCTGCATTTCCAGCAAAAAAAAAGTCGGGACACAGGGACCACTCCATGACACGGGAGACTGCAATGGATTGCTTTGCAGAGAGCTCTTCCGGCTGAAATAATTCTCTGTAACAACTTCCTTGACACGCCGTCAGATGGCCTGTTTCCAAGGTGATGGCCGATGCCTGGGGACATAATAGACATCATCTGTGGTCTTCCGGAGATGCGGTCCCCAGAAAGGCCCTGCTGCATTCTTCTGGCACTCATCAAGTCAGCAGTCTCTATGGAGCTGGGGAGGCCTGTGACTGGCTCCCCAACAGTCTCTAGTATCCTCACCAGAATATCGTTCACTTCGCCTGCAGTACTGGATCACAAACTCAAATGTCTTTGGGAGCCAGACAAAATAAATGACCGGAGTAGTCTAAGTGACAACCGGAACACACCTGCTTGTCCAGGAAGAGGCTCTGGCTCACGGTTTCAACTTCAGGATGTTCTAGGACAGAGTTTCTCTGCAGATCTCCTTCTGGTTCAAATAATTCCATAAACAATGTCCTGAAGAGCTGCTGCCCTGGGTCCAATCTTATCCACGGGGACCTAAGAATATGACCTCACTGGGGGAAAAGAGTCATTACAGACATAATGGGTTAAATCAAGATGAGGCCGTACTAGTCTGGTGGGCCCTAATCCAGTGGCTGGGGGACAGGTAAGAGATACAAACACACATAAAGGAAGAGGCAGTGTGAAGACAGAGGTGGCAACTGGAAGCCAAGGAATGCCAAGGGCTGTCAGCAACCGCCGGAAGCTGGGAATTGCAAAATCTTTCAGGAATGAGAACAAAAGCAATCATGCTTAGGAGCTTTGTGTGGCGTGAGCTTCCATCTGTATAGTCAAAAGCACCCCAAATCTATGCTGGACCCTGTCAAATCACTGCAGCCAGAGAGATATTTTAGAAATCCAAATCCAACAACGACGCCACTCATCACCCTAAAATCCCTTACCAATGCCCCACTACTATTTTTATAAAGACATCAACAGAGCACACCGGGCCCTCCAGACTCTGCCTCCGGGTTCTAGGCTTTACTCTTACTGGATTCCTCTGGAGCTTCCTGTATTCTCTTCACCACCAGGAACTTTGTATATACTGGTCTCTGGTCCTCACATATTTGTACTTCTCCCCCACAACACATACTCACACACACACTTCCTCAAAAACACTTATCCTGACTATTCATCGAGTTAGTCAATTCTCTTTTAGATACTTTAATTGCGCCATCTCCCTTTGAAACTGAGTACCCTACCGAAATGTGTGATCATCTGACTCATCCTCATTGAACTGTAGGTGCTCCCCTCGCTCTCTGAACAGTGCCTACCGCACAATCAGGTCCCATAGAAGGCAGCAGGCAGTATAGTGTTGCCCTTCCTTGAAAGCCTGCAACGTTCTCAACAGTTTTGCTCTTTCTCAGGATGCCGTTTCACTTCTCGAGCTGCTCTCTGATGTTCTCATCGGTTATGTCCTCTGACTGCTGGCACGAGGTAGGCAGGGACCATAGTACTCACCTCTGCATTATCCAACTGATAGTACTGGGCCTTTTCAGACTTGATAAGCATCTACTGGGGCCTTAAAGACATACTAACCTCCTCTCTTTTAAAAGTGGTAAAGAGATTTATTCATTGTAGGGACAGAGCATGTCACAGCAGACAAGGAGCCTGGAACCATGGCTGAGTCCAGTTTGTGCCAGGCACGAGTCAGGAGAGAGCAGCTTTGGACAAAAGGGCTACCTTTCTGCAACGATGGTCCTTCAGTTTCGTGATCCTTCCCTATAGGCCCCATATTCCCACCACATGGATCCCCATCTCTGGTTAAAAACCTTTCTCAGATGAGTCTACATACAAAACCCTATCACTTGTTCTCCAACAGAACAATCCCCCAGCCCACCTTCCCCAAATATTTGGCAGTGTTTGGGGGAATTTTTACTATTAGCCCCTGAGAGTTGGTGGCAGGTGTGGACTGCTACCAGCCTCTAATAACTGGACCAAGGATGCTACAGAATGTCCTAAACACACTGATGACACAGCCACCTCTGCCCCAGCAAACACTTCTCCAGCACACACGAGTGGCACCACTAGGAAGCGGTACATTCATCCCACTCTCCCGCTCACAGAGGCCATGGACTCTGGTCAGTTCCGTCTCCAGGGCATTCCAGTGTGCTCTTCTTTGCAAAGAGCCTTTAGCCATAATGAATGTGCTTCTAAACTTTACAGACCACACAACAGTTTGCTCTGATTTCAGCGATTTCTTCTGTCCAGACCCCCAAATTCCCTGTCCTGACCATTGTCCTTAAGGAGGAACTGTGTGGCCTCAAGAAACTCCCGGCAGCCCAACGAACGCAGGAAACGTGCAGTTAATCACTTCAACCTGCTTCAACAGCGACTCTCTGAGGCCTGTTTATTGTTCCACTGTTCAGCTGCCCCGGAGTTATCCAAGACCAAAGCCTTACATTTATTTGTAGAGCAGAAGAAGGTATATTTTTACTCTCACGTACCTTCCAAGTCCCTGAATTAAATTAGTGTGAACTTTCCAGAATAAATTCACCTTTGAGTAGAAACGAAGCATGGAAAGTTCCAGTGCAAAGGACACCTTATTAGAAAGTCAGAAGGATGGCTGCTATTCCTAATTCAGCACTTACAGTCGCAAAGCATAGAGCATTTATTAATGCAAAAGAGCCTCTTAGTGGGGTGAATGTTGGCAACCCAGGACTGACTTCCAGTTTCTTTTTCTGCAGACTGTTCAAACACACACACACACACACACACACACACACACACGTAAAGGAAGAGAATGGAAAAAGCAACACATGTGGATCTAATCTGCGCCATGTCTGCCTAAGACACAAGAGAAGAATGTTTATCAGAGTGGTTAGAGCAGCTAATAACACAAGGAAGACCTTGGAGTCTTTTTCTTGATGGACCACGACTGTGGTCTAGTGGCATGTGTCACCAATTCAAACTTCTCATGTTTTATGGCTGGCCTCCTCAGGTTTTCCTTTAGAGAACTACTCAGAACTGGCTTGTTGATTTGTAGTGTGAGAAGGGAGGGCATTTGGAGTGTGTTTCCTTCCTTAATACTCAACATGGAAAAACAGTTTCCAATCACTTCCAACTCTTGTGAGTTTCCAAATCTGGGCAATTTTGAGACATGTGCCTTTTCACAAAAATCCATCCATTATTATAACTGTGACTTTGCCTACATAAGCCCTAAATACTGCTAACTAAGGCAGTATTAAAACTAGTGTAGCCAGGCAGTGGTGGTACACGCCTTAAATCCCAACACTCAGGAGGCAGAAGCAGGTGAAAAAACTAGTGTAGGCTAGGAGTATCCATGTATCCATGATAAGCTGACCTCAGTCAAGAATATGCCAGAGCCTGGATTCCATCCATTCTGCTCCACATCCAGGTGGAGCAGAAGACATTTCGAAAACTATTGCAGAACAAACAATCATCAGCATCATCATCATCATCTTAGCAAACACTTCGTCATTAAGTAACAAACATCTCTACTCAAATCAGGTGTAGTAGTTCATGCCCATTATTCCAATACTTGGGAGTTTGAGGCAGGAAGACAGTGAGTGAGAGGCTATCCTGAGCTACATAGTGAACAATGCTTGTCTGAAAACAACAGAAAATAGACGGACACTGTGGTGCGTGCCTCTGATCGCAGCCCTCAGGAGGTGAACATGAGAGGATTACCATAAATCTGAAGCCAGCCTGGTTTACAGAGCAAGTTCTGAGCCAGGGCTATGAAGTGAGACCCTGTCTCAAACACGCAAATGCCACTAGAATATGAAGTTTCCTCTAAGCTGTCACTGTCAAAGGTTTTATCAGCAGAAGACTGCTTTGCTCCTCTCTTCCTGACACACACAGAGTCATGGGCAGCATATGAACATGAGTGGTGAGACAGGAACTTCCAGTAATGCCCCAGTGCCAGAAACCAGCTTATTCCCTTTCATTGCATCTGCTTCCCAACACTCTCCTGTGGCTCCCATGAGCGTCTAGAAAAACTGGTTTCAGAACAGATCTCTTCGTGGACCTGGCATCGTTGAGAATGTGTCATCAGTGAGCCCTACCACATAAGTACTTCTATTCTAACTGTAATGACTCGCAAAATAGTAATTACCAGGGATCAAAAGTGGGAGGCTCACTTTCACTTTGACTTTCCTAGGTTCTGTGTTATCTGACCTCTAAAGGTTTTACTTTTTTTTCTTTTTTAATAAAACGTCTTTTTTTTTTTTTTTTAATATGGCACTTCCTTTTTCTTCACATGAATTTGATCAAGTAAGAACACAAGTGTGGAGTCCCAGTCCCACTAGTACATACTTAGGTACAATAAATGGTCCCATGCATCACCTACCATTTTCACTGGTGTCCTCTCTAAAAATGGAAGAAGCCATCCTAGATGACTGTCACCCAAGAAGGGTAGAGGCTGGGTACTTGCTGAGGATGGTTAGGCAGAGATCCTATCTTACATCATGGCCCTAGACATGTAGCTACCACCTCACATCAAAGAAACCCACAAGAAGTTCTGCTGAGGGCATGACATGGGCTAATAAAATCCTAACATCATAACTGAAGGCCATGAGTGCGTTGGGTAATTTAAACTTGTTAATAAAAGCATTTAGTTACATTCACAGAGCCTTTCATTTAATTTCTACTTGTGATGGGAAGGTATCTTTAAACAGACTTTTTCCCTCAGAGAATGGGCCCTCGAATGCATGTGATCACCAAAGCAATAATCACCAACTCTAATCTGTTACCCTGCCAAGGAAGTCCGTGTGAGAGGAGTCATTTGATAGCAAGACTTCTGGAAGTGTGTATTCCCTAAAATACCCTTAGCATTCTCCTTTAAAAAGCATGCGGGCAATTGAAACAGTTGAAAACGTGGCTTTTCCTGGCCAGCACTGAAAACTAATATTCCAGAGGCCATGCATTTTATCTGCCAGTCCACATTTTCAACAGGCCGAATACAGAAAGCACATTTGGACTGGCACATGGCTTGAACTATTTTACTTTAGAGAAAGAAAAATTGAGCAATCTTGGAAGAACTCCATATTCTTCTTTAAAAAAAAATTTTTTTTTTAAGTTCCTCTTGAAAACTAGTTAGGACTTCAAGCAGGAAGGAAGGGTTTGGAACAGCTGTCCCTGAGAGAGTTGGGAGAATGTTAATCACTGTCCGTCTCTCCTTTTCTTAGAGACTAGCTCACATCCCAGGCCCCAGAAAAAGGAAACTACACACACTTGACTTTTGAGACAGTAGAAACCTATCAGCTGGATCTAAAACATGCTCCAGCCCGGAAACTTACCCCACAATATCAAGAGCCCAGAGGGTCAGCAATGGGCTGACTAGACATTTGAGAAAGTCATTTAGTTTTTGACTAAGGCTCCCCAGGAAAGGAACAACTTCACAAAACAGAGCAAAATGAAATTTCCATATACACAGGCATCTAAAACTTAGGTTAAGAGTAGTCTTTGGAAGAGTGGACCTACACATACCATGCTGGGTTGAACATAAATGAAATACAATGACTCCTGAATACTGTCAAGTCAGAAGAGCAAGATACAGAGACACACAATATGTAAATCTATTTTAATAAGATAAACAATGATTCCCTATGATGGCTATTCTTGGTTATCAACCTGATTGCATCTGGAATTAACTAAAACCCAAGCAGCTGGTTTCACCTGTGAGGGATTTTTTTTTTTTCTTGATTAAATCATTTGAAGTAGGAAGACTTTTAATCCTGATTTGTTGAGGTGGGCAGATCCATCTTTAATCTGGGCTACACCTGCTGGTAGTCTATATTAAGGATGTGAAAGAAGGAAGCTTGCTCTTTGCCTGCTTGCTCTCACTCTTGCTGGCAAGTTCACTCCTTCACTGGCATTGGAGCCTTCTTCAGGATTCCAGAGTATACCTGAAGACTAACTGAGACATCCAGCTTCACGGACTGAACAACTACCGGATTTTTTAAACTTCTTTCAGTACACAGCCAAGGTTAGACTAGCTGGAACACAGCCTGTAAGCCATTCTAATAAATCCCCTTTCTAAATATGTATAGATTCATCCAATCAGTTCTTTTCCTCTAGAAAACCCTGACTAATACAGATTTTGGTACTAGAAGTGGTTCTAGAGCAACAGAAGCATAGGATGAATTTCTCAAGTATCTGGAATAGGCTTTCCAATTTACCAGTGCCTACGGTTACTGAAGCCTCTCCAAGAAGCTTGAAGAGAACTGAAAACCCATCGGTGTGAACTATTTTACAAACTTAACGAGACAAATGCATTTGATTATCTTGATTGATCAATTGAGACAAACATTTGGTGACTCTCTATATAAAACTTGCCAGGTGGTGGTGACACACAGATGCACACCTTTAATCCCAGCACTTGGGAGGTAGAGGCAGTTGGATCTCTATGAGTTCGAGGACAGCCTGGTCTACAGAGAGAGTTCCAGGACAGTCAGAATTACAACAGAGAAACCCTGTCTTGAAAAACCAAAAACAAACAAAAAAACTTTTGACAATTTGTGGAAAAATAAGGAAAATGACGCTGCTGGTCAGTTGCTCTAGCACCTCTGGATAAATCAACAAAGGAAAAGAATGAGCTCTATGATAAAATTAAGCAACTTCTACCATCTCACAATATGGTGAAGGATAACAATAAAGTCGGTAATGAATCAGACTGGCTCCAGATTCACAAAAACAGTCTAAAGAGTTCTAAGTGTGTCCCGGAAGAGAATCTTCTCTCAGGCAGCCACAGAACTCAAGCTGCAGAAAATCAAACCGAAGCCCTAATTATAAGGTTGGCTGAATTGTCTTGAAAATTCAAGTCCCACTTTTAGAGAGTGTCAGTGGTTAAAGCAAGGGCATCAATTGGTAAAGAATTACTGGATCCTGTAACTTGGGATAGAGATGTGTGGAAAGGCCCTACTGAGGTTGAGAACTTTGAACTCCCAGATTCTCAAGAGTTTATCTCACCTAATGAAGTAGTCTCTTCATCCTCAGCAGAAGATGTACTCATACCGCCACCCCCTGAAATATTGCCTTTTCTGCCTTTGACTAAGGAAATTAATCCTTTATTGTCTGCTAAAGCAGCAATGACTTTCTCTAAAGGAGATTCCCTGAAAGACAATACTGATGTCCCTCAGGACAGACTATAGTTGTCTCTAGACCTATAACAGACTTAAGACTAAGCAGGCTCCTAGAGGGGAGATGAAATGTGTAGTCTATGAGGATGTGCGCTACACTACTAAAGAGCTTAATGAGTTTGCTGATTCCAGTAGGAGTCTGGAGAATATATATAGGAATGGATTTTAAGGATGTGCGATAACAGTGGAAGGAACATAAAACTGGATCAGGCTGAGTTTTTTGATACAGCCCACTGAGTAGAAATTCTAGGTTTAATATGGAAGCTCACAGAGTTTTAAAAAAGGGGCAGGGGTCAAAAGTTTGTTTGAAGGGTTGGTTGGAGCATTTGTCAAAAGATGGTCTACTGAAAAGGAGTTGGACCTTGGCTTAGTGTTGATGAAGGGATTTTTAAGACTCGGGAAAATTGCAATTCTAGAGTGGGTATACTGTCTAGAACCTAATCCTCCATAATGGGAAGGCCCAGAAGACATGCCCTTCATCAATCCTATGAGACTCAAAATGGTGAGAGGGGCACCAGCACATTTGAAGAATTTTGCTGTTGCACTTTTCCTTGTGCCAGACCTTTGGGTTGAAGACACTGATGCTCAGGAAGATGAATTAAGTGCAACGGATTTAACTGGGGCCCCAAGTCAGCAGGTGCCAGGTAGCAGCCCTGAATTGCCAAAGGTGAGGTGATCATAGTTATTGAAATGGACAGCACAGACAAAGCAATGTCCATGATGGCCTGACCTATAATGGGCAGCACAGGCAAAGTGAGTTTTAAGGTGGTATGACTCGTGACTTGTGTGGACCTTTGGTACTTGCTAATCAATCATGGTGTTTCCAGGCATGAAAACAGAAGAAGCCTAACTGAATTTCTGATTGATCTGTATAAGCAGAAAAATTCTCAAACAAATGAAAGAAAGGCTTCATTGGATAGGGACAAAAGGGAATCTTGGCCTATGAATCAATTTCCAGACATGAGCCCATTTGCAGACCCAGAAACTCTTGAATGAAGGGGCAGCCAGGTTCCTATAAGGAAGGGATGTAAAGGACACTTTGCCAAGATGTTTTTTGTACTGTGCAGTCTTCCTTAAGGTTACATGTGCTTGGATTTCTGGGAAGAGCTTGGAAGGGCTATTTAAGACAGTGCATCAGTTGGATTTGTCAGTGAAAGTCTCATTTGAGCCTTGTATGATTTTTTTGTGAATGAGGTGGACTTTTTCCACAGGTTTCTCTACTTCTTCCCAAGCTTGTAAAACTGCTAAATGGTCACATCATCAAACTGAATCTGTTCTTGTAATTCGGCATACTGACCCTCACCAAGGAGCTGATTTCAGTTTATTCCTTTAGCCCTCTTCTGCTGTTCCATATTTGCTGCTTCTTCCCTCCACCAGGTTAACCATTGAAGCTGAGGGCCTGGCTCTAGTATAGCTGACATTAACCGTCTCCAATCGAACGGAACTATCTGGTATTGCAGTGCCCAGTTATTCAGGACCTGCTTTACATAGAGCAAGGGCATCATCCTTTATAATTTCCTCCCTTTTATCTACCTGGGGAAAAAATCTTTCTTTCTAATGCTGGGAAGGAGCCCAGTTGTGTTCTCTGTTCCTCAGTTTATACTCCCATTTCCTCAGTTTTTCTTTTTTCCACCCTTTCCAATTCCCAAGTTTGTGTTCCCAGTTCCTTAGTTTTCCTTCTTTCCACCCTTTCAATCCCCCCCATATTTCTTTTAACAGAACCATCAATTGCTTTTTTGAAGAGAAAGAAAAAAATGAAGCCCTATTGCTTTCTCTTTTGCTCTTTCCAATTCTCCCTGCAACTCTTCTAGTTGCCTAACCACTTCCTTAATCTTTTTTGAAACAAAGTAAAAGAAAAAGAGGAAAAAAGAAAAAACAAATTACCACTGAAAGCAAAGTAATATATATTCCAGTGGTAACAGCCATTATAAATACGTTTTGGCTTCTTGAACATAAAAGTCCATCCCTTCTTCCTCTGCTTTTCCCTCTACTACATTTGAAACCAATTTTCCCATCCCTTTATCCTTAGCCCCACACTGGGTTCCAAAATGTAAATGTTTTCTTAAGGCTCTAACTGCCTGTAATGCTATGTAACTCTAACCCTAACTCCTCTGTCCTTTGCCACTAACTCTAACTGTAACTCTTCCATCCCTTGGCATTAAAATCTTTTAACCCCTTAACTGTATTTATCTAAGCCTAGTTCCTGCCTGCCTGCTTTCCCATCTTCATCCTCTGGAACTAACACCTCTCTCCTTGCCTATCTAACTCTGACAACTCTGACACACTCTCTTAAATAGCCTTCCCAAGTTGTTCCCAAAAGTCCAAGTAGCATGTAACCATAAGGAAGGCTGCACAGTACAAAAAACTTCTTGGCAAAGCATCCCCCTACAAGGACCTTGATACACTACCTAAAAGTTTTTCTATTAGTCTTTCTCTAGTCCTTCCCCAGAGGGATCTACAGCCTTTTACATGGGTAACTCTACAATGGAGGAAAGAAAACAATCAGATATTCAGGGGTCTACTGGATAATGGTTCTAAATTTATGCTTATTCCAGAAGAACTCAAAAAACACTGTGGCCTTCCAGTTAAAGTTGGGGCTTACTGAAGTCAGGTAATTAATGGAGTTTTGGCTGAAGTCCAACTAACAGTAGGTCCAGTGGGTTCCTGAACTCATCCTGTAGTTGTTTCCCCAGTCCCAGGGAATTGCAGAAATTAGTGCCATCATCAAGGACTTGAAAGATGCAGGGATAAGGTACTTTAACTCTCTATCTGGCCAATGCAGAAGACAGATGAATTGTGGAGAATAACAGCTAACTATCAAAAACTCAATCAAGTAGTGACTCCAATTGCAGCTGTTATACCAGATATGATGTCCTGACTTGAGCAAATTAACATATTTCTTGGTACATGGTATGAAGCCATTGATCTAGAAAATACCTTTTTCTTGGTACCTGTCCATAAGGACCATCAGAAGCAATTTGCTTTCAGTTGGAAGGGCCAGCAGTATACCTTTACAGTTTTACCTGAAGGATATATTAACCCTCCCGACATGTGTGATAACTTAGTTAGAAGGGATCTCTACCATCTATCTCTTCCACAAAATATCACAAGGAGGTAGTAACCACTTTAGACTTGTTGGTAACCCATATGTGCATCAAAGGATGGGAAATAAATTCAACCAAAATTCAAGGCCCTCTACTTCAGTGAAATTTTTACTCCAGTAGTATGGGGCATGCAAGGATATTCCTTCTACGGTAAAGGATAAGTTATCCACCTGGCCCTTGCCACCACCACAAAAGAAGCATAGTGTTTAGTGGGCCTATTCAGATTCTGAAGACAGCACATTCCTCACTTGGGTGTGTTACTCCATTTCACACATCAAGTGACTTGGAAAGCTGCTAGCTTTGTGTGGGATTTGGAACAGAAGAAGGCTCTTCAGCAGGTCCAGGATGCTATGAGGGCTGCGCTACCCTTGGACCATATGATCCAGAAGATTCAGTGGTACTTGAGGTATCAGTGGCAGACAGGGATGCTGTTTGGAGCCTTTGGCAGGTCCCTGACATTAGTCACAGAAGAGACCTTGGGATTTTGGAGCAAGGCTCTACCATGATCTGCAGACAATTATTCTCCCTCTGAGAGACAGCTCTTGGCCTGCTATTGGACCTGCATGTTTGACAGTGGGTTACCAAGTTACCATGTGGTCTGAGCTGCCCTTTGTAAACTGTGTGTTATCTGACCCACCAAATCATAAGTAGTAGGGACATTTTGTACCATCAGCATCCTTAAACAAAAAATGCCTTGGATAAAAGAACTGCAAAGCAGGGATGAGATCCATTTATAATGTGGATAGGGAAACTGAAAACAGACAGTGCTCTGTGGGATCTGAATGTATCAGATAGGGCCCAGAAAACTTCAGCCATGCATGCAAACAGGACAAGAACTGGAACCATTTCCCTGGAAGATGGATTTCCTTGGGTATAGCTGGTTGTCTGAAGCCTGTGACCTCAAATTCCACTGACCACCACCCCAGAGCTGCAGGGCACCAAAGTGAAAGGCTCAATTTGACCTGACCAGGTGCCCTCCACTCAACAATACAGCAGTGAGATGCTTGCTTTAAATGATGGGTAGGAAACAGATCAGGAAAAAAAAAAAAAGAAAGAAAGAAAGAAAAGAAAAGAACATTAGGAAATAAAATATTAAAAAATGTAAATGTGACGGAAATTGTAAACAGCCTAAAGCTCCTCTCCCTCCGGGAACAGCTGTGTCTGCTAATCCCTCGAGGAGTCCTCGCTGCGATCTCCCTTCCTTCCTTCCTCCGTCTCTAATAGCTCCCTTGTTCCTGCTGGACAAAACTAGCCCTTTGTGGCTGCTCTCAGAACAACATTAAAAACAGGAACAGGGAAATTGTAAACAGGAGGCTTCTGGCCTACAGGCGAAGACACACACAGGCCTCTGAGGCCTACTTCATGCTAAGCAAAGAAACAGATCTTTGTTGCTAAAGGGATTAGGACTGTGGGCCTCTGGAGGCAGGGCTGAGGCATTCAGCCGGCCTGAAGCAGGGGCTTTGTAAAGAGACACCTCCGTTAGAGGTCTGGGAGCCAGCGGAAATCATTCATGCTCTTTACACAATCTGGGTAATGTGAGAGTGTTGGACTGCTAAAGGCCTCTGTTGAGGCGGGTCCTATCTCCTTGAATGGTAAATTCTTTAGCAGCTAAATAGAGGGGTGGTTTAATTACCTTTGCTGACTTTTTATTTTTATTTTTTTGGTGGGGTAATGGGATGTCTTTTACCTTTAACCCTTGCTGGGAGGAATGTTCAAGAATCATGGAACACCAGCTCCAAGATACTCTTTTGGCCCAATGGTGCTGACATAACGTTATCCAAGACATGAAACTCTCTGGGCATTTTAACATTTGATCAATGGTGACCGCTCTGCCCCAACACTCACCAGGATGGTGCACAGTCCCATAATCACCTCATTTTGTGCATCTAGTTTGAAAGGTTCCTCCAATCTGTGGTCCTGATTTCTATCCATCCTGACTTCACTTTCACCCTCAAGATGGGGAGAGTCCTCACCCCTGAAGTCTGATGAGCCTACCAGATCTCTTTCCTGCTGCTACACTCCAGGCTGCATGTCTGCCTGCCTAAGGGACTGGCTGGAGGGTAGGGTTAGTTACTTTGTACCCACACTGTGTGAGTATACTTCACAGGTGTCCAGGGCTGGTCTGTGCCCAGTGGGAGAGGGAAATGGTGGGGGGATTGGTTTCAAGATCAGTCCTTACGGCATCTAAGAAGACAATATCTACCTTGTACTTCAATGACTTTAAAGGATTTTAAGTTCATCAGTGAATCCTCCCAGTGACCTCTTCCAGATTGGCCTATAGGCAAGTCTGTAGAAACATTTTATTGATTAATGATCAATATGATCAATTAATGATCAGCTCACTGTGGGCAGTCCTGTCCCTGGGCAGGTGGTCCTGGGTTGTATAAAAAAAAACAGGAGGAGTAAGCCATGGGGAGCAAGCTAGTAAGCAGGGCTCCTCCATGGCCTCTGCTTCAGTACCTGCCTCCAGGTTCCTGCCCTGACTTCCCTCAATAATGGACTGTGGCATAGAAGTAGTATAAGCCAAATAAACCCTTTCCTGGATAATTTCCTTTTGGTCATTGTCTTTATCGCTGTTCTATCGCTGTGAAGAGTCACCATGACCAATAGGTTGAGTCCATTATCATCATGGTGAAGAGAATAGCAGCATGCAGGCAGGCGCTGACGCAGTAGCTGAGAGCTACATCCTGATTGGTTGGCAGAAAAAGGGGGGGGGAGTGACAGAGAGAGAAGAGGAGGAGACTAGGCCTGCATGGGCTTTTGAAATCTCAAATCCTACCCCCAGTGACACAGTTCTGCCAATAAGGCCAATATACTCCAACAAGGCTGCACTTTCTAATCCTTCTCAAACAGTGCCACTCCCTGATGACTAAGCATTGCAATATATGAGCCTATGGGGACCATTCTTATTCAAACCACAACAGTCAAGGTGTTTTATCATAGCAATGCAAACCAAACTAGGACTTAAATACTACTAAGGTTTAAAACAGTGCACTGGAAAAAAAAACAAAAAAAAAACCAGGGGTACAGGGGGACAGGTAGGTATTGGTCAGATAAGAACTGAGGGAAATGTGCTCTGCAGGGAGAAGGGATGGCTGGCATAGGGGATTTGCAGGTAGCAGCTGGAGTAGTCAGTGAAAACAGGGATCTCGTCTCTCATGTTTCTTTCTGTAACCCTATGAATTGAACTGGTGTCTCTTCACAGCTCCCGGTGCATAGGCAGCACTTGTGCATATCTACCAAATGAAGGAAGAGGTTAAACAGTATCGTTTATGTAGAGAACACAAGGAGATTAGACTAGGAAGGCCATAAGGGTTGTATTAAGGAGCGAGAACCAATTCAGGCACCAACACAGGTGACCTGGTCATGGAGACCTTTATATATTTGGCCAAGACCCTGGGAATTTTTTATCTTGTGAGAGCTGAATTACACAAGCAGGAGACAATGCAGGCAGGTTAGTGTCAAGGGGACCACGGACAGGCTTGAAGGCAGAAGGCAAGGTGACAGACAGGTCAGGGTACTTCTGGGTAGACATAAAACACTGACTTCTACTGAGGGACAATTTCTGAGCCAATAGGCAGCAGAACTGATGGGTTCCATGCCTGAGTTCTGACCCTTGTCCCTCCATTATGCTTTTTCTGCGGCTGGCCCCAGTGCAGGCCAATGCAGGCTGTCTGTCTTTGTTTTGAGCAGAAGGCTGAAGCAGCCCCAAGACATCCAGACAGCAATGACCACAGACAGAAGTGAACTGTCAGGTACCTCTACATGTGGCTTTTTAAAAAACAAAACAAAACAAAAACAATAGCAAGCATCTCCAGAAGCTTCCCAGCAAACATCCCATCCCATTGCATCCACTGGCAATGAGACCATTCCAGAACCAATCATCAGCAAGGACATAAGACTACATATCTGGATCTAAATAATAGATTTTTTACATGAAGAAAATCAGTGATAATGGATCAACACCTGGAGACCCCAAGAGGCCTGAGGTCCAGGCCAGAGATGCTAGTAGCCTGAACAGTGATGGTGGAGGTTAGGAATGGAGACAGGAAAACAGATTCTACACACGTTTAGAAAATAATGTTACTGGAATTTGAAGATTCATGTGCGACGGTCAACATTGTCAACCTAATGGTATCTAGAATCACCTAGGATACAAACCTCTGGGCATGTCTGTAAAGGCATTTTGAGATTGGATCAACTGAGATGAGACTACCCCTCTAAATGTGGATAGTATCATTCCATGGGTTCGGGTCCTGTGTTGGACACAAGAAAATTAGCAGAGCATCAGTGTTCATCTATCCCTTCTTCCTGGCTGTGGATGTTACCTGACCATCTGCCTCATGCTTTTGCCACTGTGGGGTCTTGCCACCATGGTGTGCTATAACCCTCTAATTGTGAGCTAAAACAAGCCCTTCCTCTTGTCAGCTGCTTTTCAGGTTACTGAGCACAGCGAGGAGGAGGAAGAGCAATGCAGTGTTGAAGAAGAGGAAAGGGAAGTGAGGAAGGACACCCTCTCCCTCACCTCTGGCTTGGGAGAGTGGATACTAGGGGTCACGGTTGACACAGAATGCACAGGAGGGGTGGGTTGGGGAAAGCTGGCTGTGGCCTACATTAAGACAAAGGTATCAGGTCGCCAGAGAGCATCTACCCAAGTCAACCCGTCATCTCAGAGTGCTGAGTCTCTGAGCCACAGGTCTCAGGCTTTAGTAGAAACATCTGTTCATCTTTGAAACACTCCAACTGGAAAGTTGGGCAACACCATTGCTGAATTCCTATCAGCAACATCTGGCAGGAGCCCAATAGCGAACCATCCAGCCTTCCCCCTGCTCCCCCCTCCCCCGCAAAGGAATTTCCTTCTGACACTCCTGCTCAGGATCTTGGGGAAGAAGTAGGAGATGGAGATATCCATCAAAGGCTCCCCAGCATCTACCAGGTGGCCCAAGTCCCTAGTGTGGAGCCATCCCTAAAGAGAAAGTGCAATAGGACAGCATCAGGGGGGCATCCCTGCACAGGCTTGGGTGGAAAATTCTTGCAGGTAAGAGAAAGAAACAGAATAGTGGGGAAAGAGAGAATTTGAAGGATCAAGGGCTCTCCCCACGTCTAACTCAGCAGGGGTTTAAAGACACAAGGATCCTAAGAGAAGGTGCTAGGGAGCTGGACTGCGATGCTGCAGGGTGAAGGCAGAAGCCAGAGGGCAGTGGGTGGAGTACAGCGTGACAGGTACGTGAACACAGCACACACAGACCACCTGGGTCAGAGGGAGGAGAAAGGGTGGATGGAAGCTGGAGAGGATGTGAGGTCAAAGGGTGGTGACATGGCCCTTTCCTGGAAAAGGAAGCTGGCAGTGGAAAGGGGCTGGAGAGATGTAACAGAGGAGATGGGCAGAACCAAGTCCAAGAGAAGGTAGGAAGAGCAGGCACAAGTAGGAAGATGCACAGGAGGGAAGAGGAGGCACAGGAGGAAATATCCAGTCTGCAAGGCTGCCACACAGGAAGGGACAACAAAGCTGTGAGCAGATAAGCATGTTTGGAGATCTGGTGGCTATCAAGGGACCTGAGACGATGGAAGGGTGGAGTCAAAAGAATACTCCAGGGTTCCTTTTCCTTTTGATACGAAGACTGAAGTGAGAAAAGTGAGAAAGGAAGTGTGGGTGGGTTGCGGCAGGTCCCCAGCTTATAAGAAGCAAGGGTGTTGGGCAAAGCAAGCCCTGGTGGCCAGCGAAGGGAGGAATGAGCTGCATTACTGAGGTCCACTCTCCCCGTGGAACTGTTGTGAGCAGGGAGGGGAGGTAGCCTCTGCCTCCCATGAAGGCTGGAGAGAGTCAGGCAACCGCCCCCAGGCCTTCTGCAGAGTACATCCACATTGGAATGCCCACTTTCCATGTCCCCTATGCACGACACACTCTAAACACATCTGCCATAACCAAGCCCATCAGCAACATTGAGATCTTACAGGGCAACTCACAGATGCAAGAGTTCCACAGAAGCCGGGAGGTGTGGCTCATTACTACCCATCCCTTAAGAGAGAATGATGGCTCTGCTGTTAGTCCTGAGACAGGTTGTTGCAGCACCTCCTCGAGTCAAGGCCTCAGGCTTCCTCTGGGGACATGCTTAGCAAAGCAAGTTTTTTTTTTTTTTAATTACGTTTATTTATTTATTTATTTAGTGTGTATCTGTGGCCTTCCCCATTTTTTAATAACCCATGCTTTCATAAACTTCCTGATCCAATAATTATTTGGTTATCTCTCTTCTATGTCATATTTATTTTATGATAAAGTAATTATGAGGTAAAAGAAACAGAAAAAAATTTTAATGTGGGGAAAGTATGTACAAAAGGTACTCTCTCAGCACTAAGTGCTGCTGAAATAATTAAAATTTCCATGTCCCAAAAGTTTCCTGATTTGAAAAATAATAAAAAAATCTGGGTATAGTCCTTGCACTGGAAAAATCAGTATGATTTAATTTCTTCCAAAAAACCAGGGGCAGGAGATGAGAACCCAGGCAGACGAGGCAGGCACGCTGGATCCTTTCACCTGTTTTGAATTACATGGTTCAATCCAGCACACATCTCCCCAGAGGGGATGTGGGCTCTTCTTTAAAGAACATGCTAAACACCCATCTGTCAGAAACAATTTTGGGGTACTGAGGTGTAGAGATGGAGAACAGAACAGACTCTCCCTTGAGGCTGCTGCCTGTGAGGAACGGTCCTGTCTCTGGAAGCTGCATGTACTCATTACCCTTGATCAAGGGCACACCGAACAGCAGGCAAAGCCACCCACACAGGGGACGCAGCAGTCCGTGTCCTCAAGAAGCTCATGCTCTCCTGGCAGAACCGTGGGAGGGGGGCGCGGCGGGGGGGGGGGGTCATCTAAGCAGAGGCTGCAGCAGGGACACAGGCCTACGCCAAACGGCAGTTTAAGACTCCCAGTGTCCCCAGCCCTGCATCCTGTCTTCTTATCCTGTTCCACTGTGCTTCAGACACATTTCACTATTTGAAATCCCATCTGTGAGTTTATCTGTGTATTGTTTACATCTATTGCTAGACTGTGGGCTCTCGGAAGACAAAGATGGCCTGTTCTAGTCATGACTGATCCTCAGCATCTAGAAAACTAGGGCCCACAAAGGGAACATCCTTCATGGTCATTTTAAAAGCATATCAGTCACACATGGTCTGCTATGTTTTATCTCGTCAAACATGCACATATTCAGCCACTGAGCTTCGAATAACACAATTTACTTCACTGATACCTCACAAAAGCTCTTGGGGTGGGTAGAGTGATGGTTAACCTTGATTGTCAATTTGAAAAAATAAGAAACACTTGGGTCAAATAAGGTATTCTGTATGTTGTAAAAAAACAAGCATTATGAACGAATGGGAATAACAAATGGGGGGAGGGGGGAGAAAAGGCAACACCTGGGTCTTTGGAAACCCTAGTTTAATTCCATAAGAGGAACATGTGAATATTGAGATGGTGACATTAAAGACCAAAGCAGAGAGGGAAAGAAAGAAACATTTATGGCTGGGGCTGTAGCTCTGTGGTAGAGTACATGCTGCCTACCGTGTCTGTAGCGCAGGGTTCCATCCCCCAACACCGCATACACTAACTATGGAGACACAGTGAAATCCCAGCACTTGGGAGGTGGAGGCATGAGACTCAGAAGTTTGAGGTCATCCTTGGTTTTATAACCAGTTCAAGGCCAGGCCAGCCTGGGCTACTTGAGTCCTTGCAGAAAGAAATTAAAAAGAGAAAAAAAAAAAAAAAAAAAGAGGGGCCAGGGAAAGAATAGGGAGGAGGGGGGAAAAGAAGGAAGGGAGGAATAGGGAGGGAAGATGGGAGAAGGAGGGAGGGAAGGAGGGAAGAAGGAAGGAAGGAAGGAAGACCAAGGAGATTAGTGAAGCACACATCTAGGCTTATCTATGACCATTTCAGGGGCAATTAGATAATCATGGTTCTGGCCTAATCAGTGGATTAATCTCCTTGATGACTGTAAACACATATTACCAGGAGGCAACAAAAGGTGGGCCAGCTGGAGAAAGCAGATCACGGTGGTATGTCTTCCAGCTGTATCTCACCCTGCTCCCTCCTGTATTCCCTTTTCTGTCTCCTGTCCACCCAGGAGTGAGGAACAGATTCTGCTCCTGCTGGCCAAGTGTGTGTGTGTGGGGGGGGGGGGGGGAGTATCAAATAACTATGGTCTAAATGCTCTGAAATTAGGAATCAAAGGAGATCTTCCCTCCACCAGGAATTTGATCACAGTGGTGCAATCTATCTAAAACAGGAGATACTGCCATTTCCTCCCATTTTACAGATAGTAAAACTAAGGTGATTCAACAAACATTTGATAGAGCAGGGAAATGAAGCAAGCTCCTATCCAAAAGCCTGTACCCTTGAACCAAAACATCATTCTTGCTTTTGCTGAGCTTATTGTGGCCATGAAAGTATCACACACATATGGGGATCTCAACAGTCACTGGATTGAATCCGTTCGGTGCAGAGGAAGGCGTGCACTGAAAAGGATGTGGCTCAGAATGTGGAGACAAGGCTAGAAGGGGCCTCATTCTGGTTGGTGTGGAAGCAGCCAGGCTCCCTCCAGAGCAGTTGCCTAGCTGAGCTCCTCATGGACTCTGTGGCTTACTGACAAGTATCCCCCAGACCCATTCTGCTCTTCTTTGGGAACTGAGAACGTGGCAATCCATCCAGAGCCTACATTTCCCAGACTTCTTTGCAGTGAGGTTGTCCAAACATGGGAGGAAATAATGCATGAAAATTCTCCATGGTTTGTTTAAAAACAAATGACTTCCCTAGATGGCCTCCTCTCTTACTCCCATTTTTATGAGTGACCACAAAGATGCAACATGTGACAGCGCTGACCACTCAGATGAGCACAAAACTCCAGGGAGGGCGGACGACGAGATGCACCGAACTCCAGTGCGCGGAGGATTCTTCAGAGTCGAGTTGCCTCCCCGGCAGGGGTCACTCTAGCTGCCTTGGTGAAAAGAGAATAGGAGCAACGTGGCTGGCAAGGGAGACAACCAGGCCATCTTCTACAGAAACCCCCGTGGCGGTGACTTTATCGAAGGTGACAGCCTCCAAAACAGGAGGTGGTATAATTCTAGATGTAGTTTCAAGATATGATTTAGTGGATTTCTCCATAAATTCTTATTACCATATAAAGGGGGGAAAGATGCCAAGGACAGCACCGACATTTTTAGCCCCAGTACCTGGCAGGATGGGTGGCCATGAAATGAAGAAAAAAAAACCAAAACAAAACGCTGAAGCTGAGTCTGTCTTTGGAGAAAGATCAGAAGTCAAACTCTGGAGATGAAGCCAGACATGGTAGTACATGCCTGTGATCCCATCGCTGGGGAGGCGGAGACAGAGGATCATCATGAGTTGGATGTCACCTGGTCCAGGCAGCTAGGACTCCACAGTGAGATTGTCTCAACACAAAAGTGGGCCTGGGGAGACCGCTCCATTTGTAAAGTGCTTCCTGTGCAGGCATGATGACCTGAGTCCCTCCCCCAGGAACACTCATTTTAAAAAGCCAGACACGGGGCCTGCATCTGCAATCCTGTTACTGGGAGGTAGACACAGGTAGATCTCTGGGGCTCCCTGAGCACCCAGCCTGGCAGGGTTCTAGACCAATGTGAGACCCCGTTTCAAAAAGAGGAGTACACCCAAGCCTCCATATGTACATGAGCGGCCATGTGCACGCACACACACACCTGTACACATATCCCAACAAACAAATAAGAGCAGAGGGTTAAGGCTGTCTGGGTTTAGTTGTTTGCTTGTTTGTTTTGAAACCAAGTCTCACTATGCAGCTCTGACTGGACTGGTCTCACTCTACGAGTCTCATTATACAGCTCTATGCTGTAGACCAGGCTGGCCTAAAATTTGTAGAAATCTTCCCAACTGCTGGGAATTACCACGCTACCCAGCAATACAACCTAGATCGGAATCCTGACTCTGGCACTCACCCAAGACTCTCTTCAAGTGGGTCCTGCATGAGTTAGTGTTCTCACCTGTAAAGCATGGACTATCTCACGGAGCTGGTAATCAGATAAAGCACACGAAGTTGATTCCATCTCAAATCACACTGAGTCCCTAAGATACTGAAAGTAGACATGTGGCTGTCGGCTATAGCCCCCAGCCCTTTGGGCAACTGAGCATTTTGGGGACCATGCTCAGAGTTCCTAATAACTGTCACATTTCACAGCACTGTATAATCAAGGGGGAAATTAAGAAACAAAACAGGCCCCCAATTCTGTCCCTTCTTCCACATTTGTATCCAAACCAAAGGCAGTCTCTGAAGGCTTGGACCTTGAAGATCTTGAATCCCATCTTCACTTCAGAGGTTCAGGTCAGGGTGACCCCTCAAATCAAATGATCTTATGCTCTGCAGGGCTAACTACATTCCTTAACTTCCTCTCCAAACCAATGTAATTGGCTCCTAGAAGAGTTTTAGAGGCTGACAAATACAGGAAAGGTAAGTTGGCGATATTCAAAGCCATAGAACAGGAATCAAATTTCATGGAAAGTTCTAGCCCTCAACACAGGGGTGCAGCCACGGAAAGAAAAACGAGTCAATAAAAGAAAGATGGAAAGGCCACATTTAGGAAGGAAGAACTCTGTCGGGTGGTGGTGCACGCCTTTAATCCCAGCACTTGGGAGGCAGAGGCAGGCGGATCTCTGTGAGTTCGAGGCCAGCCTGGTCTACAGAGTGAGTTCCAGGACTGCCAGAGTTACAACAGAGAAACCCTGTCTCAAACCCCACCACTACCACCACCAAAAAAAAGGAAGGGAGAAGTCAAATTCCTATTTGCAGACAGTGTGCTCTTATACTTAAAAGAACCTGGAAGATGCCTCCAAAATTCCCGGCGGCCCGGTAAGTGCTTTCATTAAAGAAGCAGAATACAAAAGCAACAAACAAAAACCAGTAGCCTTTCTCTGTACCAATAAGGAAGTTGCCTAGAACAAACTAAAGGGGGAGGAGGGAGAAAATGCCATTCACAATAGCTTCATAAGGAAAATATACCCAGGAATATAACTAACAAAGCAGGCTAAAGACCTCTGCCATGAGGCCTTTAAGACGTCAATGAAAGAATTTAAAGGCAGCACTGGAAGACAGAGAGACCACCCATGCTTGTGAAGTGGCAAAATTAATGCTGTAAAAATGGTCATACTGCCTCAAGTGACCTGTGGATTCAAATGCAATCCCCATCCAAAGTCCAGTGACATTCTTCACAGAGGTTAAAAAAATAATAAATTTCCCAAAATTCATATGGAGGCACAAAGACCCCAAACAGCTAAGTAATGCTAAGTAGAAAGATTTGCTGGAGGCTTCACAGGGCTTGCTCTCAGATGACACTGCAGAGCCACCAGAACTGAAGACAGAATGAAGGCTCCAGCTGCCTAATTTTTGACAAAAATATCAAAACCATACACTGGGAAGGAGACAACCTCTTCAGTGAACGAGCTTGGGAAACCTGGGTATTCACATGTGGAATAAAGCTAAATCTAAAACTCTCACCCTGCATAAACTCAAAATGGGACAAAGATTGTTTCTTTTTTATTTTTTTGTTATTTATTATTTCTTTTCTTTTTTCTTTTTTTTTTCCCCTGGCTGGGTATGGTGGTACACACCTTTAATCCCAGCATTTAGGAGACAGAGGCAGGAGGAGTTCTATGAGTTGGAGGACAACCTAGTCTACATAGTGAGTTCCAGGAAGGAATACATAGAGGAGAATCAATCTCTCCCCACTCCTTCCTCCCTCTTCCTCTCTCCCCCAATGCCCGCACATGTGTGTGTGTGTGTGTGTGTGTGTGTGTGTGCACATGCACGTGCACACGCATCAGATCCCCTGAGACTGCTGGAGTTACAGGGGTGTGAACCACCATGTGTATGTTCTGGGAACCGAACCCTGGTCCTTCGCAAGGGCAGCACGTGGTCTTTACTGCTGAGCCATCTCTCCAGCACCAGGTCAGAGATCTTAATGTCAGACCTAAAACTCTGAAACTGCTCGGGGACAGTTCAAGAAATGGCATGAGAAAATACTTTCTGAAATGGGCTGCAGGAGCACAGGGATAAAGCCAAGAGCCCACAGATGGGAGTCCATGAGATTAAAACAGCTCTGCACAGGAAAGGGAATAATGGGCAGAGTGAAAAGACTTCCCACAGCCTGGAGGGAAGCTTCGCCGTCAGATCTGAACAGACACAGCTCTCACCTCAAAGGGAAGAAGAGATGGTTTATTCTAGAGCCAAATATGAGCAGCCACGGCCCAGGAACACTGATTCAAGTTACACCAAACACCGTGTTCCAATCTGGTAACGGTTTCATCGAGCTTTTATAGGAACAGAACAAAGAAAAATCACAAATCAAGGCACTTTTTAAATACATCGGTGGAAACATGAGGAGATGAGTAACGACGGAGTACAGGCACCTCTGTTACTGGCCTCAGTGGCTAATGACACTCTTAGCCTTTGGGTTGGCAGATGCTGAGGGTTTATTTGTACATCCCAAAAGGATTTACCTCACAGTCACAAGGACGCTGAGTCACACATGGAGGTGTGCAGTAAATGGCAATTAGGGGGCTAAAGATAGCCCAAGATAACGTGGCCAACCGAAGCTACTCTGAGATTCCCTCTTACCCCCGTTGCGAAGGCTACCATCACGAACACAAAGAATGGCTGCTGGGTGAGGTCAATCAGGCCCTTAATCTCTGGAGTCAGGTGCAGAAGGATCACAGGAGGGCCAGCCTGAGCTACATAGAGAATTTCAGGACAGCCAGGGCTACAAAGTGAGACCCTGTCACAAACAAAACACAACATCCAGACAATAAATGTTGACGAGGACAGCAGAACTCTTAAACATGAATGCTCTTACACATGAGTGGCCTGGTCAGAGGTGAACTGGTACAGGTACTAGAGAAGTCAGTATGGAGGTGTCACAAAAAAAGGCACCATAAAAACAAACTCAAAAATTATTTGACCCAGCTATACTATTTCCAAAAGACCTTAAGTCAACACATCACTAGTTCATTCATATTTATTGTTGCAGGACTCACAATAGCCAAGAGATGGAACCAGCCCAGACATCCATCAACAGATGCAAGGATAAAGAAAATGGTGTACACAGACACAGTGGGATTTTATTCAGCTGCGAAGAAAAAGTGAAATCACAACATTTGAAGAACTAAATGGGTAGGACTAAAGATCATTAGTCAGTGAAATAAACCAGACTCAGAAAAGCAGGTAAAATATCACTTGTTTTCCCTCATCTTCTGATAGATTCGTGTGTGTGTGTGTGTGTGTGTGTGTGTGTGTGTGTGTGTGTATAATGAATACAATTAAAATGTAATGGCATATATGTATGAAAATGCCATAATGAAACCTGTTACTTTGTATACTTTCAAAATTAATTCAAAGAAAAAAAAAAAGATGTGAGGGCTAATTAAACTATAGCCTTATGCAGCTGTGTGCAGCTGGGAAGCCCTCATCAAAACCTTAAATCCCTGCACATCTCTCAGGTTACAAAGTCTGTAGGCAGCAGTGCTGCCATGTTGTAATGTCAAAGAGTTAGACACACCTGCATACAGGTTGATGGAGACTTGGTGACATTCATTATGACTCTGTCCACCTCTTCCTGGGTCCATAATGGTACTGTACTTCCCATCTTCATAAAGTCAGCTGTGGTCCAAGATTGGCCAGAGGAAAATGGACTCAAGAGTGTGTGCCACCTCAAGGCCCGGGCCATACAACTCTGTATGCAATGAGCAACAAGCTCTTTTTTGTACATGGTCATGGAAGCTGCATATTGAGGGTGGCAGAGCCACAATATGGAAGGACCCTTAGAAGAGAAGAATGTGCTGATAAGGAACATTCCAGAAAAGACAGCATGGACTAAGCCACTGGAATTTTAGTGTTTGCTGCTGTCAGCACAGCTCAAATCTTAACTCATCTCTACACAGCTTCACTTTGACATTTGCAAACACCAAATTTTCACAAGACTAAGTCAAAGGCTGTAAGTCAGTGATCAGAATAATCACAATCTACAGATTATACCTGGGTTAGTCCTCCAAGTCTCCCCGTATGACTAAAGAAGTATCATTCTTGGGTAGAAAGATGTTACTTCATTAAGCAGGCTACATGAAGAATATGCTGGCATCTTGTGAAAAGGACAGATTATATCTAATAAGACAAGAGCTCCTAAGGAAATCACCCCAAAATTAAATAATCCAACAGCCTGCCAAAATAGTCAGCTCCACGAGGAGTAGACCATGCTTCTTTCAGTCACAGGGCCTTTGTACATGCTGTCGCCTTTGGTGTAATGCCGAAGCCCTCGTTAGTCACTGCCTCCTGTAACAGTGCCCAGCCCGTGGACTGCTCTCAACTGATGACTGAATCAAGAGCATCAGACATCAGTATTCGCATTTATCTAGCTGTTCATCCATCCAGACCAACCATGGTATTGACTCTACTCATATTTTGTGTGTGTGGTATTCACATGTGTGCACACATCACAGACATGAAAGGAGGACATCAAGCATGTAGTTCTATCACTCTGCCTCACTCTGTTGTGACAGGGTCTCCCGCTAAAGCTAGAGCCTGTGGACTTGGGGCTAGGGGGGCAGCCAACTATCACCAGTGAGCCGCCTAGCTTCCCCCACCTCCCTCAGCACTGGGGCTGCAGGTCACACACCAACACCTGACATTTTTACATGGGATCTGAAATCAGGTCCCCAAGCTTGCACAGCAAATGCTATTACCTGCTGAGCATATCCTTAGCCCCTCTAATTCAGAGTGTACGATCCCATACAGACAGACAAATGTCTGTTAATACTGATGAAATGGGAACTGGATAAGATGCTAAGAATCAAAAGAATTAACTGTCAGGCATCCAGGACCTTTTCTGTACAGTCCCTATTTCAGTGACCCGGGGAGACGCCAGGATGAAGTCTATGAGGGCCTCGTTCTCAAGTGCTTCACAAATCATATAAGAGAGACACTGTCTCTGGGTTTCCTTGAAGGTGTGACCCTTACCCTACCCTCAGCAAGGCTAGTCTGTGCTCCTTGTCTCAGGCAAGGAATGAAAACATAGGAAGAAATGTTTCTTCAGAGCTTCAAAGTTTATACTCTGTTGGGAATGAAATGGAATCCAATAAGTATCACTCTGGGTAAATACACCAAGGAGAATGCAGTTTCCTGAGACCACATGAGACAAGTCACCCCACCCGTACCCCACACCACACCCCCAAGACATTGAACAGGATCCGCTCCAGGGAAGACGAGGCATCAGGAAGATTCTAGGTAGGTTTGGAGTATCCTGAGTAGGACAGGAGAGTCCCAGGAGTCTAAGCAGGACTACAGCAACATATGGATCAAGGTAGCTGCTGCCCACAGGTCCTGTAGACAGAGACTGGTCTGGGTGATGTCCATTCTAGCAGATGCCACCTGACAGGTGTCCTCTGGGGACTCGATATATCACACTAGATGTTCTGACCCCAGTCTTCTAGGATCTAGATGCTGCCTCGGGTTTGAAATGCAAGCTGAACGGGGCACAGGTTGGTTTACAAGTAGCCCCTGACTTAATGACATATCAACTTAACTTTTTTCAACTTTACAATGATACAAAAGCAATGCACGTTCAATAAAACCACATTTAAATTAGAACCCCTTCCCCAGGTCAGCCACACACAGTAGGATACCATTGTGATACTTGGTAGTACAGTAAGCCACAGTCCCTGTCCACTATGAGACTGACTAGAACTCTACTGTGTACTGTGTTGCTATGCTCTGATGGCCAATATGTTGGGCACATAATAGCATTGGGGGCATGGTTGAAACAGGCTCTCTCTATGCAGCCCTGGCTGTCCTGAAGCTTGCTATGCAGAACGAGCTGGCCTAAACTAACAGAGCTCTACTTGCCTCTCAAGTGCTGGGGTTAAAAGTACGTACCACCACACCTAGCTCATAATGGCATTTTGACTTATGATTATTTTTTTATTTATGATGGGTTCATCAGGACATGAACCCACTGTAAATTGAGAGACTCAAACAGAAACTGCATCAAATAAAATTAAAGTGAGCTAGGCACATTAGAACACATTCATAGTGACATCCAGTTACTGGCTGGGTAGGACAAGAGGGTTGCTTGAGCCCAGGAGTTTGAAGTCAGTCAGCTTAGGTAAAACATACGGGGGGGGGGGGGGGGGGGGGGGGGGGGGAAGAGAAAGAGAGAGGAAAGGAGAGGAGAAAGAGAGAGAAAGTGGGAGGTGAGGGAGGGAGAGAAGCTTTCAAAAGAAAAGAAAATTTTGTTTGTGACACCAAGAATAAAGTGGCTTTTCCTATCCGTGTACAGAGTCAAGACTACTTCTAACACAACTCTTACGGGTGAGTATAGCTAGGCACTGGGAGCCATGGAAGGCTTTGGAGGGGTTAAGAGGTAAGCAGGGGTCTCTAACTGGTCAAAGCCCTGAGCAGTGATGACAGGAGCTAGTAAAACCAGAGGCAAGGTGGTAAACGCAGAGGCAGGGAAGCTTTGTGTAAAACAGGGGTTTGTGGCTGGCAGTGTGGCTCAGTGGCAGGGTCCTGCCAAGTAGATGCTCAATCTCCATTCTACGAAAGTAAAGAACATAAACTAACAGTGTTTCCCTGGCTTGCCCAGAGCTCAGGGCTGTGCAGGTGAGATCACCAGAGCACTCAGGAGGTCCTGAAGACGGGTCAAGGAATCTGGCTATTGCATGGTAACAGGATCACTAAAGACAACTCAGGGTGTGAGATGAGCACTGACAAGGACGAGCTGGAGGAAGGAGAAGGAATGAGAGGACAGCAGCTGAGACACAGGAGAGACTGAAAATGTAGCAAGAGTCACAGGGAGGGAAGAGAGAAACAAACAGATGGCGGGGAGCAGGGCGGGAACATAGCAACAGCTGATGTGGGGGAGGCAAAGAAGGCATCAGGATGGATGCCAGTGAGGTCCCCAGGCCACCAAAGGCCCAAGCTGAGCAGAATGTGCAGTCCGGGAAAAGGGAGCTAGCCTTGTTGTAAGAGCTGGGAGGTGTTTTAATGAGCTCCAAAATATTATGTTTGATACATAGGTGTGCTGCAGGTGGTAGCATACTCCTATAACCCCGGCACTCAAGATGTCGAGGCAAGAGGATGGTGAATTTGAGAGGCCAACCTGTGCTTGTTTCAAACCCAAAAAATAAAAAAAGGATACATGTGCATGTTACCTCAGTAAGAAATACTAAATGCCCTCCAAAAAACATATTAACAGTAGAAATTCCATTTTAAATGCAGATTCTGAGCTGGAGAGATGGCTCAGCCATTATTTACCACTTGCTGCTTGTCTGGAGGACCAGATCCCAGCACTCACATCAGGAAGCTCCCAATAGTCTGTAATGCCAGCTTCAGAGGATCTGATACCTTTTCTGGACTCCACAGGCATCTGCTCACATAAGCACACACCCACACACAAGATACATAATTAGGAATAAATAAAACTGTTTTGAAGCTGCAAGTTCTGATTCAGGAGGTCTGGGTGGGGCCTGGGATTCCAACAAAGCCCTCAGGGATGCTGCTGCTACTAGCCAAGCCATTAGACTTGGAGCAGCAAAGGACTAGACCAGCATCTCTCCAGAAATGACATGCACATATCTAATACAATCTAGTCTAATACAAGATACAATATATCTCATACAATATCTAATTTTGTGTAACTTGTAATCATGTCATTTTAAGACTTATACAAATTTTCACTTGCAAAAGCAGGATGAGGAACTGGAGAGATGATTCAACAGTTAAGATCACTGGCTGCTCTTCTGGAGGACCCAGGTTCGATTCCCACCAGCATCCACGTGGCAGCTCATAACTAGCCGTAACTCCAGTTCCAATGAATCCTACATCTTCTTCTGGCCTCTCTGGGAACCAGACAGGCATGTAGCGCACAGACATACATGCAGACGAAACACCCATATCATAAAATGAAAATCTAAAAAAAAAAAAGGTGAGGTGAAAATTTCTTTTCCTGTTTTTATTTTTTAGACAAAGTCTCACTGTGGCCTCAAATCTATGATCCTCCTGCCTCAGCATCTCAGGTTCCAGGATTACAGATGTTTACTGTGAAAGGCTCAAAGTTTTCTTTAAATGTACCTAAGGATTAAAAGGTGATCTGAAGAAATAATAAAATATGCCAATAGAAAAGGCTGGCAGAAGTGAGGCAAATGGCCCAGAGTTAGTAGAGTATGTATGCCTACGGGAATCATATAAGCGACACTTAGGAAAACATTCCAGGTTAGAATAAGTATTGGGGTTGTAAAGGGGAGAAAGGTAGCATGACGGGTGATAAGAGAGGATACTTGTAAGCATCTCCCTCGCCTCGAAGCCTGATACTGTGCTGAGGTCATTTGCTCCTCAGACAATCTGACAGGAAGGTATTCGTGTTCTCCCTCACTACCCCAATGAGGATACTGCGACTCAGAGAGGTTGCCCAGGACCACACAGCTTAGGTTTGTATAAGTGCCAGAGCCCAGATGCAAACCGGGTCTTCAAAGTCAGCAAGCAGCTCTCAGCTAGTGTGGCACATCTGAACATCTCTCCTTCAAAGCTGCCTTTGCTGCCATTTTTTTCTTCTCACAGAGCTCAGTGCACCATCCTTGTCAGTAGTATGGAAATTCCAATTCATTCAATTCTGCTTTATAAATCTGGCATATGCATACCCATTTCCAAGAGGCAAACTGAGGCTTACTGGAACTGCACAGTCTTGATTCAGTGTTCATATTTCCATGAGTCCAGATTCAACTTCATCTGCCCTGGTTTCTCACTGGGGAACCATTGCTAATGCACAGACTTTGCTCAAAGGCTAAGTAACTTCCTACCATTTGCTGAACACATGCCCCCAGCACCCTACCCCACCCCCCACTCTCAGCATTTAACACTGGTGGACACATGATACAGTTTAAGGCAATTCAAAGTTTAACCTGTAATCTTGGTGTCAGTTGATGGCTAATAGCTGCCGTGTACCAGATCTCCGGCAGGTGCGGACTTGCCACAAAGAAACATACTCTTCATCTTGGTCTTCTGGAACTGTCTATCCCTAGATAATATACCAATCTGCATGCAGAATGCCACCATCGTTTCTTAAGACCAATCTTTGTTTCAGATATAACAGTAAGGAAGACACTATAAATAACTCATAGCAGCTAATCGATTGGCTTTTTCTAACAGAGATCTGTTCATGTGGCATTACAGCCAATGCCTAAAATACTGTTAATTCGCAAGGAGAGTATTCTAGAAGCAAGGAATTATGTGTCAGACAAATAACACTCCAGACCCCAGCCTCCACCTCCTTTAATTTACGTTAAACATGGTATTTTAGTCATCACTGCTTTTAACTTCCACTAGAAGCCAGATTCTCTGACTTCCCTTTCTTGTCAATTCCCACAGCTCTCTCCTCTCCTTCCTGCTTCCCTGGGTAATTTCTATGCATGCTTTTTCCTGCATCCCTCTCTTTCCTGCTCAGTACAATGTAAGAGGAGAGTGAGATTTTCCTATCTCCTCCAATGGAGACTCCAGCCCTATTCCCTTAATGCCTGCCCATCTCCTGCTGCCATTCATTGGGTACATTCCAAAAAAAAGCTACAAGGCACTGGCCAAGCATTGGTGGGACACAGAAAAAACTCAAGCTCTGCTGTACTTCAGCTACCCCTCTCCAGGAGACCCCCGAGGGGAAGGACACACGAAAAGCACAGCAATGCAAAGCCACACTTTATGATTGATTGGATGGGCCTGGCCCTCAGTTTTGAGCAGAATTCCAACACCATTGTTGGGCTGGGACTCCCTGGTGAGGGAGCAGGGAGCCAGTAGTGTTCCAAGTGGCTGGCCCTGAAGGTCCATTCCCAGATCCAATTGGAGCCTCCAACAAGGGCCAGCCGACATCAGGACACATCAGTGGAGAGTAAGCTAGAAAAGCCGGGAATACAGGAGACCTCCCAGACAATCCACAATCGAGGAGCGGTCATTTGAAGGAAGGAAGGAAGGAAGGAAGGAAGGAAGGAAGGAAGGAAGGAGGGAAGGGCTCCCAAATAAATGGTAGCCAGTCAGGCTTTCACTAAGTGCATCCAGGTCTCAGCTCAAATAACTCCCAGCCTCCTGGGAGGGAACGCTGACACACCAAGAATGACCTTACCTCTCTTAACCCTCAGGAGCAAAGAATTCGGAGAGAATAGGAGAGAAAGTCCCCTGAGGCAATAGGGTCCTGGTTCTGGCCCCATAAAGGGAGGAGCGAGAGAGGCCCCTGCAAGGCTATGAGGGCCTTAAAGTGACTTGAAATCTGTGTCCTCTCCACCCCTCAGCATCACACACACACACACACACACACACACACACACACAGTGACATTCTCACAACTCCTCAGGGTGAGTAGTCACACTCCTTACTTCCATATTAGAAGGATCCATGAAGCAGGCAAAGGAGCTGAGCCATGCCATCACAATCCCTTAGACAACACAAGCTCCTGTGTCTCTGAACCAGTGGTTTTCAACCTGTGGTCATGACCACTGGAAAACACATTTCCGACGGTCTTAGGAACTGAGACACAGTAGTAAAATTATAGTTATAAAGCATAAATTAAATAATTTTATGGTTGGAGGTCATCACAACATGAGGAACTGTATTAAGGGGTCGCAGCATTAGGAAGGTTGAGAACCGAAGGTTAGAGTCTAGACCTTACACTGTTGTGTCCTTTTTCTGCTTTACGGCTTTATTGGGGCTTCATTTACAGAGTCCAAGGTGATGATGTGATGCATGTACACACTGTGAAATGAGGAACACGATCCAGTTAATGAACACATGCATCACCCAGCATACTTTGCTCTCAAGGTAAGAATGCTTACGGTCCATTCACTCAGCCAACTTCATCATAACGATATTGTTAACTGCAGTCACACCACACTGTGCATCACACATTTACACACCCGGAGCTGAGAGTACACACACTTGGCCACATCTCCCCATCTCTCACTCCCACGCTCTAGCCCCAACAACCACACTCTACTCTTTCTGGTTTCGCCTTTTTTTTTTTGTTTTTTCTTTTTCCTTTGCTAAGTTCTCATGTAGCCCAGGCTGTGGCCTCACACTTGATATGCAGCCAAGGATTATCCTGAACTCCTGATCCCCAAGGCTCTACGTTCCTAGTTCGGAGACTGCAGGCTTATACCACCACGCCTGGTTTACGGGCTGCTGGGAATAGGACTGAGCTACATCCACAGTCCTTAGAATTTTCTCTAAGCCTTCAGTTTTGAGTCCAGCTTTGCCCAAAGGGCTGATGGGACAAAAAGAACCTGAAGGAAGTCAGCCTTCCCCTGCCTTCCTTCTCACGGGATAGTAGTCACTCAATCGAAACTGGGTGGCCTGGTGTGCAGTCTGCCTTAGATCCTGAGAGCAGTGACGTGCCCCGCCCCGCCCCGCCTCCCCCACAGCTGCCAGCCCTTGTTTATCAAAACAAACTCCAAGTCCTCTGTCACACCAAGACGGACTCACATAGGGCACATGTGGGGTGAGGCCAAGGGAGAGACAGCAGGGCACAGCCACCTCAGAGGCACACAGCAGACTGCTAAGGCAGCAGCGGTTGTTTTCACGGAAGGACTTGACCCCAGAGTCCCTGACGTGCCACTCAAACCTAAGCTCCCTCCCCACCCTGCCCTCCCCACTACACTCTATGGTATTTTTCCCCAGAGAAGCGTACATCCTCTAAGCCACCCTCTAGCTCACTTCCTCGCACTCCTGCCTCCAAAGGACACTCGGTAGTTGCTACGGTGTTTGAAGAAATGCTGCATACAGAATTTTTAAAAATAGCAACCAAACAGAAATGTATACCTTGAACAAATCATTCCAACAGATGGGATTTAAGGCACTTATTATCCTTCTCTGGTCTGGGACTTTTCAAGCGCTCTGCTTCCAGCAGGCCAGGCTGGGAGCTGTTTGATGGTACCTCTCTGACCAATTACATACTAATTAAAAGACCTCGGTGCACTGGAGGTAGCAGCTTTGCATATGGACTTTAATTACTGGGCCCTAGTTTTGCCAAGAAAACACAAAAGGCTTTTCTGGCTGGATGCTGAGGTGTAGAAGAACACATGGCTTACATGGGGGGTGGGGGGTTGTGATCCAAAGCAGGAAGCCCAGCAGACACCTCCCTCCACTCCCTAGCTCCCTCACCCCCAGCTCCTGTAAAGCCTGTGTACCAGCCTTAACCTAAGTCCCTCAGTCAGGGCCTCTAGAACAAAGGACACTCTCAGTGGACATGGCAGTCATCCTGGACGCCACATATCCCTGAGCCTTCTCTGGATTGGCTGCCTTTTTTTCACCCTTGTAGCCTTTTCTTGATTTAGAACTAAAACCTATGCCGCTCACCCTGCCTACAGGTCTCACAGAGCCTGGCGTCAGGGTGAGGGATCCAGAATTAATATTTGGCAACCCAGAACCCATTCCTCTGTCTCTCTCCTGGCTAAGCCATCCTCGCCAGTGTGCAAAGCTGAGGCAGGGCTGTACCCCTAAAGCAGGAACATGTGACCTGGTCATGACCAACCTGCATAATTAACCCCTCCTGCCCTAGTGTCTGTTTCAAGGATGGGTACTTGATCTGAGTCAGCACTATCTGACGTACACTTGAGGAGACATGTTATCTAAGTCAGGGTTAGAAGTATTGTTCACAGTTGTCATAGGGAACCAGAGATCTGAAGACAGGCATCCCAGGGAAGATGGAACTGAAAGGAGGAAGGTACAACACTGGGCAGTTGCCATGATGGATAAAACCGTTCTTGAATGAATCCGCTCAGAACTGTTTTAAGGGCTCTAAGTCAATAAGTTATTTTTGTGTTTGCACTGGCTCCAGTTGGGCTTTCTATCAATTTGCAAATAAAATCATCCTGTCTGGAAAAAATAAGGTTGGAGGCAAGTTAAAACTGTACAACCCTACAAGGAACACACTTGAAATGGCCTCTGAGGGGCTCTAGAGATCCCGGCCATAGCCGAAGGATCTTGGGCTGGAAACGCTATTGGAGACAAAGCATACACCTCAACCTTCCTCGCCAGGATGTCCCTGCACAGGTGTACACATGAAGGCTGGTAAAGGAAAGCAGTCCCACAGCAGCCAAGTGACAAATCCTTCTTCCCTTTGCTGCCTCAGAGTCTCAAACACAGCTGGGGATCCCTAACACTTTAACCAAACACTGTAGGAACCAACCTCCTTCTCAAGCTTCAGGTAGGGAAAGCATCTTCCCCTTTTCTTTTTATATGGCGGGCATCTCTTCCAATCCCCTCCTGCACGAATTACTTCCATCTCCTGCAACAGTTTCTTCCATCAACTTGTTTGATTGACACTAGCAGCATCCGGTTCCTCCTGTTCGTGAGTCTGCTCTTTCAATTCCTGAAAACCGTTTCTTCTTGAGTCTATGCCACTACAGACCCTGAAGAGCTCTACACTACGCACCTCTGCGCCCTTTAATTCCAAGCCATCAGTTACCTGCCCAGCTTCTCCATCTTTCTCTATTTTCACAAGTAGTTCAAATGCATTAAAAATAGTTTTTTTTTTTACAGTCTGCCTATTAGTACACACACACACACACACACACACACACACACACACACACACCCATCCCTCCAAAATCAATTATTCAAAACCTAGTAGTCTTTTTTTGTTTTTGTTTTTGTTTTTTTTTTTTTTTTTTTTTGAGACAGAGTTTCTCTGTGCAGCCCTAGCTGTCCTAGGACTCGCCTTGTAGAGCAAGCTGGCCTTGAACTCAGATATCCGCCTGCCTCTGCCTGCCTCTAGCTGCTTCTGTCTCCTGAGTTCTGGGATTAAAGGCATGTGCCACCACTGCCCTGCAAAATTTAGTAATCTGTATCTGGTTAAGCTATCTGGTTAAGGTGTTTGTTCCTATGATTAGATTTCAGCTACCTAAAATATTTTTATGTATTTTTCAGGGATGGGGCCTCAGACTGGCCTCTAACTATTAGGTACAAGCAATCCTGCCTTGGCCTCCCAAACGGCTGAAATGCACCACCAAACCTAAGGTTCCTGACACATTTTCAGATGGCTCAGGGTGGCCGTAGAAAGTACATCTAATTATCTATTTCCTGCAAACTCCTTAAGTGACACGATCAGTTATTTTTGCTTCCTGTGACTAAATTCCCCTATTTCTATGACAGATTAATGCCATTTGCCAGTGTTTAATGTTAGCCAAGATCTGGCAATGCGCAGATGGAAAGCTTCATGCAAACGTGAAACAAGGGTACCACTCTCTGGAACCAGCATGCAGTTGGCAGCCCTCAAGAATGGCAATTGCTATTTTTATATTCCTGCCAGAGTGGCTTGTGAATTTACAGGTTGTCAGAGAAAAAGCTATGGGAGTCTGGATGAGATTCACAAACTTATTCGCTTGCTGGTCCAGGTGCAACCATTTATTAGAATGTCGGGCTGGGCAGGGGGGTGGGGGAGCACAATTCAGATATAAACAACTGATACCTTCATCGTCTGAAGTCTCCCTTTTACAGAAACTTACAGAAATACTCAGCTTCTCATGAGTATTATTTGATCATTTGACACAGTAGTGGCTGGCTCCTATTACTAGAAGTTATTCTGGGGTGAGAAACAGGAATAAAGAAAAATTGGTAGGTATTTACTCTGAATACAAATTCTAGGCTTCTCTTAGTACCTGATTAACATAATTAGGTTACTTCCTCTACAAATCTTTCTTCTGAATATTCAGCTTCAGAATGGCAATTCATTATGGATCCAATAATGTACCTTTCCAGCCTGGCTCCTTTACTCTACTGGGGACCAACTTGTATATCTTCTCACACAGCTTCACTGCTTCCTCTCTGGCCAGCATTGCATCTGCCCTGATGCAATGATCGTCAGACCTTCCAAGGGTCTGAGTTCTGGCTTCCAGAGAGGATAGGTGTCCATCCCTGAGAGGTGTGGCCGTCACATCCCAGTGTTGAGAATGTGACTGGTGTCAAACAAGAGTTGGCAAAGAGTGGGGAGAAGCCCAGATTCTCCACTGCCTTCTCTGCCTAACTAAGCTAAGGTATTTGCTCCCTGAACATTCCCAGAATCATGTAGCACAAGACTTTATCACTCATTCGGAAATGGTAGCAACCTGCAAAGCCTGTGTGCGCTCTACTGTTCTCTCCCTCAGTCAGAGTACCTTGCAAGTTCGCCTTCGAAACAAGAATTGTTGCCTTAGCTTTGATCTCCGGCCCCACTCTCTAAATGGCCAAAACTAAAAAGCAGACTTTCTCTAGCCCAGAAATCTCCAGTCTGTCACCAGTGGGCCACCTGCAGCAGACTTTCTGGGGTGCCTGATCAAAAGGAAGGTTCTTGGACCTGCCCCAAAGGGACAGAGGCAGACCTTGGGAGTCTGCAGTATCACCTCAGTGGCCATTAAACACACTGAAACATGAGGGACACTGGTCCAGATTTTGTAGTATGCCTAGGGCTAGAAAGAAAGGTCTACTTCCTTATGCCTCATCTGTGCTCTGACACCTCAGTGCCCCCTTGAGCCTCCTCTTCTTTCACTTCTGAGTTTCCTAGATTGCCTCCCCATTTGCCTTTTTCCTAAAATAAGATCAGATTCAGGAGCTCCGGCTGCATGGTCACAGGAGATGCAATACACAAAGTGTGCATTCCAAGTCTTCCGAGGTAAAGTCCACCGAGCCTTTGAGGGGACAGAACCAGGCTGCATTTGATTCTGATCCCTCTCATTTGTTCCACTTAATTCTTATACCAAGACTACACCCACATCAAAACAACATGCCAGTGAACTCCACAAGAGCAGAGTTGGCTACCTTATCTCCATGCAAACCCAGGCCTAATGATGGACAAATAGGGTGACAGAGATGTAAAATCCATTCCCTTTCTTTTCTCCTTTTCAGCCATCCCACACCTGTGCTGCTCAGTTTAATACTTGATATAAACACTTCTACTGTTTGAGAACTTTCTACTCTCCCTTCTGCGTGACTTTAGCCAAAATCCATTTGATTACACTTGTGTTATTTAGTTTCTCTTTTGTGTCTTTATTCTTTCTGAGTAAAGAAGTGGAAAATGAGCCGGGCACGGGTGGCACATGCCTTGGATCTCAGCACTTGAGAGGCAGAGGCAGGTGGATCACTGTGAGTTCAAAGCCAGCCTGGTCTACAGAGTGAGTTCTAGGACAGCCAGAGCTACAACAGAGAAACCCTGTCTTGGGGCGGGGGGCGGGGGGAGGGAGTAGAAAATGTTCTCCCTGATCCTGATCCTAAGGGCAAAACTTGTTTCCTGAGACATGATAGTCAGAACTGACAAACACTTGCCATGAACTCATAGATCTCTTTCCAGATATTTCTTCATTCAGTCTTCTTCCTCCGCCCCCGGCCTGTTAGTTTTCTTTATTTGTTTTTATCCACATGAGTATTTAGCTTGCATGTATGCCTTTGCATCATGGCCATGCTAGATATTTGTGGAATTCAGAAAAAGATGTCAGATCCCCAAGACTGGGATTACAGATAATTGTGAGCTGCTATGCATACACTGGGAATTGAACCTGGGTCCTCTGAAAGAGTAGCTAGTGAACCGCTGAGCCATCTCTCCAGCCCCTCATTCAGTTCCCTTGAAGGAGGATCCAGGATCCCCTAAGGATACTATACCCCTCAGGTGCTCATGCCCCTGATTAAAATGATGTGGTATTTGCCTGTAACCTGTATCTTCCTGTACTCTAAATTCCTCATTACACCCAATATGAGGTAAATGCTACTTAATTATTGCACACTAGTAAATTATTATGCTGTCTTGTTTTAAGGAATGACAAGGAAAAAGTCAGTATATTTTCAGTCCAGATTTAATTTTTTTCTGATATTTTCCATCCACAGTTGGCTGAATCTGTGATTGTGGAAGCCATGGATACGGAGGGCTAACTATACTATTTTTATCACCTACAGAAAAGTTCTCAGGGCTGTCTGATCACAAAGTCTAGAGTTGAAACCTGCGGTACCCCCTCTCCCTGCTGCTGATGGGGACTTACCCTGCTGTGGCTATCCAGTATCACACAGGTAACTGCCCCTAAGTTCATTCACACTCACAGCTGACCTAAGACAACCCACAGGAGAGTGGGTGGTCAGCCTCAGCATCCTAGGCTCCTGCTCCCTCAGCCAACCCTCTCTCCCTTTCTCAGGCTTAGCTCACAGGCCCTTTGCCATGTGGTTGCCCGTATCTCACCAATACTTCATTTCAGGATAATGCAAGCCGTCTTTGTGTCTAGCTTTCTTACGAGCCTTCTTGCCACATCAAGCCAGGAGCTCATTTCCTCCAATATTGCCTCCACAAACGTCATCTACGCCATCTACCCTAAACCCTGCTTCACATGCTTTCATCTTGGCATCTGAAACGTGTCTGGGAGCATCCCGGGAGACTCACAGTCCTCACCACAGAGTCTCCATGTGGGCCTCTCACAGTTGTTCCTTTGAAGCCCTCAAATCCCTCAGTGAACAGTTGTCTCTTCTTAGTAACTCTGTGTGGACTCTATTTCCTTCAGTCTTTGTCCTGTGCTTTTCAAGCCAACCAAGATCTGAGCCAAGGGACAAGGTTCATTAATTGGCTTTGGCATGCCACTTGCTTCATCATGACATGCATCAAGCTCCCCATTTTATCAGGCTAGAGGCATCCCATCATGGTGCTCGGCCCATCCTAGATCCTTAGGTGCTGGTAACTGGCTCCCGCCCCAAGCTTAGTTTAACTTTTAATGTTAAGTTGGCTTTCCAGCTATTTTACTCTCCAGGCCTGCACATCTGGAACCATTCATAACGTGGTGGTTGAAATTTCCACTAATTCAAATGGAATGCTAGGGACGGAGGCCATCGGAGGCCCTCAGCTTCCCTCAAGTCCAGGCAAGTCATTCCACTGTAAGAAATGCACGTGTCAACAAACATCCTGCAAAGGACTCGCTAGGACAGAGCCCTGAACTCAGGACACGGGAAAAGCTCAGCTCTGGGTGTGGCGGCCCCGAGGTAAGGCTAAGGGCTAAATGGTGTCCCTTCAAAATTCACCTTCTAAGAATAGCAATGTGTGGTTGGAGAGGTGGCTCAGCGGCTTAGAGCACTTGCTCTTCAAGAGGATCAGAACTGGGTTCCTATAACCTACATCACGCAGCTCATGACTGCCTATAACTCCAGCTCCTGGGAATCTGACGCTTCCGGTCTCCATGGGTACTTACAGCCACATAGCACACCCACATGCAGACACACACACCTATATATAATTTAAAACAATGAAAGGAATACATAAATCTTTTTTTAATGATGGGAACACATCTCCTCCTTTCCTCTTCACTCCTCCCACCCCCAACCCTGGCATTATGAAGATACCGTGAGAAGGTAGCTGCTGTCTGCTAGCTGGGAAGAGGATCCTCACCAAAACTCAACCACGTTGGTATCTTAAACCTGGACATCCCAATCCCCACCTTCGGGGAACCAAGAGCTCTGCTACTGATGCCCAGCCCGTGCTCTTTGTTATGAGAGTATAACACGGACAGCAAGCTCCAATGTCCTTGCCCAGTTTACATGGTTTGTAGGTACAGACTAGAATCCAGATACATGACCCTCTTTGTCTGCTCAGCCATTGTGCCTAGGAAGGGTACTGGGGCAGCAAGGGCACTGGGGAAGAAACACATCAAAACCGATGCACCCTCCCATCTTCCCACCCACCAATAAACACAGAATGACTACTTTATATAATCATAAATAGTTCCCAAACAACATATTTACCTGTTTGTAAATGCATGGGGTAATATCCTGGAAAGGTTCACACCGAATGGGCAGCAAGGGTCATCTCTGGATTAGACTCGGGGGTTGGGGAGAAGAAGGTAGGGATGTTGATAAAGGGGGACTTTTGCTGATGTCAGTGATTTAACATGTTTGTCTACAAAAGGAAAGCCACGCAGTCTTGCATATGTCTGCTGAACAAAGAAAGGGACAGAAGCAGTATGCAGGACACGGTGGGCCTAGCTTTCCTGTTTCATGCATCATCTTGCTTTCTAGGCTTTTTCTCTGGAACATGAGGATGGACAGGCTGAAGGTTCTGAGTGTTTGTCCCATGCATGTCATATCCATAGTAGCTGGTGCCATACTCCTCACATGGTAAGCCTGGCTTAGACGCATGTGCCTGGGTTACATTTTGCATATATTTATTTATTTGTTTGTTTATTGGGCCAAGTTGACATAAGCTAGTTATTTGAGAAGGGAGCTCCCCAACAGAGAAAATGCCATCAGGTTGCCTATGGGAAAGCCTGTGATCCATTTTCTTGATTAATGATTGTTCTGGGAGATCATAGCTCACTGTGGGCAGAGCCATCCTTGGACATGGAGTCCCAAATTGTACAAGAAAGCAGGATTTCTCTCTGTGAAGAGAAAGCCAGTAAGCAGCATCCCTCCATGGCCTCTGCCTCAGTTCCTGCCTCCAGGTTCATGCTCTGAGTTCCTCTTTCCTTTTGGTCATGGTGTTTTATCATGGCCACAGAAACCTAACTAAAACAGTGTGCAGGTTTCCATAACTAAAGCAGTCGGGGGAGGGGCAGAGCTCTTCAAGAAGATTCTGTGAGAACCTGGCCAAGAGATACAGTGAAGCCTCAGGACAGGAAACTGGTGGTTCTGGAATAAGCCTGAGTAAGGAGGAAGGGCGTCTGTATGACTCCAAGCTTCAGATGGCTTGCGGGCTCTTGGTGGCACCTGGGAAGCATGCTGGAAGCAGAAGTTAAGGTTCCAGCACTTATGAGAGAGATCGTATCCCCTAGAGTATGCAGCCTTGTGCTTTCTGACCAACCAAGGTCTAATTGGTTCCCATGGAGACTCTGCCCTCCTACAATATACTGGGGTGTTTAAGAGGTGAATATGTCTCTGTGCCACACTGAGCCTCAGCGGAACATGAAAGCTGGGAGCACAGACTCAGGCTTCAGTTCAAATCCTGGTCCCATCACTTGGTAGAATAACTGACTTTCTGATCCAGTCTCCCCAACCTATAAAATGTGGATGGCCCCACTGTTCTCTATGACCCATCCTGGGAAAAGGATAAGAGCTAAACAAAACCTACCTTTGTGGGGAGGTAGCCAGGTAGACATGTGACCTTACCCAAAATACTTCCACAAACACTGCAGTTAACCGTGTGATCCATGGACTTGGCTAAACTATACAACAGAGACTGAAGGGAGCAGGCAGTCATTGTCCACCATACTCACCCACCCCCAGTTCTACAATCAAGCCCTAATTGTCCTGTTGTTGGGAAGAGGTTTTATAGATTTCATTAGAGCCCTTATTACTTGACTTTAACTAAAGAGGTTACCCTTAGTGGGCTCAATTCAATTAGGCACAGGGACTGAGCTTTTCCTGCAAAGGAAGGAAAGGAAGGAGGGAAGGAGGAAGGGAGAGGGGAGGAAGGAAGGAAAGAAGAAGGAAGGAAGGAAGGAAGGAAGGAAGGAAGGAAGGAAGGAAGGAAGGAAGGAAGGAAGGAAGGAAGGACAGAAAACAGACCCACAGACAGACAGACTCCATAAGCTGCTGGATCCCCAGTGACTTTTCCCTTCCTTTCCTGTACGTCCCCTTTCAGACAGCTGTGCATAAGCTGCAGCCAAGATTCATGATCTTTTCCCTGCAGATTTCAGCCTCACTTACCCATCTGAGCCCACAGTCACCTAAGCAGCCTCTGTGTAAGACAACTCTTAGCACACGCAATCTCCCAAGGTTTTGCCCCTCTAGCTGAGTCCTGAGACTCATTTCCTGCAAGTGTTAACTTGAGGATAAAGTAAAGCTACTTCCTCTTTCCCACGTTAAATGCTGTAAAGTATCCAAGAGCTAAATGCAATCAAAATAGAGTCATTTCTCAGTATTTATAACAGTTCTGACCTACAAAGTCACTGTAAACCTTGAATTAGTGATTCCAGCATCACTGCTTCTGGGGAAAACTGCATTCATTCATTCATTCATGTATTCATGCATGGTAGGCAAGTATTCTACCACTGATCTACATCCCCAGTGCCACTTTTAGAGAAAATATGAGTTAGGTCCTGTTTATCCCTGGATGGAATGGCGGATGGTCCTGCCTCATAAAGTAGGAAAAATATTCTGGTACTAGGTAGCCGTAAAATCAACAAATATCTGTAGTAATAGCATCAGAAGGATTGAAATAAGAACCAGTAATGATGTGCTGAGGCACTTACAGTGTGCCAGGCACAATTCCAGATACTCTGCGTGCTTTACAGTGTTTACATGACACCAAATGCATGACAAGGCTGTAGAAGTAAGCCAAGGGGAAATGGCATTCTCCTACAGTGCCAAGGGCCTCAGTCTGCCCAAGACTGATGCGTTTCCTAGTTAACACGACTCGGTGTTAAAACTCAGGAAATCTTTGGGACACCGGAATAGCCGGTTGGTCAGCTTAGGCTGGTCACACCAACCTGGGCCCAAATTCTAACTTGTCTATCTAGGAAGGGTAACAATGTCTTTAAACCTTAGTTTCCCCATTTATAAAACAGGTTTACCAACAGCACCACCCTCCTAAGAGTGTGGTGGGGGATCAGAGATAGAAAGCCCTTGACACATCCCAGGTACATATCAAGAGAGCTTGAGCTCTCTCCCATATCAGAGCAAATGGTACAATGGAGATTTCAGTCCAGGACTGGACAACTAAACTACATTTGAAGTCTCCCAGTACTTACTACATGCCCATCCAGGGACTAGCTGCAGCTCTGGGAGGACAGAAGAGAAACAGCAAAACGAAGAGTGCAGTAAACTGGGCAAGGCACTTGTAAGGTGGAAACAGATGGGTCAGGAGTTCAAAGCCAGCCTCAGCTATATCATGAGTTTTAAGCTTGGACTGTATAACATTCTGTCCCAAGCAACAACAAAAGTCATGTCAGCTTTCAGCTCCAACAAGACAACACAAAATTTATAAAAACAAGTATCTTCAGACATCAGGTAAGTTTTTCAACAAAGCACAAGACAGGGATTCCCTGAGAAGGAGGGGGGAATAAAGTGAGCCTAGGAGCACCCAGCACCCTGTCTAGAGAGGGGCTCCAGGGCTACTGCAGGGACTGAGTAGGTGGGTCAATCTAGGGGCATGCTCAGGAAGGAATGGTTCGGTTCCACCCAGCCAGATTAGAATGATCTCCTAACACGGACAGCATTGGTAGAGTCCCTCAGAGCAGACCTTTCCCTACTGAGCCCAAATTAGCTCAGGAGATACTGGCAAACCGCTCCTTTAATACTAAGTATTTCCGGCTGTGGATCACAGGGTCACTGCTGCAATGCCCCAGAGTTCTGTTGCCAGAGCATTAAAGCAGCCACAGACAAGATGTCAACAGACAGCCATGGTGTGTCCCAATAAAACTTTATTTCCCAATACGGGCAGCTGGACTGTGGGGCATAGTGCAGCAACCTCTGGTTTAGATAAACACTATTCTAGACTCACCCTAGCTGTGTGAAAGCAGGCTCACAGGGATCAAACTAGTTCCAAGGAACTCACTGCATCTCAGACCAACCAAGTTCAAACACTGACTAGAGATGCAGAAATCCAGCATGCTACGATATAGAACTCACAACATGCAAATCTAGAGTTGTCAGATCTGCAAAGATCAGGAAAATACAGCCTGTAATGAGGGGGAAAGCAGTCAAAAGAAGTAGACCCAGAAAGCACCCAGATGACAGAGTGAGCACACAGACACCAAAGCAGAATTACAACATTATACTCCACAAGGATAAAGGAATGCAGGGACGGGAGAAGAATGGGAAATGGGAAAGGTCACATCTGCAGAGAAAAATAAAATACATTGGGCAAGCCTCGGAGCCAATTAGAGGACAGCAGTTAATGAATTTAAAATCACAGTAGTGAAGTTAGAAAGACGGCTTAGCAGGTAAAGGCACTTGTAGCCAAGTCCAGTGGCCTGAGTTCGAACCCCAGGACTCACATGATGAAAGGAGAGAACTGGCTCTTCTGCAAGTTGTTTTCTGGCTTGCTTACACACACACACACACATAAATAAATGCACTCAAAAGAAACCATCTCCGGTGAAATACTGATAGTGGAGAACAATGAAAAAGGAACAGAGCATCAGTAAACCGGGACATCTGTAAGCAAGCAGATGTGTTTCCAACAAGAACTCAGAGGAAAAAGAGGACAGGAAGTGGAGGAAGAAAATACATATGAAGATACAACAGCTAAAATTTTCCACATTTGGTGAAACTGAAAGCTCACAGAGCAATAGTCTAGACAAATCTCAAATTGAAGAAACATAAGGAAGGGCCTTGAGATGCTCAGAGGGAAACGCACTTGCTGCCAAACCTGAAGACATGAGTTCAAACCCCAGAACCCATGTGAGAGAGGAAAAGAACAAACTCCTGCAAGTTGTCCTCTGACCTAAACACACACACACACACACACACACACACACACACACACACACACACAAAGAGATTTTTTCTTTCTTTCTTTCTTTTTTTTTTTGGCATTTTGTTTTTGGATTTTTAGAAACAGGGCCTACATAGTCCTCACTCTGTAGAATTCACTATGTAGACCAGGCTAGTAATTTTTTTTTCTTTTTCCTTTTTAAAGACAAGATTAGGGAGATAGCTCAGCAGTTAAGATCACTGTTTGCTCTTACAGAGAACCCAGGTTCTACTCCTCAAACCAACATGGCAGCTCACAATTGTCTCTAACTCCACTTCCAGGGGATCCAATGCCCTGTTCTGGCTTCCCCCTGTACTACACACACATGATGCACAGACATACACACAGGCAAAACACCCATATACATAAAATAAAATTAAAGAAAACAAAAGAACTGTCAGGGTTCAGACTTTGCCCCTAAAAACCCCGGGATAGCACCACCACTACTGGCTGAAGAAAAGGGAATAGTTGAAAACCTATCCTCAATAAAAAACATTTGTACACAGAGTGCACACAATGGAACGGTGGCTGGAGATCCCACCACTGCCCCAACATGGATGAACCTGAACTCAATGGCCTCATTAAGTTAAATGAAATAAAAGTAGATACAAAAGGGCAAATAAGGACTTACCTTACTGACATGTGAAATCCAAACAACGAAGAAGTCAGACATCACAGGTGGAGAATAAAGCAGTGGAGGCAGGGAGAGAAAGATGTAGGGAGGAGCACAGGATGAACAGGTCTGAGGACCTACAGTATGTTCTGAGGCTGTATCTGACAAAATTGTACTGCCTTTAGGATTCCACCAAGTGACTCGATTTTAGCTGGTCTTAACTTTAAAACAGAGTAGGAGAACTAGATATGATGAGTGTGGGGTTTCTCTACCACAGTCATTTTAACCAACTGTGCTTTATTTTTTAGGTAATTTTTATTTTCTGTTTTGAGACAGGGTCTTTCTATGTAGACTTGGCTGTCCTGGAACTCAATATATAGACCAGGTTGACCATGAACTCAGAGAGATCTGTCTGCCCCTGCCCCTGCCCCTGCCCCTGCCCCTGCCCCTGCCCCTGCCCCTGCCCCTGCCCCTGCGAGTGCTGGGATCAAAGACTGGAGCCAACAAGCCCAAGGGTGCTGGTTAGTTTTAAATGTCAACTTGCTACAACCTAAGGGGAAAACCTCCATTTGGGAGTTTCCTAGATCACACAGGCATGTGGTATTGTCTTGATTGTTAATTAATGGAGGGCCCCATCTACTGTGGTCCTGAACTATGTAAAAAAGTCATGGGGAGACAGGCAAACTGAAGACAGCTAACAAGCAGCATCCCATGGTTTTTGTTTCGTTTTGTTTTCTTGATGTACTGCTTTAGCTAGGAGTTTCTTAGTCAGAGGCCATGCTGGGTGAAATAGTAAGTAAGCCTACCTTCGAATTCCTGACTTGATTTCCCTCAAGGATGGACTGTAAAAACCTGGAATTATAAAATAAAATCAAGCCTTTCTCTCCCTAAACTGCTTTTGGTCATGATGTTTTATCGCAGCATCAGAAATGAAACTAGGGCACCCAGATATATTTCATACCATCAAGCTGTAATCCAGCAGTTCTCAACCTGTGGGTCACAGCCCCTTTTGGGGGGTCAAATGACCCTTCCACAGGGGTCCCCTAAGGCCATCGGCACATCAGATACTTACATTACAATTCATAACAGTTTTGTTACTGTTATGAAATAACAATGAAAATAATTTTACGGTGAGGCCACCACGGCATGAAGAGCTGTATTAAAGGGTCGCAGCGTTAGGAAGGTTGAGACCCACTGCTGTAATCTTCAGAGAAAACAAAATTTAAAAAATAAAAAAAGGTGGAGTCTGGTGTAGTGGTGCACGCCTTTAATCCCATCATAGGAAGGCGAGGCAGGCAGATCTCTGTGAGTCCCAGGCCAGCCTGGTCTACAGAGTGAGTTCCAGGACAGCCAGAGCTACACAGCGAGACCCTGTCTAGAAAAATAAAAAAATAATAATGCAAAATTTTAAAAAGTTTTATGCAGAATAGCAACTCTTAGAATTCAATTATATGATGAAAGAAACCTAAAAAATAAGGTGGATAAAAGAAGTGTCTCATCTGCCAGGTATGGAAGCCCACACCTTCAACTTTAACTTTTTAACTTTAACTCTAAGAAGAAGAGGCCAGATCTCTGAGTACAAGGCTACCCTGGTCTACAGAGTGCGTTCCAAGACAGTCAGAACTACACAGAGAAACCCTGTCTCAAAAAACAAACAACAACAACAAGCACACAAACAAACAAACAAAACCACCCCAGTTGCCTGGGTAGCAAGAGCACAGGTAAGGGATTAACTAGATGAGGAGTACTGAGGGGTTAAGGAATGTTCCATATTGTGACTGGGGTAGTAGTTATAAGGCTTCATGTACGTCGAATACGGTAACACACACCGGAACACTCAGAACTCCAGAAACAAATGCATGACTGTTGTAAGGTCAAGGTTAGCCTAGGATACAGGAGAACCTGTCCCAAACTGGGGGTGGGGGTGGGGGGGGTGACTTTATACTTTGGTCTAAACCCATTGAATTATATACTTAAAACTGATTATAATACCTTGAGTTAGTATCTCACTAAAGCTGACCAAAAAAAAAAAAGTATAAAAGTGTAAAAGTATATAATGAGGCTGGAGAGACGGCGCAGCAGTCAAGGGTGTCTACTGCTCTTGCAGAGGGCCCACGTTTGGTTCCTAGCACCCACACCAGGCAGCTCACAATGACCTGTTACTCCAGCTCAGGGGGATCTGCCCCCTCAACACTGGGGTTACTGACATCTTTACATTGGTATGGAAGAACACTACAGTTCTCCTGCTTATGTGGCAAGCACTTTACTGGCTGAGACATCTCTCTAGCCCATTTTTCCCTTTTGAGACAGGATGCCTGTTTCTGGTGTATATTTTTGCATGTGCATGTATGCCGTATGTGTGTATGTCTCTATGTGTTTGTGTGTGTGTGTGTGTGTGTGTGTGTGTGTGTAGGTACACTTGTGTGTCTGTGCGTGTGGAGCCCTGAGGTTGATATTGGGTGTCTTCTTCAAATCACTCTCCACCTCTGTGGACATCTGCCCTCACACGCATATACCTACACACATACGTATAATTTTAAAAGGTGAAAAACAGTGGACTGAAATCAGCAATGAGGCAAAAGAGGAAAGCGGAAGACTTCCCTAGGGAAAAACATTCCACAGTCTATATTTAACTCATCTTCTAAAATATTTATTTTGGTTTACATTTTCTAGTATGCATAATATACTCATACATTAGCATATGTATATATAATTTATAAGTGAGTATTCAGACATTGAGATCTGTACTCCATGTTTTTTTCCTGCTGATAGAAACCCATTTAAAGCCCTTGGAGACCTCAGACTTCCCATGGTAAGGCTTTAGCGTAGTAGAAGCAGAAGTCGGATGGTAAGAGTTACTGAGGTGTGACTAACAAGTACATTCCTTCAAGATGGAGAGAGGAGGGAGAGCTTCGGGGCTGGGAAGAGCCAAAGGAAGTGTTGGTTTTAAGGGTGGGCCATTTTAGTAAAGGTTAAAGGGAAAGAGTCAGAAATAAGACTTGAGAAAGAAGAAAAAATGTGTTTGCATCTCGGGAAATGGTCTGGTGAAGAGCTAAAACAGAGGCAGAATGAGAAAGTTGTCACTGAGAGGTGTGTGTGTGTGTGTGTGTGTGTGTGTGTGTGTACACCAACAGGTAGAGGCCAGAGCTTGTGTGGGTGCCCTGCCCTCCTCTACCACTCTTCCCTGGAGGTCAGTAGCTCAGCTAGTCTGGCTGGCTAGCAAGCCAAGAGGATCCACTTGTCCCCGCTCCCTCGGCACTGGGTTACAGGCGTAATCTATCTGGTCTCGAGACCAGGTTTTGCATTGTTGCCCAAGTTAGTCTAAAGTTCACAATCCTCTTGCCTCAACTCTCAAAGTGTTGGGATGACGGGCGTGTGCCGTCGCGCCTGATTGATGGTCTCCTCTTTCGATGCCAAGGTCATTAGAGTATGGAAGGTGATGGGTAAGGTATGGTATAGACATGGTCTTCGGAAACACCAGACAAGCAAATAGCATTTGGGAACGACTTGATTCTTCCATGTTAATGGGAAAGTAGATAAGCCTCTAGCATCTGTTGTCTTTATGGCGCCAGGACCTACCACACAGTGGAAGTCCTGACCTGACTCTCAGATGCTCTGCAGCAGTTAGCACTGAAGGAAACATTCCCTAACGCTGACTCCAGCATCAAAAACCAAACCAGAGGACGGTGGTGGGAATTCAGTGGACACTACGAAACTAATTTCGGCTCTTTGGTAATTCAACGTAGGCTAAGACTTCCATATTGCCTCTGAAGTTAATTTTGGACCCAGTGGTCAGCACTAATGTGGGTGTGGTGGCTGCGTGGGTGGGACCACCAGGAAGTACGGAAGTAAAGCTGGTGAATCAGGTTGAGGCCTGACTCACCCAGGACCATGGGAACAGGGACTCTGAGGCTAGTGGCCTCATCTCTGAGCAGCACCAAGGCCTTCAGGGACATCATTAGTGGTTGTGAATGCTTGCCCAGCACTCCTCACAGGATGGCTGCCAGGCCTGCCCACATGCCACTTGGGTAATTATGTCCGACTTACCCTACTGCAGGTTCAGGAAGCTAGAAGTGGACTTCCCGGTTTAATCTCTCTGAGCAAGGCAACAGCCGGGCCTTCAAGGTGCACTTCCTCCTCTTTGCTACTTTGTGCAGGAGAACTCAGCAGGATCGGGAGGAGGGCCAGCTGCAGAGCATCTTCTCACTTGGCTCCCCGCTGTGAAGCATCTTCTCTGGAGAAACTCAGGCAGCTCTCTGGCTAGTGTAGGCACCTCTCTGCTTTCCCCCTAATTGGTAGCAATTCTGTCGGTGGTTCAGAGGCTGTCAACTCCACCCCAGGTACAGTGGGGCACAGGAACCATCTGGTTCACCCAACACTGCAGTGTTTCAGCCAAAATGGCTGCTTTAACAATGGTGTTCGACCTAAAGAGTGAAAACCCAGTTTTGAGAATTCCAAGAAAACCAGAGAAGGACACTTGCCCACCTCTGTTCATGCCACTGAGAGCACAGAATACAGGCCAAATGTTGCTAGCAATTGTGCTTTTCCTCTGAAGAAGAAATTAAATGACCCATGTGCTAAGAATTGCCTTGAGTTCTGAGGAACACCGTTGCAAGTGATTCCCAATCAACTCTGTACGATATAAGTTCTCTCATATGAAATGAGATGGTATACTTTGAAGGTAATAGCATTAACCATGTTGCTCACTAGTAATATTTAAGCCTTCCATGCCTCCAGTTTCTTCACCTATAAAATGAAGCTAAAGTCAGGCTCAATCTTGTATGCTATCTAGCAAGATAGTGAGTTGAATATGGAAAGAACTGAAAAGAACATAAATTTTAACTATGACGTTCATCATCATTTCCAGTTAAAAGACAAAAAAACTGGGACCGGAGATGAGGCTAAGTAGACAACTATGTATGTGTGCTTGATATTTTGTAAAACCCTGGGTTCAATTCCCAAGAGAACAATTAATTAATTAACTAATTATTTAAGACAAGGAAACTGAGCCACAGAAATGCCTTGTCTCTGATGGTACAACTGATAAGCAATGGAGGAAAGCTTAGACTGTGGCTGTTTCTCCAGAGACTTTGGCCTTAACTGTCAAACACAACTTCTTCCACACTGGCCACCCTAGGGGACATTCCACATGAAAAGAAGAAAAAGTAGCCAAGCTGAGGAATGGGAGAGCAAGACTGTCCTAAGAATTGTGTGCACACCCCACACCCCCAACCCAGCCGAGCAAAAGCCAAATCCACCACTGTTTTTTGATATTTAATCAAGAAAATCCCTTCCATCTTAATCCAGTTTGAATCAGGGTGAGGCTCTGGTAATTAAGTTTTTCTATACACTTGACCAGTGCAGCAATCCAACCCTCATACTCCAAACTGCTCTTAGTTCCTGGGCCTGGCTAAGGCAAGAGGGATAGCCATGAGAGACTCAATTCCAGGACTCTGCAAACAGAGCTTTTTCCAGATCATTTGTTCTCTTCCCTTAAGCACCTTCTACATGCCAGACGCTGTGTTAACATACTCTGGGTGGTTGGGCACAAGGCTGCATGAAAAGATCAGCAGTGTTCCCTCTGGTATACCAATTAGGGCCACCTGCAGCCTGGGGCAGACTCCTGGTCATCCAGTTCATCAGAACAGAAGTCGCTGGCATCTTGTGATCTGGGCCAGGTCTTTCCCAAACTCTGCATATTCATTGCTGCAGCTGGACTCTAGCTCGTCTTCAAATGGAAGAGGTAATGGGGAATTTCTGTACAGACTAAATTATTCATATCCATCGAACTACATAAGCAGCATTCAATCTCTATCTCTGGACACAAGTCTCTGCCCAGAGCAAAATATTCGATCGAGGTCTGGACAGGAAATGCAGATATAAAATGAGTGACTTAATACACTCAGGCGAAGCCTAGGCCAGCAAGGTGGCTTGTTCCTTTTTCTGCATCTAATCTACTCACACAGAGCCTGCGTGTGTGTGTGCGTGTGTGTGAGTGTGTGTGTGTGTGTGTGTGTGTGTGTGTGTGTGTGTGTAGGGGATACTTTTGATTTTTTTACATCATAAGTGTCATAGAAAATACACAATGAAAACCCCAATGATTCCTCAGAGAATTTGCTGGCCTCCCTCATCTTCTTTGATTCCCCTGCCTCCTCTCCACATCCTTTGAACTTCTAAAAAGACACTTTGAAGGCATGACAGAAAGCAGTTTTTCATCCATGCTCCTCTTTGATGATCTCGCTATTCATCGGAACTGTAGAGTCCACAGGATGTCAGCGGGGAGAGCTGAAAGTCAATACTGACTGAGGAAAGGCCACGTGAGAGCCTGGGCCGCTTTGGTCAATGGAATGGGAGGCTAAAGAAGGATGGAGGAAGAGCTGAGGAGTGGAGGCAGAATTTCTGGCCACTTGCATCTTCACAGCGGCAACTCATGAGACAGGCTTCAGATGCAGAACCCAGGGGCAGTGCACGCCTGTAGAGTCTTGATGACACACTTCCCTCTGCTTTGACCTCTAACCCCAGAGCTCTTTGTCCATCCTCAGATTTCTGCCATAACCCAGTTCCTACCTGGGGAAAAGCATTAGGATGTTTTGACAGTTCCACCTTCCTCTAGGTTCCCTGGTGAATGATTCATTCAGTTCCCGTGCTAACTTGATACTTGGTGGGGAACAGTGTGTGTTGAGGCTGGGGGGGGAGCAGTCACTGAATAAATTATTGGAAACAAAGACTTTTATAGATGACTCTCAGGAAGCCTAAGGCCTTCAAAGAAGCAGCACTGGTCCCTGGCCTTGGGATACGGGTGCAGTGAGAGTCAATTGAGCTATGCAAACCCAGAGGGAAAATGAGTTACTTTGAGATGCTGTAGGTCTGGTTGATCCTGGGACAGGGTTATGAGCATTGAGGGGAGGGAAGAGAAACATCTTCATCCAACTACAAATATTAACTACAGCAAATTCTACTACTCCAGAGATTTTGATGTTAGCTGGGAAGTAAAAGAATTCATCTGCTCACAAATATTTACTGAGCCCTGGTCATAAGCTCTGGGAGGGTAAAGTGGGTAAAACAGATGAAGTACCTGCCCTGCGCCAAGAGTTAAGAGGCCAAATGTGAAAAGCAGGTCTACTTGCTATGTACAACTATAAATTGAGACACGTGTCTGGAAGGATATTATGAAAACATACAATCCAAGCACAACACTATTTGCATATAGACAACAAGTTACATGAAGATCAGACATTTAAACTCCGACCTGAAGTGGGGAAGGAGCTAAGAGGCACAGTAGGAATAGCACGATGTGTGTGTGTGTGTGTGTGTGTGTGTGTGTGTGTGTGTGTGTGTGTGTCGGGGAGGAGAGGAAAGACAGCATTTTATGCAAAACACACAGCATAGAGAACAGTACAGTTTAAGGTGAGGCAAATTGACAAGTCAGCAGTGTAAGCAGAAAACCCTCTAGACACAAAAACTCAACAAATGTGTACTGAGCCCCCATGATACCCAGATACAGTTCTGAGAATATAGCAGTGAACTTGGTACACAGAGCCCCTGGCATCCCAGAGTTTGTGCTCCAGATGTTAACCTAGTTGGGACCCAGATACTGGCAGAGCCACCAGTAGCTCAAACTACAGAGGTGCAGTGAGTACAGGCACAGTCCCACTTCATACATTCATAGGACAGTCCACAGCATAAAACCTCAGACTCACAAAGAGAAGAACAACTCTCACTCTTCCCTGCACAGATGTGTGCTAAATAGATGCCACCCATAGGAATGCAGCAGATGACGATGGGGTAACCTGAGTCAGATGAGGAGGAGATCCTCCCCCGACTCTTAGACTCCTGCCTCACCTGGACAAGGTCTGGAAGTGCCCAGTGGCTCCTCTATGAGCCGGCAGAAGCTCTGAAGTCCATTCTAGCATATGGTTTGAGATATGGACTTCTTAAGTCGACAACTTGACTTTCTTCTCCCAGCCTCACCACTCACAAATTGGGCCCAGCATGCAAACTTTCTGCTCCCCAGCTACTTGGCCTATCCAACATGGTGACTAGAACCTCATTCCAGAGAAGCCATCAGGATTAAAAGTTGAAGGCACCCGGGGATTGCTAACTTAGCGTCCGCTACTGTGGCTGATATAGCCTATCCGACTAGAGGCGCCTGCTTTAATGTAATTTTCATAAATCACACAATTACAAGTCAGACAATTGAACACCATTCGCAACCCTCTCCCCTTCATTCATCCATTGCCAGGGAAGCCAAGGCATAGCTCAGCATCCACCCTGCATAACCCCAACACTTCAAAGTCATGAATGCTCATTTCTGAGAATAGTGTAGCAACCACAGGAAGCATGCTGCAGCGGGGAACAACTGGCTGTATGAGTCCCACAGGACTCACTCGGAAATATCTTCCATTCAGAAAGACTTTGTGAATTTTCCATTGCAAATATTTAATATCGAATTGGGTTCTTTCTTCCGCCTCTGCCAGTGGAGTGCTCAAAATAATTTTAATATTAGCCTAAGCCAAGGAAAATTAGAAAAATAAATCTGAAACATTTCCTACCCCCACCATCCGTCTCCTGCTCTCTCCCTGCCCGTAACATATCCCAACGCCAAAATTCAATGATGTGAAATCAAGCAGCTGGAGAAGCGACTCGTAAAAACAGACGGCACGGCTCACAGGCCGTCTCTGCTTTTCCACCTTAGGACTCTAGGCTACTCTGAGAGTCTTTAAGCTTCAGCTTCCTGCTCCTTAAGATGGGAAGGTGAGATGAAAGAGCTTGCCCACCGGCTGACTGCAAAGAAAATGAAGTCATATATACTGGAAGCGCCATGGCAGAGCATCCTGTGCTATTTCTACCTACCTGTTCCCACTGGTGATACAGGTCATCCAGACAAGGCCTGCGCACAGCAGGGCCAGTGCATCAGGAGGGCAAGAACAAGATCATCCTTGGCCAGAGCTGAGGTGAAGAGGCTTCCCGTGTTCCTTGTAAAGCCAGGATGGAAGGAAAGATGTGCGTAAAACTTAGTCTATCGGAGACCATTTAAATGACACGTTCTTGTTTGTTTAAGGGTTTTGTGTGCAGGTCAGAGGCAAACTTGCAGATATGAGTTCTCTGCTTCCACTTGTAGATCCCTGGGATCAAACTCTGGTCTTCCGACTTGGCAGCAAGCACCTTTACCTGCCCAGCCACCTCAGCAGCCCTTTGAACTGCACTTAGAACTGCCTTCCTTAGTTCCTGAGGATTCCAATGCCCAGTCAGAGTTGACAGGAAATCACTATCCCAATCCTGGCCTTTACTAGAGCATTCAACAACCTCTCTAGAGTTTTCGCTCATCCTTTTTTTCCTCTATGTACAAAGCAATGAAAAGTCTCAGGATTCCTGGAGCTTACTGCCTGGAAGACTAAACCACAATGTCATAAATATCAGTGATTCTGTGAAGGAAATAGAAAGTGGTTGATACTCAGAGCCCCCGCCCCCACCCCCCGCCCGGCCACGTGAAAATCACACCTGGATCTGGAAGGATGACTAAGGCTCTTCTGTCTAAGTAGTCTCTACTGTTTCCTAACTCCCTGTGAAAGCTGGCAAGATACAGACTCCAGATACAGCCCCAGAGATGGCCCTAATATATTACCAGAAACACATGGTTTTTGCTGGAACGACCACAGACTAAAAACAATCATGGCAACAGTCATGGTTTCATGAGCACAAAGTCCATACCAGGCCTGGGTGAGCGCCTCTGCTGGGTCCTCACATGACCTCTGCAGCAATGGGACGAGGATGCTGTCATCACATCTGCATTTTACTAACAGGGAAACTCAGAGCTCAGAGAGGGCAAGCCCAGCCTCAGCCGGCTCAGAGCAGGTGGGACAAAAACTGTCAGGACCATCTTACCCCACCAACCACACAGCTTCCCTGCAGCTTTTGTGAGGACATACAGTGTTCCCTCATTTACACTGGGATGCTAGGTTAGTCATCTGAGGAAATGAAGACATTCAGATGGCCCACTGCACCCAAGAACTGCTAAACTCAAGCCAGCTTTTGTGAGACATGAGACAATTTTGTTGTTGTTTTTCAAGACAGGGTTTCCCTTTGTAACTCTGGCTGTCTTGGAACTCACTCTGAAGACAAGGCTGGCCTCAAGCTCACAGAGATCCACCTGCCTCTGCCTCCCGAGTACTGAGATTAAAGGCATGTGCTACCACCTCCTGGCCAAGACCATTTTTTTTACGTTTTTTTGTTTGTTTGTTTTTTAGTTTTATGTGCATTGGTGTTTTGCTTGCATGTATGCCTGTGTAAGGATGTTGAATCCCCTGAAGCTGAAGTTCAGACAGTTGTGAGCGGCCATGTGGGAGATGGGAACTGAACCTGGGTCCTTTGGAAGGGCAGCCAGTGCTCTTAACCACTGAGCCACCTCTTCAGCCTTGATAGAAGTCAATTTTTAAACCAGGATTTGTTGCTGACATTTAAAAGTTAGAAGAGTTTATGGTAGAGGTGATGGCCCAGTGACAGGGCACTTGCCTAGAGTAAGCAAAACCCTGAGTTTAATCATACTAAAAAAAAAGAAAAAATAACGCGATTTAACATAAATCTAAACACCTGATTTCTCTTTTTAAAAGTACTACAGGAGCCAGTGAGATGGCTCAGTGAATAAGGACACTTGCTGCCAAGCCTGATGACCTGAGTTCAATCCCCAGGACTCACACAATAGAAAAGTGACTCCTGCAAGCTGTCCTCTGAGTTCCACTCATGCACACCCCATGCCTCTGAAATGAATAAATACAACAAAAGTTAATCATCATAAATTACTGGGCTGAGGGTGTAGCTCAGTTCGTAGAGTGCTTGCCTAGCATGCACAAGGCCCTGGGTTCAATCCCCAGCACTGAATAAATTGGGAATGGTGTTACGCTCTTCTAATCCTAGCACTCTAGAGGTAAAGACAGACATTCCAGTTGAGATCATCCTCAACTACATAGCTAGTCAAGGCCAGCATGGCTATATAAACCATGTCTCATGAAGGAGGGGAGGGGGGCCGAGAACGATTATCACAAGCTGTGATGACCTATGCCTATACTCCCAACCACTCAAGGGAGCTAGGGCAGAAAGAACTTATGAGCCCAAGAGTTCCAAGTCCGCCTGGGTACCACAGCAAGACCTGGTCTCAAAACATGCATATATGGGGGAGGGAATGGGAGAGGGAAAGAGAAGGGAGATGGGGAAAGGAGAAAAGAAGAGAGGCGAAGAGAAAGGACAGGAGAGGAACAGAGAGAGAAGAGAGGAGAGTCAGACAGATTTGAGAGATGGGTCAACAGACAGAGGCACTTGCCACCAAGCCTGAAAAGTTCAATCCCAGATCCACATGGTAGGAGAGAACAGACTCCCGCAATTTTTTTTCAATGTGTGCATATGTGTGTGAGCACACACATACACACACGGCCTTAGTTATGTTCTATTTCTGTGAAAAGACACCATGACCAAGGCATTTAATTGGAGCTTTGCTTATACCCTCAGAGGGTCAGTCCTTGATCGTCATGGCAGGAAGCAGACAGGCATGGTGTTAGAGCAGTAGCTGAGAGCTTTACATCCTGATCCACAGGCAGCAGGCTGAAGGACTGGGCCTGCTATGGGCTTTTGAAATATTAAAGCCCACCTCCAGTGAAACACTTCCTCCAACAAGGCCATACCTCCTACCCCTTCCCAAACAGTTCCACTAACTGGAGACCAAGTATTCGAACATATGAACCTCTAGAGGCCATTCTCATTCAAACCACCACACAGATAAAGTGCATGCCTTTAATCCCAGCACTCAGGAGGCAGAGACAGGAGGATCTTTGTGAGTTCAAGGCCAGCCTGGTCTACAGAGTGAGTTCCAAGACAGCCAGAGTTACAACAGAGAAACCCTGTCTTGGAAAAACAAACAAATCAAAACACATGCAGATTCTTTGGTGTCATTGGTCCCATATTGTCACACAGCCACAGTGCCTTGAGCTGAGACTCTGCCTCAGGACTACCCGAGGCTGACCTCTGACCTCCACATGCATGTCACAGCACTCTCACTCCCTCACACACAAGCATAAATACACACTGTACACACTTAAAAATAAATATTTTTAAAACTAAACTTCGTCACATTGACTTAACTGCCTGTTTGTCCATCACTAGGACAGGAACTGGGTGGTCAGGGCTGAGCCACTCCTAGCTCACAGAGGACGAAGCTAACCAACTATGCTGGCTTCAGACTTCATTGAAATAGCTAGCCTAACCAACCTAGCTTCCATCCAATGCTCCTCACACTCTCTGGTACTCTGAAGATTTGTGCAAGGGCCCTCAGTCCCAAGCCCCAAACTTGGATCACTCCTTGGGAGACAAGCAGCTCCCGTGACAAAACAAAACCAAAAAAGTGTCTCTAGTAAAACGTTTCTTCTGCCTTTGGGAGAAGAAGTGTCCTGTGCCACCGGTCTCCCATCTTGTTCTTGCATCAAAGACTTGACCAGGGACTTCCTGAGTGAAGATCAGGGACCCTAGGTCTAGCTACTCACCACCTGCTAAAACAGTACTTGGTCCCCACCGCCATGTGAGACACAGCATGCCCTTTATTAAACAATAACAAAACACACCCTGGGCTCTCCACCCAGCCTGCAGCCCAGGGGCCAGCTTTAAAGTTTCCCCCAGGGTGGGGCAAGAGTCTCACGGTCAGGAGGAGGAGGAGGAGGGGTTTTTCAGGCTGAAAATTCTTTGGATTCTGGATTTGATTGTGGAGTTTGTTTTGTTTCCCCTCCAGTGCTGGGGGTTGAACCCAGGACTCCACACAAGCTAAGTAAGGAGGTTTCTCCAATGTTCCAGCCCTTCCTAAGAAACAAACATCTCCTATTGGTATCCAGGATGGAAATGAAGAATTCACATGGTGAAGGGTAGGGGAGAATGTGAATTTTCAGCCAGAAAATGCAGGATGGACTCCCCAGCTCCTTCCCTCCACCAGGACCCTCATTATCCCAAGGAATACTACCCGAGACCTCAGTGGGTGCTTGAAACTACACGAGCTCTAACTCCTTATATACTCTATGGCTTTCCCCACCCTATCTACTTACCTATGGTAATGTTTTATTTATAAACTAGACAAAATAACAGAGAATAACTAATAGTAAATGTAGAACTGTACCAATGATAAGAAAGTAACCGAAGACAGGGTTTGCTTATTTCTAGAATTTTCCAGCTATTACTTTTGAAATGAAGCTCAGAGCAGTTTCCTAACTGTTGGAAGCAAACCTGTGGGTAGGGCGAACACTGTACTTTCTCACTTGAACAATCGGGCACACTGTAAATGGTACTCATTACACAAAATCTTGTCCTAACGTCGGCACGAAGTGCTGTGGCCTGTAATGGAGAGCAGGGAGACCTCGCCCACAGAATGAGGGATGAACAGAAGGGACCTCGTATCATCTGAGGAACAGACTTGCCAAGGGATTGCAGACTTCCCTGAACAGCTAGCACACAGACACATGCTGGGGTATTAAACACACTTAGTGGAGGGTATCAAGCTTGGGGTGGGCAGGGAATACCCGGAGTAGGGTCAGATGCTGCACACCTCTCTCTTGTCTATCACATCTGGGTTCCAGATTTTCAAAAGTCCAATTATTGATGTGGTGATGTTCTTCCCCTGGTCCAGCAGACAGGGGTGTGTTTGTTTATTTCTGTGTCTGCAACACAGAACTCAGCACCAAACTCCTTTTTTTTTTTCCTAGATTGATTTATTTTGTATTATTTTATGTGTGAGTGTTTTGCTCATGTGTGTCTGTATGTATATGTAATGTAGGCCTGGTGCCTGTGGAGGTCAGAAGAGGGCGTTGGAGTCCTAGAACTGGAGTTACGGATGGTTGTGAACCACCATACGGGTGCTGGGAACTGAGTCCTTTGTAAGAACAAGTGCTCTTAGCCATTAAGCCATCTCTTCAGCCCCCAAATTCCATCTGTGTTTATTTTGTTTTAGACAGTCTCACATTGTAGCTCAGACTGGCTACAAATACCTATATGTAGTCTAGGCTGGCCTCAATCTCATGGCAATCCTCCTGCCTCAGTCACTCAAAGACTAAGAATACAGTCATGAGCCATCACATCTGGTGTCTTAGTTGAGATCTCTATTGCTGAGATGAAACACAAAGACCAAAAAGCAAGTTAAAGAGAAAGGGCTTTATTCAGTTTACACTTCCACATCACAGTTTATCATCAAAGACAGTCAGGACAGGAGCTCAAGCACAGCTGGAACCCGGAGGCAGGAGCTGATGCAGAGGGCATGGAGTTCTGGTTACTGGCTTGCTTCTCATGGCTTGCTCAGCCTACTTTCTTACAGAACCCAGGACCACCAACCCAGGGATGGTACCACATACCTTAGGTTACTCAAGAAACCAATAACTAATTAGGAAAATGCCCTATAGCTGGGCCTTATGGAGGCATTTTCTTAGTTGAGCTTCCCTCCTTTACGATGAGTCTAGCTTGTGTGAAAATGTCGTAAACCTAGCCAGACACTCCCCAAGTTGCTTTAGGTTAAGTGTTTTATCAGAATAATAGAAAAGCAAGGACAGAAATTGGTACCAGAAGTGGGGAATTGCAGTAAGGTCTGTTATAACAACTGTGTTGTTTTGGAGAGGATTGTGGAAGTATCTCCTTCTCTCAGATGACTTTGGCCTGTGTCACATTGACATAGAACTATCCAGCACACCTGGCTTCCACAGTTGATGGAACTGTTGACCAAGTTCATACTGCCAAGGAATGTACACACTTTCTGACCCTATGCAGGGAACACTCAGGAGACCAGTTTCCTCCAGTATCTCAGCTCCTTATACTCTACACTGGGCCCAAATATTACCATCTCAGGTGGGACTTGCCTTTATGACCCACTGTAGGCCTTCTGTTTTGTTTTAGACAGAGTTCACATTACAAGCCTCTCCTTGCTTCTATATTACAGCACCACCATCATTTGGCACAGTGGGGTGCTCAGAGGGCAGGCGGAGGGAATCACCTCCTTATTCCCTGTCTCTTCACTGACCATCAACACTGCAAGGCTCCTGACAGCCAGCAACAAACTCAACAAACTCTTAGGACTGAGCAACACACAGGTGAACGGATGACCTGACTGAGGAAATCAGCCTAAGGCTTCTTATCCCTAGGAGACACATTTTCATTAAGAGAGCAGTGTTCTGGTGGGGAAATTTGAGACTAACTTTCACAGTGATAAATCTGAGCTTTTAAACAACCAGTTTACAAAAAGTGATGTAGAGAGTCCCAACCAATTCATGTGCTCTAGCGGTTTGTACAAACTTGAACTATGCCTTCAGACAGGCAGTCCTTGGAGGGGGAAGACCACGGGGCTGATCAGGCCTCTGAGGATAGATTGCCTTATATGGCCCCAGTCAAATGTCCCCCTTGCTTATTGCAACCTTTCACCTAACTCTAATAGAAAAAGAAAGGCCTACACTCCCAGAGCCACTCCCCTGGGAATGGGCTCACTGAATTACTGGGCCCCAGGCGACGGAGCCAAAGTTCTAAGCACACACCATCTAAACTCAGGGCTCCCATCCACTGTGCGGAATAGCAGCCATTGAGCAGGAAGCCGGATGTGTGGTCTTTGAGGAGCAGGGAAATTGGGTCCCAAACACAGCTACACATCGAGAGATTTAACAAACACAGCCTGAAGAAAAAGTCCACAAAGAGAATCATGGAAAGAAGAGGGTCATTATGGAATAAGAGCCAGAGACATGGGGATAGAAATCCCTCTGCCTTCGCCCCGCAAGTCATTAGTATGGATGAGATGGAATACAGCTTTAACATCCAGACTGAAGAAGGCACGAAGGGAGAGACACAGGAGACTGGGGTGGGAGGGGAGTCCATTTTGGAGCTGTTCTGTGGGGAGTCACCTCACTTCGGGGAGCTGTCTCTGTTCTAGAAAATTCTTTCCCTATGTGTGTTTTTGTTTTCCCCTTTGACAATGAGGTCCGGGTCTTCTCAGCTTCTCTCTTTTCCCTGCTTTCTGTGGTCTCTCACAGGCCTCCCACACCTTCTGGCTTCCAAGATCACCCTGAGGGTATCTGCCAGTAGGAAGCCAAACAGGGAGGGAACTGACACAATCACTAGATGACATAAGCCTGCTGACAAGCTGCCAACTCAGCCTATTGAACATGCAACTGAAAAGCCAGCATTTCATTCAAAGTAGGTCACCTCCAAGCCTTGTAGATGTCAGCTGGCAGGTCACCACAGACCTAGAGTGCAGAGCCAAGTGGTTAGTGGTTTTCCTTGGGGACAAGCTGAGGTCACACAAAAAGATGAAACCTAAGAAGGGAGCGTGTAAGAATGGGTAAGGCGGAACGGAATAGGTCGGGGCACCCACACGCAGGCTGTGGAAGTGTGCCTGTCAAGCTCTGTGCAGTTTCTGGGTGCACATTCTTGCCACTCACAGGACATGCCACTCTAATCCAACATTTGCTTCTGTTTGCTTGGTAAGTAGTAGTCTCTCCACTGAGGTACAAATGCTCCCTCATAGAGCAAGTAATCTATTTTGCTGATGTTCCCATTTTTACCAAGCACTGGATCAGACCCAAGGCTGACACGGGAAAAGTTCTGGAGACTGCACAGGTGTGGGGGAAATCCTAACAGGAAATTTGGTGAGTACATGGCTCTGGGATCAGTCACACTTGAGCTAGACACTTGGTTCTATTTCCTCTTCATTGTATCCCTTAAGGAACTTTTCTAATTTCTGCATGCTGAACACCTCTTTAAGAAAAGGGCTGTCCAGCCTCTGGGTTCTTGAGGACAGCACAAGACAAATGATGAACCCGGCACCAAGTTCAATAACTGGGCTGTTACAACATTCCAATTCCTACTACTACCGTGAGGAGTCATAGTAGGCCTTGGTATTTCCTGCAAACTACACCTGAGTTTTGTTCTTAACATAATACCTGTAGAGTACACACTCAGGATACCCACTCTTCATGGACAGACTTAAGAGCCTCCCTTCCGAATGGATAACAGACCAGCGAGACATACCGTCTTACACCAAGGTATTTTACATCATCTGTCATTTTCCCCTTCTGATTAACAACAGAGGAATATGGGCCTCAGAATAATATCACTAAAGAGGGTGTAACATGTTGAACATCCACACAAGCGCATCTCAAATTCTGCTTCCTAGAATACTAATCTATAGTTTGTACTTACCATTACTAAGTGGAGTGTGGTGGGGGAAGGGAAAAGACCTCTTAAAAAGTCAAATGTGTTTAGAAAATTATGTCTGATGTTGTCTTTTCTTTGATGTTTAGTATGTATTGAAAATTATCATCGTGAGTCTTGGAGAAGTGGTTGTGGTATGGAACATTCTCTCTAGGTATCTGATCTTGGCTCTACCTTTGAGGAGCACCCTGCAGGATGCTGCCATAGAACAAGCTTTGAGAAATGCTCATCCATGTTCAAAGGAATTGTGGCATCAGTGTCCAGGGGCATGCTGTTGGCTCTGTCCCTGACCCCGTATGTTCAACATCATTAATTTGTTGTCATGCTGATCAGACATGAAAATGATGCTTAGCTGCGTGGGGAACCCACGAGGGGAGGCGCTGACATCAGGGCTGTGGTCTAATTATAGGAATACTCCATGAGAACAAAGAGCAGGTCCTGCGTATGTGATCTGAAAAAGCAACACAAAGCACCTGGGATGGAAGAAAATGGGGCAAAAGGCAGCACCTGGAAAAATAATGTTCAGGCCTGTAATCTCAGCTATGCAGGAGGCTGAGACAGGAGGGGCAAAAGTTCAAGACCTGCCTGGCCTACAAAGTGAATTTTAGACAAGCCTAGACAACTTAGTGAGACCCTATCTCAAAATAAAAACATGCATTTAAAGAGCTAGTGGAACGGCTTAGTTGTAGAGCACATGTTGGGAATGCACAGGCCCCGGGTTCAAACCCCAGCATCACAAAAATAACTTTTAAAAAGAAAGAGAACATAAAAGACAATGCCATGCATAATAGCTCCTGCCATAATCCTAACATTTGCACTCTGAGTTCCAGAACAGTCTGGGCTACACATTGATAACCTATCTCAAAACAAAAAAAAACTACGCAACAAAAGAAGGCTGAGAAAAACAAACCTGGAGACCTCTAGTGCCCATGAAAAAGGAAGAAAAGCCTAGGGGTGGTGGCTCACGCCTCTAATCCCAGCACTCAGGAGGCAGAGGTAGGCAGACCTCTGTGAGTTTGAGGCCAGCCTGGTCTACACAGTGAGTTCCAAGACAGAGTTACAACAGAGAAACCCTGTCTTTGAAGGAAAAAAAAAAAAAGGAAGAAGAAGAGGAAGAGGAAAAGGAAGAGTAATAAGAAGAAGGGAAAGAAAGAAGAAAGAAAGGAAGGAAGAAAGAGGAATTAAAAACTAGGTCAGTGGTCATGGTGCCTTAACTTTTGGATTATGGCTTGTTCAAAGCTGCTACTAGCACTTTGCCCCAGCCCAGTAAACATATAGTGAATAATCCTCTAAGTTCCATTTGCTAAAGGTCTGATCCCCAAGGGGAGACCTATTGGGAGATGTGATGACCTATGGGAAAAGGGCCTCTGGGAGGTCCTTAGGTCACTGCCCTTAGGAAGAAGGGATTGGGGGCCCAGACTCTTTTGCTGTTGCTTGCTTGCTTGCTTTTTTCCACAGCATGCTCCCATCACTGCCAGCCAGCACTGTCAGCAGAGGCTCAAAACAATGGGCACACTCAAACACGGACCTCAACCCGAGTCAAGCCGAGCAGACTGATACCGACCTCTAATCCCAGCACTTGGGAGGCTGAGGCAAGAGATGACGAACTGGAGGCTACTCTGGCTGTGCAATGAATTTAAGCCTAGCCCTAAGCTACAGAGTTAGATGCTGACTAAAAAGTAGGAGTGAAGAGTACAAAGAGCCAAAATCCATTTTTTCTTTGTAAGTCCAATATTTCAAGTGTTTTGTTATTTAGTGACAGTTAAAACAGGAAGCAATAAATTTTGTGTGTTCCTTAAAAAAAAAAAAATAAAACAGAAATCTTTTCTTTAGTGGACCCTGGTGGCTAACACTCACCATCCCAGCACTTGTGAAGACGAGGTAGGAGGATCACAGATGAAGGCCAGACTTGGCTACATAGTGAGACCTTGTCACAAGAGAAAAACCAGGTGGGGAAGGGGAGGGAGCTCAGTGGGCGAAGGTGTTTGCTGCCAAACCTGATGAGCTGAGTTCAAGCCCCAGGCCCCACACTATGCCAACTCCCACAGGTGTTTTCTCCCTCCACAGGCATGCTGTGCTGCACTCACCCCTCCCCCACCCCAGCCCCCAGTACACACAGAATGGTTGAATGCAATAAATAGAATTAATCTACACCACTAAAATTCTAAACTGGTAGTATTATCGAGTAGACTAAGGTTTCCAAAGATGTGGGAATTTTCAGGACAGAGAGGAGAGAGGGGAAAACAAAAAGAGCCTCAGATCAAATCAAGAAGACAGTCGTCACCTTTCCTGCTGTGAAGGGACCCTACACATGGCCTGGGGTACCAAGCTTAGAGGTGCACAGATAATTAGGAAAGGCCGTTAAGATGACAAAGGTTCCCCAAACCGTGGTCCACCCAGAGATTACATAAAAGAAATAAATAGACGAAATCTGCAGAATCCTGGGAGAATCTAGCCTTCTGTTGGCACAACTCCTTCCCTGGGATAGAGGTGAACAACCTGTACCACTCCTCCTAAGGTCCCGGTGACAGAACGGGGCATTGCACCGATGTTCACTCTGGAAAACCAATGAGTTTACGAGGCTTACGTGCAGAGAGCACAGAAAGGGAGTGAGTAGAGGCTGAAACAGACGACCTGAAAACAACCACACTGGCCAGTCTGTACCCAACTCCCCCGTGGTTGCTGAGGAGTCTTGTCCTTCCCCAGCAGTATGAGCTAGCCCCTCCCCAAACCCCAAGGCCTCGTGTGGTGAGGGCAGAACTCTGTACAACTAGTTGGGAAGAGTAGCTGGATACTGCACGGCAGGTCCCATGACCCTCCCCAACCCTCCTTCTATAATGGAAGGTCAACAGTCAGCAAGCCCAGCTGTGACAATCTTCTGCAAGTGGACACAGCTGTTCTAATGAAGATGGTAGAAGTTTGGCTAGGAGACTAGTTATATATACTTACCAAACAGACGTGTAAGGGAATACAGCATGCCATGGAGATCCATGGAGAATTTGCTGCTTCTTCAACCTCCTGTAGGAATGCCCAACCTTCTGACATTGCAACACGACATCATTCACATGGAGAACTTCTCCATTGAGTCATCAAAGAGACATCTCAAAGTTTTTAGTAAGTATGTGATTTTTGTGTCAACGCACATTAAGGGCTATCCTGGGTGTGTGCAAATGCCTTGGGCTCCCAAGGAAACACTGCTAAAAATTACAGGAACTCTCCAGACAAGGAAACAGGCCAAGGAAATTCTGCAAATGTTTCCAGGGATTGCTGACCCTTCACGGCCACTGTCGAACTCCAGCCATGGATATCTCACACCAAAAAGTCAAAAGCGAGGATATAAATGCCCTCAGTATGGTGAAGCAATCAAGTAGGATCATTGGGAAGATGCTACAGGGAGGGAAGGCATCAATTCAGCAAAAGGATGCCACACCTTTGTCCCTGCTATCTGGAAACAAAAGCTACCTAGCAAGTTAGGCACTTTACATCTGAAAACTAGTTGAGTATTTTCAAGGAAGTAAAGAAATCTAAGTCTCAGCCATGCCACTGTGCCAAGGGACTGAAGGCCGTTTAGGGCTTTTCTAGTTAAAATGTGGTCTCATAATGAGAAGAAGAAGCATCACCCCAGAGCTTGCTAGGAGGGCAGGCTCCTGGGTAGCTCACTGTTTTTCAGCCTAGAAGAAGTATTTCTCTGACATAGTCAAGGTTCTCTAAGGGAGAAAATAAAATATCATTGACCCCCTGTGGCAAGTCCCCCACTTCAGCTTCAGAGAACTGCCTTTTGAGTTTGAGTCCGAATTTCAAGGCCATGGTAGTCAAAGCCTTGTTCTAAACCATCACCCCACCTCTAACAATTGCCTGAGTTCATCCTATATCCTTTCTGAGGTTACTGGTGGAGAACAAAGGCGAAGAAGTCATGTCTAGAACACACAGAGGGAAAAATTAAAACATGGTTATCATCATGGTGGCAACAGACAGGGATCCAGAATCACCTAGGAGACGGGCTTCCAGACATGTCTGGAAGACTGCATTAACTGAAGTGGGAAGAGCCATCAAGTCCAGAGTCCCAGACTGAACGAAAAGGGAACCATAGATGCAGCAGCAGCGTTCATCTCTGTCTCCTCCCTGTGACTGGCCACCTCACAGCTGCCCACCATGCCTTCCCTTCCACGATGAGCAGATCTCCAGCTGTGAGCCGGAATAAACTCTTCCTTAAGGTGCTTGCCAGTAATATTGTCACAGCAACGGGACAAGTAACCAATCATCTTCCTTTTTTCTCCACTTTTTTATTACATTTGTTTATTTGTGTGTGTGTAAGAGAGTATGTACACATGTATATGTGCAGTATGTTGTGGTGCTCACTTGATTAGAGGACAACTTTCCGGGTTTGGTTCTCTCCTTCTACTGTGTGGGTCCCAGAGATTGAAAAGAGGTTGTCGGACTTGGCAGCAAGCACCTCTACCCACTCAGTCATCTCAGCCGCCCCCCCCCCCAGCCCCCAGCACCCACCTTTGGGGCTGGTGAACAAACACAGGGCCTTATTACCAATGGACACATCCCTAGCCCCACAGCCATAATCTTTAATAACGGATATATTTATCAAGTGCTCAAGTGCAGTGCCATGTACACCGTAAAGTGCTTTTTAAATCCCTTGTCTTACTCAATCCTCATAATAACCCTGTAGGATAAGTGCTATCATTTCCTTCTCCCACTTTACAGATAAACCCCAGATAAACCCAAGACTCAGAGCATGAAGGAGCTCAAGTCCACACAGTTAGCACATGGGGGCACTGGGTCTCTAAGCCAAGTTCAAGTTCTTGACCTCGTAAGCCCCACACCTATCTCCTACAGAGGAAATTACTTGCTTCCTACTCCGTTCAGTGCACAGACAAAGCAGCGTGAAGGCCACCGGTTCCCGACAGGCTCACCTCGTTATGGAGGGATACAGCCAGGCTGCTGGCTGGCTCATCAGACACAGGTGCACCCAGGGCTCAGATCTCAGCCCTCCATTATGCTGTGTTCATTACACAGGAAGGCTCCGAGGTCATGCTTTCAAAACCTAGCCCTCTCCTCATTATCTGCCCCAGCATCAGCGTTCTTCCAAGTCCTGTATTGACTCGCTCTGCTGCTGGCTGCCGGCCCATCTCCATTAGATCCCAGGCATTTGAGCAAAGTACACAGCTATCCAGTTCTGACTGAACGGAATTGACTCGCCATCCCTCCTCTATAATTTTGGGCAGAGTCTGATAGGATTTAGAAGGTGTCATTGACTTGGAATTACAGTTCATTGTTACAGAATGAGTTTCCGGACTACGCTGAAGAAAGCTGGGCATCGCCCCCACTCCCCCACCCGACACACACAAGCAGCTTTGTTCCCATCAAAGTGTCCCTCTAATTACACTGTGCGCATTCGCTCAGGACTGTGCTGATTCTCGAGGAGAGCTGTATCAAAGAGAACTCAGCTCTCTACGGCGCTTCACATCTGCAGCCTTCGTGTGAGCATGGGTCTTGGCCTGTGTCTTCTCATTCCCACGTCACTAACGTTGTGATCCCCTACACTATCAAACTCGTCCCAGGCCTTGTCTGATACGGGGCAGCAGGTCCCTTCAATCAGGGTGTTTTGCACGGCAGCGGCCTAGACCCTTTGCTCTTCCTAGGTTATACAAATGACCACAGACCGAGTTGGTAGCTGACTGATTGTATTTTCCATATTGCACATCTGTCACCTGCCCAGAGTGAATTCACTCTTCCAGATATGGATGCTTACTTGGAAGGAGGGACTTGGGGGAAAGCGCTAAGTCTGAGGAGACCCTGAAGCAGATGGTGCTGAGTTTAAAAAAAAGAAAAGAAAAGAAAGAAGAAAACAACCACAACATAGTATTATGGCTTCCACCTCAGAAGATGGATGAAACCCACCCCCAGGAGGCTGGCCTAAAGCTGCTAATCCCTTGGCACAGCTGGAAACTCAAAAGTTTCTCAAAGCTCAGGGACCCAGCTGACCTGGTGGAACAATGAGGACAGGGCCCCTTCCTCAGCTGCCTGCTTCGCCTCTTCCATCTCCCAAACCACTGAGGAGACTGCGAGGGGTGTTCAAATCACCTTGCCCGAGAAATGGACAAAACTGTACAACTTTTCTTACAACGATGCTAACAATAAAAAGACACACAAAAAAATATCCTTCGTGATCCTGGCTAGGAAAAACAAGGCATTTCCTCCAGGTATTTTTTCTTTTTTACAAAAATTAAAATTTTTAACTTTTAAAATTTATTTTTATACTGTGCGCGTGCGTGCGTGCGTGCGTGCGTGCGTGCATGCGTGCGTGCGTGTGTGTACGTGCGCATGCGCACGTGTGCGTATAAAGGAAATTTGAAAGAGCTGGTTCTCTCCTTCCATCGTATGGCTCAGGCTGAGCCGTCTTACCAGCTCATAAAATGTTTTTTTTAACTTCTACTAGGTGCTGATACAGTTTTTAAAATTTTATCAGAGTCTTAATCCCAACACTCAGGAGGCAGAGGCAGGTGGATATCTGTAAGTTCCGTGCCAGCCTGGTCTACAGTAAGTTCCAGGCCAGTCAGATATACACGGGGAGACCCTGTCTCAGAACAATATTTTTTTTTTTTCAACAGAGCTGAATATGCCCACCTGTAACCCCAGCCCACAGGAAACAGAAGCAATAGGATGGGGAGTTTGAGGCCAACCTGGGCTACATCATAAGACAAAAACCTGGCTGATAGTCTCTCTGGCCAGACCCTTCACTAAAAAGCACCCTATAGTTGTAGTTTGCCTTTTAGCACTCCCTCTCTTTAATACTACTGAGTGTTTTCCACAACAGCTAGCTAATTTGCCCACTACAGTCTCTAGGTGGGATTGTAGCAGAGTTTCCCCAAACCACACAATGGGAAATAATGCAGTATCCAAAGCATATCCCCCAGGGCGTGGCAAAGTTCAGAAGGGAATCCAGCCACATCCAGACTCCCTTCTTTCACACCAAAAATGAAGCTGAAGTCACAGCAGGAGATGAAGTCACTCTGGAGTGTAGGGGACAGTAATGCACTGTATGACTTTTTTTAATCTAGAGGAGGGGTTAGAAAGTTGGCTCAGCAGTTAAGAGCACTTGTTGCTCTTGCAGAGATCCCAGGTTAGATTCCCAGCACCCACATGGTGGTTCACCACCATCCCTTAATCCAGTTCCAGGATATCTGACACCCTCTGACTTCTGCAGGCACCAAACACACACATGGTACACATACATACATGCAAGAAAACACTCACATGTAAACTGAATAAATCTAATAAAAAATTTAAATATAATTTTAAAAATTTATGGGAAAGGATTTTGAATGTTTTCAACATACACAATGATAAATGTTTAAGAGGATATGTTTAAACCAGGCAGTGGGCACATCCCTTTAATCCCACACTCGGGAGGCAGAGGCAGGCGGATCTCTGAGAGTTCAGGGCCAGCCTGCTCTACAGAGTGAGTTCCAGGACAGCCAGAGTTACAACAGAGAAACTCTGTGTTGAAAAACTAAAAAAAAAAAAAAAAAAAGGAAGGAAGAAAGAAAGAAAGAATGAAAGAGAGAGAAAGAGAGAAAGAAAGGAAGACCACAATCATACAATTGGGACTTAAGATTAAAGTGTCTATAGGAAGAAAACTGGGACGTGAGCTGGTGGTACAGTAGGCTCCAAGTTCAGTCCCTAGAACCAAAAGAAAGAACCAAACACTGCATGCAGATGGGATACTAGGTAAAGTGGGCAGGGACTTCATCAGGAATGAGGGGACTGAGATAAACCATTCCACTCAGGGATGGCCTGACGGGGCACCAGGCAAATGTGACCATAGGGAATGCACCCGTGTCCTCTGCTGCACTGTCGAGAGAGGCCAGCTCTCTCTGATGCTAGCATATCTCCCAATTTTAAATGTAGTTCAAAAGTTTGAGGGGCAATTGGGTGCAACAGTGAGCACTGTGACCCTAGAGTCCAGCCAGGCAGCTTTTAACCTCAGGCTTGTGTTGTTTTGGACACCTTATTTAACCTTCTCATCTGACTTTTCTCATCTAAAAAAAAAAGACAAAACAAGATATTTCACCTCAAGGGTTATTGTGAAGAATAAAAATCATACATAAGTGTGTGTGTGTGTGTGTCTGTCTGTCTGTCTATCTGTCTGTGTCTAACAGTGGCTAGCACATGGAAACACTATAAACGTTTTAACTATGGCCATCTGTTGTGATTTGAATAGGAATGGCCACATAGGCTCATCTATTTGAATGCTTGATCATTAGTGAGTGGAGCTACTTGAGAGGGATTAGGAGGTGTGGCCTGTTGGAGTAGGTATGACATTGTTGGAGGAAGTGTGTCATTAGGGGTGGGCTTTGGGGTTTCAAAAGCTCAAGCCATGCCTAGTGTCTCTCTTCCTACTGCTTGCAGATCCAGGTAGAGAACTCTCAGCTTCTCCAGCACCGTGCCTGCCTGCATGCCACCATGATCCCATCCCATGATGACAATGGACTAAACCTCTAAAACTGTAAGCAAGCCCCAATTAAATGCTTTCCTTTAAAAGAATTGCCATGGTCATGGTGTCTCTTCATAGCAATAAAACACTGACTAAGATATCCTTATTACTTTGTTCTAAGCACATACAGGACAAAAGATGCTTCTTCTCAGAGGGTACCATATAAGGCTGGAACTGAAACTACATCAACCTGGGACGCAGTCATAGGACCATACGTCTCGATCCTACGGCTTTGAAGATTAGGTAAGAAATCTGTGTCCAGCTTCAAGCAGACAGAACCATGTGGGGTGCTGGGTATGATTACTCGCAAAGGCACATCTATAGCCACTCTCCTCCTACCCATATCCCTCTGTCTCTCTGTCTCTGTGACACACACACACACACACACACACACACACACACGCACACGCACACACGCACACACAGGCTGGGGATTTTCAGCGAAGCAGCTGAAAAAATCTCAGAATATTCAGGATGCCTTCTTAGTCAGCGCTTTTGAACAGAGACATCCTAGGCACAAAGAGCTCAGGAGAAAGTCTAACTGCTTGGAAATTCAAAGAGTTTTTGGACCATTGTAATAGCCTTATCCACACCAAGTTATTAGTGCCTTAGAGTAACTGATGGCTGTGTATTACATGAACAGCAAGCCTGCTGGGAGCTGCAGAGTTATCTGGGAGGCCTTGGTGACCTGAGTTGATGCAGTTCTACAGAAAACAACCTGGTCCCTTGTTCTGTTTCTCGCCAGTCCACATCTTCCACAGACTGCAGAGCACTGCCTCAGGCTCTTCCTACAATTCCTACTGAGCTACCACTTACGCATCTGCTAGCACTTAGCAACAGGAGGCTTAATTAAAAGGAAAAGAAAGAGAGAGAAGGCGGAGGGAGACAGTGACTAGGAAATGGAACTGTATCTCCAACCCATGTTAAACTCTTCCTTTCCTCGTTTGACTTCCTTTAATCTATCCTAATTTCTTTCAGGTGCTGGGCTGTCCTTCCCCATAGAAGAAACTACAACAAAAACAGTTATGAAGCACTGTCTTTGGAGCCCTTCACATCCACATTCTCTCAAGAAACCTATAACATAGATGTGACTAGATTGCTTCTGTTGGTAATGAGGAACCCACAGTCTAAGGGGAGGCTAAGAATCTTCCCAAGCCAAGCTTGTTGGCACACGCCTTTAATCTTAGCACTCAGGAGACAGAAGGTAATTAATGTCTATGAATTCAAGACCAATCTAATCTATGTAGCAAGGGCTGTTCTAAGACAGCCAGGGCTACATCAAGAGATACTGTCTCAAAAAACAAAAAAATCAACAACAAACAAAACAAAAATATCTTTCCCAAGATCACACAGCTTGTAGTTGGTAAAGCCAGGAATCAAAACGGAGTCTATGCCTTCAAAACTCATGGTCTTGGTTACCTGAAGGAATTACCTGCCTTTCCCATCTGCCTGTAATTGTGCTTTCCTAGCATGTGCCGTGGGTTAGAAACCATGGGAATGAAACCTGCAGTCTACAGTCTCTGACACTGTGGACACTGTGTCTTCCCTTCCTGGACTTAGGTTTCTGTGCACTCCACCTCTAAAAAGACACTTGAAGGTAAAAACAAGACCAACCAGCCAGCCATGGTGGCACAGGCCTATTAATCTCAGCACTCAGGAGACAGAAGCAGGAGGATCTCAGTGAGTTCAAGGCCAGCCTGGTCTACAGAGCAAGTTCTAGGACATCCAGGGCTCACAGAGAAACATTGTCTTGAAAAACAAAACAAAAAATTAAAACGTTAGAATAAAATAACAAACAAGACCAGAAAGGTGAGTGACACATTTTAGGAGGATGCTCCAAAGATCCACAAGGGTATAATCAGCCTCAGAATGGATACATCTGAAACGCATGCTATAGTAATGAATCTTTATAGTCAGGTATGTTTTCTTAATCCCTATGGTGCTTTTTAAACTATGGAAGCAAAACAAGCTTGTAAGAAACAGTGGTCAAGTACACAAAATAAGAATGAAAGAAAATTTCTCTAGCATCTTCTAATGTCCTGAGTTTTTCTGAGTCTAAGGGATTTTTGTTGGTTTTTTTTGTTCTCTTTTTTCTTTTCTCCCCTTCTGTGGTGCTAAGAAATAAAAAACAGAGCCTCATGAGTATAGAACAAGCACTGTAACACTGAGCTACACTCATGGCTCTAGGCGTTTCTAAGAAAACATATCAACACTCTGTGTGTGTGTGTGTGTGTGTGTGTGTGTGTGTGCACGTGTGTGTGTGGTGTGAGTGTGTGTGTGTGTGTACATGCTCATGTGCCAGGTGTAGTGTCCCCACTTGTAATTTCCTCACAAAAGAGGCAGAGGCAAAAAGACTGGTGGAAGTTCTAGGCCAGTCTAGACATCATAGCAAAGCTCTTTCTCAAATACAAAACGAACAATAACTCCACAGCATATCTATTTCTGTATATCTATAAATTTTTGTTTCTTGAAATCAGAACCTATTCTATAGGATTTCGTTTTGGTTTTGGTGGTTTTCCAACATCGGGGACCAAATGCAGAGCCTTATTCATTCTAGGCAAGCACCATACAGCCTTGCCATGTTCTGTAGTTTTAAAACTTCTCATTTGGGGACGAAGAGATAGCTCAGCAGTTAAAGAGCACTGGCTGTTCTTCCAGAGAACCCAGCTTCAATTCCCAGCACCTACATGGCCACTCATGACTATCTGTAACTCCAGTTCCAAGGGATTCGAAACTTTTACACAGACATACATGCAGGAAAAAAACACCAATGCACATAAAAATAAATAAATCTTTAGTTAAAAAAAAAACAACTCATTTTGCTCAACATTGCATTTATTTATATATCTCCACATCAATCTGCCTAGAACCATCTGTCTCTTAAACTAACACAAGTAACTACATTATATGCATGGATTGAGATCTACTTACCCAGTTTCCTGTCGAAGAACATTTGGCTCATGACTCTTTTTGATGTTGTAATGGCCATGGACAATGTTAAGAATTGCTAAAGGCAGCCTGCGTGGAAAAAGAGAAAATATTTGTCACTTGTGTACCTGATCAGGGTTTAATTTCCAAAACATGTCAGGAACTTCTACAATGCAACAACAACAACAAAATAATAACCTAGCTTAAAAGCAGACATCTTTCTAATGGAGACACACCAATAGCCAGCAGCTACATGAAAAATTCTTGGCCAGGTAGATGCTGTGACGCACATCTTCGAACCCAGCACTTGGGAGGTGTAGCAAGAGAACCCCAAATTTGAGATCAGCTTGTGCTACACATAGAGACTCTCAGGATGGGGTGGGGGAGTAAGGGAGGGGGGAGGAGGAGGAGGAGGAGGGGACAGCTGACACTGTCCTCCCAGAGCCCATCAGCATAGCTGTTACAAAGCAATAGAAAACAAAGCAATAGCTACAAGTTGGCAGCTATTGGTGAGCAGCTAGGGGATGGGAACCTCTGCGCATTGCTGGTGAGAATGGCCGGTGTAAGCTACCATGGAAAATGGCACAAGAATGTCAAAACCTTACAGCTAGAACTACCCTTTTATCCAACAACCCCGCTGCTGGGTATTAATTCAAAAGCACTGAAAGTGGAATCTTAGCCTGGAAAGATGGCTCGACAGGAAGAGACACTTTCTTTGCAACTTTGACCCGAGTTTGATCCTCAGAACTCATTTAAATAAAGATGGAAGGAGAGAACCAGCTCCACAAATCTGTACTCTGACCTCCACTGTGGCATGCACATACACACACCACATAAGACATGAGATAGATAGATAGATAGATAGATAGATAGATAGATAGATAGATAGATAGATAGACAGGCAGTAGGCAGGGAAATAATCTCAAGGAGATATTAACACAACATCTTATTTTCATCACTACTCATCATAGTAAAAATGCAGAGAACCACACACCTACACCTACACACAATCCTAGCATTCAGGAGGATCAGGAGTTCAAGGCCAGCCTGAGCTACATAAGACCTGTCTCACAAAACCAAAATAAAAGAGATCTGGGGACAACTTAAATACCTATTTAGAAAAGAATGTGCTATCAGACAAAACAGAAATGTATTCAGCCTCAAAAAGAAAGAAGGTTGGGTGCAGTGGCACAGGACTTTAATCCCAGCACTCAGGAGATAGAGGTAGACAGAGCTCGGTGAGTTTGAGGCCAGCCTGATCTACATATCAAGTTCCAGGCCAGCTAGGAAAAGAAAGAAAAAAAGAAAAGGAAAGAAAACAGAAAGGAGGAAGGAAGGAAGGAAAGGAAGAGGAAAAAAGAACAGGCGGGACACACCTGCAATCCTAGCACTAGGGAGACAGAAGCAAGACGTTTCTGAGTTTGAGTCTAGCCTAGGCTACACAGTAAGACTCTGTCTCCAAAACAAAGAAATTTTTTTAAAAAACAAAAAGACACTCTAGCTAACAGAACATGTGATGATTACTGTTATGTCAACTTGTCAGAATCTAGAGTCACCTGGGAGACCTGGCTGTGGGTATGCCTGTGTGGGTTATCTTCATCTCAGTAACTGAGGTGGGACAATCCACTATGGATGAGGTCATTTCCTCAATGGGATCCCAGACAGTGTGGAGAAGGAAAGCTGACCAGAAGTATCCATTCTTCTTTCTCGCCAGCCTGACTATGGATGCAATGGGACTAGGTGTTTCAAGCTCTATCCTTGATGGACTTATATATATACCCTTGACCTATGACCTATGAACCCTTGACCTATGAGCCAAAATTAACCACTACTTTAGGGATAAAGTTGCTTTTGTCAGGTATTTGTGACAACAGCAGGAAAAGTCACAGCTTATGTCCCAGTAACCTAGAAAAGTGTCTGAGTTACAGTTGGTATTGTTATTGAAATGGAACATATGTTCAGCTTAATAAAAGAGCCAATTTATATAATGTTATAAACAATAAAAGATGCTATAGCCTGTGTAGAAAGGATACTTCAGTAAGAACTTTATTAGAAAAAACAGTCATCATGGAGAGAATGAAGGGGTCCTGAAGAGTAAGAGCCCCTTCAGTTCAGCCTCCTCAACCCCCTTCAGTTCAGAAGTATTAGGAGAGTCATAGCTTTGTATCATAGGCAGGGTGATGGGGCCCTAAAGGGAGAAAATTGGTTTTGGTCCTGAACATTAGGAGATACATTGTGGGTAACACAAGAGTGATGAAGGAAGGGTCTTCAATTGCCTTCAGTTGGGGGGTAAGGGGGCGCTACACCATGTGACCTAGCCTATACCATGTGACAAGGCAGGAAGGCACCAGATAAAAAATATAATTGAAAGTTGTCTTGGGCCTGGTACGGAGTGAAGTGGAGGGATCCTGGGCCTGCTCACAGCTGCCAAGGCTGTGGTAGGGGTGGGGTGGGGGGCGCTGCAAGGCCAGAGCAGCCTTTGTTTATCAACTCACTCAGGATAGAGACTCAGGGAGATGTGTCCTGACTTGAGGGAGGAGACAGACACATGGGGTGGTGAGAAGGAGAAAATGATGAGAAGAAGCAGCAGCTAGAGACTCTGTAATCTAATGTGTAAAAACCATTCCAGCTACTAAATAACTAATTTTTAAATAGTGAAGCATACAATTAAAGAGCAACTCTTTCAATTGTCTATCTATTCAAGAGCCTATAAGCTCTATGCTGAATCCACAAGGGAAGGAGGAGGAGGAGGAGATGGGAGAGGAGAAGGAAGGGAGAAGGAAAGAAAGAAGGAAGGGAGGGAGGGAGGGAGGGAGGGAGGAAGAGGGGGAGGAGGAGGAGAGTTTGGTAGGTGGTTCTTGGGTAAAGGTGATTGCCACAAAACCTGACGACCTGGGTTCAATCCCTGGCGCCTACACCAAGTCCCAGACATTGTCCTCTGCTCTCACATGGACACATTCACACATATACCACACACGCACACATTCTATATGTAATTACAATTTTAAAAGAAGATGAAAGATGAGGAAGAGCTGGGACTGTAGTTACTCAGTGTGTTAGTCAATTGTCTTGTTGCTGTTACAAACTAGCTGACAAAGGCAATTTAAGGAAAAAGGGGGGCGGTATTTTGGCTCACAGTTCAAGGGTGCAGTCATCATGTCAGGGAAGCCATGGAGGCAGGAGCTTGATGCAGCTGGTCACATGATATCTGAGATCAGGAAGCACAGGAATGCTGGTGCTGCTCGGCTTGCTTTCTCCTTTTGATTCAGTTCTGAACCTTCAGTTAGGGTGTTTCTTTAAACTTCAACAAACCTAATCTAGAGACTCATTCCCAAACATGTCCGGAAGGCTGCTTCCACAGTGAGTTTAAATCCCATCAAATTAACAATCAAGATTAAGGATCGCAGCTAGGTAGCAGGCTCTGGGTTTGAGTCTCAGCACCCCATGGAGGCTGGGGAGGAGGATCCACAGAGTAGACATTTCTTGCCCTTGAGGAATGGACAATTCTTTGGACAAGCACATTCATAAATGAATTCTCTCTCATCTTTTCATGTTAAGAACTGCACTAAGACAAGGAAAAAAACACCTTACTCTGAGGAAAAGGCCCTGAGCAGAAACACACAAGCCCAGCCTAAGAAGGAAGAAGGAAAGGGCAACCTTGGCACAGTAATGAAACGTCACGAAGTCTCATCTCGTAAATGTGTCCAGGATGTCTAGGAATTCAGGATGTTCTAGGAATTCAGGATGCTTTAGGAATTCAGAGTGCTTGGTACCAAAAGGAGGGATGGTTAGATGGCTGTGAATTAAGTCAGTTGTTACCAAGCCTGATGACATAATTCAAACCCCAGAACTCACATGGGGAAAGGAGAGGCCTAACTTTTGCAAGTTGTCCTCTGACCTCCACATGTATGCAGTGGCATGAACACACGCACGCACGCGCACACGCACATGCACACGCACATGCACATACACACACATGAGGTAGGGGCACAGTCTACTACTAAGATAAATTAACAAAGATTTGGTAGGTGGAGAGGTATATCTGCTCATGGATTTAAAGGTATGTGCGGTTGCTGTTGTTGTTGTTGTTGTATCCAGGATACAGCTAAGCCAACCATAGACTCCTTATCTTCCGGCCTCTATTTGCCCAGTACTGGGATCACAGGTATGTACTACTAGGCTTAGCTTAAAGTTTTGTTTTGTGGTTTGGTTTATTGTTATTGTTGCTCATCATCTCCTCTTCCTCCTCCTCCTTTGGTGCTGGAAGTTGAACCCATGGCTTTGAAGATGCTAGGAAGGAGACAGGTACACTGCTACCAAGTTAGATTCTTCGTCCTCAGATCCTTTTCTTTTTTCCTTTCCTTGTGTGTGTGTGTTTGTTTGCTTGAGACAGGGTCTCATTATGTAGACCTGACTAGCCTTGAACTCACAGAGACCTGTCTCTGTCATCCAGAGTGTTGGGATTGAAGATGTGAGCCACCACGCCCAGCAAAGAATCATTAATCATTACTTTGAGGATTAATATATCAAGAATACTCTCTCTGTCTCTGTCTCTCTCTCTTTCTGTGTGTGTGTGTGTGTGTGTGTGCGTGTGTGTGTGTTAGCATTTCCTGTATGATGGGTACTACTTTAAGTCTAACATATATGGGTGTTTTACCTGCATGTATATCTGTGTACCACTAGGCATGCACTATCTCAGAAACCAAAAAAGGGCATCAAATCCCATGGAACTGAAATTTTTTAAATTAAATTTATTCATTTTATTTTAAGTATGAGTGTTTTACCCACATGCATATGTGTCTGTATACAATATGTGTGCTTGGTGCCCATGGAGATCAGAAGAGGGCACTGGATTCCCTGGAACTAGAATTACAATGGTTGTGAATCATGCCATGTAGGCATTGGGAATCGAACCCAGGTCTTCTGCAAAAGCAGCAAGTGTTCTTAACCATTGAGCCATCTCTCCAGTCCTGGGCATTATTTTAAATGTCAGAGGTTTAGCAGTGAAGAGGGAAACAATTCCAGGTATGATGCTCGGTGGCACACACCTATATTTCAGCCTTGGGAGACAGAGGCTGGAGGATCACCATGTGCTGGATGGAAGTCAGCCTGAGCTACCTAGGAAAATCCTGTCTCAAAAAGGAAAGTCTTGGCAAGATGGCACTCAGGAGGTAAGAACATTTATATTGCAAGCCTGTAGATCTGAGTTCTAATCTTCATTGCCCATGTAAAGGTTAGGCATGGCTGCCTGTGCTTATAACCTCAGCATCTTGATGGGGCAGAGTCAGGCAGATCCTGGGAGCTCTGGCAGGCTAATCAAAATGGCCAGCTCCAGGTTCAAGGAGAAACCCAGTCTCAAGGTACTAAAGTAGAAAACAATGGAAGAACAGTATGACAGTGCATGTGTGTATATACCACACACACAAGAGGAGGAAGAGGAAAAGAAGAAGTCTAGCCCTCCCAGAGCACACTTTTAATAGAAGATAAACAAGCCAAACACTAGTGTGTCCCATGGCGTTAAGTACAAGGGAAGAAGAAAACTTGCAGGGAAGAGCATCAGATGCCTGAGGAAAGGAAGTAAGGTGGAGGTGGATACTTCAACAAGACCTGAGAAGGCAGTAGGAGTGAGGCTTTCAAGATGCAGATGGGGCAGGGTCTTGGCAGAGGGGAATAACAAATTCTTTAAGGTCTGACTGTGGGGTAAGGCTCCAGGAGAGCCTGGTTAGATCCAAAGCACTACCATAAATAAACTCCTTAAAGTAGCAAGCCTAGAATCTTCTAGAAACAGGATCAGGGGAGGCAGTAAGGCTAGGGGACATGGGACTCAGTGGTAGAGTGCTTTGTGTGCTACCCTGGGTTCTCATGAGCCTGAGCACATCAAAAAAGAAAAGGAGCGGGAGAAGGAAGGGAGAGGAAGAGAGTGAGGGTGGGGGGGAGCGCGTCAAGAGGCAGTCAAGGGCCTTGAGGCTACTATAAAGACTGGCTTTGACTCGGAATGACATGCGCAGCCATTGAAGGTGGGTCAGACATCGACCTAGGTCTCTCATGGAATCCGGCCAGTAAGCCCCAGGATCTTCCTGCCTCTGTCTCCCCAGATCTGGGATTATAGGCATGCCCTGCATGCTTAGCTTTTTATGTGGGAACTGTGGATCCAAACTCAGAACTTTACGCTCAGTAGCAAACCCTGCACCAGTTGAGCCAGACACCACTACGGAGAGACTCTGAACAGAGGGACATAACCTGATGACATTCCAGAAGATCTGTTTGGTCGGTCAAGTTGTAAAGGGCACGGTCAGCCACAGAAGCCACAGAAGCCGTCAGGACCGACTGAGATAATAAAGGCAGGAAATAATGGTGACCAAGATCAAGACGGAGGGGTAAGATGTGAGACATTCCACACTGATCTGCTGGTGGCACCGAATGTGAGGAGATTTGAGGTCAAGAAAGACTCCAAGGTCTGAGCCTTAAGAGTCTAGTAGGGTAGTTCCCACCTGAGTCTGAGAGAGAACAAATCTGACCTAGGCTTGAGATGTCTAGCTGACATGGGGAAGCTGTGAGGGTGCCTGGCACCTCGTGACACTCAGAAGAGCCATCAAAGATGTGGCGTGAGGGAGGGGGCATTGAAAGCTGTAAGACAGAGGTCGTCAGGGGAGTGAGAGCAGAGAGAGGAGACACTGTAACAGGAAAGGTCAGAAGGGAGACAAAAAGGGAAGCTGAGAAAGTTGCAGGAGGAGGGGGCCAGAGAGAGCTAGGCCTTGGGAGCCAAGTGAAGAAGTGAACGGTCAGTCGTGCCAAATGCTGCTGACAGGTCAAATAAAGTGAGCCTGAGAAGTGGCTGTTGGATTTGGCAAGGGCAGGCTGAAGGGCTGGCAGCAGCCAGGCTGTTTATTTAGGGAGGCGTGAGGAGGGAAGAGCACAGGGACCTCTCACTTCTCCCACGGGGTTTTCGCCCTTTTGCTCAAGGCTTGCTTTCGTCACGGGTAGATTGCTCGGCCTAGAAAACACCTCCCACCCCCCCCTTACACATTCTGAATCCCAATCTTGGGAAAGCTTCCCAATCAGGACACCGGTCTCACACTGTGGACTCACACTTCCAGGGGCCTGTTCCCTTCCCAGAATAGGCCTGGTGATCCTTGGGTCTGTATGATGGTACAAACAGCATCTTTGTCTCTCTGTGTGCCTCAGCTGGGGGAGGGGGGCAGAAACTGTGTCCTCTTAGTTGTGAGTGCATCACCCAGCATGTGGCCTGGTATGGAACAGGCACACAGCAAACAAGAAGAGGTTGGGAAAAAGAAAGGGCTCAGGGCACTGGGTGTGATGGGGCCTGAGTCTGAGGACTCCCAAGTCTGACATGAGATCCCAAGAGGAGACAGGAGAAGAGAAGACACTGAGAGAAAAGAAGTCCTCGCTTCAGGGAGGGAGGGAAGGAGGGAGGGACAGCTCAGAGACACCCGATGACAAGGATCAGAGGACCAGGCTGTGGGCTCTGAAATCCTGCCTGCCTGCTTAGACTGTTGCTTCTAGCGAAGCACGGGCAGACTTTGTGATCAGATTGGAAAAGCCATAGGGCCAGGCTGAAGAATGGCCGATGTTTGACTCTTATGCTTGTTTCGGGGCGGGAGGGGGTATCATTCTAAAGCTCATATTAAAAGTGATAGGGTCGCAGATAAAACAGTGATCCTCAAAGAAAGATGGACAAGTCGATTTGTAGTAGCTGTTGTCTGGCACTATCTTATCCCCTTATCTCAGGCCTCCACCAGCCCATCCTCCCACACCCACCAGCCCCACCCCCACTCCATCATTGTTTATTCCCTTCAAAGCATTGATCATCAAAGTTGGCTATTTGTAAATGTCTTTTCTGCTTATCATCACCCCTCCCCGTAGCAGTCCCCTGAAGACAGGAACTTCATCCTTATGTCGCACCCCTCACTAGCAGAGCGGCCCACACGCTTACCGAGAAAGTGTTCAGATAGCCTGCTATTTCACAGAATGTAGAAATCACTCCACTTCAGCTTCATCTGCCATAGTGGTTTTATTTTTATTATTATTTTATTTCAGTTTCTGCAGCGTTGGGATTGAAACACAAGGGGCTCCTGCACACTGGGGAAGGGCTTGACCACTGAGCCAGAGCCACAGCCTGGAACACAGCACCCTTCTGTATTGTGTTAGAACCGGAAGTGTGAGTCAATGGGGCTGGGGGTGGGCGGACATGCTCTCCTCAAAAGATCTGGGAGACATTCTGTTCCAGTCTCTTCTAGTACTTGCTGAAAATCCTTAACATACCCTGGCTCACAGCCGCACAACTTCACCCTCAGCCCCTTCACATAACACGCATGTGCCTTGTCATCTCATCTTCATATATGGACACCCGTCATGTTAGACTGAGGACCAGCCCTTTCCTGTATGACCACATGCCCAAGAAAAAGTGTATCCGGAGGCACTGAGATAGGACTCTATAGCCTAGGCAGGAGGGACCGCACAGAGGTTAAGAGGACTTGTTGCTCTTCCAGAAGACTCGAGTTCGGTTCCCAGCACCCCCATCAGGTGGCTCATACCCTGTAACTCCAGATCCAGGGGTACAATGCCTCTGCCCTCGGCAGGCACCTGCAGTCTCACACACACATACACACACACCTACACATAATTAAAACATACTGAAAATCTTTTTTAAAACTGTACATCCCTTGTGGGGCTTACAATAACAACCATTCCCCAGAAGAGATGCCCCGCCCCCTTGACTGTTCATAGCCTATGTATGACTTGCTTGGCTTACTTGTCACACTATGCTAGAAGTGGCTTGTTTGTTTAGAAACAGAGCCTCACTATGCAGCCCTTGTTGCCCCAGAACTCAGAGATCCCCCTGCCTCTGCCTTCCCAGTGCCGAGTTTAAAGGTGTCTACCACCAAAATGTTGAGTGTTAGGATGACTTTTAACTCCTCTCCTGTTCCAACAGAAATGACAAAGGGACTTGATCTTGTGTGCCAACTCAATGGCACTGTTGGGGGGGAATTCTTTGACTAGTGATGTGGGTCATCGCAGAAGAACCAGGAGGGCAGTGTGGACCAGCCTGGCAGACGCATGACAATGCCAACTCTGGTTCTGTGAGTTGAGGGTGGACCTTGGATTCTGCATCTGTTACACAAGTTTGGAGGAGCTGCAGCGGTGCTAGGCCACAGCCACCCTTCAGGGGTGGAAACTAAGTCAGCGACACCTTTGTGCCCCACAGAGTGGAATGAGGCTCCTTTTAAAAAAAAACAAGACTACTGAACACTTGACATTTTCTTCCTTTGAAAAGGCCCTCTGTCAGGCCTGTCTGACTATCACCTGTTGCCTATCTGCTGCCCACCTGTTTGTTTAGGGAGGGGAGCTGCTCACTCCCTGCATACCAGAGGTCTCAGCTTTGTGGAGTTAAGGAAAGACAGGCCTGAGGAGGAAGCGGGTTAATCCTCTCTCCTCCCTCTCCTGCTGGCCCAAGGGGCTTCCTGTAAGGAAATGCATTCTCTCTGCATGCCTCAGAGGGCAGCAGGGGACGGGGCCCTGCACGTAATGAGGTTGGAGGTACATTGGCTTCTGGTACTCCTAATTAATCATCTCCCAGCCTTGACCATCCCAGGCACAGCCCCAGACCCCGAGGTCAGCTCTCCACAGAAGGCAAGCCATAAGGTTGAGGAAGTGAATGTGTGGCTCCAGCTGCCCTGGAGGCCATGCAAGCAAGTCCAAAAAGATGCTGTCACATACACAAGCACATGTGCAGGGCAGTCTAAGAATGATAAGGTATTTCTGAAGTGGGTGGCAGGAGGGTAGAACACTACAGCCCTACATCCCTCCTGCCCCCCATCCCCCCCCCCCAGCTGTCTGCACACACCACCCATGAAAACCTGGGCACAGACACTTCAGAGACCCCAGCTTCTTAAAGAAACAGAAACAAGGGATTGGGGATGTGTTCAGTGACAGGGTTACCGCATGGCATGCTTGAGGCCCTCAAGCATGGAGATGGAAGTTCAATCTCCAAACACACACACACACAGAGAGACGATCCTACGTATCTGCTTTGTTCCAGCTCTTGTGTGGCAAGGGGAGCAACTGTCAGCTTTCTATAAAAGGAGACTGGGATGACAGCTACAAGGGGAAGTGGAGAAAAGGCAGCAAAAGAGAGTCGGGGCTGGCCAGGGAGAGAAGGAGTGGAAGGAACACACCTTCTCTACTAAGAACTTTTGAGAAATTTTATCTTCCAGACCTTCCCTACACACAGGGCTTTTTCTCCTGGCCTTGGCAACCAGCCACAAGGCACAGGAATGGCAGGACAAGATAAGCTTCAGAAGCCAGTGAGGATGAAGTCCAAGAGGCTCAGGCTAAGCTCAGCACTGACCACGCTGCGCCCAGGCACACGAGGGACCCGAGTGAATGCAGAGCCAAGTGTCTGGAAGCTGCACAGAGAGACAACTGGAGGAGAGGTGGGAAGAGACAACCAAAGAGATGAGGCAGAAGATTTATGGGAGAGCATGGCCTGGATCCACACACACCCTGGTGGGGGGTGGCTGGGCCTACACAGGACACAACAGATGGCCTCTGAGCTGACCTAATTCTCTACTGAATGAAGAGTTGGGCTAAATGCCCAGCTCCTGAGGTCTGACTCCTGCAAGCGCCAGAGATGGAAATCTAAAGTAGGGAAACATCTATGCACAGTCTGTGCATGTATTAATTCATACAAATACACACGTTTATATTCAAAGCCTCAGCCTAGATGAGGGTATGGGATTCACAGAGGTGGTCTTAGGACCACAGAGTCAGTGAGTCCCAGCTGGGAAGGTTACAATAGCTGTGTGAATTGAACAAGTGACTGTTTCTTCTCTTCCCTGCTGGCTAGGGATAGAACCCAGGGTCTTGCACAAAGTAGGCAAAGTAGGCAAGTGTTACGCTGCTGAGCTGTACTACAGACCCAGCTCTTAGCAAATGACGTCTGAAGACCACATCTTTCCCCTGCTGAACTGTCTTTTGGGGACTCAGTGAACCACCTTCACTTACAGGCTCCTGAACATTAACAGCCCAAAACAAAACAAAACAAAAAACTTAATTTATTAAGTGTAGTATGTTTTAAGTATCTCTAACACATGCTTTTTATGCCTTTAATCCCAGCACTTGAGAGGCAGAGGCATGCAGATCTCTGTGAGCTCCAGGCCAGCCTGGTCTTTATAGCAAGTGCCAGGACATAAAGGGGACCCTCTTTCAAAACACAACAAAAACAAGGCTAAAGATGAAACTCCATGACAGAGCACCTGCCTATCATGTGCAAAGCCCTTGGTTTGTGCTGGGCTCATGTACATACACACAAAGACATAGTTTCTAGATAATATCTGGAGGAAACAGGAAGAAAGAATCTACCATTGATAGACTAAAACAGTGAATCCTACCCTTATCAGGATAGATGTTCTGAGCTCTGCTAATGTTTTAAAAGCAACTTGCTGTTACCGCCCTTCAATGGACAGCTCCCCAAAACATTGCATAATGCACCCACACAGGTCACTAATGTACCAGATGCATATTCTTAACCATACACACAGTTCTGGTCCCAAAATAATTCACATACAGATGGACATATTACCAAAGAGAAGAGAATGTAAGTACAGGTAAAAATCAAGTCATGGAAAGTGTCCTGGCCAAGACAGCATGGGGCACAAAGACTTTTCTGTGGGTTCCCCACACTAAGGTTCCTATGCGTGTCCGACAGCACGGACTGGTGCCTTCTTCCCAGAATGGCTGCCTTCCCACCACTGCCTGCCACCTCCTTTGCTGGCAACAGCTTTTAAAGCACCTTAGGTTTAAGCACCATGACAAGCCAAACAAGCCTGGGGAGGAGGCCAGGAATCCTGCTCCTCACCTTCCTCTTGGCTTACCCAGCAGTCACCAGGGCCATATTGCAGTACAGGGCTCAAGGCAATCCCCTCAATCCATGGGCAGGGCCCTGGGCAGGCTGCTGCTGGAGAGCTGCCCCTGCTCCTTTAGGCCTTGCTACATGGAAATGAAACACCAGCCTGTTCAGAGGCTGCCCAGCACATTACGAGGAGGAAGCTATAAAAGCTGCCAACACGGGCTAGTTTAAGCATTTTCCTCCTCAGACACACAGGGAGTGAGGTGCTGCCTTCCTCCCCCTACCCCCCTGCAGAAAAGGCTCTCTGTGTCCCGTCTGTATTTATTGACATCCCAGACTCTTGGTCCGAACTTCACCAAAGTGATTCTCCCTCCTCACCCTTCAAAGTGGCCCTTGTTCCGACCCACTGCCCATAGCGTGATCCCAGACCGCACGGCGTACCGTCTTCTCAAAGTCTGCCTGGCAAACCAAATATAAAGCTTTTCGTTGGCACTCAAGTTCATGTGCAGCAGCTCAAAAGCCTTACTGTCACATCTCACACAGCTCCCATCTGAATACATTCGTTTTAAGTGCCACTTTCTACACTTCATGTAGAACACGCAGCTGGGAGGAGGTCTGACGGACAGCCCCTCTGACTCCATGGGATGCTACAGGGCAGGCAGAGATGCAAGGTGACCCTAAGAGACCAAGAGAACCAAAGAACGGCTAGAGTCTCAAACCGCACTGCTGAGCCTCCCCCGAGCAGCTGAAGGCTACAGGGCCACTGCTTTATCTTAGATGAAAGCAAGACCCTTAACTGTTTCCAATCCGGCTCAGCAAGTTCCTGGTGGTGTTATCTGGAAGGTAAAGACAGGTTGAAAACCGTTTCTGTAAAACAGGAAAGCTCTCAGAGAGGGGTAGCTACCGGAATGAGCTGATGAGATGCTCCCCATCACGAATGGCACATTGAAATCACCATCCCAACACTCATTATCACTAAGATGAACCACATACTAGTCCATTCCAGGCTCTGAGAATAAGCCAAATAGCCTTTCTTTCAGGCCCAAAGAATCTGCAGTATAACAGTAAAACAGACATGTATACTTAACACAGAAGAAGTCACTGCTACAAGGACTGTGCGCATACACAATGCAGAACAACACAGAAGAATGAGAGGCTAAGCGGCTGAGTCTAGAGAGAGACTCATGCCTCATGCAAGGCCCTCTGTGATCTGATAGCTTTCACCCTGGCCTCTTCTCTCACCTCCCCTCTAACCCTAGTCTTGTGATGGGATCTAGCCCCCAACACTCCCATGAGCAACAGGCTCACTTTCCTACGACCTCTGTTCACATTCATACCCCGAGAAGAGCCTTCCTGACTACCCCAAGGACTTCTCTGTCCCCTCCCATTTGGCAGTATTGCCCTTCACCCCAACATTATAATCGAGTCTCCTTGCTCACATGTTTCTCATCCATCTCCCCATTAGGAAGTGACCTGTGTGAAGGCAAGAAGCTTGTTTGTTCCTAACTATGAATCTAACGGTACTTGAGTCTGGGCTTGTAGCTCAGTGGCAGGGTGCTAGCCTAGAATGTGTGAGAGCCCTCTCCCCCCCCAAAAAACAAAATCAAACCAGTGCCTGAGTCAACAAAGAATCAGAATGTAGACACCCTCGTGATCATGGGGATAGATTGGTCTGGGAGCTTCTAGATACATGCTGGGCCAGAGGAGTAGTAGTCGCTGGCTCATAAGGTATGTTGCAATGTCCCTGGAGGACAGAGTCTAAGAAAGCAGGCCCATATGCCAAGGTCCTAGGATGGAAGGTTTGAGCAGTAAACACTGATGGTGCCCATGGATAACTCCGTGCCCTGACTCCAGAAGCGGGCAGGCTCCTTAGAAGGTCCTTGTGCAGCCCCAACCTTTAGAGCAAAATCAGTAAGAGTGAAGACACCAAAGCCTGGGACCCTCAGCTCCAGAGGACAGATGAGTAAAGTAGAGGCCTCATCTCTGTCTGGGACAGTCACTCTCCAGAACACCTTCCCTAAGGACCCACGAGGAAACCAACTGGGTGAGGAAGAGCTCAGTAACCACTGTGGGAGAACAGCAGCACACTCAGAGCCTGTCTGGCATTCTATGCAACCCTTTTGCTCTCTCTGTGCAGTCAAGACCCCATTTGGCATACAGATGACCAAAGGACCAGGGAGATCATACCTACTCAGACAAAAAGAGATCAGGGTCTGAACCCCAATCTATCCCACTGCCAGTGCCATATATTTATCACTGACCCTATGGGCGCCCCAGTCCTGCTCCTACAAATTCCCTCTGCCTCTGCTCATGCAGGGTGCAGAGCAGAGCAGAAAGCATGGGCTCTAGTGTAGTAGTTCACTGCTGTGGCTCACCAAGAGGGACAAGGAGGCATTCTCACACATGCAAACTCTGCCAGACCTCAGCAGAGGAACCACCCCATCCCGGCCAGCGCCATACTCTATCAACAGCAGAGCCTCGAGCATATGAGCTCAGGTGTTTTTATTGATGCAGAACTCCTCATGTGCAGATCATAAGCAATCAAACACCCCCCACAGACAATACAAAATGGAAGGCCTAAGCTGTTCTTTTCCAAACAGAGCACAAAAACAATTATTTTAAACACAACTAAAAATAAACTTCCACAACATTTCCTGTTTTGTGCATTTAAAAAAAAATTGTTTTACCTTTACAACACAATTTAACACTACACCAGCAAAACTATAAGAGGAACAATCACAAGAGTTTCTAACGCACAGGTCAAAATGAAACCAGGCATCTATCAAGCTTTTTACAATGTCTTTGGACAGCAGAAATACATCAATGCCCAATTATCTGGAATTCACTCAAAATCTTCTGGGCTCCTCCAAGGGGCGTGGGTCACTTCTCTGGCTCTGTCCTCTTCAGCACACACAGCTTGTTCTCCAGGCTCTGGCTGGCTCCACTCCCTTTCAGTCTGGGCCTTCAACTGCCACTGAGGCTGCACCTTCACCAATGGCCTCGCCTAGGCTCTCTTCATCATGCCAAGCCTCCGCTGCTCTCCAGAGACCCCTTCATGCCTTCAAAACCAGTAACACCTGGGTGACTCTCACACCTGCAGACAATACAAAATGCCAAGGCCTAGGCTGTTCTTTTCCCAACAGTGAACAAAAACAATTATTTTAAACACAACTAAAAATAAACTTCCACAACACTCTAGAACCACACAGGCCTGGGCTCCAGTCCCTGCCTTGCCACCTCTCATATGCTTAGACAGATGCTTACACTCTTGGAGCTGTGACTCCATTTGCACAGCAGGACAAAGGTCCCTACCTCAGATGCAGGAGAAGAACCAGGAATCCTGTTTGCTGGGCCCGTGAGGGCCGTCTCTGGACCAGTCCAGGGCAGTTGGTCTGGCATTATCATCCACTGACGACTAGGTTCCAGTGTCCCTGATTCACAGGACGCCTGCCCTCAGAAGACAGAATAGAGGGATGCACCCACACAGCCCCACAGGTAGATTACCACCATAGAAGAGGGTCTTAGGATTTAGGTCTTAAGAAGAGTCTGGCTGGGCTCAAACATATGGCAGAACTCTAATTCTTACATATGCACCCACAGTATGTGTGGGGGGAGGGGGGCTAGACTAGGATAGGGAGGAGGTTTCCAGACATAATCGGGTATACCTTAAACCCCAGCACTTATGAGGCAGAGGGTTAGAGGCCAGCCTGGTCTACGTAGCAAGCTCTAGCCTGCCAGGGTGATAGAGTGAGACCCTGTCTCAGAGAGAAAGAAAAGGGTGGGGAGAGAGGATGTTAAGCACTGACAGCTGTACCTGGCACACAAGAACTAACTTAAAGCATCAGCAAAGGCCTTCATCCAATCTCATGGCCAAGGGAACAAATAACCAGAGAGACAGACTGCCAACCTGCCCAGAACCTCAAGCTGGAGGTGGTGCTCCAGGTATTTGAACCTGATCGGCCTGACACCAGCCCATCTTCCTTGCTGACATTTCAATGCATTTCAACTCACTAACCTGTATTCTGAATTAGACAGAGAAATTTGATATAATGGACAACTGTAGCATATCCTTGTGATATCAAATTCCAGTTTTATTCATTATCTGTGAGCTATTTTTTTCACCTACTGGTCAATTACATTTTATTTTGTGTGTGTGTGCTCACTCTCGCGTGCTCACACACAGGCATGTATGTGCGCACTCATGTGGAGGGCAGAGGTCAACATCAGGTCTTCATTTATTGCCTTGTTTGGTTTTTTTTAGGCAGAGTCTCTTGCTGGACCTGGAGCTCCCGGACTGTCTAGATGGGCTACCACTGAGTGCCCAGAATCCTTGGTCTCCACTATCCCAGTGCTGGGATAACAGATACAAGTTGCGAAACCTGGCTTTTTACATCAATGAATCAATCAAATAAAAATAGAACTACTCTTCCAGGGCCAATGCTGCCATATGGATACAAAAGCTTGTAAATGGACCTCCCATTGATGGAGATGTCGCTCAGTGGAAGAGCTCTTGCTAGCGTGTACAAAGTCCAGGAGCCAATCTCCAGCACCACAGACAATTTTAAGACAAATAAATACACATTCTATTTGACCACATCTAAAACTATTCAAGCTGGGCATGGTGGACACACCTTTAATCCCAACACTAGGGAGGCAGAAGCAGGAAGATCTCAGGAGTCTGAGGCCAGCCTGGTCTACAGAGCAAGTTCCCAGGACAGCCAGAACTACACAGAGCCCCCCACCCTCCAAAAAAAGCTATTCAAGGATATGTACAAATTTATTATCTTTAAAGAATTATTCACAGTGTTTTATAATCCCAAATATTTGGAAAGGGTATCTACTCAATGAAAGGAATACATTGTAAATGATGAAATGGTTCAAACTGTTAGATAACAGTGAGACGTCAGAACATACAAAAAGAGAAGATCTTAAATGTTTATATTATGCATTCAGTACAAATTGAGTCAAACTGGGCAGGGTGGTGCATGCCTGGTGGCAGGAAGATCAGAAATTCAAAGCCATCCTCGACCATGCAGCAAGGCCGAGGCTAACCAGGGTATAAGATCCTGTCCAAAAAAAAAAAAAAATCTGAAGCTAGACATACATAAAAATCAAATTTTCTGATAAGCCATCTGTCACATACATAAAATACATATAGATGGGTTAAAACAAATATTGGAAAAAAACTTTTTTTTTTAATCATCAGTGTTATTTCTAGAAGTTGACTGGGCCTAACTAAGTGGCTTGCTCCTATCATAGATTTTCTATATATCCAAAATTCTTAACAGCTAGGTGTCTTTTTTGCAAAAAACAAAAAAACAAAAAAAAAAACCAAAACTCTGTGATACTTTTCCAAAGGAAGGCAGGCAGGCAGGCTTCCTGTCTTTCCAGTAAGTGAAAGTAAAAAGCACTCCACTGACAACTCAGCCAGAGGCTGCCCTGCCCAGCCAGCCCCTCAGGACTTCCCATGCTCATCCACCACTGCTCAGGACTCAGAGCCCAAGAACAACACATCTGAGGCTCTGTCTCAGCTGCTTTACTTAAGAGCCATAGCTGCAATGCATAAAAGAAACAGCAGATCATGGCCTAAGAGCCACGGGGCTCCTAGGGTGCTCTCTCTAGCCCTTGTTGGCTAGTACAGCCTTCAAGCAAATGAAGACAAGCCTCCCTACAGGTCTAAGTCCCGAAGGTGTTCACAGCCGTGTTCACAATGGGTGCAGCACTTGGATTTGATGAAAAGAAAAAGAAGGCCCAGGAAGTCACACATAGGAACAGGGCAGGAGGCTGGCTTGCAGTGGGGAACTCTTTCTAGTCCAGGTCCCTGCTGGCTCCAGGCCCTCCTTGGCTATCACCAGAGACCCTGTGGCAGGAGGGCACTGGGACCCTAGCCTTCCCTACCCTGTTAGGCCAAGGCCATGCCTGTCCACTAGCCTTCAGTTTCCCAAACTCATCTCCATCACTACCCTGTGCACCTGTTCCAGCTCCCACAATGAAGAGATCCAGGGAAATCCTGAGAGGCTCCTCGAGAGTCACTGATGCAGCTGCCTGTTCTATTGCCCCACTACCTCCTAAGTCAAATTTGTATAGATCAGAAGTTGCACCATTGCAAAAACATCTGTAAATGATAGAAGCCCAAGTCAATCTGGCTTAGGTGGAGAAATGGTAGAACCCATTGGCTCATTTCCCTAGAGAGTTCTGGGTACAAAGCCAGAGTTAAGCATGGCTGGTTTCAGGGTTGACACATCAGAGCTACCTCTGACTGTCTTTTCTCCACATGATGATCAGGTTCTTCATCCACAGCCTCACACTCTGATCCAACCAAAAATAGACCATCTTCCCCAAGAGCTCTTCAAAAAAAAGGCACCACAAGAAATTCCCTGGTTCAGGTCATGAACATTCATAGAGACACACAGAAGTGTTATCTGCCCAGAGGGAAGAAAACCAGCAACAGATCCCCTCTAAGCAAGTCTCCTTCAAGAAGGAAAAGCCCTAACCCAGGTTGCCAAAAAAAAAAAGACAAGAGAGAAGTTGCTCCTTTCTTCTCTCCTATCTTCAGTATCAACATTAAGTCAGCCATGTTCTCTTTGGAAAACTAATTAAACAGCAGCCAGGGAGCTCACTGACTCAGAGGTTAGGAGGGATTACTGCTCCTGTGAGGGACCAGGGTTCAGTTCCCAGAATCCACATGGTGACTCACAACCACTGGTAACTCCTGTTCCAGAGGATCTTACCTCTAGTTCCAGAGGATCCAACGCTTTCTTCTGACACCCAGGGGCCCATGCATGCGGTGCACATGCTGACACTCAGGCACACACATGGATAAAATAAAATAAAGTACATAAATTAAAACAGAAAAAAGCAGCCAGCCACCTTCACAGCCTGTCTATTTTGAGTTCCGGGCTGAGGATGGGGGTGGGGCTAGGGTGGATTGTGCATGTACATGTTGGTATATGAGGGAAGGATGCAGACATGTCTGGATATGTGCATTAGGAGGAGAGAGGCTGAGAGAGGTTGATGCTGACTGCCTTCCTCTAGCAACTCTATTTCTGAAGACAATGTCTTGCTGAAAAGGGAGTTCACATTTTGCAAAATGAGCAAGCCAGCAAGTCCCAGAGATCTTCCTGTCTCAGCCTCTCTAGCACTGAATTACAGGTTCACAACGCCATGCCTGACTTTTTATGGGAGTACTCAGACCCAAACGCAGGTACTCACGCCTAGGTGGCAAACAGTATACCGACTGAGCCACACAGCCCATTCACATTTTTCTTCCTTTTCCTTCTTTAACTGCAGTAAGTGGGGGTGGGAGAGACATTTCTGGCCATAGGACAGGGGGAAATTGTGGTGAAACAAGCACATCCAGCAAGGCTCCCCTGATCCCCATCTGTTCCAAATCTTCCCCTCACAGGATGTCATGTCTAAAAAGCAAGAAAAATATTCCATCCTCTTCCAAAGTTCGGCAGGATCTTGCATGCAAGGAAGAATGTCTGGTTACTCTGTGGGTTCTCATCTGCTGTTTAACTCACGTGTTGCCGAATTATATCAGGCCCTCCATCCACTTCCCCCTCTCCCCTCAAAACTACAGTGGTGGCATGGCTCGCCACCAACTGGGGACCATGCCTGCTCTGGCAGGGAGCTGACCTCCCCACCATTTCGACAACCCCCTCACACAAAGGGTTAGTTCTCCTAAATCAGGCCAATGACTTTTGCAGATTTCTCTACTGAAGACCTGCCAGAGAGCTGCCGGGGCCCCCAGAGGAAGTGAAGGCAGCCCACCAGGGTAAAGGGAGGGGACTCAGAATAACTACCTTCTGGTACCGTGCCCACCCTGCTTGCTTCTAGGCACTTTCGTGCAGATGTGTGCAGGCAGTCAACTTCCGGACACTGGACCAGGAAGGATGTTCCCCAATAGCTTCCAACAGCCCTGACCACTGTGTTTCCAGGGCTGGGAGGCCAATATTTATAGGAAGGGCAACCAGCCAAGTAAGGCCGGCTCCAAGTTTATTTGAGCTAACTCTCTTCCCGTCTTCTGTAGTTCTTCAAGTTAAATGGAGAGACATTCTTCCCTTTATGGCTTGATTTTTCACACAGGGACAGAGGCTTGCAGTAAAATGATTGAGAATCCCTGCCTGAAAAGATTTAAAAGGATCTGTGTGCCCCACCCCTCCCTCTTTGACAAGAGCTCCAATCCTTTGCCCAACAAGCCACTTCTACTCACACGAGCTCCCTGGCACACACTTCTCTGCACCCCCTGCGACACAGAGCCTCTGTGGTCCTCCAGATGGGCAAAAGATCTCTCTTACTCCAGTCCAGATTGTTCTTCCTCCCTCCCACTCACCTCCTTCTCATAGCGTCCTACAAGGCCTTGCAAGATATATGCTTCCTCCCACACACAAACATACACACCCTCCCCCAGCTATCTCTCTCAAACCTTCCTCTACAAACCGCCTCCGTTGGTTACAGCACATCTCAGCGACTTTGCACGGGCACCTAGAACGCCTACCTTCTGGGGTGTTTGAAAGTTTAGGTCTCTCACATCACCTTGCTAACACTCTCTATTAAAAAGCATCTCTGAGTCTCTTAAATATATGGTATGGTTGGTTGTCTGGCTTGATGTTCTTGCAACCTACAGGTCAGAGGGGCGGGGGGGGGGAGGGGGTGTCTCTGACCTTTTTTGCCTGCTCTTAGGACACTTTTGCTCCTGCTGGATTGCCTAGTCCACCCTTGATGTGGGGATTAGTGCCTGGCCTTGTTCCATCTTGTTTTACCTTGTTTGAGCAGTAACTCTGGGAGGCCTGCTCTTATCCAGGGAGAGGCAGGAAGCGGGGAGCTGAGGGAGCTGGGGGAGCTAGGAGGAGTGGTGGGAGGGGAGGAGGAGGAGGATCAGGATGAATTATATGAAAGAAGATAAAAAAAAGTATTTCTGGGGCCAGGGACATGGCTCCACAGAGGAAGACACCTGCTGCTGAGCTTGACCACCTGAATTCCACGCCCAGGACACAATGGTGGAAGAAGAGAACCCATTGCTATGGGCTGTCCTCTGACCTCTGCACACACGTCACAACACAAGTACTCATGAATACACAACAAGCACACATCACAAACAAAACAAAAAATGTTTTGTTCTTTTTTTAAATAAAAGCACCCATAAGCTGGATGTAATATGTCATGCCTGTGACCCCAGTACTTAGGAGGCTGAATCAGGACAGACATAAGTTCTAGTCCAACCAGAACTACTATACACATAGTTTCAGGCTAGCCTGGGTTACAGAGTAAACCCTGTCTTAAAATAAACAAAACAAGCCGGGTGGTGGTGGCACATTCCTTCATCTCAGCACTTGGGAGGCAGAGGCAGGCAGATCTCTGTGAGTTCAAGGTCAGCCTGGTCTACAGGGTTATAGGATAGCCAGAGTTACAACAGAGAAACCCTGTGTCAAAGTCGTCTTCTTCTTCTTCTTCTTCTTCTTCTTCTTCATCTTCATCTTCATCTTCATCTTCATCTTCATCTTCATCTTCTTCTTCTTCTTCATCTTCTTCTTCTTCTTCTTCTTCTTCTTCTTCTTCTTCTTCTTCTTCTTCATCATCATCATCATCATCATAATCACCACTACCTTACTAGCTATGGTAGTATATACCTTTTAATCCTAACAATTCTAAGGGGGATCTCAAGTTCAAGGCCAGCCTAGGCTACAAAGATTCACTATTCACAGCTTCCTCCCTGACAAAGGGCTGAAGATGTAGCTCAGGGTAGAGAGCTTGCCTAGAATGTACAGTCCTAGGTTCAATCCCCAAAGCTGCAAAAGCACCACCCCTATCACTCTGGGACCTCACCCACAAACGTATTCCTTGAACAAACTGCTCACGTGTGTATGTTGTCGAAGTTTATTCTTAGTTGTATTTAAAATATTGTTTTGTGCACTGTTGGGTGAAGGTCTGCCTTGGCGTTTTGTATTGTCTGCAGGTGTTGGATTTCTGCGGGGGATGTTTGATTGCTTATAATCTTCACCTGAGGAGTTCTGAATCAATAAAAATACCTGAGCTCAGATGCTCAGGGTTCTACTGTCCAGGATGGCACTTGCCATGACGGGTGGTTCCCTCTGCTGAGGTCTGGCAGAGTCTATGAAAATGCCTCCTGGTCTTTCTGGCTGAGCCACATAGTAGGCGAACAAATACATGTGTGTGTGTGTGTGTGTTTGTGTGTGTGTGTGCGCGCAAGGACATCATACATGCTAGGCAAGTGCTGCACCACTGAGCTCTGCCCTCTAGCTCCATACACCCTTTTGTTTCTCTTTCTCCCTAACTTCTCTTTTGAGACACGGTCTCTATGTAGTCTAAGCTGGCCTCAAACTCACTATATAGATGAGAATAACCTCGAATTTCTGATTCTCCTGACACTACCTTTAAAATGTTGTAATTACAGCTGTGTATTACCACATCCAGTTTAATGGGATGCTGGGGGTTGAACTGAGGACTGTAAGCATATTAGACAAACACTTTACCAGATTAACCACATCTCTAGCCCAACAAATATTTGTTGACTGAATAAATCTAGCCTCTACTTGTCTGTGAATGTCAGGCTTCCATCATTAATTCTGGGAAGTCAATCTTGAGTCTTCTATGACACTGTACTTCACTTAGCCATGATCAGACTAATCTTGGGGGTAATTCGATGGGTTCATATGTGATTTGATTCATTAAATATAGAATACATAGCTGGATGTGGTGGTACTACATGCCTCTGGGAATTGAAAGGCAGGAGGATCTCTGTGAGTTCAAGGTCTGTCTGATCTACAAAGAGAGTTAGTTTCCCGACAGCCAGAACTACATAGAAAACAAGAAAAAGCAAACAAAATAAATAAATGAAGATAGAATGCACTCATAAGCAGAATACAGCAAAGACCATCTGCCCTCTGAACCCCAAAGCCACCTTGGGTCAATAGCTAGTGAATTCAGACCACCCAAGCCTGGGGGCAGCAGCAGGTTGGGGGAAGGGTGGCTGGTTACAGAAACAGCCCAAGGAGGTTCCATATAAAAGAAAAGTAAACAGATGGAGGCTCTTCCTTAGCCTTTGAGCCTCTCAGAGGAGGGCAAAGCTTCAAGTGTTTTTCAGAACACTAATCCGATTTTCCAAAACGATTTGAATGAACTAGCAGAGGAACTACTAGCTACCCCCTGGGCTGCTGGTTAAGTATAGTCCCACTCCAGCACCCCAAATGACGTCTTAAGATATTAAACCCAGGGGACAGGAAGGTACCTGGGGGCAGAGGAGGGAAAACAATCTTTGTCCCCAAGGACCATTCAGTAAGCTGGTCCAAACAGGCAGAGTTGCTCACACTGAACTTCATGCCAGGCAGCTGGCACTTTATACCCTAGGAATCTGGGACATACTAAAATGTTCTTACCCTTCCTCTGGAAGGCACTTTATTAACTCGTACCCACACCACCCAGGTACAGCAGGGTCTTGCTGCTGATCTGTACCCTGAAAAAGGAAGTAAGAAGGGCTTCCAGAGGATCTGCCAAACAATGGAAGAAGCAAGCCCTTCACCAGGGCTTTAGAGGGTTCCCATAGCCCACTGTCACCATGCTTAGTCTGACTGAACACATGGGTGTGCCAGGAACTGTCCAGGTTTGGCATTGAAAGCACCATGTCCATGTGGTGGTGGTGGTGCACGCCTTTAATTCCAGCACTCAGGAAGCAGAGACAGGCAGATCTTAGCATTCGAGGCCAGCCTGGTCTACAGAGCAAGTGCCAAGACAGCCAGGGCTACATAGAGAAACCTGTCTCAGAAAAAAACAAACGAACAAACAAATGAAAGAAAGAGAGAAGACACCATGCCCTAGTACAGGGAATGAGGGATGCTGTGGTCTCATTCCCAGGTTTGGGGTGAGTGTGTCTTTTTAAAAGGTGGCCCAACACACAGAGATGGCTCTTCCTTTTGCTTCTTTTTACATGGCTTGCTCCCCATATTGAAAGAGGAACCGAGTTCCCTTCAAGGTTCAGTTGGTTTCTTTGAAACAGAAGCTTTTCTTTTAAAAGATACTGGTAAAGACATGAACATCTATGTGGGGAGGGTATGCACACCTGTGATCCTGAAGTAAGAGTTCAAGGTCAGTCTCTACCACATAAGACACTAGATAAAAACAAAGAAGAAAAGAACAAAACAGAACCACAGAACTGCCGCTTAGCTTTTTGTTTTGTTTTGTTTTGAGACAGAGTCTCTCTAGTATGTAGCTCTGGTTGTCTTGGAACTCTGTAGAACAGGCTGGCCTCGAACTCACAGAGGCACCTGCCTCTGCCTCCCAAGTGCTGGGATTAAAGGCGGGCACCATAAACTGCCACCACTTAGCATTTCTATGCCATATATAAAATAGCTTGGGGCTGAGTTGTAATTCAGGGTACTTTTGCCTAACATGTTAGAGGTCAGGGCTTCCATTCTCAGCACTTGAAAGAAGAACAGCACAAAACCTGGAAGCTTCAAGAGGGTAACTGGATCTGCCCAATGCCCCGTTGGTGAGGGGAAGGGGTCAGAACTCAGATTTCCCTGAGCCCAGCTATGTTCAAATCTGCTTCCAGACACCGTGCCCACATGCAGACAGTAGCTTATTTGACTTAGTAAAACTACTGGCTCCTGTTTCTGTGTACTTCCCACATTTCCAAAATTGTTAAATGGTTTACATCGTCGATGTCTTTTATTTGTGACACGGTCTCACTGTATAACTCAGGCTGGCCTTAAACTGTATAGCCTATATTGGTCTCAAGCTCACAACAATCCTCCTGCCTCAGCCTAGCACATCCAGCTTCCCTTCTTCTGAAGCAGCTAGTTTCTATGTCCTGTCCTCAAAGTGGCTTCTTCCCGCAGCCTCTTGTAGCATGGGTGAGTCACCCAGCCCAACTTGAGTTCCCCACACCTCCCAAAGCCGAATGGGGAAACAATAAATAAGAAAAGACAGCTTAGAAGGTGCTCCCTTCTATCTGAACTCAAAGCCCTCCAGTTTGGCTTCCTCTGCCCTTCTGGCTTCATTTCCCACCTCTCCTTTCCCATGGTTGTTAAGACACTAAGCAAACCTATTAAGTGACATGTTGTTAAGACACTAAGCAAACCTATTAAGTGACATGGCCACATCTACTTTGGGAAAAAACACCTCGCCTGGGAGAGGATTACTGCTGAGGGTGGGGGAGGCAGGACAAGGGATGCAGAGAGGAAGACCATACCCTAGGGCTACACCTTGCTGGTCCCAGCAAGATGAACAATAGGGCCTGGCAAATGGGTCCTCCATGTCCACTGGGTGGGGGGCACCAGCATCAACAAAAGCACAGTGGGAGAGCCTAGAGCCCAAAGTCGGGCATGCTCCCCATCCTGGGTCTTCCAGCTGCTCCCAACCAGGAGACAAGGAGGCCTACTCCTGTCTCCATGACTCTGGGACATTCAGGCAGGAAGGGTGAGAGTGTTGAACAAGCAGCCTCTCTGGGGCTGGCCTCGCCTGCGGTGAGGGGTTTTCCCTAGTGAAGTGAGAAAGGCACTTGAGAAACAAACTGTAGAGGGATAACTTGCTGCCACCCGCAGTAGCTGCACCAAGTGTGAAAAGTTACAAGAAAACCTCTCAGATTTCAGCATTTCCCAAGCCCTGCACATTGGATTGCTTTCAGAGCACGGGGGGCACGGTGTCACTGGAGGCAGCAGAAACCAGAAGGATGAAGCTAGCTGAGAGTGATTCTCAGTCCTCACCAATGGCCTTGGGACCACCATCAGGTGGGGCCGGATTAAAACACAGGTTTCTGAGCCCACCGTCAATCATTCTGATTCAATAGACCCCGCTAGGGCTTAAGCCTCTGCTTTTTAATAAACTCCCCCAGGAGATGCAGTTGAATCTTAATCTACTGAAGAAACTCTAGTTTATGAAAAACTGGGATGGCTGAGCAACCCTGTAATCCCAGCACTTGGGAGGCTGAGGCAGGAGGCTTATTAAGAGTTTGAAGCCAGCCTAGACTAACAGTGAGTTCAAGCTAACAGACATGGCTACAGAGGAAGACCCAGAGTCTCCCTTCTGCGTATTAGATATGCTGTCTATCACTGAACTACATCCCCGGCTCACTTTCATCTTTAAAATAAATGTGACATGGGGGCTGTGGATGAGGGCTCAGGTGAGTAAAGTTCTCACTGTGCAAGTACCCGAGGCCCTGATCTTGGACTCCTAGCCCTCAGGTAAAAGCTGAGCAAGCTCACCATGTCTGTATCCACAGTGCTGGGCTAGAGGCAGACACAGCAGATCCTGTGGCTCGATGGCCAGCTAGTCTAGACAAAATGTCAAACTCGATGTTTAGTAAGAGACCTCATCCCAAAAAGTAAGATGAGGAAGTAACTGAGGAGACCCTGACATCAAACTCGGCCTCCCCTGCGACACACAAGTATGCGATTACATACTGGGGTAATGAAAATGTCTTGGAACTAGATAGAGGTAATGGTTGCACAATCTAAAGGAATGGAAAATGCCACTAGGGGCTGGAGAGATGGCTCAGTGGTTAAGAGCACTGGCTGCTCTTCCAGAGGACCAGGTTCAATTCCCAGCACCCACATGATGGTGCATAAACATCTGTAACTCCAGTTCCAGGGGATCTGACATCCTCTCCTGGCCTCCTTGGTCATCAATCAGGCACATGGTACAAAGACATACACAGAAGCAAAGCACCTATACACATAAAATAATTTTTAAAATGAAAAATTAAGTACTATAGATAGGCTTTGTGGTATTCTGTAGTTCTAGCACTCGTGAGACTGAGACAGGATCTTAAGCTTGCGGCCAACCTGGGCTGTATACAGTGAGATCCTGTCTCAGAATACAGTGATGTACTTGGAACTCTCAAAATGATTGATTACAACTCAAATTAGCTGTTTTGAAACTGAGCGTGGTGTCACTGGGCATGGTCTGCCTCTTAGGAGGCAGAAAGAGTCAGGGGGATCTGAAGCTCAGGGTCACCCTCCCTTACACAGTGAGTTCCAGGCTAGCATGGAATACAAGAGACAAGATCTCATAAATAAAATAAATAACACTGAACAAGAGCAACAACAACAAAAACCCAGCCCTTTTAGCAAGCAGTATGTGATGACAAACATAGAAACATCATCAGTGAGTGATGTTCTTGGACCTATTCAACTTCATGTCTAGGACCCTCCCCAGGGACCCCCCTCTCCTGAACTAGTGGATAACAGCAAGAAACACCAAGAAAGATGGTTACCACGATGACAGTGATGATGATGTAAGACAAACAATCAAAAATAGGATCTAAACATTTTACGTACTCTCTGATGGTCAGTTTGGTTTTCTGGGTTTCATTTACACAAACCAAAGGAAATAGACGTGTGTGAATTGCTAATAGTATGTTAGAGAGGTGTATGTGTGAGATGATTTTTTTCTATTATTCCCTCCATGGAAAGGCTCAACACTTGGACTTTGTGGACAGAGACAGAGAGATAGGCCTGAGGAAGAAACCCATTTCCCACTTCTCCCACCTGAAACACAAAGGATCGTTCCCACAGCCTTGGCTTCTTTTCAGAGATAATAAGAGATTTTTTAAAATGACCTCTAAATTTAAAAATCATCAAGGAGAACAAAAATAACAAAAAGACTCTCTAACCTTTCCTCAAAAATAAAAATAAGACAACACAGAAAAAGGGATGCTTTTTGATCTGACACAATAAGCAGAGTTGTGACTGCCATTTTTGTTTTATTTTAATATATATGAAGTGTTTTCCCTGCATGCATGTCCAGAGCTCCTGGAACTGGAGTTACGGATGGCTGTAAGCCACTATGTGGGTGCTGGGAACTGAACTCGATCTTCTGCCAAAACAGCAAGTGCTCTTAACTGCCGAGCTATTGCTCCAGCTCCAACAGTTATTTTGTATACTCTCTGTGATGTGATACTTCAGAAATCAGTATCTGAACATGGGAACAGTGGCTTTTAACAGTAAAGGATTGGAGTAAAGGGGCTTTGGGGTATAGTTCCGTGGGGGAGTGCTAGTCTGGCATGCTCTGGGCCCTGGGCTCCAACCCCAGCATGGTACAGTGGGGGAGGGGACTTGACATTTTGATAGCCTTCATATTCCTCATCTAAACCTCTCCTAAGCCCTTGCATGATGACTTAACTCTGAAAGAGAGGTTGTACAGGTGTATTAGAGTGTCAGGTCCCATTCCAAGTTAGTGGAAATAATGAATAGGAATAAGATTTGCAAATTGTAAAGAACCTATAAATGGAATGCCTCAGGAATCCATTTTTGCATAGTGACCTGAAGGAGAAGAGGTTTTAACAAAGACCAAGTTAAACACCTGGATGATTTACACAAGGTCCAACAACTACATTACGTGAACAAACAGAATGCTCGAAGGCTGGGCTGAAGAGGAAACATTCAGGGCTGTGTGTTAAGAAACATCACCATCGCAAGGCTTCCGAGAAGGCATGACTTTGGAGGACAAGGACAGTAGTCATTAGCTCAGGAACATTTAGCCAATCAGAAGAGCAATCTCTCTCTTCCCTTCAGGTGATTTATAACCATCACTCCACTAGACATGGTGCCACGTTTTATACCCTGAAGTTAATGATGAGTCAGTCTGTCTGTCTGTCTCTGTCTCTGTCTCTCTCTCTCTCCCTCTCTCTCTGCTAGGGGTTGGGTGGGGTATATATACTTGCCCATATGAATATATGAGTACATACGGGGACCAAGGCCTACACTATGTGTCTTTCTTCAACTGATCTCCACTATATATATATATATATATATATATATATATATATATATATATATATATCTTTTTTTTTTTTTTTAAAGACAGGTCTCTCACTGAACCTGAGGTTCTGCCAGGCTGGTTGCCAATGAGCTTCATGGATCTGCCTATCTCTGCTTCCCCAACACTGGAACTACAGATGAACAGACACTCTTAGATTTTATGTGGTTTCTGGGGATCCCAAGGGTCCTCAGACTTTTGTGGTGGGTACTTTACTGACTGATCCATCTCCTCAGCCCTAAGTTATTATTTTGTTATTATTAATATACTGGCTAGTTTTTTGTCAACATCCACACAAGATAGAACTATCTTTCCCAATTGAGAAAATGCCTCTAGAAATTAGACTGCTAACACTGTCTTGATTAATGGAGCAGGGGACAGCCTACTATAAGCAGTGTCACCTCTGGGCAGGTGTTCCTGGATTGTGTAAGAAAGCAAACTGAGCAAGCCATGAAGAGGAAGCTAGGAAACAGCATTCCTCCATGGCTTCTGCTTCAATTTTTTCCTCCAGGTTCCTGCCTTGGCTTCCTTCAAAGAACTGTGACCTGTGATGTATAAGGTAAGTAAACTCTTTCCAAGTTGCTTTTGGTCATGGTCTTTATCACAGTGAGAAAAAGCAAACAAAGACAACTGCTTTGGCTATTTCCGGTCTTTGTTTTTTCTAACAATCATTTGTTCAAAAAAAAAAAAAAAATAGGGAGAGCTGGAGGCATAAGCTTGCCTACCATTGTTGTATAACACTTTCCTTTGAGATTGAAACATTTTAAAGGGAAGTTCTTTAAACTAGAAGGTAAATGACTCAAAATAGCTTCAGGAAGTCCCTGAAACTGACCAGATTCACTAGGCCACCTCCCAGACAGAGTAAACAATGAAACCTGAAACAATGAAAGCTCCCTCTGAGACAAAGTGAAGCCAAGCAGCAAATAAGACTCTCAGGCCAGGCCAGCTGCCTAGACATTTAGACCAACTAAGACATCTAGAAAGGATACCCTCTAATTTGTTGAGGTGCCGACAGTTTGTGCAGTGTACTCCAGGTTCCCAGCTTTGTGAGCTATCACCTATATTTGGGGGGTGGGGAGGAAGACTTTGGTGATGCAGCTGTCTTTTGAGTAATTTCTGCTTTTGTAAGTAACCCCTCACCCACATTAATGTAAGTAACCTCAATAAAACTCACTGGTTTGCCAAGTTGGACTTTGGTGGTATCCATACTTTGGTTTGATGTGGAATTCATATCTGGGGAGAGTAGATATATGGTTGCGTGTCTCCAGGAAAATTTTTATCATGCAACAACCATGCATGAGCTTGGGCTTGATCCCTAACACTGCTAAAAGGGAGCTGGGGGACTGCAAAAATATAAATGTCTGGTTAAAAAAATCTTTTAAAATCCTCTGCATATAGCTCACTTCGCCTCCCTTCCTACAAAGAATTGCTAAATCAATGTGTGTTCCTCCAGACTGCTCCTTTTACAAATAAATGTAAGTGTGTACAGTTTCTTTTTTATACACTTAAGATCCTGCCCCATTTCTTTGCTACCTGAATCTTTCACCTCATGGCAAGTCAAAAGCATGTCTATGTAGACGTTGTATGATGCTCACTGACCCTGAGGTGGAAAGTGTGAGCCACGTCCTCTACTCAGTGTGACGGAGTCTTAAACAAGTGACATAATGTCCCTCTGTCCCATAAGATAAAAAATTGTTTTGTTTATTTTCGACACAGGGGTTTCTCTATGTAGCCCTGGCTGTCCTGGAACTCACTCTGTAGACCAGGCTGGACTTGAACTCAAGAGATCTGCCCGCATCTACCTCCCAAGTACTGGGATTAAAGGCATGCGCCGCTACCACCCAGCTAGAAAAACAAGTTCTAATAATAAAAACCAAAGTATTATTTAAAACGCTCAGTGTAGTGGAATATTTAAACTTATTCTAAAATATTATAAAGCTACATGCACTTCTGTGCAGTAATATGAACTTTGAACAGTTGCTGCATCTGGCAGCTAGAACTACTGACAGAAGGTCACCTTCCTTAGCTGTTAGAACCAGCTTTCTGGGTGTGGATGGCTGCAGCTTTCTTGAATGCAGAGAGGATGCTGGTTTGGAGTACCAGCAATTCAATTAGTCGTAGATGGAGCAATTGTTCAGATTTGACTTGGCCCACTGAGATCTTTATGTTGAAAGCATTCAGTTGTATTATTGCTAATGGAGGAACATACCATGGTCTACTCTGTAGATTCAGGGCAAAAGGCAGTTTATTCCTTGGCTAATTCAATCTCCGGTCCTGGAGAGTTTCAACCTCCGTACAACCTAATCTTCATCCTAAAACTAGAAGGCTTCAGCCTCCATACAAGCTAGAACTTTTAAGCCTCCAAGACTTACTGCTGACTGTGCCATTCTGACTAGCTCCTTCTGAAAACTCAGAGCTGCACTGAACTCAACTGACTCTTCTGGTTGTCTGATTCAACTCACTTGCTGTTCTGGCTCAAACTCTTCTCTAAACTACTGGTTCAAAATGACCTTCTAAGCCAGCTGACTGTTTCTGCCTGAACTCTTCTGATTCTGGTTGACTTTGAGTAACTCTCTGCCTGCCTGCCTCAGACTGCTTCTTTAGCTGAGAGCCTGCCTCAACTCTCTGAAATCTGTTTCTACTATCTGAGCTCTGCCTTCTCTCTGAACTCCCTCTCTGTGAACTAGTAGCCTCCTAAGAGTTAGGTATGTCCTCACTGTGATTCAACCTCAGAGTTAGGATTAAAGGTGTATACTGACATTCTTTCTACCGTAGAGCAGCCATGCTGATGGATTAAAAAATTAAATGTTCCTCTACACTATTCACCAGCCAACCAGACAGGGAATACCTTGCCTGAGGTCTTGACTTCCCCTATAAAATGACATCAAATCAGCCAGCTAAAGTTGGGGGTTGTTGTACTGTGGAAGTTCTATTCATTAAGCAGTTAAGACCTTTGTATTGGTGGGTGGTATCTTTCCTCAATAAATTACTTAGAGATCATGTGCTCTGGGCCAGCCCATCAGAGGTGTGATCCTAAGCAAGGTGTGTCACACCATGATTGTCTTCTGTCCCTTGAATGACCCTGTTCGAGTTATTATTATTTCCATCTACAGCTTGGCTAATATTGTAAGTGAGATAATTTCCTAAATGGTGGTCCTGGGAATAGTAAGTCACCTAAGTATGACCTGTATGTTGCCCCTTGAAATTTATTTCCTTTTTTCTGTAATTCCCATATAGTAGTCTAGTGCATGGATAAACCATAACCTATTGAATCTATCCCCTTCTGATAGACTCAGGTGGTTCTCTATTTTTTACTGCAGTGAGTACTATTTTTTCCAGTACTAGGGACAGAACCCAAGGCCACAAACCTGCTAGGCAAGCAAGCACTCTCCTGCTGAGCTACATCCCCAGCCTTACAGTAAGATTTCTGAACACAGGTCCTTGCATGCATGTGGAGCTGTTACAATAGGACCATTTCCAATGTGTGAATCGCTTCATCTGAGGTCAGGCTCATTTGTTATGAAACATGTCGCCAGCATTCTCCCCAAAAGACCACACTAACTCATATCCCTGCCAACACCTCATGTGTGCTGGTTTCCTAACAGCTCTAACACTGGCAGCCCAGATCTCTGGCATCCTTTGTGCACTTGCATTTCCTAAATGAAACCTAAATCAAAACCACCAACAATGCTCTGGTTAAAGTCCCAGGGACACCTAATCCCTTTGTCTCTTCTAAACAGAATTAGGCTTTTCGGCTCTTTGACAGGCCTTCAGTTGCCTGGACACAGTTCTGGGATGACTTTGGAAAATATAAATAAAACACACTTGTGTTTCCTAATGCCCTCCGGAGAAGCCTGAGTAGGCCTGCATGAGGCCCTGCTGTCCTGCTTTCTATCACACGCAAAAAGATTTGCAATAGCAGCTGGTGCTTTCCTGGGTGGAGATCAGAGCCAACATTTGTATATAAACATTATCCTAGGGCTGTGGTGGTTGGGGGGTGGGGGGTGTGCTGGAGGCAGAGGCTGCAACATCCACTTGTGTCTTTAAAGGACAGAGCAGACATGAACATCCCAGCCTGTCCCACCAGAGTCCTCATGAAAAGGGGAGGCATTGCAGACCCAGGCCAGCCCTTTCCAGGCACAGTCAACGAAGAACAAAGCTGGAAGCTAGTGCAGAACTTAGCTGGAACCCAGCACCAGACAGAGAAGAACCCAGACAGTCTGGGAGACCAAGCTAGAATCTTGTCACTTGCTTTGCAAGGTTACACCTACTCAGTCCCTAGGATCATAGCTCCTATCATATATGGCTCACTCTGGCCTCATCTCCAGGGTTCTGAGACACAGGGCAACCCCTTCATAATTTGTGGTCGCCTTAGAATAAAGAGGAACTGTGGAGGAAGGCCTCTGAGGGGATGGGCCTCTGGAACTCCAGGCAGGAATGTCAATAATTCTCATGGCTGCCCCAGCTAAGCTCCACAGACTCAAAGCCATTCATCTTCCAAACTTGCTTTTCAGGCTATTTTATGGCTAAAAACTTTTCACCTTTGATCTCCCCGCTGTCTCCTAACCTCATAGCTCCTCAGGAACTCAGGTCGAGGAAGGGGAGAAAGTAGAGTCCTCTGGAAGGATGGATGATCAGAACCAATTCCAGAGGCAATACCCAAGGACCTCCCTTCACAGCCCTCGCTAAGGAATAACTCAGATAATCAGCAACTTCAGAAGCAGATTAAACCCCCTCTTCCATTTGGAAGGAGAGGCAGCCCAGCCACCTTCACTTTGGCTCTGAATACAGGCAGTCCCAGAATGCCGAGTCAAGACAACAGTCAATTGCTTGCCCTTGAGGGGCTTATACTCCCAATGAGGCTCACACTGTTGAGTAACCCACGTGCCAAAAGCATCATGCCACCATAAGAGGGCTCCTCTGCCAGCACTGGCTGGATATGGCAGGCATCCCGGCACTCCAGAGGCTGAGGCTAGGATATGGCATATAAAGTCCAGCATGGGCTACACAGTGAAACCCTGACTCAAAAACCAAAAGTCACTTCTCTGTTTGAAACAGGGTCTCACTATGTAGTCCTGGCTGTCCTAGAGCTCACTAGGTAGAACAGGCTGGCCTCAAACTCATGGAGATCTGCCTGTTTCTGCTAGGATTAAAAGCGAGCACCACCACCATGCCTGGAAAGAAACTGCTCTTAACTGTGGATATTAAGAAGAGCTAATCAGGTCCACTTCAGGCTTGTGACGCTGAAACTACAGGACCTGATCTTGCCTTAGCCTTTTCCAAGGCCCTGGGAAGAACTGGAAAAAAAGAAGTACCCAAAATCTTGGGCTTCTCTATCATTTGCCAACATCCAAATTTTTAGTTTCCACAAAGTAAAGACCAGTATCTCTCTCTACTATGTTTTGTCATCTGTGACTCCTCATCTGCTATTGCTCAGCAGCAGATCAGCCACTGGCATTCTGGGAACGGATACACCTGGGAGCTGCTCCAGTGATTCAGAGTCTAGCAGGGTGTATTTATGCAGTTCGCAGTCACCTCCATAGAAAACCGACATCACCAACCACCATCCAGTGCAGGCACAGCTCCCAGGTGATCCTGACACCACCTCAGCAGCTGTACCATGTGACCATGCATGACCCACACTGTGTGGTGAGGGAGAGCGAGGAGGTGAAAAACAGTCAGATGTTTCCTTAGAAAAGTGTTTCTGCTCATCAGACCTGCAGAACTGTATGTAGGAGGATTGTTGTCCCAAGCTGAAAGAGAAAACCTCATCTGTCCGAAATGCATTCAGTGGCACATACATTGATTCTATTATGTAGCACCAGAGGTTCTTTTTTTCATTTTCAGTAAAAACTGCACAAAAGAGAATGTACCAAAATTCTGTAATATACAAACATAGTAACCCTACAAATACTGCTTGGCTCTATGTGTGAATTCACCATTTCGTCCATCGAAACTGTCGTAGTTAGGTATCTACTGCTATAGTTAGATTCACATTGCTGTGACCAAAAGAAACTTTGGAAGGAAAAGGTTTATTTCAACTTAAAACTCTCAGGGCAGTCAGGGCAGGAAGTCAAGGCGGGAGCTGAGGCAGAAGCCGCAGAGGAGCCCTGTTTACTGGCTTGCCTGACTGCCGCCGCCTTTTTTTTTTCCTTTTTTGTTTTGTTTGTTTTTTTCAAGACAGATTTCTCTGTGTAACTCTGGCTGTCCTGGAACTCGTTCTATAGACCGGGGTGGCCTTGAACTCAGAGATTCCCCTCCCTCCTAAGTGCTGGGATTAAAAACACACACTACCACCACCCAGCCCAAAGTCTCTCAGAAATATCCACGGTCTCCCTAAAATTCCATAGCTTTTTAACTGTGGGGTCCTGTAAAATAAAATTTAAGTTATATACTTCTTTTTCAGAAAGGAACAGCCAGGACACAATTACAATCAGATCAAACAAAACCCAAGTCCGACAACGTAAAAAGTTCAGTGTTCGATACCTGGGATCCAGTTACAAACTGCTGGGCTCCAAAAGGCCAAAGCAACTCCTCTGGTTCTTCCATGCACAGCACATAGAGATTGTCTCCTAGGCTCAGGCCGCCTCCACTCTTCAGTTGCTGCTATTCTTGGTGGTCACCTCATGGACTAGCATCTCCAAAATGCCAGGATCCCTGCTGTAACTGAGCTGCACATTTGCCAGTTGCTTCTCCTGGGCTGTTTTCAGGGTTTCTGATCCTGCCACAAGGAGCAAGCTTCAACTTCTCTCCACAACCCCTTCAATCCTGGGGTTTCTACTGCAGCTGAGGCTGCACTTTCACCAATGCCTTCTCCTAGCGCCAAGCCAAAACCATTACCACCTGGGAAGCTCTTACACATTACTGGGTTCAACTGCCAGCACAAGGAATGCTAACCTTGAAATACTAACAAGTTTCACCTCAATGAGTCCGTGTTCTTTCTTTTTTATTGAGAGGGGAATGCTTTTTTTGAGACAGGGTCTCTCCCGGCTATCCTGAAACATACCATGTAGACCAGGCTGGCCTCCAACACACATAGATTCTCCTGCCTCTGCCTCCTCCATGCTGGAATTAAAGACACGAACCACCATTGCAGGCTCTGGTTCCTTCTTAACCACAGCTGATTCTTCAGCTCCACCTAACTAGCATCAATTGTCCCAGCAAAGCAAAGGTTTCACTTTGCAATGAACCTGCCTCTTGTTATAACAGTCAATTCTTCAGCCCTAGCTGACCAGAACCACAGGCTCTTAATTTAAAATAACACACAAAGACCCTCACTAGAGTCTCTGCTTCCCTCTGAAACCTCACAAGCCAGGCCTCCAACATCTCCATTACTCTCAACATTCTTTTCTTCCGAGTTCCCACAGAACAGCCCACTGAGCTGAACATTCAATGGCTTTTTTCCAAGCCCAAAGTTCAAATGCCACCACTATCCTCCCAAAGCACATGGTAGGTTGGTCATAGCAATACCCCACTATTTGGTAGCAATTTCTGCCTTAGGTAGGTTTCTATTGCGGCAATAAAACACCATGACCAAAAGCAACTTGGAGAGGAGAGGATTTAATTCTGCTTATAACATTTAGGTCATACTCCATCATTTAGGGACATCAAGGCAGAAACTCAAGACAGGAACCAGGAAACAGGAACTGAGGCAGAAACCATGGAGGAATGCTGCTTATTAGCTGTTCTCCATGGCTTGCTCAGCCTCCTTTCTTCTACAACTCAAAACCACCTGCCTTGGGAGAGGGAATGGCACCACCCACAATGGGCTGGACTCCCTCCCACATTAATCATTCATTAAGAAAATGCCCCCATAGGCTTACCTATAGGCCATTCTGGTGGGGGGAATTTTCTCAATTGAAGAGCTCTTTTCCTAAATGACTCTAGATTGTGTCTAATTGACAAAAACTAACCAGGACATAAACTATTAACAATAAAAATCAAATTCTGAAAACAACTCCTGAAAATCATCCTCTGACACACTTGTATGTGTGCACACACAAACACATACATGTACACACGCATGCACACACACACACAAATAAAAAAATATTCAAAACAGTTTTTTTAAGCTACAAGATAGATAGCTCCTGAGAAACAATGCTGAGGTTACCCTGAGGCCACATGCACATGTGCAAGCACTCATGCACACATGTAACATGCATAAAAAAAACAGGCATGGTAGTACATGCCTCTAATCCTAGCACTTGGTATAGGGAAGAAGATCAGAAGGCCATCCTCGGCTACATAGCAAGCTTATGATCAGACTGGACTATGTGAGACCTTATTTTGTGGGCTGGAGAGGTGGTTCAAAGGTTAAGAGCACTTACTGCTGAGGACTTGGGTTCGATTTCCAGCACCCATATGGTGGGTGAGCTCACAACCATCAGTAATTGCAGTTCCAGAGAATCTGATGCTCTCTTTTGAACTCCTAGGGAACCATGAAAGTATTTGTTGCACATACATACATGCAAGCAAAACACTCACAGGTAAAATAAAATGGATAACTCTAATAAAACCATTTTTAAGACCGTCTTTCAATAAAAAAGTAAAAAATAGAGTGATTGGAAACAAAAAGAACTGGGATCAGAGTGACGGCTTGGGTTACAGGCTCTGGCTGTGTGAGACTGATGACCTGAGCTTATTCCCAGAACACAGGTAAAGACGGAAGGAGAGAGCTACTCCAGAGTTGACCTCTGACCTCCACGTGTGCACCATGGGACATGCACCCACACACAATAATAACAATAACAATAATAATAATAGGAAATAAATGTTTAAAACGTCCTTTGAAATGAATAATATAAAACTAACAGCAGTCGAGCTCTACAAAAGGGAAAGCTTAAAAAGGGTTGTCAACATGTGACAATAAGACCACAAACTTGTGTTTCAGGATTCCCTTCCTTCCCTGGTTGTCCCAGGAAGGGTTTCAGGAGCCTCCATTTTTATTTTTCACTGTAAATGTGGAAGTGGTTACATTAGCAAAAATATATGAACTTTTAACAGCCTTTCTTCCTAAAAATGATCTGCTCACATAAATGAAGCCTAACCCTTCCACTGAACCCTATTATCTGTTTGCTCAATGATATTTTCCACGCAAAACATGCCAGGCACCAGGTGAGGACATATGCTTGCAATCCCAGCACGTGGGAGGCAGAGGTAGAAGGATTTACTGCTAGCTCAAGAGCTGCTTAGTCGACTTACCAAGTCCTAGACCAGCCAAGGCTACAGCGGGAGAACCTATCTCAAACAATAATTCATTGATTAAGAAACACAAAACAAAAAGACAGTAACAGTGACCAAGCCTGGATTTTTGCTGTTGTTTTAATTACACACCCTCCAGGAAATTGAATACTCTTGCCCAGGGTTTCTGCCACCTTGGAGAGTTCTTTCTCATTGTGAAGCGTATATGACGCGTTCAGACTCTTCCTGCCCGTGAAGCCAGAATCCTGTACACTCATCTGCAATGGTCTGGATGCCCAGTCAGAAGCACAGCACCATGACAGGACTTCCTTTTCTAGACAGTGATGAGTGGAGGCAAGCTGAATTACTTTTATTATACAGAGGAAAGGAAAAACAAGAGGCATACTGAGACTCATCAAAAGAGGCCATGATCAAGGTGAGAGAGAAGAGAAACTGAGAAGAAACTGAGAAGGGCCTAGGTCTTCAGTGTCAACAACCATGGTGCCAAGGAGGGTGAGCTAGCACAAGGAGATGCCAGAGGTTTGTCTGGACCTGATCTGTGGGTCTTAGAGGGCAAGACTGCATCTCCTATGTGGCCGACTCTGAAAGCTCCTGTGGATAGAGTTTCAACAATGCCTCATTGAAATGGTCCAACATCAGGACCAAAGACTGACTGGACGCCCTCCCACTTCCTGTTCAGCCCAGCTCAGCCCCTTTTCCCCTTCAATATTAACAGCAAGGTACTAAAGGGCTTCCCGTGACCCAGGGACTGTGTTAAATACGTGGCACACATCCTATTTCTCCCTCCCAACAACCCTGTCAACTGGGTACTGTTATCATCCCACTTGACAAAGGAGGAAAGTGAGACCCTGAGAGGTAGTATGTCTTGCCCAAAGAGATAGGTGTCAAGAAACCAGTAGACCAGGGTCTGTCTGGCCCTAGGGCCCACACTCTCCATCCTATATCGTCCAGCTTATATCTACCTTTGTGGAATCCCAGCTCACAGCTAAGATGGGTTGAAGGCACTTAAGACCCTCTCATTCTTAAGAGCTGGCAGGAATCTGGCCCCTCCCCCTCCACAGCAGACAGGCTACAAGCCTGGACAATACCCCCACCAAAGGTGCATGTGTGATCTGGCAGAGTTGTTTATCTGGAGTTGTAACTAAACCCTTCCATGTAAGGTCTATCCCTGTGGTCCCCCGAAAATACCTAAGTCCCTCAATATGCAAGTGGGACTGCCTGCCCTAACCAATGAGCTTCCAATGACATCCCTGGGATGAGGGACCATTTCTCTGGCTATAAATATGTAAGCCCTTCCCCAATAAATGAGTTCAAGCCTTCTGCTCTTAGCTCCCCAGAATCAGATTCGCTCTCATCACCTCACAGATCTCCGATCTAAGACTGGATGAGTGCACTGTGCCCACAGCACGGTAGCCCGCAGCCTCTGCTGGCCGGTGGGCTGTGGAACTACCAGGATTTATTAATTTACAACCAACCTTCCTTCCTTCCTTCCTTCCTTCCTTCCTTCCTTCCTTCCTTCCTTCCCTCTCTCCTTCCTTCCTTCCTTCCCTCTCTCCTTCCTTCCTTCTCTCCTTCCTTCCTTCCTTCCCTCTCTCCTTCCCTCTTTTCTTCCTTTCTTTCCTTCCTTCCTTCCTTCCAGCTATTGTGGACTTGCTATGTAGTTGAGAATAACTTCAAAATTCTAATCCTCCTGCCTATGCCTCCTGACTGCTAGGGTTGCAAGCCTGTGCCACTATGCCTGGAATACGTAGTGCTGGGGTGTGGGACTACCCTAGAGCTAAGAGTGAGTCGAAGCTGGCTTGGAACACTGTCTCATCCTGAGAGCTGTAGGAGTTCAGCTGTTCCTTGCTTTACCCTGGCCAGAACCCAACTTCACAGGAGCAAAGAGATGCAGCTTGGTTGATGCTTTGTCTGCCCTGTAGCTAGGAGCACAGAATTCCCACATGCAGATGAGGCAGCACCAGTGTCCTTGTCTTAACCAATGAGTCCCATTCTTGGGACCAATGACCCCTCCCCTGCACCCCATAAATGCACCCTAAAACCTGCATTAAATGAGTTCACCCTACAATGTGTCTGCTGAGTTCCTGTGTACTCGTGCAATTCACCGAGCTCCAACCAAAGACAGGATGGAAACACAGTAAGAACCATGTTCCATCTGGGGTATGGCTGCTCCACCAGTCGGGGAAGATTTTTATTACAAGATTTTTATTACAACAATGGGGATTAGACCCAGGCTTTGTGAGTGCCAGGCCAGCACCTTACTAATTTAATTATATCCTCAGCCCCTTCATTCCACGTCCTTCTTTTCTCTTTTCCTATCTTTATTGCTTCTCCTCTGTATGCTCAATGATCCCCTCCTCTTAACCCCAAAGCAGGTCCAGAACCTTTGGGGGGATCCTGAGCTACCTGAGAGGCTGACCTGGAGTACACTGGGCCCTGCAGATGGAGGAAGTCCAGCTTCTGAGATTTTTGGGGATCAGGAAACCTCCCTGTGCTGCCTGCCTACAATCAATCCAAGTCTCCTTCTTTTGTGTCACTGGCCATTGGCCGGCAGGAGACCTCCTCAGGAGACTGGAGGTGACCTTGGCAGGGCACTCATGCATCCGGTGCCTGTTTTCCTGTTTGTCAAGTGAATATCCCCAGCCTCTTACAGAGCTTGCTGTGGACTATCTGGATAAACACAAAGCATATGGAAAATAATCTTGAAGAATGAACTCAAGACACTGACAGTTCTCTACTTCATCCTATAGCCCACATCTCAAACCAGCATCTAAATCCACTCCCCTCTGAAAGCCAGATGAGAGTCCCCAGCACCTCTCCTGCCTTCCTGGTGTGTGGTCAAACCGAGAATACTGGGAAAAGGCAGGCAACGGGAACCACCAGCTCCTCAGTCACCCCGTGATCAGCACTCACCAAGGATAACAGTTTTCTAGCCACCCGACCCTGACGAGGTGTGTGCTTTATATAAAGTTTTTGTTTTTCATTTTATTTCTTTATGAGGAAGGAAAGGTTCAGACTAGTAAATTACCAAAATGTAAGAGTCACATAGCTTGGAGATGTCAGATTCAGGTCAGATGTCAGTCCGGATCACACTAGACTGTACAACAGGCTCACTGACGCTACTTCTGCTGAACAACAAACACTGTCTCGGTACTTGGGTCCATGTGTAACTGAGAGCTGGATGGATAAGAGCCTGGCCTCTCTGCCTTCCTCCTGCATCTGTTTCCTTTACTTTGGGTCAGTCTGCTTAGTACTGCAGGTAGATGTCTGACTCACTCAGGAGGGACTATTGAAAATGCAGTGGTCACCTAGCCCACTGAACCTCCTCTAACACGTAAGGCAGAAAGCTAAGTAATTGAGAAGTTTGACTGTTGACATTTCCAAAGTTCGGCTCCAGAAGCCCAAAAGGTGCACAGAGGTCACTGTCTAAGTAGTCACCTTGGATTCCAGGAGCAGCAAACTTCACACGGTGATCATATCACCCTGTGATGAGATCAGCTCCGGGGAAGGAATGATCGGCTTCTGAGGTTTAGATTGCTCCCCTCCAGCAACAAGAACTTTGATGTTCCTGCTTTAACAAGACCACCTTGCAGATCCAGAACTCAGGCCACACTTGGCCAAAGCTGTTTAACTACGCATCCCTCTTCGTGCTCTATAGCAAGACTGCCTGTCACACCCTCCCTTGTCTGAGCAGAGAGAAATCCACAAGGTGGACTCATGATGCGTAACTACAGCTCCGATCCTCCAGTGCCTAGAACACTTAGAACATCTGTCCTATAATAAGCACTCAATAACTATCTTGGCCCCCAAACAAATTAATTTGGCCAAAAATTTCTCATCAGTCAACTACCCCTTGTGCTAGACTGTAGATTTGGCACCCCTTTTTGCCATTTCGGTTGCCTCGTTCCTCAATGCCTTAGTTGAAAACGTTGGGAACACAGTACAGCACTAGATCTGGGAAGGTGCTTTGGGGTGCTCTGCCTTTGGAAGACTTCACACTTAGGCCTTTTTTCATTGCAAATGTGGATGGCCATCTAGGGAGGCTTAAGATGTCTGGTACCTGCTCACCCTGGCCCTGGGTTCTGCTCCTGGCCCCTGCTCTCTGCCACTCATGTGCAGCCTGCTGGATTCTGACTCACATTTCTCCGGGCTGTTGGACTGCGCTGAGCAGCAGACTGAGCAGGCACTTGAAAATACTGAGGAAGGAAGATATCTAAGCAGAGTAGGTGGCGGTGTCTGGAAGAAAACACAGAAGCAAGTGGCAATCTGGATACCTGCCGACAAATAAGAGATGTTGTCCTTTTCTCCTATGGCTCCTGTTTGCCCTATAAATCTCAGTTCACTAATCCACTGTATAACGCAGCACACTGTGTTGGGTCTATCATGGGGAAATTTAAAATGGGGGTGGGGGGACTGAGGAATCCAGGCTATCTCAATTCTCCCATTTCTCGTTTGCAGTAGTCTAAAGGTGTTTATCCCGCTTCTGCCATAAACACAACATGGAGTTTTCCAGAATCAAACATGCTACTTCCCTCTCATTCACAAAAAGGAACTGAGTCCTAAGCTGGTATCAACCAGGCTCCTCAATCTCCTTGGCCAATGTGACATTAATCCTCTAGAAACCAGAAGAACCAAATCATGAATTAAACACCAGTCTATTTGTGAAAGAAGAGTTCCCATTGTGAAGAAGCTTGCTGATTCAGAACAGCTCTTGAGAGAGCCAGGAGCATGACTATAACCCCAGCACTCAGGAGGTGAAGTTAAGACTGCCATTTAAATAACACGTCCTCTACCTGTCTATAAAAGGACAGGTGGTCATGGGCAAATCACAAACCTCTCTGAGCCTGATTCTTCATAAAGCTCTTGGCACAGTGGCTGCGGCAGGAGAGGCAGCACAGCACAGCCACACTCCAGCCTTTCCGTTGCCATCCCGGTTGCCTACAGCAAACTCCTTCCTAAAATCTGTGCTGCACTCCCTCCTCTCCAGCTGATAAGTGAGGCTTCGAGACCACCCTAGAAGAGGCTAACTTTTCCACCCATGCACACACACTACAGCTCCCCTTCACTCTTCATTTCTATCATAACACAAAGTCCGGCCTGCTGTTTCACAAATATACATACAGAGACACGTGCACGTATGTGCATGTATGGTATACAATATAGATACATGATGTGGGGACCTTGTTGACCTCCGAGTAGGCTTGTGTTTTGCTGTCTGCTGTTATCTGCTCTAAGACCTGTGACAGTGGTACCTGGCATGTAATGGGTGTTTAATAAATATTAATTTGGGCTTATAGAGATGACCCAGGTTTGATTCCCTGCATTACATGTAACTCCAGAGCCAGGGGATCTGAAGCCATCTGATCCCCACACATGTGATGTACATAAACTCATGTACGTGTGTGCGCATGTATGTGTGCACTATGTATTAAAATTAAATTATTAAAAATTTAAAAAATATTAACTCAGAGAGTATACAGGAGCCATTTTTCTCATAGTGGCTGGAAGAGTCATCTAAGACCAAAGTTATTCATAATTCAGGAAACTGAAACCAGGAGGGATCAGATGACCCGCCTTCTGGTTCCCACTTCCCTAGACCTGAGCAGTGAGTGGAGGGTGGGGACTCTGGCTCCTGGTAGCTTTGCTCTAGTTTGGGCCTGCCTACTCAGTCCACTGGTGGTGCTGGTTGGTACCCCCTCAGGGTGCATCTGGGGACTGCAACAATCTGATTGCTGTCTGTGAGCACTCGGGACTTCCGTGCCTCCGTGACTGGCTTTCTATAAAAGGACAGGTGGAAACACTGAGACACACTCAGGGAATCCAGCAACAAATGTGCTCTGAGTTGAAGAACTACAGACAGCTGCAGCATACAGAAGCCAACACTGCTGCAAATCTCTCTGCAATCCCACCAGCACCAAGAACCCTCTTGTCTTTCTGCAGTGCTTGTAAGCAAGCAACTGCTGTCCGAGTTCCAGAGTGTCTGGATGACTTCCTTATGAACAGACCCAGAGGATCCTGGGAGTACAAGTCTCACCCCAGCATCACCACTGTTAGGCATATAACCTCACCCAGTACCAGCCTCTCATCTCTTACGATCAGATGAGAAAAAAGCAACAGCATTTCACACAGTGCAAGGCACACAGCAAATACCAACATTAACTGCCATTGGTGCCCAAAATCACATCCCCATCCAACTCAGCAACTCTTGTCATGGCCCCTAGAGCTGGGAATCTGAACAGAGGGTTCTGCAGAGTATAGGGGCTATTTAACCTTAGTTCAGCACCAGGTAACTGTTAAAAGGACTTCTTTTTTTTTTTTTCATTCAAGTAGAATGGAAGTATGGGGTATGTAAATCCCAAATCTAGTGGAGAATAAGACCACTACAATTGAGCCAAATTTGAAGCAAGCAAGCTTTAATTAAATACTGGCCAGGGAGATGGCCTCTCACCAGGTCCATTCTGAGGCACCCATGGAGTGAACCTGTCACCTCCAGACCTCCAGAGCTTCCACAGAATGGGCCCAAATCACGTGCCACAGATGCATAAAAGGTAGAACCCATAAGGCTACACACTTCCCGTCAGATTCAATCAGTGGCAAGCATTTATCCTAATGTACTTCTTGGTCTGGGTTATCTCCCCACTACAAGCAGCCAGGCACATGGTGTGTGGAGCACATCCAGTGCAGTAGGGTCAACTTGGGATCTTGCCCCCTCCCCCTTACCCAATAATCCAAGAGGTTATGTCCTCGGGCAAGGGAGATTCAAAGACTATCTCACAGGAACGGCCCGACCTAGCATCCCAGGAAGTTATCTGTTTTTCTTTTAAAGATATGTTAGGCACAGTAGCTAAAATTTAAAACATAACTTTTGCTCTTATAGGTGTAGAGCTGTAGAGCACTGACTTGGCATACACAGGACCAGGGTTCAATTCCCAGCGTGCGCGCACACACGTGCACGCGCACACACACACACAGTTAAGGCACTTGCTCAGATTCCACACCAGGTCCCAAACCACTCAAGATGCCTCTATGGCCCTTCAGGAGACATCTTAAGGCTGAAAATGGTAGTTCCAGCCTGAGAGCCTCAGTGACTTCCATTAGCTCTCAGAGAGTCATGAGGACTTACCCAGGCCCCTCTTAAGGTGGAGGAAACAAAACACCCAACAAGTAACTTGCCCTATAAATCGGTCAGCACTGGTTTTTAACAGATTTGAATGTACTGAAAAGGGATCCCACCAGTAATCCGAATGTGATGACAGAAATAAGCCTGGGCTGGGAGGGCTGGTTCAGTTCAACTCAGAACCTTCCTCATCAGCCCGTGTAAATAGCATCATCTATCTCTTGGTGTTAATACAAAGATTAAGGGCAACAATCTGGCTTTTAGCACAGTACTGAGAGAATCAGAGGCTGCTTTAACATTCTAGAAGGCCAGGGAGGACAATTCCAGAATAATAGGCCACAGGATGAGAGAGCACTAACTTAATCATACAAGTCCAGAAATATTAAACTGAAGGCAGTAAGAGCTGTGGGACCTGCGGAGATGAAGTGGCAGAGAGGTACTGAAATTCAAGTGGATCCTGAAGTAGAGGACGCCGGCTGCAAGGGCAAGTTTATTCTCCATGAAGTAAATCGGACTGATGGACTGATGTATCCCTACTTTTGGCAACGGAGACTGCCACCACCGCTTGGGACCTTGTCTATAGAATGATTCCCGATAGTGTAGCTCACTGATGAGGTGCATAAGCTCTGGGGTGACCTAAATCAGTTGTGGGGAGAAAGGACCTGGTGACTTCCAACTACTCAAGTCCGCGTGCCTCAATTTATCTAGCGGTGGGGTGGCGCTTCCCGGACAGGGCACCCGGCAATAGCAGCAGCAACAATGCAAGATCGACCAGCGGTGCGCGCCCATGTGGGCTGCGGACCGTCTATGCTGCAGCTGCTGAGAAAAAAAAAAAAATCTGCTCTTCAACAAGCAGCTGGGGGGGGGGGGGGCTGGGATGCTTCCAAGAGCGCGGGGTGGGTGGTTGAGGTGCTCCCTCCTGGGCTCGCAGGAGCCTGAGCCCGGAGCCCCGGCCATAGAACCGGAGCCTAAGCGGCCGAGAGCGCAGAGGCCCCGCTGCGCTGGTCTCGGCGGGGGCGGCGGAGGCGGAAGCGGGGGCGGCCGGAGCGCGGTGGGGATGTTTAAAGGAAATTTACAATCATTTCCTCTCTGTGGTTTGGTGACAAATCAACAACATCCTGTTCTTTTGTGAGACTCCGGGCGCCTGCGAGGCGGGGGCAGCGCTCGGCTCTTAAAGAGACAAACACAGGCCCCTCCCCCAGCCTTTCCCCGTAGGCGCCCCTTCTCCAAATCTATACAGCCAGCCTCCCCTAGGCGCCGCCTCCAGGCAGGAATTCCCCAAGCTGCTGCTCCTGGGGTTTCCAGCCACGACCTGTATAATGTCCCCTTCTCTGCAGTGTGCCCCTCTCCAAAGTCGCGGGGAAACTGTGGCAAATCCCACTGATGATAGTTGCATCCGGGGGCATGTCCCACAGAGGTGATGTGCCGGGAGTCCGGGGTCGCCCTCCCTCTACCCAAGAGCCGTGCCTCCTGAGTCTTGGACCTCTGGGTACTTTTTATCCCCTTCTGCCAATACCCTTTTCTCAAATTTTCCAGCCCCCAAACTGGATTTATGGTTAAAATGTCGACGTGCGGGATTTATGGTTAAAATGTCGATGTGCGTACACGAGGTTTATAAAACGCCAAGGCAGAGAGAGACTTTCCGAGCTGTAGAAGTAATGAGAATCAGATGCTTAGGATCAGGGGGAAAAATTATACACACACATACACACACACACACATATATATGAACAAAACACTCAATTGTCCTCCTGGGATTCAGTTCATTCAGTCAATAATTATTTTTTACTAAGTGCTGGCCATCACTCCGGTCACGGTGCAACAGTGATGTGGCAGGCAGGTCCTTAGCCCCCAGGATGCTTACATCGTTTTTTTAGGGTTTTTAAGGAAGGATGATGGGTGGGTGGAGTATTTCACACCTATAGACTAAAGCGCTCATCAGAACAGCTGCTCTGTGTAAGAACTCTGAGGAGGTGGTCTGCTCACCTGAGACAAAGGCCCTAAAGAACTGGGTTGAAGGGTCCAAGCAGTATTGTCAGGAAAGAGCTGGAACCGGAGACCTGAGACAGAACCTCAGCACACCACCACCTGAAGAACATCCCCAGGGTCTCCTGGGCCTCTTGGTGTCCTCTCTGGATGCTAATTAGAATTCGCAAAGAATAATTCCCAAACCCTGGTTCCCTTGGGCTGAGGCTCTCTCCCGGATTTAAGAGAACTTGCTTAGCATAGGTTTGAGCTCTAGCACTATTAACTGAGCTTGACTCTTGGGGTACAGACTGTGACATAGGAAGTTACTGAGTTTCTGCCTCTTTTTCCACTGTGCCCACGTTGAATAAATCTTAAAAAAAAAAAAAACTAATAATTTGACGGTTTTAATTGGCTTCTCAAGGACAACTCACCTAACTTGATTTCTTCAGGGCACGGACTTGTGACCCCCCCCCCAGTACCTAAAAAACAAAAACAACAATAAAAAGAGCACTAACCCACCTAAGTTCCTGGAAAGGAGGCCTAGCCACTGTGGTTTTAGGAAAGCTCAGGGGACGTGTTTAGCGAATAACCAAGATCCAGAGCAGTATGTTACACTCCTTTTAATCTAGCCCATGGGAGGCAGAGTCAGGTGGATACCTGTGAGTTCTAGGCTAGTCTGCCCTCCATAGCAAATTCTGGCCTAACCAGGGCTATACAGTAAGACCCTGTCTCAGGAAAAAAAAAAAGATTCAGAACCAGGGACCTAGAAAATCTTAAGTTTTGGTTTACAGACAGTCAGGCCTGGGTGCTTAGCATCATACAATACTCCACAGACAGCATACGCATCATATCTAATTTAACTTACAAGAAAAACTACCCAACAAGATAGGTGTGGTGATCGTTCCCACTTTTCAGATAAGGAAACAGAGAGAATGTGGAACTTGGTCCAGAGCATGTAGTAGTAAGGCCTCTAAGAAGGGGGGCTTCAGGGCCTGGGTTAAGGACAGTGCAGCTGTGGAAGAGCACAGTGTCACTCATCTTGGCTATTCCTACACCCCGGAGGCCAGGGGCTGGCCTGGATGCCAGAGTGGCGTTCCCAAGAGAGGGAGTGCAGCCCTAAGAAAACAGCCTCTTTTGTCTCCTGCTGATTCCTTGGGTCCTTCCGATGATTCCCACAAACCCTGAGGTTCTGCTTCAGTCAGAGAAACCATTTGGCAGAACACAGAGGAAGCAACTGCCTGCGTGCTCCGGAGAAGGACACTGCCTGGCCCTTCACTTTCTCCCACGTGAGGCCACCACTGACCCTGTCACCTTGTCACCACCTTCCCATTTGTGCAGTTACCGGAGGCAGGACCCAGGGAGGGTGTGGTGTAAGTGTGGACCAGGCGGAGTTCCCTAGGGAAGAAAATGTTCCCTTAAAGCAGAAGCCAGAAGACAGCTGTGGGTGGTGCTGGTAAAAGCAGAAGAGAGGCTGGGTGTGGAGGTGCACACCTTTGATTCCAGCACTTGGGAGTTTGGGTCCCGCCTGGTCACTGAGTGAGTCCCATGCCAGTGAGATTTAAATGCTGAGCTCCTGTCTAAAGACAAAAATACATAGAAAGAGTTCTACTAATCAGAAGGATGGTAGGAACAGGAGCATCACATTTGCAGCCAGCCTGAGCTACAGGGGAGGGGAGGAAGGAGGCCCAAAACATTCAAGTACAGAATAGGATGATTGGGAAGCATATTCGTGCAGGAGCACATTAACCCCCAAACATCAAATCCCATTGAAGGACAGACTCTGCAGGGTTGGCCTCAGACTCAGACTCACGCCTGGATCACTGTATACTTTCATCTCTATATTATTTAAAGTGTAGTAACAGTTTTGAGTTGGTTATTTAAGGACAGTTCTGGGCCAGAGCAATGGCTTTGTGATAAAAACACTTGCTTTACCGGCCTGATGACCTGATGGGATGTTCCATCCCAGGAACCCACAAAAAGCTGGATGTGGTGGCACTCATCTGTGGTCTTAGCACTCCTGCAGAGAGATGGGAAGCATAGAGGAAGTGGGAGGCAGAGACCTGAGAAGCTGGAGTAGACAGAGCAGCAAAAGCAGGAGATCCTGCCTCAGTACAGTGAGAGGAGAGGACCCTCCTGGAAGTTGTCCTTTGACCTCCATCCTCTTGCCATGGCAGGCAAGCATGCAGGCACCACTGGAGATCAAACCCAGGGCTCTGTGCCTGCTGAGCAAGCACTCTACTGTGATGAAATAAATCTTTTTTAAAATTTCTATTTTGCCAGGTGGTGGTGGCTCATGCCTTTAATCCCAGCACTCGGGAGGCAGAGGCAGGCAGATCTCTGTGAGTTCGAGGCCAGCCTGGTCTACAGAGTGAGTTCCAGGACAGCCAGTTACAACAGAGAAACCTGTCTCAGAGGGAAAAAAATTATGTGTATGTTTTGCCTGCATGTATGTCTGTGCACCACTTGTGTGCCTCGTGCTTTTGAAAGAGAGCATCAGATTCTGTGATCTGGAGTTACAGGGGTCTATCTGCTGCCATATGGGCTGAGGACTGAACCCAGATCCTTTAGAAGAACAGCCAGTGGTCTTAACCTCTAAGCCATTTTTCCAGTCCCCTCTACTATGATGAAACAAATCTTAAAAGGGGAAGCATCAAAACTGAGGTTGGGCCCTGGGACCATTATGCAGAGTTGACCCCAAGCAGACCTTTTTTCAAGGTCTCCAGCTGAGAACAATGCTCCAGCACACCCCCCACAGTGACTTCTCAATCATCCTTCCTGTAAGTAATCTCTTACCTATGGTCTCACCTTCATGTCCCAGAAAGAGTTCAGGCAGATTTGAGAGTAGCAGGCTCCACCAGATGAGAGATGACAGTATTCCTATGACAGGGAAAAATGGTCCAGATGGTCAGCACCTAATCCAGAAACACAAAAGCTAAAGTGGGGTCTGCTTATAACAAACATCACATGCAGCACAGACTCCTCCAATAAGGAGTGATTGAGCCAGCAAGTACATGATGACCTGGGCCAACAGCAAAAGCTGCATGTGAAGTTCTAAGAGGACTGTCTGGCAACTCTGTGAATTCTTGTATTTATGTTTCCTTATATCTTTGATTCAAAAACAGCAAAATATCCTGCTTCAGAACAGAAGCTAAGAAGATGGAGAACACAAGTAAGACAGCCAGTTCTACCACTTTCTCTAAGCCCTCCTTTCCTCTTCTGGAAACCAGGGTTGATGGTGAGAATTAAATGCACTAATAAAGTCAAGTCCTTAGCCATGTACCTGGCACACACCGCACGTGGTAATTGCCAGCATTAGAACACAAGTACAAGACCCTAGGCAGTTATTAACTTCACCTAACAGCTGAGGAAGGAAAGTGACTGAGCTAAGTAGCTCATCAGTGCTCACACACTGACCAGATCCCTGTAGATCTGAATCTTGGTCTCTGGGAATAAAAGTCATCCAGGTGCCAGTGCTCACCCAATTCAATAGTGACTGTGCTATTGCTTATTCAAAATTTTCACCTTTATGCTGGGAGTGCAGCTCATTGGTAGAACACTTGCCCAGCCTGCATGATGAGGTCCTGGGCTTGCTATCTAATAACACACACACACACACACACACACACACACACACACACACACACACACACACGATGTGGTTTGCGGCAGCCTGGGCTACAGAGTTAATTCCAGGACAGCCAGAGCTACAAAATGAATCCCTACTACTGGTAGTTTATATGCTGAATACTAGCTGTTACAGACTAACATAGACAGATAAAATACCTTCCTTGCTCCTATAGGGACCTGATCAGATTTGAATTTCCCTCCCCAAATCCATCAAATAGTAATTGTTTTGCTGTTTTCTTTCTTCTTCTTTGTTTCTAAAATTTCTTAAAAAAAAAAAAAAATTCTGCTACCTCCTTTCCAATCTAGTTTGGAGAATTTTCTGAGCATGAGAGGTTTAAACTGATGAACCATTAACAGCATAACAAACCATAAGCAATTTTCCAGGTCACTAGCCAATTCTAGAGCACCGCTATTTAAAACTCTGCTCTCCAGGAGGCTGGTGGGGGAGAGGGAAGGAGGATTTGTTCCTGGCTGGTGGAGAATTGGAGAGAATGCCATTTCTATGGCCAACAAGACCAGTAAACATCATCACAAGTAGCCTGGCTTGTGTACACACATCTTTAATGGTTTTGTGTGAAATGAAGATCTGGGGGAAGAAAATGCCTATCTGCAGAGATCATAGCTGAAAGGTTCTTTTTGGCTTCAGATTTAAGAAACCTGGATCCCTGCTCTGGCTTCATGGGAGATCTACTAAAATATAACAAGCTTTTAAATATTGTCTAAAGCCACTGAACACACACACACACACACACACACACACACAGAGGAAGAGGGAGAGGGAGAGAGAGAGACTGACTGACTTTTTCTAGCCATGGCGCAGAGCAGTGGTTCTTACCTTCCAAATGCTGCTGCAACCCTTTAATACAGTCCTTGGGTCGTGGTGACCTCCAACCATAAAATTTTTGTTGCTACTTCATAACTGTAATTTTGCTACTGTTATGAATGTGAATATATGATATGCAGATGGTTTTAGGCAACCCTGTGAAAGGGTCGTTTGACACCCCCTTCTACCCCACCCCAACCCTCCCCACCCCCGCCAAAGGGGTCGCAACCCACAGGTTGAGAAACACTGGCACAGAGCTTTAGAGTGCAGAGGGCCTAGGCAAAGGCAGCTTGAAGGAGGCCTTTCTAGTATAAATGCTCTCCGGGATCACCTTTGCGGTGTGGGAAACTGGGACAGTGAAGTGTTGCTGAACTCTTGCAAAGACAGAGCTTCTTCCCCTCTTCTCCTTGCTGCTATTGTTATTTATCATCATCATCATCATCATCATCATCAATTATTATCATTATTAACAGGTCTCTCTCTATATCCCTGGCTGTCCCGGAACTCACTCTGTAGACCAGGCTGGCCTCAATCTCAGATCCACCTGCCTCTGCCTCCAGAGTGCTGGGATTAAAGGCCTGTGCCACCACCACCCAGCTAATTGTTATTATTTATTATTATTGGTGGTCTTGTTGTGGTTGACAAGGTCTCTCTACATTGTCCTTGCTGTCCTATAACCCACTATCAGACCAGGCTGGCCTCAGAGATCTGCCTGCCTCTGCCTCCTGAGTGCTAGAATTAATGGTGTCCATCACCACTCTGGGCTCCCACTCCAGATGTTTCCACAGCCAATGGCCTCTGGGGACAGCTTGAAAGCCCCTATGAAATCTTTGTTTTCATTTGTGCTTTCTTCATTTCCTTTCTTCCTTCTTTTCTGTTTTGTGTTTTAAACAGGGTCTTATTATGACGCTCTGATACTTTGTTATAGCAATCCTCCTGCCTCTGCTTCCCAAGTGCTGGATTTAGACATGCAGCAGCATGGCCAGCTAACATTCTGGTTTGCTTATTTGATTTATTTGCTTGCTATGATGCCCAGGTTGGCCTTGAGATCATAGTAATCCTCCTGCATCTGTTTAAGTATTGAGATTTCAGGCATGAGCTACCAAGTCCAGTGAAGTTCCTAGAACCTGCTGACTCAGCATCTCCCAGGGCACTGCCAAATTACACAAAGCTGCTTAAAGAACACAGATGGCCCAGCTTATGATGACTCCATAGTTTGCTTGAAACTGCAGGACAGTCCAAAGCAATATAATAGTTCTACCAAGTAAGTAGAAAAAATATTTCCTATTTTATTTTATTTTTGGTTTTTCGAGACAGGGTTTCTCTGTTGTAACTCTGGCTGTCCTGGAACTCCCTCTGTAGACTACACTGGCCTTGAACTCACAGAGATCCATCTTCCTCTTTCTCCCCAGTGCTGGGATGAGAGGCGTGCACCACCACTGCCCAGCACTATTTTCTAATTTAAATATTTCCTGGGCTGTCAATGTGCAGACAGATCCTCTCAAGACACTGGGAAGCTACAGCATACCAGGGAGATGGTGCTGCTGTGATGTTCAGTAAGTTAGGTGTATTTAGTGTGCTTTCAATGTCCAGTGGGTTTGTGGGGATGGAACCCCCACCGTAAACTGGGAGTCTATGTATTCTTCAGTTTTTCCAAGTAACAATGGTTTCCAGACTTTAGAAAAAAAATGCTTTTCAAAGTGATAAAACATATAAAAACATTTAAACTATGTTTTTGTGTTAACGTCATTATCACAGAGTTGCTGAAAAGGAACCCAAGAGCCGGGAGTGGTGTCACACACCTCTAATCCCAACACTCCGGCAAAGGCAGAGAGGTCTCCCTGAGTTCTAGGACCCCTGGTCTACATAGTGAGGTCCAGAACACCCAGGGCTACATAATGGAGAGACTCAGTCTTTAAAAAAAAAAAAAGACTCGAGAATTCAAAATTAAAATGAAAAATATCTCTACTTTAGAACAAATCTTATTATTTTTATAAAAAGAAATTCTGGGGCTGGAGAGATGGCTCAGAGGTTAAGAACCTGGCTGCTCTCCCAGAGGACCTGGATTCAATTCCCAGCATCCACATGGCAGCTCACAACTGTCTGTAACTCCAATTCCAGAGGATTCAACACTTTCACACAGACATACATGAAGGCAAAACACCAATGCACATTATATATATATATATATATATATATATATATATATATATATATATATATTTTTTTTTTTTTTTTTTTTTTTTTTAAAGTAATTCTGACTTGCTAGGTGGGAATGTAGCTCAATAAAATTTGCCTGTGCCACCGCACCACCAAAATCAAAGAAGGGGGAGGGGGGAAGACACCATCCCCCAGTGAAATCCAGACCAGACTCCTTACCATGGTAATGCTTCTGATAGGTCCTGGCTGCCTAGCCTTTGCTGTCGGTCTCTTGGCATCCAATCATTTTCCTGATTTCCTTCCAGGTTTTCTTGAGGTAAGTCCTCTACTAGGTTCCTAGAAAGAGAAATGCAGGTAGTGAATTTCTCAGACCTTACATATCCTAAAATGACTTTATTTTTATTCCTTAATCTTTATTTTATTTTATTGAGGCCGACTCAAGCAATCTGCCGGCCTTAGCCTCCAGTAACAGAGACACTAGGCTCATACTACTGCCTCTGGAACTCCATATTTTGATTGATAGCTTCACAGGGTATAAAATTCCTGGCTCGACCACTTATGCTCCCAAGAAGTATGAGGGTCTCCAGTGTCCAGATCTTTGAATAACAAGTTCCTTTTGTGAGCCACCATGTGGATACTAGGAATCGAACCAGAGTTTCTGCAAGAGCAACAAGTGCACTTAACTAATTGCTGAGCTATCTCTTCAGTGCCTCCTTTTGTACAAAATAAATACACCTACTTATACTGTGCCTTGCATACCTGTAAAAGCAACTGGGTCATTATTCTCAGCAGGGAGATTTACTTGCCAGCCACCTACCCCACCCAGCACACACACACACACACCTAGGAAGAATGACTTTGTCTCTTAGGAACTCCCAGAACACCTAGTGTGTATCAGGTGCATTTACCCCATATTATCACTATTGTTTACACCGCTGGCTCTTCTGATAGATTCTGAGCATGAAGGACTGGTATAGAATCTAGATCCCTGGATGTGATTCCGTTATATACACCCTTGGATTTGGTCCCTTCCTAGCTATCACACAGGCCTTTTCCTCTAAGATTGGGAATTCATAGCTATAGTGAGTGGCGCGCCATAGCTATGTGTAGAAAAACAATAATGAATGAATGAATGGTCATTGAGGCTTTTTTTTTTTTAAATATGTGTATGTCTTGAAGTTACTATTGCTGTGATGAAACACTGTAACCAGAAACAACTTGGGGAGGAAAGTGTTTATTTCACTCACAGGTCCATATAACAATCCATCTTCAAAAGTAGTTAGGGCAGGAGGAACTCAAGCAGGGCAGGAACCTGAGGCAGGAGCTGGTGCTGAAGCCATGGAGGAGTGCTGCTTCCTGGCTTGCTCATCAAGACTTGTTCAGTCTGCTTCCTTATAAAATGCAGGACCACTAGCCCAGGGTGGTACCAACCACAATGGGCTGAGCCCTCCCCGATCTGTCACTAACTAAGAAATCTCTCCAGGCTTGCCTACAACCCAGTCTTATCGAGGTGTTTTCTCAGTCGAGGCTCCCTTCTCTCAGATGACTATAGCTTGTGTCAGGTTGACATAAAATTAGCCAGCACAGTATGTCATGTGCATCAATGTTTACATGTGTGAGCATGTATATGTGTAAGCCTGAGACTGACATCCAGAGTCTTCCTTAGTAGCAGTTTACCATATTTATTGAGGAAGGCATCTCAATCAAACCTAGAGCCCTCTGATACAGCTTGTCTGACTAACCAGTTTGCTCAGGAATCCTGTCTTCACCTTCCAGGAGCTGGAATTATAGGCAGGTCACCACATCCACCCAGCATTAATGTGGGTTCTGGCTATAAGAACACTGGTCCTCACATTTGTTACCTCAATTGCTTTAACCACTGAGCTACTTCCCTGGCATGTATCTATATACACGAATTTTGTATGTATGAGTGTTTTGCCTATATATGTATATATCTGTGTACCACAGAGGTGCCTAGGAGAAGGTGTTGGGTTCCCTGGAATAGGAGATTCAGATAGTTGTGAGCTGCCATGTGGGTGCTGGAACCAAACCCATGTGCTCAATAAGAACAGCCAGTGCTGATAACCTCTGAGTCATTGCTCTATCCTACCCCACCCTGGTTATTTTTTATTGGCATATATGTATTCATTATATATTGATGGTTTCATAAAGACATTTTCATACAAGTATATCATGTACTGTGAGGGTTTTTTTTTTTTAATTCAATGATACAATCCAGTGCCAGGTATGATAGCACATGCTGGAAGACTGATGCCAAAGCACTGCAAGTTTAAAGGCAGCGTGAACTACACCTCTCAAAGAAAAAAATCTGAAGATATAATAATGATATAGCGTCTGATAAATGCCCTTGCCGGTTGGCACATGGTCCTTCCAGATTCAGTGGTAGGGAAAAGCATTGCTCTAGGAGATGGAAATGCCACCTTGATACCCAAAGTATAGGAAAACCCTTACTGTTTTTTGTTCAGTATCTGTCTTCTGTGAGGACAGGGACCAACTCTGCTCTGCTCACTGCAGTTCCCAGGCAGTAAAGATAGCTTAATAAAAACTTGATGAATGGGTAGCATGGGGATGGGGGAGGGGGAAATGCCTTCCATCTTAGCACTTGTGAGGCAGAGAAAGGCCTGCTTGGTCTACATATAGAGATCCAGGGCAGTGCTACATAGTGAGATCCAGTCTTGGGAAAGGAAAGGGCGGGGGTGGGGGGGACAGAGGGAGGGACAGAGGGAGAAAAGAAAGAAGGGCAGTCAATAAGTTAATGAAGAAGCATATATCTGAGTGGCAAAGCATTTGCCTAGCACACACTCCAGGCACTGGGTTAGACTCAGAGGACCACCCTCCTCCCCAGCAACCAAAACAACTGAACGAATACCTAATCTGAACAAATCTTAAATATTATACTACCAAGAAGACTAATAGCAGGATTGAAGAGATGGCTTAATATGAAAGCATAGGACTTGAGTTACGTTCTCCAGCTGCCATGTAAAAATTAGTGCCTACCTGTAATCCCAGTGCTAGGGCGGCAGAGGCCGGCCAATCTCATTGAGTCAGTAAAGTGAGGAGTGATTAAAGGAGATACCTCATGTCAAACGCTAGACTCCACACATGAGCATACACTTGTGTATACTGGCATGTATACAAACACATATACAACACGCATCAAACTACAGACACAAGCACAGAAAATCTAACAGACAAAAAAGTCCCTACAATGTTTTACCATCCTGGAAAGAAGAGGGGTTCAAAATGAAAACTCAGCTTATCATCTCTTCTCTCCCCACCTCTACCTCCAATAGCCAACCAGGTCCTCTTTCTCTCTCTCTCTCACACACACACACACACACACTCTCTCTCTCTCTCTCACACACACACACACACACACACCCATTCCAGGCACAGGCAGTCTCCTTTGGATACCTGCTCTTCAATCCCTGGAATTACCTCACTCTGATCTCCTTCGGGGCCTCTTTTTTTTTTTGGACGTGGCTGCTAAGGCTGGCAGCAGGGCCTCCCACATGTGGAAGCAGGAAGCCGGGGGGCCCCCATGTGTTGGGCTTATCTTTGATCACTCCATTGAGTTACAGCCCCAGCCTGAGCCTCTGTTCCAGTCTGCCCCTCAGTCACCAGGTCCTCCTGCCTCCTCTCTCTCTGCAGCAGATGTCATAGTGACCTGCCTTCCGATTCCTCCTTTGGTCCCCAACTGGACCTCCATCACTCCAAACTTTGCTTTATATAACATTCTCTCCTTTGCTCCAGGTCACCTTGATCTCTATTTTCTCTTTGAAGTAACATTTCTATACTTTCTATTCAATATCCCAAAACGCCTTCTAAATCTCCTAATTTTTCTTCACCTTAAATTGTATCTCCTCTACCAGATTGCAATTCCAGAATTATTATGAAATCATTTTGCAGTGCTAGGGACTGAACTCAGGATCTTTTGCTTGCTGGGTTATACCCCAGGATTGGGTTTTTGAGATAAGATATTGCTGCATAGCCTATGCTGACCTAAAAATTGTTATGTAGTGCAGGCTGCTGCTGCCTCTCAAATGCTAGGATTATGGGCGTGGCATACCACACACAGTAAAAATTACTACTAATGCGGTCTAGGTTTCCTCGTGGATGTATCAGGTCACTTACAGCTCTCATTCTGAAGAGGCAAGCTGCCTCAGTGTCTCAGTAGAATGGAGCTAACTGGATGAATACCAAATGTACCTTCTCCAGAATGTTCTCAGAACCACTCATTTAACAAGTCTACCACTCCAGAACTAGTTTACATCTACCTATCTATCTATCTATCTATCTATCTATCTATCTACCTATCTACCTACCTATTTATGGTTTGTTTTTTGAGATGGGGTCTATCTATCTGTCTATTTATCTATTTATCTATCTATCTATGGTTTATTTTTTGAGATGGGATCTTCCTGCTTCTGACTCCCTAGAGCTAAGAGTACAGGAGTGTACCACAACAGCAGGCCCAGATGTAGTTTAAATCTTTCCTCCTTTGGGCTACCTTCATTAACAACATCAGGACTTGCTGATCTTCCCAGCTTTAAAATCTAAGTAGTACTTATTGCTGCCAAGGAAACCATGATGGGTGCCTTATGCAAGTTACCACCAAGTTGACTTACGTTGGTGTGGTCCTCCTCCAACTAATCTTGGTATTTCTTGATGGCAAAAGGCTTAAGATGTTCTATTGTTTTATTAATTCATTTTTTTGCTTGTGGGATAGGGTCTTAATAGGTGGACCCTGATGGCTTTGAACTGATGTGGCTCCAGCTATCCTTGAACTCAGGATCCTCCTTTCTAGGCCTTTAAGTTAAATTCTTGGACTACAGGCTGTGTTACCACCAGGCCTGACCTTTATTGGTTGATTGAGACTTACTGCATAGCCTAGATTGGCCTTGAATTAGTGGCAATTCCCCTTCCTCAGCTTTCCAAGTGCTAGAATCAGAGGCATGAATGTCCAAAATGTCCTAGTGTAGCATGTTAACATTCAAACGTGATAGCATTCAGCAGGTGAGAGCTGCCTTGAGGAATAGACACATATAGACTAAATCTTGCTGTAAATTACTGAGTATGTATTTTAGAGCAAGTCATGTCAAGCTCCTGTTCTTCTATGTACATTGGGCCACGGACGCCTCTGTCGCCACCACCATTGCCGCTGCCACACTGGCTTGTTGTGAATGAAGCTCAGATGAGCTCTGCTAGGGAGAGTGATGTGTGCATTGCACAGTTCATTACTCACAACCTGTTAGAAGTACTCACTGCTGCGATTAGTTAGGAGAGATGCTCCAATCCCTGATCTTAGATTTGAACTTTGGCCTTGACTTTGTTTTATTTTTTCAGTCACTGAGTCAATTTTTATGAGTGGAGACTTCTCATCAGGCCCTGCCTCTGGATCCACCCTTGACTACTCAAACCATGCAAACAACAGCTGGAGACAAGCTCTGCCATTTTGGTCCATCTCAGGTCCCAGTCTGATCCCATTATAGATGGTTGTGAGCCACCATATGGTTGCTGGAAATTCAACTCAGGATCTCAGGAAGAATAGTCAGTCCAACCCCAATGCCTTATTTTAAATTCCCTAAACAATTAGTCTACCCCTACCTCTGTGTGTGGTGTGTGTGTGTCTGTGTGTCTGTGTGTCTGTGTGATATAGTCCAGGCTGGCTTTAAACACTTGTGCTCCTAGGATTACAAATGTGTACCATCACATTCCTGCCCTGCCCCACACAATTATCTCTGAGCACTTTTCTATATCTACCTCTCACAGGTCCCCCCAACCACTGTTTAATGGCTACAGATTTCATCAGCCCCCTCCAGATGGGCATCTATTAATAAGTTGCTAATATTAGAACATTCTAATGAACATCCTCATATACAGAGCTCTATGGACTCTTTAAATCTTCAGTGCTTCTGATTGCTACAGCAGACCAGAGAGCAAGAGGATCTGCTCATTCAGTTCTACTTCCAGGTTCTGCCACCTGGACACAGAGTTCAACAATGCATCCTCTGACTCACTCACTGGTCACCGGTGGGCCCACCGCCCTCCTCACCTCAAAATAGAAGGGTCACTGGGCTGCTTCCTCCTGAGCTTGCTCTGTAGGCTGTCACAGAGGCAGGCTTCTTTCTTTCTCTGGAAGCACAAGGGGAAACCCTGGACACGTGAGAAGAGCACTCCAGAAACCAGCTATGCTCTCAGGTGACTCTGAGGAAGGCCCTGAGAAGGAAGGAAACACGTTTTTGGTTCATGAGACACAGTCCCAGCTGTCTTGTTTTCAATGAAGCAAGAGGGATATAAATGTGACAAGGAGACAGGAGCCCTGGACAGTGGCTGATAGGAACAACACAGTCAGCAGTGACGTGACACCATTGTCCCTGCCCACATCTGTCCACTGCAACGTGTCCTTTCTCAGGCCAAGGACAGGATGGGCTACAGGAAGTCGGTCTGCAATACACAGCCAGACTCACCATGCCCACCCTACCCCACCCCACCCACCAGCTCTGACTGTACCCCAGAGAAGCTACAAGACTGGGGACGAAGCTATGGCAGGAACAAGGGCTGGGTTTTAGAAGCTCACTGGCCACCCTGGGACCTTCAGCGAGTCATCAAACTATCCTGTCAATAAAAAGCCACACCAGCAGTCCTTGAGAGCAGGATGTACACTAAGTGCCCAACACAGGACATGACATTGCTTAAGGAGTCAATAAATATTTGATATTCGCTTCAGTGCTGCTTCCTTCTGACCTCACACTGTGCTAACTCAGAGGAGTGGTCAGCAAGACACTCATCATTAATTGACTCGTTCATTGTTTGTCCTAGAGATTGAACCCGGGGCCTTGTGCATGCTAGCTACGTGCTCGACCGTGAGCTATATTCCCAGCCCTTTCTTCCTTTCATTCTGAAGCACAGTCTTGTTAAGTTGCGTCAGCTGGCCTGAAACTCCTGCACTCAAGGGATCTTCTTGTGTCAGCCTCCTGAACTGCTATAACTTCTGGGTCCTGGTACCATGTTTGGCTTGTTTTGTTTGTTTTGAGACAGGGTCTCAATGTGTATCCCTGGGTGGACTGGAAAACTATGTAGACCAGGCTGGTCTCAAACTCACAGTGGTCCTCCTCCCTCTGCCTCCCAAACGCTGGGATTAAAGGCATATACTACCATATCCAGAAGTGTAGGTTGGCTTTTGTTGTTGTTGTTTGTATTTTTGTTTTGTTTTTCAAGACAAGGTTTTTTTTTGTTGCCCTGCCTGTCTTGGAACTCACTCTGTAGACCAGGCTGGCCTTGAACTTGGAGATCCTCCTGCCTCTGCCTGCCGAGTGTCATGATTAAAGGTATGCTGCCATCACTGCTGGGCTGAGTTTTTTATTTTTTATTTTTAATGTGTTTTGTTCTCTGTGTGTGTGAGTGTGTGTTTGAGAGAGAGAGAGAGAGAAACAGTCACACATATAGCCCAGATGAACCTTGAACTTGGTATATAGTTGAGGATGACCTTGAACTTCTGGTCTCTCTGCCTCCACTTACCAAGTGCTAAGATTACAGGTGTGTGCCACCATACCCAGTTTATAGAGTACTGGGGATCAAACCCAAAGCTTCATGTACGACAGGCAAGCATTCTACCAAATAAGCAACCTCAGCTACTCAGTTCATTTCCCCTGTCCCGCTCCTCCTCCTCCTCCTCCTCCTCCTCCTTGTCCTTCTTCCTCTTCCATTTCCCCAAGAAGAATATTCTAGATATTCTTCTTGTCCTGGCTATTTCCAACACTGAGTCACAGAAGAGAAGAAGAAGTCAGGGTCCTAGATCGGAGACCTTTCCTCAGAGTTTCTACAGACAAACCCAAGGCCTCACTAGAATATCAGAAGAACAAGGAAACTAAATGAATGCATTCTCCTAATAACTGGACAAAGAGAACCCACTGTGTCGGGAAGGGAAGGCAGAGGCTGGGCCTACTGCTCCCTCAGCTCTCCCCTCACTGCCTAGGCTCAGTTCCCCAGAGCATGCCTGCCAGCTCTGCAGAAGTGGCCCCCGCATCCAATGTTCAGGGATAGCAGCGAAAAGCCAGTGTCCCCTGCATTCTCGTCCTTAGCACTCCGCACTGAACACTTCAGCTCACTCTCTCTGCACCTGTCTCCTTTGGCTTTTCTGGGTTTTGATATTCTTTTGTTACCTCCTCTCTCCTGTCTGTCCTTATGGCCTTCATTTCATCTTCAAAAATCTGTATGTTGGGTGGCTGGAGAGATGGCACAGCACTGGCTGTTCTTCCAGAGGATCCAGGCTCAATTTCCAGAACTCCATGGCAGCTCACAGCTGTCTGTAGCTCCAGTTACAGGAGATTCGGTACACTCTTCTGGCCTTTGTGGTCACTAGGCACACACATGATGCACAGACATACGTATAGTCAAAAGACATGTACACATAACATAAAATAGTAAGTTTTAAGAAATTCATACATTGAATTCGTTAGAAATTCTAGTCATTTGTATTTAAGAATGTGATCATGTTTATAGGGACTTTCAAAATGTAGCTGTGTTAAAATGAGGACACCAAAGTGGACCCCCAACCAATATGATTAATGTCTTTACAACAAGAATTAATCAGGCCAGGTGGTGGAGGCACACGCCTTTAACCCCAGCACTTGAGAGGCAGAGGCAGGCGGATCTCTGTGAGTCGGAGGCTACCTTGGTCTACAGAGTGAGTTCCAGGACAGCCAGAGTTACAACAGAGAAACCCTGTCTTGAAAAACCAACAACAAAAAAGAATTAACGAGGATACAGACAGAGAGAAGACAGGAGAGAGCGTCAACCACCTAAAACCCAAGGAAGAGTCTCAGAAGAAAGCAATATGGCCAACACTCTGACCCTAGACTTCCTGGCTCCAGAAATGTGTGTTAGTAAGTTTCTGTGTTTTGAGCCTCTGAGTATGTAATGCTTTGCTATGGCAATTCCAGCAAAGTCACGCATCTCCAGAACACAGCCAGTGCTCCCGAGTCACCCTAGGCTGCCAACCTCCAAAGCTTTAGCTACAATCCCCTCTCCAGCTCTCCCCTCAGGTCAACCTGTCCACCAGAGACCTGGACGCAGCACTGGCACTCCAGTTCCTGATGGACTGACAATGACAGGATTCCCCAACCCCCAAATCGCTTTGCTCACTAATCCTTAATCCTGAAGAGGTCTAGAACCACAGAACCAGGGAGGGTCAGGCCAGCTCCCTTGCTTTGCACATATGGTGCCTTTACCAAAAAGCAAATCAAGGAGAAACAGCCTCCGCTTGATCCCTTACACCCAGCACTACCTGTGTGGCCACGCTCAAGACGGTGGTTGTCGTCTGTGGTTGCTTTTGAGACAGGTTCTCCCTAGACAGCCTAGGCTGGTCTCGAACTTGCAAGCCTTTTGCCTCAGTTTCCCTAGTGCTGTAGATTATATACTACCACACCCAGTATGAGCATGAGTACATCTTTTCTTCAACCATCTCTCCTCCCTCAGAGCCAAGGAATGTTAGTGTTACCCAGTGACTTACTTGTATTTTGGTTTTGGTCTTTATCCCACAGGGTAAATACTTTGACAAATTTAACTTTTTTCTTTTCTTTTCTTTTCTTTTCTTTTCTTTTCTTTTCTTTTTTTAAAGACAGAGTCTCACTGTATATCTCTCACTGTCCTGGAACGCACCATGTAGATCAGGATGGCTTCAAACTCATAGAGATCCACTTGCCTCTGCCTCCTGAGTGCTGGGACTGAAGAAGAAATAAATACACCTTGAACATGCCTAACTAGAATGTGCAACTTCATTAGTAAGAGTCCTTGCCTACCACACATGAAGCCCTGGGTTTGATCCCGGGGACCACATAAACCCAGTGATCCCACGACTGGGAAGTAGAGGCAGGAGCAGAAGTTCAAGGCCATTCTCAATTACATATGGCATTCAAGGCCAGCCTGGGTCACATGCAACCTTGTGTAGTAAAAAGAAGAAATATAAGATAAAATCAACCATAACCATAGCCTGACTTACTTACCATGAGCTTGCAACTTGCATCATACCAGCTGATTCCCACATTGGTCAAAAATTCTCAAGAGGAAAAAAAACATTTGTTGTTGTTTTTGTGTTTGAGACAGTTTTAACTATGGATTCTAGACTGGCCCTAGGTCCAAGATCTGCCTTGCTTTGGCCTTCAGAATGCTGGATTTACAGGCATAGACAACACTCAGCCAGAAAAAGAAATTTAAACGAGGTCCTCCTAGGGAAAAACTCTAGTAACTTGTAAAAGTTAATATACACCTCTGTAGAACTGAAATTCCAACTCAGGCTTCAGAGAATGCCCACGAAGTTCCCAGAAACAAGCTTAAAATTGAAAATCATTGAGCTGGGCCTGGTGGCACAGATCTGTAATCTCAACTATACAGGAGAGGGTAGAGGCAGAAAGATTCAAAGTTCAAGTCCTGCCTAGGCTACAAAACAAGTTCAAGGCCAGCCTGAGTCACTGAGACTCTTTTAAAACCGAAAAGTAAAGAGGCCTGGGGACTGGAGAGATGGCCCAGTGGTTAAGAGCACTTGTTGCTTTTACAGAGGACTGAAATTCAGTTTCCAGCACCCACATCAGGTAGCTTCTGTGTCACCTTCTGTGACTCCAGAGGATCCAATGTCTCCGGCCTCAGCGGACACCCGCTCTCACATGCCCATACCCCACATAGAGACACATACACCCTGATACATAATTTAAAATAATAAAAAGTAGATCTTATGCATAAGACCTGCATTCAATCCCTAGTATTAAAAAACAGGGCAAAGAGAGAGAGAAAGAGAGAGAGAGAGAAAAATCACAGAATACACATAGAAGCAAGCCATCATGAGTGACAGCTAATAGAAACATCATGGCACACACAAAAATATGTCACAGAGAGTGTGGTAGCACATGCCTTTAATCCTGGCAGTTAGGAAACAGAGGCAGGTAGATGTCCGTGAGTTTGAGAACAGCCTGGTCTTCCTAGGGAGTTTCAACCCAGCCAGAACCACGTAGAGAAACCTCTGAAAAAACAAAACTAGAATAAAAAAAAAATATTAAGAACAAGAAGCATGGCCCTCTCAGTAGGAAGATACAGTATTGTATTTGTAGAAGAAAACAAAGTAAGAGGGGGCGTTGTTTGTAGACAATCAGAAGAGGATCTCAAGGAAGTTGAGTGAAACAAATTTAGGCATACACGTTGATTTAGGTAGTCTAGGGCCCAACCTTACATCTGTACACTCTCAAGAATAAATGTATACTGAACTCTGTACCCTAGGATCTAACTGTTTCAGCCTGATGCTGGTCCTGCTGACAGTTTTCCAACTTGTCATAAGACACCACACACTAGGCCCAGAGATCCCAAAAAAGATAAAGAAAAATATGCTGAGTGGTGGTGTCCCAGGCCTTCAGTCTCACCATTTGGAAGGCCGAGGCAGACCGACCTCTATGAGTTCAAGGCCAGCCTGGTCTACAGAGTGAGTTCCAGTACAGCCAAGGTTACACAAAGTAACCCTGTCTCAAAAAAAACAAAAACAAAACAAAACAAAACAAAACAAAAAAAACAAAAAAAATAAGAAAAAGAAAGATAAGAAATAACTTAATATTTGATATGTTACAGTGAAACTGGAGAGGGCATGAGACAAATATATATCAATTAGAAACTACAAAGCCAGGATCTAGCTTAGTGTTACAGTGCTTGCCTGAAATACTAGAGGTCTGGGTTCGATTCTCAGCACAAATAAAACAAAAGCCATGAGAAACAGCAAAGACGGACAGACAGACAACAGAAATTTGGGCTGATGAGATGGCTCCCTGGGTAAAGTTGCTTGCCAGGCAAGCCTGGTGACCTGAGTTTGATCTCGGGAACTCACGTAAAGCGGATGGAGAGAACCAATTTGCAAAGCTGCCCTCTGACTTCCGCCTGCTTATCTGCCCCATGACATCACTATGTACACACAAATAATAATTGTTTTAAAGAAAGAAATTAACTCCGTGATTTTCAGTATTTATAACGATATAAGCAAACTGAAGTGTTCTGCTGTGAACTGAAAAGATAAAGTTTATCAGACTTTCAGGAAGCAGACTCAGTAACACAGGAGTATAACAGAGAAGCCAGACTTCCCTCCCTCTGTGTCCAGCCTGTGATCGCTCCACTGTCAGAAGCAATTCTGGTCATTCAAGGGGAGTTTATGGACCTATTTGCAGACAAGTGGGCAGAAGGTACAAGAAGGACAGTGGCTGCGTTGGTACAGTGCTTGCCTAGCGAGCAACTGGAAGCAGAAGTACCCATAACCTGAGCCGTGGTGAAGAAGGCAGAGGGTCAGATACTCAACGTCATCTTTGATCACATAGAGGGTTTGAGGCTAGCATGGGCTATGTGAGACTCTGGCTGAAAACTGAAGGAATGAGGGAGGGAAGGAGCAGAGGAGAGCATGGGAGAAGAAGGGAAGACAGGAAATAGAAGAAGGGGTCTAAACCAGGAAATCAGCTCTGTCATCACCCCTGGAATCCAAGGGCCAACGAGAGGTAACCAAGTTACCAGAACCCCTCTTGGCCCTTTCTGGTCTATTCTTTACCTTGGTCCAGGTAACCTTCTAGTTCTTCGAGACAGGGTTTTATGATAACCTTGGCTGTCCTGGAAGTCGCTATGTAGACCAAGCTGGCTTTGAATACACAGAGATCGAAGGCGTGCGCCAACACAAGGGCTTTCCCTGGAGATGGTATGGCTCTTAGCTTCCTCTTCCTCTACAAGAGTGAAAACCTTTCAGCTCTTTGAGGACATCGGTAGTAACAATAATCGTGGTATTTAAGATGGCTGCCTGCTGTAAGGCCCAAAAGGCTTTTTACAGATCTTGGGAAGAAAATGCAAAATATTTTCCAGCCTTCAAGGCCCTATATGACCAGGCCTCAGCCTACGCTGTGCCTTCTCCTAGAAATCCAGCCTCCAAAGTCAGTGAGCCCCTTTCTCTTTCTCACACAGGCCAGGCTCCCTGTCCCTGCGCCCCAAGTGCCCTTCCTTCAGGACCAGCCACTGCTGCCATCTCTTGTCATTTGGGTCACCACCTCCCTCACTCCTCCCTCCCCCCTCCTCACCTCCATTCCCAACTCCCCACCCCCAGTCAGTCTCTTGCACCTTGTTTTACTGCCTGAAGAGCATGTGTCATTCTGAACAAATCTTGTTTTTTGTAGCCAACATCTGCATCCCCTAACTGGAGTGTGCACAGCACTAGACAGCCAGGGCTGTCCCATTCTTGACCCCCAGCCTCCACCTGCCAACTGCTAGCATGAAGAGCATGTCTTGCTACCCTGAGTCTTCTCATATGTGTTCCTTGTATGGGACTTTCCTCAGAACTCTCAGTCCCAGAACGGAGTCCACAGGCTTCCCATCTGCACGGGTGAAAGAGTCTGTGAGGTATGGGTGGATTATTACAAGCCAGGCAGGAGTGGCATATGCCTTCAATCCCAGCAGAGGCAGGCGGATCTCTGTGAGTTTGGGGCTAGCCTGGTCTACAGAGGGAGTTCCAGGACAGCCAGAACTACACGGGGAAACCCTGTCTCAAAAAATAATCCCCCCACCAAAAAAAAAGAAAAAAGAATTATTACACTGAAGCTTGGTGTTATTGGCTAATTTGACAATATGGAGTAGTGTAGGGAGAGCATTCAAGTCCAAACCCTGCCCTCGCTGCCTCCCAGAAGCCAGCTTTCTCCCTTTCTGTTTATTCTCTATGCTGGGGACTTTGCTTACTTTCTGTGCTGGGACTGCATCCAGCCTCACACGCTAAGCTATCCTGTGTTGTGGAGCTGCATCCCCAGGCCTCAATTTTTGAGGCAAGGTCTCACTCTAAGTTGCACATGACATCCTAGACCTCCCCATCCTGCCTCTGTAGGCTAAGATCCGTGCTCCTAATCCCCAAAACACCAGACTCACTCTCCACCTGCCACAGAAACTCCCTCAGACTCCCTCCACACTCCTTGTTTGATTTTTTTTTTTTAAAACTAAGCCTGCAACCAGCAAGTCACCCTCCCCACCCCAGAAAAAAGAAAAGCTCAAGAGCTACATGGCCAATAGGGCAGCACTTAGCTTTTTATCTTGGTGTCAGGGGTTCAAATTCAGGTCTTCACAATTTCTCAGCAACTGCTCTTAACCTGAGCTATCTCTCCAGATCCTTGGTTCTTGTTGTTTGAGATGCAGTCTCATGTAGTCCAGGCTAGCTCAGATGTGGTATATAGACAAGGCTGGCTTTAAACTCTTGATCCTTCTACTTCCATCTCCAGCTGCCAGGGCGGCAGACTGAGTCTTCTCATACTCACTCTTTGCATGGGATCTCACTCAAGCACCAGGCAGCTAGATAACACCACAAGTGTCACACGATCACTTTGGAAAGCTGAATCTGCACTCAACATACAACGACAGCCACATAAACATGTTTAAGGAGATTCTGTTGGGGTGCTGGGGATCAAACCCAGGCCTTTAGACATAAGAGACAAGTGCTCTACCACTGAGCCATTTCCTAGTCCAGAAGCAGTATTTTCTTTTTTAGACTTAAATTTATTTTCTGTGTATGTGTGAATGCGTGGCTGGTGCCCACAGAGATCAGAAGGAGGCACTAGATCCCCAAAACTGGAGTTACAGATGGTTGTGAGTCACCATGTGTGTGCTAAGAATCGTTCTTCTAGAAGAACAACAAATGCTCTTAACTGCTGAGCCAGTTCTTCAGCTCCCCATCCCCCACTTTTTTAAACCAATGGTTGGGATGTCTTGAGGGTTGAAGGGGTTTTGTTCATTTTTGGTTTGAGACGGAATCATGTTGCCTAGCCTGGCCTTGAACTGGCTATGTGGCTGCATAAATCACCGTATCTGGTTTTCTGTAATTCTGGATCAAGCCCAGTGTTTCCTGCTTGCTGGGCAAGCACTGTAACCACTGAGCCACACCCCCAGCCCGGGGAAAGCTGTTTCTTAATTGGAACTGGTTTTACAGCTATGCTCATTTTGTGAAAATTCCCAGGGCTGCACACTTCTGAGTGTGCCCTATTCTGAATGTGCTTATGTTGAATCACATGAAATTGGCATTTTTATTCATGAAAAGTGGGTGGATACTGGCAGACACATATGGTCCAACTTACACATTATACTTCAATAAAAAGACTACTTATGAAAAAAAAAATCCTGCCCAGTTGAACTGCTTTCTTGTAAGTTTCTGTAAAAACTGATTCTGAGTAAACCAGTTTTTTTTGAGCTTGGTCTCCCCTGGGGCTCCTTCTCAGTGGCCAAGAGGCTAAGGGTCAGTGTAAAATCTTTCCCTGGAGCCCAAAGCTTCGACTCTACTGAAGCCCCCCAATAAGACCCAAGTCCACTGCATGAGCCAGAGCACCATAAGTGTATAACTTGAGCCACAGGCCCAAGGAGTCCAGGAGCCCAGAGCACATACATGGGACTGATTAAGGTCACTAGATTTAACAAAGTCCTTGCTTGGCATTGTGAGGCGCCTGGTCTTCAGAACTTCCTCTGGCCTTGAGAAAAGATCATCTCCGTCCACTAAATCCACAGCTTCTTTTTTTTTTCTGGAGTGGTTTAACCCCTTCTAGCGGTCATCACCAGATGCCAACTCTGCTCCTCTCACTAGACTAAGCCAGAGGAAAGCTGAGCATTCCTCTGCAGCACTGACTGCAGCATCTTAGGACCTGGCACTCTGCCTGGTTAACTGATGAGGCATGAATGGAAGCCAGGTAGAAAGGGGTCCAAAGCACCATTGACCAACCAGCCCCCATTTCTCCCACGGAAAGTGAAAGTCAAGTCTAGGCCTGCTGAGAGCTGCTGACTCCTGGGTCCTGACGGACAGTCCAGCCCTTCCTTAGCCCTTGCTTCTCCTGAGGGTCCCATTCTTCTGTGGAACAGCCTGTCAGGAAGGAGATGCTTCCTGAACTAGCCTGTGGGGTAGGGATCATCAAGCATACCACACACATTACAATGAGGTTCTTGTCAATCGCTAACTCAAGACTACTCAGCAACTAAGAAGCATGCCCCAGGCTAGTTCACTCAGCCTTTACATTACTTCAGAGTTTGAGGTTACTCAAAATCTTTGTGATTTGTAAGCAAGGGGCAAGACACTATTCTTGGCTGTTTTTATTTTCTTAGTTTTATTATTATTGTGTATGTGTCCATAATGTTTGTGTGTGTGTGTATGTGAGAGAGAAAGAAAGAGAAGGAGAGAGAGAGAGGGAGAGAGAGCTACAACACACAGGGGACAACTTGAGGGAATTGTTTCTCTCCTTCCATCATGAGGATTTCTCAGTAGAATCCTAGCACCCAGGAGGTTGAGCAGGAGAACTGGGAGCCAGATAGTCTAGACTGGTCTTGAACTTATTCTGAAGGACAGGCAAATCTTGGTCTGGGGACTCTTTCTGCCACAGCCTCCCCAGTAGCTACGATTCTGGGCCTGTATTACCAGCACCAGCTAAAGAGAATACTTCTTTTACCCAGCATGCCATTGTCCAGTTTGGTAGAGTGAAAATAAAAGTTCTTAGCAGATTTTGGGAAAAATAAAATAAAATGCAAATTGTACTTTAAAAAAAGTTCTTGGGCCTTGAGAGATGGCTCAGGATACTGCTCTTCCTGAAGATCCAGATTTGGTTCCCAGCACCCACATCAGGATGCAAAATCACCTGCAATCCAATTCCTGGGTATTCAAAGTCACCTGGCCTCCTCAGGCACCAGGCATGCACACATACACATAAACAAAAATAAATAAATATTTTCTGCTTGTTTGTTAATAACGTTCTTAGAGAAAAGGCCAGAAAGGGGAAACTACTGAATATACTGTCATAATCAAGGTCATATCTTCAAATTTTCTCCAATACACAGAACAACTAAAAGACCACAGGGTCTGTGCAGCCGGCTCCCACCCAAATGACCTAAAGAGCAGTGTGCCATTTAGCACTCACATGGCACTAAACAAGATACAGTGTCTACAAAGCATGGCGGCACACACTAAAACATCCATACTGGGGAGACTGAGGCAGGAAAATTTTCAGTTTGAGACCGGCCAAGGCTACATAACAAGATCTTTCTCAAATATACCTCCAGCCTCCCCAGCGCCCCCCCCCCCCCGAGAAAGAATGGAGGCTCAGGACTGTAGAGAACCTCTACTGTGTGCAGCTCTGGGTTCCTTTGGGAAGGAGGACTTTAAAGACACTCACACTGGTCTTGAAGTACAACTTGATATACCAGTATTCAGTGAGGCTACTCACCAACTCTTAATCCACCTGCCTCAGCATCCCAAGATCTGGGATTACAGATATGTGCCCAAATGCCTAGTATCACACTATCAGAATGTTACTGTATATCCCAGCCTGGCCGGCATTCTAAAGTTCTGGACAAGAGGGACACTGTCCCAGAGCCCCAAGATGCACCCCTCATTTACCTTCTGGACTTCGTATGCAGCGCTTACATTAACTGTAATTATGTCACTCTGATCAATGACTTGTTTAATGTCTCTCTCTCTCTCCTGTTTAACTATTCCAGAATGTCTATGTAGGTGCAGGGACAGATGCTGTTTGTACAGGGGGTTCTGCTTCTGTTGCTTATAACTTGAGTAAAGCTGGTGAAATTATTTAACACAAAGATGTGAGTTATGGAAATTACTATGTATTACTCCCTCCTGTTCATTTCTGTAGCATCACCACTGGTTATAAGCACCATAAGGCAGGACAGTGTCTGTTTCTTCTGTTCTGTGACCCTAGCACCCAGTAGTGTGCTTGACCTAAAGAAAACATGTAATAATTTTTAATGGAATTAATACATACATAAGTGGATACCTTGGACTTCTTAGCTGTGAAATAAAGATGGTAAGACCAAGATAAATCTTTCCTTTCATTCTTTTTCTCCTTTTTAAGACAGGCTCTCATTGTATAGCCCAGGCTACTTTCTACTTCACTACCTAGCTATGTCTTGCCTCAGCCTACACAGGCTAAGATTTACATTTGATCTGTAAACCATCATGGCTCCTTTCCCCAGGGTCTCACTGTGTAGCTTTGGTTGCCCTGAAACTTGTTATGTAGACTAGGCTGGCCTTGAATACACAGAGCTCTGCCTGCCTCTGCTCCTAAGTGCCAGGACTAAAGGGATATGTCACGATAGCAATTTAGGGCTGCATGCATGCTAAGCAATTGCTCTACCACTAAACTATATCTCAGCCCTGTTTCAATTTTTATCTGGAGACAGTATTCTCTAAGTTGCCCAAGGTGGCTCTGAATTCACCTCATACCTCAGGCAGGACTTGAACTTGCAATCTTTCCCCTTTTAGCCTCCTCCTTTTTAGGATCGCAAACTCATATCTAGCGCATGCCTTTAATCCTAACACTCTTGGGAGGCAGAGGCAGACAGATCTCTAAGTTCAAGGCCAGCCTGGTCTACAGAGTGAGTTATGTAGGGCTATGCAGATAAACCTTGTCTCGAAAAGAAAAAAAAGAAGAAAGAGAGAGAGAGAAAGCAATACAGCTGTGCACAGTGGTACATGGAGATGGGTTGAGGCAAAAAGATCCAGAGTTGGGGACTAACCTAGGCTACATAATAAAAGACTCCCAAAACAAAAACAAAAGCCAAAGTCAAAAGAAGAGAGTAAGAAAGAAAGAAAGAAAAAAAGGAAGGAAGGAAGGAAGGAAGGAAGGAAGGAAGGAAGGAAGAAACTCCCAAGAGTGAAGACACACTGGGCACAGGATCAAGAAACAATAAGTGCTCCATAAATGTCTGATGTGAATTGGAACTGCCACCTGTCTTTCTTCTTCAAAGGTATCTCCTGGATCCTTGAAAAAAGGGCAAGGCCCAGAACTGAGGCCACTCTACTGCCCTGTCCACCATTTGGAGAGGATAAACTGCATCTGTGCTGGCACTGGGTGGAAAGACTGCCATCAGCATAGGCAGGCTTTAATGTTTGTTAGAATCTGCTGCTAGAAAAACAAACAAAACACACAAACAAAAAACATTTTTCCAGGGGAAAACAATGGGCAGTTTGGAATGAGCAGTCAGCTGACTCAGTACAAAACTCAGTATGTGCATAGCCTACTAGCTGCTGGACTGTGAGGATGAGGTCTTCCATCACCTCTGGGGAACAAATGTTTTGATCCCCCACCATCCTCCATTCTGTCTTCTCACTTCCCAAACATCAGCCTGGGGCAGTTGTTGAGTTGAATCAGGGTGTTATATCTGCTTAAAACTCCTCATTCTTGCTCATCAGGTTGTGGCCAAAGACTTTCTGCGCAAGTTGTCCTCATGCCAGGCTTCTGCCCGTGTGTGGCGGAGCCTCCACCCATGACGCCTCTGCTTAACACATGCTTTAACCTTCCTGGGACTCACTTTTCTGCCCTCAGTTACAATCCAAAACCACAGGCTCCTTCTGAGACACTTCCTGAAACCCAAATTGAAGTCTTCCACCCATGGGGCTAGCAAGATGGTTCAGCTGGTAAAGTGCCTGCTTTGTGTGCTGGCTGGTCTTATGTCAACTTAACACAGGCTAGAGTTATTTGAGACGAAGGAACCTCGACTGAGAAGATCAGGCCTATAGAGTATTTTAACCAATTTTTAAAAAATTGATTGGTAGGGAAGGCCCAGCCCTTTGTGGATGGTGCCATCCCTGGGTTGGTGGCCCTGGGTTCTATAAGAAAGCAGGTTGAGCAAGCTAGTAAGCAGCATCCCTCCGTGGCCTCTGCATCAGCTTCTGCTTCCAGGTTTCTGCTCTGTTTGAGTTCCTGCCTTGGCTACCCTCAATGGACTGTGACTCGGGAATGTAAGCCAAATAAACCTTTCCTTTCTCAAGTTGCTTTGGTCATGGTGTCTCGTCACAGTAATAGTAACCCTAGCTAAGACACTCTGCTAACACGAAGACCTAAGAACACACACACGAACACACACACACACATCACAATGCTGGGATAGCAGAAACAGGAGGATCCCTGGGGCTTGCTATCTACCCAAGTATAGCTAACTAATCAGTGAGTTCATCTCAGTAAGTGAGCCTGTTTCAAAAACCAAAGTAAGAGATTAGAGAGCTGGCTTGGTGGTTAAGAGCACTTGTTGCTCTTGTAGAGGATCAAGGTTGGATTCTCAACATCCACATGGCAACTCACAACGACTTGTAACTCCACCCCAGGATTCTGGCACCCTATTCTGACCTCCAGAGGCACCAGGCATGCATATGGTTTGCATACATACATGCAAGTGAAACATTCACGCACATAAAAAAATGAATCTAACTCTTTTAAGTAGTAGGAAGTAGACACTCAACCTCAACCTGTTCTCCACACGTGTGTACACCCCCTCCACATATGTATACACAAAGACTCCCTCTTCACATGCCTCATTTCTATGACCTCAGAGAGGGCTGACATCTCTCTCTCTCTTTCTGAGCATTTTTGAGAGCTCAAATTGCACTCATTCTGTCTCCTAAAATATTGAGTTCCACAAGGGCAAGGAGGGACATCTGTCCCCCACCATGAGCCCCCAATCAGCATACATGACAAGCTAATGAATTCTTCAGAGTGCTGCCAGTATCTCTGAGGCATTCTGATCATGCACAGAGGGGGGGGGGGGGTTTGGGGGATGGGCATTCTCTTCCTTCAAGCCAGGATCACAAAGTGGAACCCTGGCTTTTGGCTAATTTTTTTAATGAAGGAAACAGGACAGCATCCCTTCTTCTCCCCCATCCTTCAGAGTTTAAAAGGAGTTATTTATTCTCATCCTTATGGCTGAGCAAGGGCCATGGGTGAACACCAGCTGGAAAAAGTGTCACTGTATAACTGCTTAAATGACAAGAAACAGGTTTCTAGGGCCCTGCTGGTGAAGACTGGATAGAAGCAACATAAAGAAACCCTGACAATTCAGAACAATTTACTAGCCCTTCTGTTCACTAGATGTAGGGCTTTTGGCCTTAACTTCCAGGTCTGACAAATAGGAATAGTGATAACTACATGGGGAAGTCCTGAAGTTCACCTCCCTTGGCTTTGGATGGAGGTTTTGCCCCTCCAAGAAGGAAGCTGAGGCTCGGTGGGGGAGTTTGTTCTGGCCAGGAACTGAGTAAGTAATCAGACGTAGTAATCAGAACTGAGACGTGAGTTTGGGTGGTGAGAAGGCATTTTACATTAGGACACGGTGACCTTGGGTTCTGGTCTGAGCAGCCTGTGAAGGAGCCCAAGCCCCAGCCTCAGGCCAGACTTCACCCCTGGGCTGTCTTTCACTTGGTTCCTCCGACAACAGCCAAGCGCAGTCCTATGATGGCGTAGGAGGAAAAAGACAGCCTCACAACCCACGAAGTCCAAACATTAGCAAGGAACACCTTGCTTAGGATCCAGACTCAGAGCAAGTACATACACTGCATCAAAACCACCCTAACCCCAGGCTCCTAGGAGACTACAGGCTTCCCGATTCCTGGGCGGAGCTGGGCCTGATACTGCGGAATCAGGTCTAATGGAGGGGCTTTACTTCTCACCGGCTTGGGCTCCCATCTCACCCCACCCCACTCCCAGAAAAAAAGAAAAAAAAAGGCTCTTCGTCCATTTCCATTCCCTCCGCGGCTCAAGAGCCCTGTTATTTAATACCGTGACCACCCTGGCAGCATCCTGCTGCGGCCTGCTCCACCCATCCACCTGGCCAGTTCACCACTGCTCCCTCTTCCTTTAGGGGAGCGATGAGGGGGAGCATTAGGAAAAACTGCCTTCTGCAACAAAGGCCAGCGTCTTCTGAGGACTGGAAGACAAGGGCGCGAGTAAAGAAGGGGGCACCTAGCCAGGGCAGCAGAGGGCGGGCGGAAGCCCAGGGCACTGCGGACATTACACTGGGGCGGGGGAGGGGCGGGGCGCTGAGAGGTGAGGGCCAGGCCTCTGGCTGAGTGGACAGAATCGCCCCAGGGGGTACTGAGCCGGAAGAGGCCTCAGCCCAGATACTGTCCACACCCAAGAAATAGGGGGAGGAGTGGTCTGCACTTAGAAGGGGAGCCAGATTCCCTCAGCAGCCCCCACCCTGTCCTTCTTTGATACAGACAAAGGACATTTTCTTAATTTTTGGCAAACGCGGCTTGAAGGTCCCTGCCCCCGACGTCCCCAGGCGCCACTGATCTTGAAAAGGAGGTCCCCAGTAGGGGGTCCTCTCCCTCCCCCTCCCCATCGCCTGCGGCGACAAGGGAGATACGCAGATCGAGGTGTGTCCACCCCCACCCTGATCTGAGCCCAGGATACGGAGGCCGCAGCGCCCCCCACCCTCCAATCTCACAGACGGTTCCTGCCCAAGCCCGCAGTGGCGTGAAGGTGGCCTTTACCTCCTCTCGCAGGCTGGGAGGAGGGTACAACCCACGCAGCTGAGCCAGCTGCTGCAGTCGCCGCCGCCCTCCATTCATTAAAAAGAAGAAAAAAAAAAGGAACAACAACCTCCACCCCTCTTTGTAAAAGAACGACGGCCCCTGGAGGAGCAACAGTCGGTCCCAGCAATCACGGGTTAAGCTCTTTTCCGGCCCCCCATTCATAAAAAAATAAAAAAAAAAAAAAGCGCAGCGCATGCGCGCACGGGGTCGCTTGTGCCCACCCATTCATAGAATTGCGGGCGGCGCGCGTGCGCATTGGAGCTCTCTGCCCTCCCATTCATAAAAAAGCCATTTTCCCAGGCGAGGGTTGCAACATCGCAGCCGAGGCAGCGAGCAGAGCTGACAGCGCGGAGCTGGCGCTGCAGGACTCGGGGAGCCTTGCCGGCTTTTCTGACGGGCGTCTGCGAGTACAACGGTGACTGACCCACTCGGGTTCGGGGATTTACACAGTCGTGGAGCAATGCTTGTGACTCTACAGCTCCTCAAAGTAAGTCCACAGCCTGTTTGGGGATCCGAAAGTCCCCCCTCGGTGCAGTGACGCGGCTCCCGCCGGGCTGGGGCCGATGGTGCGCTATTTCGAGCCGCTTCGGCGTTCCTTCCCTGGGTCTGCGCCTCCCCGAATCCCTGCGGAGAGCCGCAGCCACCAGGCGCGCCCGGCCGGCACGGCGCTGGGGGTGTTCGCAGCCTGGCACTGCCGTTGCCGACCCCGGGCATTGCCAAGCCGGGCTTCCGCGCCCTCTAATCTAGAAGCCCTGTGCGTGTCCGGGGAATTTGCCTCTGGCCTGGTCTCTTCTGCCACTACTCTCCTTGAGCGCTGGAACCTGCGACCCCGGGCTCGCTCTGGAGTGACCGCTTGAGACTGGGGGCGTCCTAGGTTTGGGCGGCTCACTCACCCTTGGGCTCCATGCCCACGGTGCCAGCTCTGCGGTGGGTCTTCCCAGCCCGCCTCAGCGGCCTATGCTCGACGTAGCTTGTTCTTTCCCGGCTCCGAGCCGCAACGGTCCAGGTTTCCTCTCCTTATGCTTACCCACTGGATGGTCATCGTGGGGCCGGCCAAGGACTGAGCTTTTCTGCTCACTCTCCTTGGCGAGGCTGTTCCAGGCCGTCTGACCTTTGCTCGGCCACCTCATTTTATGCAGTTAAGCTGCCTTGTCTCTTCCATAGCCTCTTCTGGGCCTGAGGCTCCTTGGCCACCCGGTGCCCCCCTATCCTCAGACATCGATCTTTGCCGGGCCCCTGGGCCTCTCGCTAAGGCTGTGGTGGGGGCTGAAGGTGCGTTTACATAACGCCGGGCGTGTGGGAGCTGGAGGAAGAGGTTGCGTGCGTAGGAGAGATAAGGTGCCCACTTTCCCTCCTTCTTGGTACCAGACTTGACAACACCGAGGATAGAGGATAGAGACGGTATGTTCTGAAAAAATTGGAGTCTCCAGGGCCACCGGGGCATTGAGGGGGGTAAGAGGGAGGACGGACTTGGCCAACCCAGGCAGCTGGAGCTTGGCTCCATCACTGGGGCCACTGCTGTGCCCAGTTCCCTCTAAAAGCAGACGATCAAAAAGCATTTACAGTAGCTGTTCTTGGGCAAGAAGAAGATTTCTCAATTATTTAGATTGGGGGCCGGGGGTTGTGGGCAGAGGAGGAGGCGAGAGGCAGAAAGATGGTTGCAAGACTCGAAGGGCTGAGGGATGGAGTTCTAGGCGACGTGGGCTGGAGGGGATCGCATGCAGAGTAGAGGGGAAAGCTGGTGGCTGGGCATCCATATTGTCAGGCCTGACTCAGGGCAGAGGGCCTCCTACTGCGCAGGGAGGCTCCCCGGAACCCTGCGACGCTGCAGGGAAAAGATAGATTCCTTGGGGGTCCTCAGACGCAGTGGCAGTCTCCTCTTTAATGTCTCCACACCGGTGGCGGGATTCTTCCCATTTTTAGGAGAGGCAAGGAAACATGGGAGGGCAGGAGCTCGGGCACATCTCCCGCCCTGTAGCTGACCAGTGCTGCAACCTTCCTGACAAACCTCTGCGGGGTACAAAGCTGGAAGGTGAGACCTAGAGCAGTTGGGAAATAGGAGTTTATCAATCTCTTAATAAGTTCCGTCTGGCCCAAGGCCCTACCCAATATTGCACTGCTGAATTTCACAATGTTTAGAGTTCTCCGGATCTTCACACAAACGGAGCATAAACATTTGAAAATTTCTACTCCTAACCCCACTTGAGTGCGGATGTGGATGGGTCCTTAGCAGTTGCTCAGGCTATCTCTTTCTCTGAAAGAAAGAAGTTGTAGGGTTGACACCCCTGAGGTTGCATTTCCTCTATGTAATTCCAGTTCTTCGGGAGGGTCTCTCGGCTCCAGGAATGAAACTCACCTGGCTAGAGCAGGTGACTGTGTTGGTGGGCATTTGGATTGCTGAAATCTGGATGGACACAGCTAGGTTTGGGGAAGTTTTGATGGCATCCCTTTGTTATATCCCATCTGAAATTTTAGACCTGAGATCAAGGGTCGCCTCCCTTCTCCTGGGATGTCCATGCCCTCCTGCTGGCGCACAACTGCTTCCTGCTTCCACATTATCCTCACCACAGCTTCAGTTCAGGCTGGTGGGAGCAGACAACCAGTAGACTAGATTCATTCAGGTCAGGTGGGAGACTGGGCACCTATGGTCCTTTTTGCCTGTTATCACATTCCAAAGTTGGCAATTTATTTGGGAATCACCCCTTGCCCAGTTCACACCTCTTTTTCACTGCCTTGCAAACTTAGCACTATATGTACCCAGAGGTTTGACTGATTTTTTTTTTCTTTTTCTTTCTTTTTTTTTTTTTTTTAATTTTATTTTCGAAACAGTTTCTCTGTCATAACTCTAGCTGGCCTGGAACTCACCCTGTAAGACCAGGCTGGCCTGGGACTTATAGCGGTCCGCCTACCTCTGCCTCCCCAGTGCTGGGATTGAAAGTGCACCACCACCACCCAGCTTGGCTGACTTTCTTAACAGAAAATAAATGAAAGCAAAGAGAGAAAACCCATTATCACTTTCTGCCGTGGCTTTTGAAATGTGCTACTCTGGAGTTTAAACACCTTTGGGTCACACATAAAGACTTTAAATCCCAGTTTCTGATGTCAAATGTCCTTTGATGTGGTATCTTTGTACCCTGTTTTGGATAACATTTTAAAATTTATTTTTTAGGTGGGGTCTCATTGTATAGTCCTGGCTGGCCAGGAATTTGCTGTGTAAACCAAGTTGGCCTCAAACTCAGAGATCCTCCTGCCTTTGCCTCCTGAGTGCTGGAATTAAAGACTTGCTAGCACAGCTGCGCTTGAGTAGCATCTTTTGTAAATCTGTGCCTCTCAGATAAGGCCTGGGTGTTGGTTTCAAGATGGCCTAGGAAAAAGAGCCCTCCTGAGTTTCATTTGGTTCTGAATCTAGAGTGTCTGTCCTCTGGTGGAGCCAAGGAGGGAGTTCCATGTGCCTAGCTGAGGGAGGATTCCTGCCACTGAACTCAGTCTACTGGAATGTTTGGAGCTTGGGGAGTAGACTGAACAGGGTTGATTGTTTGTTTGCTAGCTTCTTTTGAAACAGGGTCTTGTCCGTAGGCACAGGCTAATACTGAAATCTTAAAAGATTTATTTCTATTATTACTAATCATGTGTGCGTGTTCTTCCATGTGAACAGTTGCCCATAGAAGCCAGAGGCATTAAATTCCTCTGGAGCTGGTTACAGGCAGTTTATAAGCTGGCTAATGTTGGTGCTAGAAACTAAGCTCAGGTCCTCTGGAAGACCCGTATGTGCCCCTGACCACCAAGCCGTCTCTCCAGCCACATAGCTTTGAGTTCTTAATTTTCCTGCTTCTATAATCCTGAGGGCTAGGTTCACAGACATGCCACCTTGCTGAGCTATGGAAGAGTTTTTGTTTATTTTGTCTTTCGAGACAATGTCCAGGCTGGCCTGAGACTCACCATGTAGACAAGCTATTCTCCAATTTGGAGCAATCCTCCTGCCTCTGCCTGGAGTGTTGGCATTATAGGCAGGCTCCACTGCTCTCAGATTACAACAGTGTTTTTAAATAAGATGGATGCCAAGAGCGGAGAGGAACACAGTGACTCTTGGGAATAGAGTTTTTTGCAAGGAGACAATGACTAACACAGGGAAAACTGTATTATTGGTCTTTTCAGACCAAGCTAGGGGCCAAGCAAACCCAATAAGCATGGGCTTTAGTGGAGTACAAACTCCAAGAGACCGAGGGACTAGGGGTAGCCACTACGGCTGCTAGTAAGTGGTGGCTAGGCTGCTAGTAGGTGGTGGCTAGGACCCGGCTAGTTCACTGTTAATCCTGTACTCCTGGGAGGAGGATCTAGTTCTAAGGACCTTTTGAATAAAAGGCCCAGGAAGCACAGGGTGCTGTGTGGTGTAAAAGGTGGGGTATTATTGGCTACCCTGCAGATCCAGACAGCTGACTAGGTTGAGGAATGTATCCACGACATGTGGCTAGGCTTAAGAGGCCCTGCTGTTCAGCTGTGATTGAGATTGTACTTTCTAAGGAAGGGCCTCTCCAGTCAATGGAGGGAGCAAGGAAGCAAGGCTTTGTAGAGAGAGCACAGATGTTCTAGGTCTAATGGAGGGGAGGGGAAGGGGCCCTGGGGCAGGTGGCCACTTGCAAAAGAGTGGTTTCCCTTGTCAAACTGTCTCTGGCTGGGAAAGGGGGAAGTCATTTCCTGTTAAATCCCAGGAGTAAGCTAAAAAATCTATTGTCAGTTCTGTTTCTTGGTGGAAGTTAGGGAGAGACAATAAGACCATCTTGACAACGGATGTCTAAAAAGAGGGAAGTCTTTCAAGGGTGTGGATCTGCAGGCTTCTGCTCACATTCTACATCTGGCCTGGGCCAGTAGTTCATGAGGGTGCTGCTGGTTAGCAGGCTCCATCTATTGCCCTTCCTTTATGACTTGGCTTCTGATCGCTCTTAATGGGGGAACTGGGCACATGACAAGTATCAGGGAATACATACATACGGCAAAGCAGAATCTGGAAGCTGGTTAAAATTGCTAAAATGCAACAAGGAAAGAAACAGTGGCTGAGGACTGGTGCTGGGACAAAGGAGGAAGGGCCAGTCTTCTTTTGTGATCCCTAACAGGGCCACAAGCTCTCCAGGGCGAGTGCAGTCAGAACTGGGTGTGGGTGTGTCCTCAGATAAATTCAGCTGCCCAGATGCTTTCTGCTTCCTTCCACTGGGCCATTCTTCACGAATTGGCTTCCCCCATAAGGGCCATGGAGGGAAGTCCCTGGCTTTCTCTGCCCCCCTCCCTTAAGGGTCTTTTTAAAAGCAGTAAGTCACCATCTAGCTGTAGCTTACTTGACTAAACCCGAATAGTGTCACAAAGGACCTTGCAGAGGGGTGCATGGGGCTCTAGGGCATCCAAAATACCTTTATTCTGAGTTGTTTCAGGGTTAAACAACCTTCTGTGGACGAACCTGCCCATTCATTCAGCATGTTCTGAACAGCACAGAAACTGTCCATTCATTCAGAGCTTCTTGCCCGTTTGTCATTAGCTGACTTGTAGATTTTAAAGTAAAACTAGCAGGTTTTCCCAATTATTTCCCAGCTCCCCTTCTTAGGGTAAGTCAAGGGAAGGAAGCCCAGATTGTGTGAACATTTAACATGCCTCTTGATTCTTTTCATGCAGCCTGTGTCCAGTTCCTCCCCCCACTGGTGCAGTTGGCAGTGAGGTTCAAGACAGACAGCTCTGAGCTGCCAGATCAAGCAGCAAATCCAGGCAAGGGGGTGGGGTGGGTAGCTTGCTGATTCATCAGCCCTGCTCTGCTCACTTCTAGTTTCTTTGTGCCTGGCTCTTCTTTCCCTCCCCTCCCCTCACCCACACACCTGCACTGGAAACTATCATCAGAGTTGCCCCAGGAGAACCCCAACTTGATTGATGAGGAGGGAAGGAATCCCCTTTCACACCAGGATTTCCTTTTCCTTTAAGGCCTGTTTTACAGTGTAATCCTATAAGGGAGATCTATTGGAATAAAGGTGAAAAGACTTAGTAAAAGAGGGTTGAAGTGACAGAAAGGATGGTCAAAAAAACTAAATTGAAATGTTTTTTTTATTGGGGATCAGGAACAAAAGCTCTATCCTGAGTCATTTATTTGCCAATTGGGTTACTGAGCCTCTTCCCACCCCCACTCACCCCTGGGCTAGTGGCTAATAGGGGAGCTACTCAAGGGTCCATTGATGGGAAGATGCTTGGTGCGTGTACACCTGTCTGGATCCCCAGCGGTAGGAAGGCTTTCACAGGTCTGTCAGCTAAGGCTCTGTGACTGTTTCAGCCACAGGGTCACATGACTAGAGATGACTCCTACCAGTCACTTGCTCTGTCCTGTGACCCTTTGTGCTTTCAAGTGTCTCCTTTCTTCTCTCTCCCGTGTGTGCGTGCGTGTGTGTGTGTGTGTGTGTGTGTGTGTGTGTGTGTCTTACATACACAAAGACCAGAGGACAACATCAGTGGCTCTCAAAGTTTTCTTTATGTGTATGAGTGTTCGTATGAATGTATACCACATTCATACCTGGTGTTCTTGGACAGCAGAGGAGGACCTCTGATTTCCCCCCAGAACTGGAGATACACATGATTGTAAGCCCACACTTGGTGCTGAAGACTAAACCCGGGTCCCTTGCAAGAACACCAAGTGCTCTTAATCCCTCTGCCTTGTCCTTGGAGGTGAGGGTCTTTCGTTGAACTCAGTGATAACATGCCACTGCATGACTGCCCGTGAGCTATGGGGACCCTCCTGTCCTCACTTCCCCTCCAGTGGGGTGACAGATGTGACAAAACTGCTCCAGAACCTGGGTCCTCCTGCTTCCGTGGCAAGCACTCTGCTGCCCAGCCAGCTCCCCAGCCCTGTGTTCTCATTTCTGACTCCAGAATGGGTGCTGTCTCCTAATGTGACGGTGAGGATTAGATGAGAAGATCACTGGGTGCAGCAGAGAGCCTGGCACCAAAAGTGTACCATACGTATTAGCCATTTCTCGTAATTAGCATTTATTATTATTGTTGTTGTTCGGGTGAGGTGGTGCGAAAGTTCCTCCATATGCTAATCATATGGCTGGGAGGTGCTTCCTTGGCTAAGTGCAAGGTTGGCATCATTTCCATCCGGAATCTTCCAAATTGACCATCAAGCTCTTCCCAGCAGCTTACTCTGAGGCAAAGCCTCCTGTCCCATTTATATTATATAAATCTCTTCCTTCCTTGGAGGAGAAGCAGAGGTGCCTATTAAAGTGCACTTAACACCTGTGAGGATGTGCTAACCGAGGGGTGGAAATGTCCCCGGAATGAGGATGGGGGATGGAGGGGAAGAACCGTCTTGGAAATAGAATTCAGACTTGAATTTTTTTGTTTGTTTTGGTTTGGTTTTCTTGTTTGTTTGTTTTCCTGTTTTCTTTCAGGGCAGGGAGTAGACCTGGAGTTGTGCTGAGGGGTTATCAAACAGACAGCTTAGGAAGTTGTTTTGCTTTCTCAGCCACATCAGTTCAGCAGAGGCTCTCTGAGCCAGCCGTTGGGCTTTAATGAGATGGTGGTTGAAGAGGTCATGGTTATGGTAGGGAGATGCCGCTTTAAACATGGCCCCTGGATCCAAATGTCAGCTGCTGTGTGTCCTGAGAGAGCTGGGTCACTGCAGACCGAGATCCCACACTCTTAAGGCTGGCCTCAAGTGCCAGCCCAGATGTTGCCAGCTGCCTCTGGAGGGAGATGGGAGTCTGTGGACAGCAGTATCCTCACTGGCTTGGGGATGGGGCTTTTACATGACTTTGAGAGAGTCTGCTCACTGATTCCTGGACCTGTTAAACACCCTTGAAAGTTGACTATGCTTTTCGCTTCATCTACAAGAAATGCAGGTGTTTTTAGAGCGTCTCAGTAACCTGCTTGGGAAAGCAAGGTGGGGGAATCAGTCCACCTCTGTGGCTAGATATACCTTCCTTTCTCTTGCAGCTTGGTCAGCCCTGGGCTTGGTATTGAGATAAAACCATAGCTACAAGGGCCAATATGTAGCCTCTTGAAGAAGCTTCCACGGACAGTTTGCTAGCAGATACTCAAAACTGGGCCTTTCTGAAATCAGAGGTTCATGTTGTCTATGTCTAAGGAGGAAGGCTCTTATCACCTAAGAGTCTTTATCTGTGACACTTTTGTTTTTCCTAGACAGGGTTTCTCTGTTGTAACTCTGGCTAAACTGCAACTCCGGAGACCAGGCTGGCCTCGAACTCGAAGCGATCCACTTGACTCTGCCTCCAAAGTGCTGGGATTAAAGGCATGCACCAACACAGCCCAGCTATAATACTTTATATTATGCAGACTTGCATTATTTTTCTTTAACCTAAGACCCCAGGATTAGAACTTGGGGTTTTTCTAATTTACTGATTAATTGGTTGGCCCCAAACTTAAGATTTTTCTAGAGGCAAGGCCTTGGGAACCTCCTTGGAACAAGTGTCCTAGCTTGTTGCATACCTTATAGTGTTATGTCTTTCATGGATACTTCTACCCAGCCTTGACCACGGGAATTCACTTGAAGCTTCCCTGACAGGGACTGTTCTTCAGTAACAGGCCTGCCAGGTGGTTGAGACAAACTCTGGCTCAAAGACGATGCTCTTGAGCTGTTTGTGGTGGCTCATACCTGTAGTCGAAGTAGTTGGGAGGCTGTGGAAGATGGGCTTCTATGAGTTCAAAACCAGCCTGGGCTGTTACATAGTAAGTTTCAGACCAACCTAGGATGTAATTAATGTGAGACCTTGCCCCAAAAAATGAATAAAGGTAAAGAATGTTTGGATTTCACCGAAGAGAACTTTGGGACCCCTGCCACTAGGTAGACTTCATCCAAGATAGGAAAATAATGTATAAAGAAACACCTGAAGAGCTAGTAGTCAATGCCCTCTATGAATGGAAACTGTCTGACTGAGCATTAAACCTTGTAGAAAAGTTTTGATGTTTTTGCATTTAGCAGTATAGACAATACACAGACAAATGCTGTAGATAACCCTTTTTATCCCCTTCATGAACTTTCTATTTAGAGGTGTTTGTTTCCTGCAGACTAGAAGCATCCAAGAAAGTGCTTCAGCTATTTGTAACCAAACCCCTGTCTCCATTCAGGGGCAAGAGAAGCAGTGAGTTCCCCATAAGCCTCTTCTCTCCATCAGCACAAACACTTTACCATAGTTTGAGTCCCAGGGGGCCAGGTGTCACTCTCCTGTGATACTGAGATGGACTAACAGGCTCAGTGGGGGAGGGGAAGGAAGAGGTAGACACAACTAGAAACCTACCTCACATCCTGTTGGCAACACCTTTGATGCAAGATAAACTTAGTTGAAAGACTTGAGCTGTCATTAGCATCCTGAAAAGGCATTTACAGAAGCCACCCTTAACACACACTAGCCCAGTGTGTGCTGTCCTGTTGAAGACTCCCCTTCTCCATCCTTCCCTCCTCCCTTCCCTTGAACTTCTTGGTGGAATCTTCCCAGAGTGTAATCTTGCCTTTGGATTCCAAATTGTGTCTCCTTTGAGCAGAGGTCTTGGCCTTCTGCTGCTATTTCTTTAAATTGATCTCCATCCGAATTCCAAACGTAAAGGTCAGCAGGCGAGGAAATGGCACTTCTAATAGAAAACAATGTGCACTTTCTAAATTTGAACCAAGCTGTTTCCGCTCTTTGATTTAAGTGACTTCCTGGGGTTCCGTGTCAGGCACTGCAGTTGAATCTCTGGCCGGATGCCAACTTAAAATTGCACTCTCTCAGTGAAATTAGAAACTGATCCAAGGCTGGCTTAGCTATTCTAGTAAATAGCATTTAGTCTGAATGTTCAGCTCAGCACTTGGAAATGGGTGATGTGAGTGCCCCTTGAGAGGATTTCCCATGCAGGTTGTCGGGAGCTCACCTACCCAGGGGTTATTGGCTGCTGGAGGTTGCTGCTTTTCGATGCGGGAGTAATAGGTTAATGCCCTGGATGAGCAGGCATCAGACCCAGCCCTTCCTTGTTTTCTCAGTATCCAAAATTTAAGGCTTTTACTTATCCAGCTGATGAGCTCCAGGGAGCACACAGGAGCTGTTGTATTGACCATGTATGTGGTCCTCAGCGCCCAAGATGGTTTCTACAGGACTTGGAAGCTCTTACCTAGGAAATCAAAATGGTTATATTTTGAGGCAATGATGAATTTAATACTTTATGTGTACTGGCTGTGTGCTAGGTACCAGGTATGCGTTTTCTCATTTAATCGTTGCAAGAACTCCTTTTACAGTCAAAAAACTAAGGTATAAGCCATAGACGTAAAAGAACTCAAGCAGCTGGGCTCCAGTACTCAACCACTGCAGAGGCAGGTGGATCTCCGTGAGTTCAAGGCCAGCCTCTTAACACATACCAAGTTCAAGGGCCATCCCAGGGCTACATAGTGAGCAGCCCTCCCCCTCCCAATAAAAAAAGGTACTCAGGGGAGTGAGATGGCTCAGTTGGTATAGGTACATGTTCACCAGCCTCAGGACCTGAGTTCATTATCACACATAATGGTGGGAGGAGAGAGACGTGATTCCACGACATTTTGTCCCCTGACCTACACATACATCAAAAATAATTTCAAAAGAAATTGTAACTTGTTTACAAAAACACTATTAGGCATAAAGTGTTGTGTATTTGTTTTTGAAGACAGGCTCTCTAAAGCCCAGGCTAGTTTTCAACTCCCAGCCATCTCCTTGTTCTATCTTACAAGTCACGGGATTACAGACATATGCCGGCATGGTGGCCCTCCCAGGCTCAGTGGTTCTGATGACCAAAGCCAGAACCTGTGGCACATGCTAGGGAAGCCCTCTTACTCCCACCCCTGCCCCCGCCCCAAGCTGCACCTCAGGCTGGCCGATTGTGTTCCTACCAGTATTGTTATTGGTGTTGGCCATTTAAAGCCTTGAGAATTGTTAGAAAGTTCATTGGAGGAATTTAGTTCCCATCTTTAGGCTCCCCAGGCCTGACATAAGATTGAGGGGAGGATATTAACAGGCCATATATTGATGCTGGGAATCCATTTTCTCTTTTTCCTTCCTTTCCTCCAGGGCCCCTAGAAGCCTATCTCCAGTGCAGCCCAGGACCTCCAGCCTCATGGAGCCCCCACTGCCACAGAGCGCCCCTTTGCCTCCCAGCTCCGTCATGGTGCAGCCCCTCCTGGACGGCCGAGTGCCCCACAGCCGGCTTCAGCACCCACTCACCATCTTACCCATTGACCAGATGAAGACCAGCCATGTGGAGAACGACTACATAGACAACCCCAGCCTGGCCCCCACCATGGGTCCCAAGCGGACCCGGGTTGGGGCCCCAGAGCTGGTCCCTACACCTGCCCGCTGTGACCAGGATGTCACTCACCACTGGATCTCCTTCAGTGGTCGGCCCAGCTCTGTAAGCAGCAGCAGCAGCACCTCTTCAGACCAGAGGCTTCTCGACCACATGGCTCCTCCCCCGGTGGCTGAGCAGGCCTCACCCAGGGCTGTGCGCCTCCAGCCCAAGGTGGTCCACTGTAAGCCGCTGGACCTCAAGGGCCCAGCAGCCCCACCAGAGCTAGACAAGCATTTCTTGCTGTGCGAAGCCTGTGGGAAGTGTAAGTGCAAGGAATGTGCGTCCCCCAGGACGTTGCCCTCCTGCTGGGTCTGCAACCAGGAGTGCCTGTGCTCGGCCCAGACCCTGGTCAACTATGGCACATGTATGTGCCTGGTGCAAGGCATCTTCTACCACTGCACCAATGAGGATGATGAGGGCTCCTGTGCTGACCATCCCTGCTCCTGCTCCCGCTCCAACTGCTGCGCCCGCTGGTCCTTCATGGGTGCCCTCTCCGTGGTGCTGCCCTGTCTGCTGTGCTACCTGCCGGCCACAGGCTGCGTCAAGCTGGCCCAGCGAGGCTATGACCGCCTGAGACGCCCTGGTTGCCGCTGCAAGCACACGAACAGCGTCATCTGCAAGGCAGCCAGCGGGGACACCAAGGCCAGCAGGGCTGACAAGCCCTTCTGACACTTTGGATGAAAACTCAGCGCTGCCCTTGGAAACTCGGTCCCTTCTGCCGTCTCCTGATGCTGATCTCGCTCACCTGTCCTCTCCTAAACCCCAGATTGAGATTAACAGGCAGAGACCAGACAACTCAGCCTCCAGTCCCCAAAAGGGTGAAGATACGTTTGGGGGGGGTTTTCATGGTCTTGAAACTTTATGCCAAGCAGCAATGACAGCATCGGGGTGTGGTTGTTGGGAGGTGACTTTCCTGTTTCAGAAGATAGAACACAGATGTGGACATAATCTGGAAGTTCAGCCTGCTCAATGGCCTTCCCAGCTCCTCCTCCTCTCGATCTCTCCCTCCCTTCGCCATTGTCTCTGTGGCTCCCACTGAAGCCTCCTGCCTGGGAGAAACAGCTAAATGGAAGGTGGGATACCTCAAGGAAGATCCTCAGAGTCTTGACCTCTACCTTTTCCTCCTGTCCATGCCTCTTGGCCTCTTGGGAAGGTGCTCCATAGCAATTCCTGCTGTATGTACTTGATAGCTGAGAACAAAATCTCTGGTGAGCCGCAGCGTCCCTGGAGCCATCAGATGGATAAGGAGCCACCTGTCAGCGTGTTCCTCCCAGCTTCAGTCACTAACTTGGGGGTATCACTCGTCACACCATCCACCATTTCTTAACCGAGTCACAGACTGGCCTGCCTGCTATGTGTCCTGAGCTCTCTCTACTCAGATTCTTTGCAGAACCTTGCTGGGTTAAGAAGGCCAGGGTGACATAAGCGAGACCAAATATCATTTTGCCAATGAGTCTGAGGCTGTGGTCTCTGGATCCAGTCATGATTTTCTATGTTTAATTAAACTAGTTGCAAATGGTGTTTAAACAATAATAATGCAACAACTTGCTTCCTTTTGGGCCACCCCCCCAGGAAGGGCTGATTTCAAAATCTGGGGGCAAGCAACCTCAAGGAGTATAATTCCCCCGCCCACCAAGAACGGCGAAGAAGAGGCCGCACCTCCCATTGGCAGAATGACAGTTGAGCCGAGCTGGGTTTGGGTTTTCTTCTGATTCTGCTGCTTGCTGTCCTAGCCTTTTGTGTATAGTGATGCGTCTGTCTTTATGTAAATAGAGAGATGATGAACAGAGTCTATTTTAGTGCTAGGAGGCCCCGTGGGAAGTCAGAGGAGCCCAGAGAGGGTGGGGAACAATTCTCCAGAGGCTGCTAAGTTTGAGCCCACTTTTGTGTGCAGCACACACCCCCTCCCGACAGCCCCCAAAGACGTAGCAACTCTTTCTCACACGGTGCTAAAGGACTCAGAAAGTGCAGCACGTCCAGTGGGTAGGTACTTGTTGCATGCAAAAAGCTGTAGTGTCTCTGGCCCTTGTCCCCAGTTGTTGCTGGGGGTGGGGCATTGCTTTGTGTGGTATTTTGTCCCCATCCCTGTCTCTGCAAGAAATGGCCTGGGTCTGAAGAGGCGCCCCAGGCGAAATTGGGAGAGCATTAGGCCAAATCATCTGTAGCATTTCTGATGTGTGGGACCAGAGCTGCCACAGGAAGCATGCAAGCAGGCAAGTGGTAACTGTGAGTGGCCTGTACCTAATGCTCTTTCTCAAGGATTCACCCCACCCCACGTTGGAAACTAGTAGTAACACCTTATGATTTAGAATAAGTTAATTGTAACCGTAAGTATTTATTGATTGGAGGAAGGGAGGGTTTTGTTTTCAGCTTTATTTATGTAACCTTTACTGGCTTGTAAAAGGCAAGTATAAATATTGCATCTTCATTCTCTGTGGCTAATCCGTATAGCTGCCCTTGCCACCATTGCAATGTTCTTGCACAGATCGGAAGGAAATATAGAAGACAAAAAAACACGTTCAGCCAACCACTTACACTAATTGAATGTATTTGAAGCTTACTGAAGAGGCTGGAGATGTTTTTCTCAGATGAGGTGTGCGGAGGGAAACCCCCCAAATGATATAGCGCACACGTGCACTCTTTCTAAAAAGCCTGGGAGCTTTGCCCAGGATCCCTCCCTCAGTCTGTCTCCACAGGACAGTTGGCCCAGTGGCCAGTTGCACTTTGGTGATCTTGGTCTACATACTTCTGTGGACAGTTGAGTTACATAGGCCGTGTACGCGCACATGCACATGTGACACTTAACTTACACACACTGACCCTCTACCACACAGACCCTGTTTCCTGGCAACCCCTCCCAAATCTTAACTTTGTAAATAGCTGTAAACACGGATTTTTATGGGTTTTGGTTTGCTTTTTCTTTCTACCCTTCTCATTGTTTTGGCTTGCAAATGATGTCTACAGAACTCCTCTTCCCCAGCTTACCTTGGGGAAGGAGTGAAAGAAGCATCCTTGCTTTTCCTCAGCTCTGTTATTTTCCTCTGGCTTCTCAACAAACACCTACACATGGGAAAGAACACATACATGCAAAAGTAGTAATTTGCCTATAGGGTCCCTATCCCGTTCCTAGGCTAGTACAGGCACTGAGAGGGCTCTCACACCCATGAGACATTTCAGTAGCTGCTTCTGTCTGGTTGGTTGCTATCCTTAGCAGCTCGCTTGGCTATCTCTTGGGTTATCTCTCTTCAAAAGTGCTAGGTGGTTCCCACTTCCAGACCTGGAGTGGGTGGCAGTTGTGCCTAAACCTGAGGATAGCATCCTTTCCTAAAGTACCTTGGCTGCTTGGTTTCCCATTGTGGGGAAAGACCAGCACTCCCATGGGGTCTAGTCTGGGTCTGGGCTAGCAAAGCCTTCCAAGGTACAATCAAGGCTCTTCAAGCAAACTGGAAAGGAATAAAGAGCAGTCCTTATAGTGTTATCTTGGGCCCTTCCTGTCTAACCATCCTTGTGATGTAGTGGGTCTGCATTGGTGGGGTCCAGCTGGACCACAGCCAGCCCCAAAGGGACAACACATATAAAGTACAACCCATCACCCAGGCTCCCATCACCTTGAAGCAGCGTGATTTTCAGTGCTGCTCCAAGAAATGTCTGAGGTGTGTGGGCAGTACGAATGTGCACTGTACAATTTACTAGACCATCTGGGGCTTCACCAGCCTCCTGGTTTATGTATTTGGTGTGAGTAGTTCCCTGCTCTATAACGGATGTCAATCCTGTTTCCATTTTTGCTGTGGGTGACTGTCGTTTGTTACCTTGCTTTTCACTTTCTGTCCCATGGTTGAATTCATCTTAGCAACAGTAGTATGCCCAGTGCCCACCCCACATTCCTGCTTCATTCCCCCCCTCACTGTAGCCCCTTTTCACCCCACCACAAAAGTTACCACAGAAAGTTTCCTTTGTAAAAAATATTTATTTTGAAGCTCTATTTTAATAGTATTTATTTTAGAAAGTCTACTATTGTAAGAGTTCTTCTGTTTGTGAAGAAAAAAACAAGTTAAAAACTGAATGTACTGATCTAGAAGATATCTATAAATATATATTGTTAAATATACACATGACTGCCATTCTCTCGTGTGTTGTGTTCAGTTGCCGGTCACCCTCATCCAGTAGAAGCTGCACACTTGCAAAGAACTCTAAGCTGCACTGGTGCATGCATACTGGGCTGGGTATCCAGACTGGGGAGACACCTTCATCCTACCTCTAGAATAATCTGAAAGCCACTGGGGATTGCTGCCATGGTGATGCAAAACCCTTCCTGTCCCCTACACAGGGTGTCTGGGGTTTGGGTTTTCTTCTTTCTTGAGATAGTCTTGCTATGAAGGCAAGGCTTTTAATGCCAGCCTGGCATTAAGTATATGTGGCTGCTGTGTCTGCATGCCCAGCCACTGGGGGTCTTAGTGATAATAGATGGACAAAAATAAAACTTCAGAGTGCTAAAGATGGGGCAGAGGAAGGACCAAATTTTGATGTGGTGCCTCCAAATCTACAGGCTTCAAGAAGCCGGGCAGTGTAGAGCTCTTGGCTTCCTTGCTTTGGTTGGACTAACGCGACCTCAAGACAGATCTTTTGCCCTCTAAGGCCTCCTGGCCACTGAACAGCTTTTTGTTTGTTTTCCCTCCTGTGTGACTCCACACCCCATCTCCACTGGTACTGTCAACTCAGTTAAGATGGAGCCACTGGCTTTACATGAAGCTGTGGGAACACTGTCATAATTCATATGTCAATCATAGTGAAAGATGGACTTGATGCCTTCTGTTTTGTGAGAACAGTCATTAAGAGTGCTTGCTTTTACTTCCCACACACCATGGTTTTTCCAGACATGGTTTCTTTGTTTAGACCAGGCTGGCCTTCAACTCAACTCCACCTGCCTCTGCCTCCTGAGTGCTGGAATTAAAGGCAAGCACTACCATAGCTAGCCCTGTTTATTCAAATAAAGATAGTCTCAAGCCCTCTGTTTCCTGACCATGCAGCCCACACCACCCTTTCAGAGGTAATACCCAGGTCCCAGATAGTGTCAATCAGCCTGACTCATCACGCTCACTCATTGGTTTCTTGGTTTATGTTTTGGTTTGGTTTCAGAGATTTATTTTTAGTTTCTCCAGACAGGGTTTCTCTGTTGTAACTCCAGCTGTGCTGAGTTACACTCAGGTCTACACTCTGCCTCTGATGGGATTAAAGGCCTGCCCCACCATGGCCTGGCAGTTATCAACAACCCCCTACTGAGGTGGTGTGCTTAAAGGCCCACTCACCCAAATGGCCTTTGGAGAAAAGAAGCTAAGGATGTCCAGTAGAGCATTCCCTGACCACTATCCTTGTCTTTCTCCATCTGGCCTTGTCCCTCCTTAGTTCTCAGTTAGAAATGGCTTTGGGGTGACCCCTAAGGTCAGCATTTGCTGAGTGACTTTGCATGATGCTGTTTATTTAGAGATGCAGAAATGGAGAATTACTGCACATACAGAATGTAAGAATGCAAATTAAGGGGTAGTAGCTGTGCTTGGGGAAGTACTGAATGGAGGAGCTGGAAAATGTCCCACTGATGAAATAAAAGTTGAATCAACCCTCTTGTCCATAACCACATACAGAGTGTGCTTCGAAGAAGGAATGGGCTGGCCCTCAGGCTATAGCTCAGTGCAAGAGTACTTGCCTAGCATGTGCATGTGCAAGGCTCTGAGTTAGTCTCCAGCACTGCCCCCTCCCAGGGCTTGGCTTGGGGGCCTCAGGTCTGACAATATGTACAATGCATCTCTGTACCCCTGCACCCTTATCCCCTGGTCCAGAGCCCCCAGTGCACTCAGCTCTCTAGCCATCTACCCAGCCTAGGTAACTAATGACTTGAAGTGAATCCAGCTTTCCAAAGCAGGAACCCCCAGAAAGACCCAGGCAGCCTGCCCCACACTGGAGGTGCTGCCAGATGAAAGCCGGGAGGACATTTTTAAGAGACCTGAAGTTTATTCATCGGAACTTTAATAAAACAATATGTCCATGGCCCGAGGCAGGTATAATTTTCATAATTTATGGGTCTCTAAGACAGGAAGAGAGCTCAGGGTTTTATTGTGTTTCGCACGATAAATGGCATTCCAATTGTCTGCCCGGTGTTCTTTAAGGCCTCTTGTCTGGCGGCGGTGCGGGCCTTCTGGAGCCCACCTGGGCCCGGAGGCCAGAGGCAAGGGCTAATTATGGATGCATCTGGATGCATTAAGCAGGAGATGACTGAAAAACTCCCTGGGCTCTACTTCCTATGCCCACACGTGTGCTAACAGCGACTGCTGCACGCTTCGGATCCTCACTCTCCTCCCCTCCCCCAGCCAGCCCTCCCCATCCTCACAGCTGGACCTGGAGAATCTCAGGAGGTGACTTAGGACTCTTGCGGGGAACAGACACCTTCTCCCAGTAAAGAGTGAGGTTCTGTTGGAACTGCTATTGGGAAGGCTTATATACTGGGTGCCGTAGACAGGGAAACAGACAAGCGGCCTTATGGAATACTGCAGAGGGCATCACTTGGGAGCATATATGGGACATTATTGCTTACAATCTTAAAACTAAATGAAGGTATGATTGGCTTCACTTGACAGAAAATCAAGGTTCAGACAGGTGAATTACTTAGAGGTCCCTCAGCTCAGAAGTGTAGACCTGACATTTTTAATCTGGAAGATCTTCCAAAGCAACATACTAGGTGCTAAGATTTTTTCTTGTTGTTGTTGTTTTGTTTTATACCTTTTAGACCCAATCCAGTGAGCACTTCCTGTGGGGTGCTTTCCCTTGTCAAGCCTCCTCACTTGCCCTTTGGCAGTCTGCAGTGTAGGCCCAAGATTACTTCCAACTGTCACTGAGACAGGATTTGAACCCAAGTCTCAACCGCTGAGCCCAGCAGCCCCTATTAAAGCACTAAGTGGGGCAGCAGAGTTGGCTCAGCAGGTAAGAGCGCTTGTTGCTTTTGCACACAATTTGAGTTTGGTTCCCAGCCAAAATTGCTCACAGCTGTCAGTTCTAAGGAGATCTGACGTCCTCTTCTGGCCTATGCTGGTACCAGGCATGAACATGGTACACAGAGATACATGTGGGCAAAACACCCATACACATAAAATTAAAAATGAAAACAACACTAAGGGCCCATCAATAAGCCAGTTCTCCTCTGGGCCACATGCACTGTTCTCTTTTGACATTGGCAGCCCTCTCCCAGCCTCCATCCTAGGCTGGGCAGTAGCCATTTTCCAAGCATCACTCCTCAGAGTCACTAAAGCCCTGTGCTCCCACCCAAAGGTACAGCGAACTAGTCTCCCACCAGGCAGGGCCAATTCCCAGAGTGAGTATGGTCAGGGCCTCAGAACTCAGAGAAGCGGTTTCCAAGGTAAGGGCTAGGAACTCACTGGTCTACGTGGTAGGAACTAGGTAGTTCAGCCACGGCTGTGTGTACTCTGTAGAGGCTGAGAACCAGTGATTGCTCGCCCAAGAAACTGGATGCTCAACAGGCCCACTCCAGTGCTGAAGACCCAGAAAGTTCCCAGAGTCCAAGAAGCTGGGTTCTGATGGATGTGGAAGATGGCAGAGCCAGTAGCAGCAGTAACTTTAGACATGTTCACAAAGAAGCAAAAGCAGACAGTGCAATCTTTTCCTGGACCTTGTTCTATCTGGGCCACCTGTTAGAAGGTGCTGCCCAATACTGAGGGTGGGTCTTCCTCAGTAATGGTTTCTGGAAACACCCTCACAGACATGCCTGAGGGTGTATCTCCCAGTGATTACAGACCTCATCAAGTTGACAGTCGAGAAGAACAATCCTGGCTGGAGACATGGCTGACATGGCTCAGTGGTTAAGAGCACAGGCTGCTCTTCAGAGGGCTCAGGATCAATTCCCAGCACCCACATAATGGGCAGCTTACAACCTTCTGTAACTTCAGTCCTGGGCAATCCAATTGCCCTCTTCAGGCCTCCCTAGGTACCAGGTATGCATATGCTGCAGAGACACATTCAGACAACACACCGTGTACATAAAATAGATAAATTAAAAGAATATCACACGTGTGCAAGCGGATAGAATATCTGATATTTGGGTATTCAGTTCACTTCCTCATTACACCGTGGCAGCCAGGTAATCCTTAAATTCAGCTGGCTCACTAGTCAGCCGGCCTTGCCTAATTGCAAAGCCCTAGGTCCTCCAATGAGACCTTGTCTCAAAAACAAGATGGACAGCTCCTGAGGAACGACATCTGAGGTTGACTTCTGTCTTACACACACACACACACACACACACACACACACACGTATCTGCACATACACAATGTATATGCAAATAAAAATAAATACCTAAGTATGTATTTCAGAAAGATGAAAGTATACACGATCTCACATTGTACCAAAGTGGTCTACAGACTGCTTGTTTTCATTTAGCACATTGGAAGTAGACCTCCTCTAGCTCCACCTTCTCCTTTGTATGTGTGTCATGTTGGGTTGTAGTTAATGTATGTGGACACACATGTGTGCCCTTGGATATGCGTGCACATATGTGTACATACAGTAGAGGCTGGAGGACAACATTTGGTATCATTTCTCAGGCACCACCCATCTTTTTAATTTTTTGAAACAGGGTATCTCATTAGTCTGGAACTTTCCAAGTAGGCTGGGCTAATTGGTCAATGAGATCTAGGAATCTGCATATCTTGTTCTCCCCAGCATGCATCTTACAAGCATGCATCATCATATCCATGGGTTCTAGGTATGAAGCTCAGGTCCTCAGCACCTGACTATCTCCCTAGCCCTCCATCTTCTAACAGCTCACCCTAAACCTTCACCACCCCCTCTTCCTACCTCCCTTGTGATGAGCTCTGCTCTCTAGGACACAATCTCACCTGGACTACATCCTCATTCCCTCTGCTTGCCCTATTGCAGGGGCCCTTTGATAAAAGCTAGGTACAAATGGACCCTGAGTGTGTGTGTGTGTGTGTGTATGTATGTGTGTGAGACACACCGGGCAGGCTGTCACTGAAGGACCCAGGAAGACCTGTCAGACAGTGTGTAAATTAGGACAGGATCTTGGGTGGTGTGGGGTTCACCTTAAAGATAACCAAGAAAACTAGCTGGAGGAGACAGAAAAAGCTCTTGTTCTTACAGATCACAGATTTGGTCGGGACAGGTCTGTATACCATGGGGTACTCAGCCCATGGTAAACAGCACCTTTTGATCCAGTCTTTGTCTCCCTCTTTAAAGTCTTACAGTTCTCCGTCTTCTTGAGTGTGAACTAGACTAAGTGACAGAGGTTGAGTATCACTGGTGAATAGTCATGTGATCCCACACACCCAAAACCTAGTGCGAGAAGGACACTTCACCTCCAGTGTCCTTCCCCAAGCTCATAACCGAGGTTTAATAATTAAAAAACAGCAAATCTGCCTAAACGGTGGCACAACAAACCACCTGCCTATTGCTATTCAGATGTTCTGAAAACCAAGGAGAGGCAGAGCGACACCACAGCGCTCTGGGAAACGGTGTCCTGACTAGACGCCATTTGAGGAGAGCCGTTTGTGGGGAAATAAGCGAAAGTGAGATAGAATGATGGGACATACAGCCCACGCTGGAGTTAGTTTCCTCTTTCAGTAAATGTGCTGTGGTTAGGGAAGGTGACTGGGGAAGTGGGGAAAGAAAATAGGGGCTTTCCTTACTGTTTTTGCAAATTTTTAAAATCTAAAATTATTTCAGAAAGGGGCTGGGGAGATGGTGCATCTGTTAAGAGCACTGGCTGCTCTTCCAAAGAACCTGGGTACAAGTCTCAGCACCCACAAATTGGCTTACAGCATGTTGGCTAACTCCAGTTCCAGGGAGTTCGTCGCCCTCTTCTGGCCTATGCGAGTACCTCATGCACGTGGCGCATAGACACATGCGCAGGCAAAACACCCATCACATAAAATAAAAATAAAAAATAAATTTAGACCTTAAATTTTTTTCAAAATAAAAAGGGATCTTTAGAATAAAACAACAAAACTTTTGAGATTCACTAAACTTAATATGAAAGATAGGTTCTTTATGTGTAGCCATTGACCCAGGGCAAAAGCTTTTTATTCTTTTGTCTAATTAAATCACTGGTTCTTAGTCCTGGAGCCCTGGAGCGTTTCTGCCTCTGTACAATCTAGTTTTCAGTCTAGAGCTGGAAGGCTTCAGCCTCAGCCTCTACACAATCTAAAATGTTTAAACTTCTGTACAATCTAATCTGTCTCCAAGACTTACAGCTAACTGAACCACTCTGACTAGCTCCTTCTGAATTCTGATTCTTCTGGTTTAACTCATTCTTGTTCTAGTTCAGACTCTTCTCCAAGCTCCCTGGTTCAAACTAACCTTCTGAGCTGGTTGACTGTTTCTGGCTGAACTCTTCTGACTTGGCACACTCTGGCTGATTCTCTGATTGCCTCAGACTGAACTACTCTGCTAGGCTTCAAACTGCCTCACTCTTTCTGTCTGTTACTGACTTCTGCTGAGCTGCCTCTGTGGTTCTGCCTCAGACTCCTCAGACTCCCTAGTTAGACTTCCTACTTTATATTGCCTCTGTGTCTTGTCCTTCTGCCTGATTCTTTAAGCTGAGAGCCTCTTTTTTATCATGAGAGTTGGGTGTGTCCTCATTCTAACTCACTCTGCCAACTCTTCCTCTATTGGTCACTTTGCCCGCCCTTCACTCCGACTCATCTTAGACATCACTTCTTGTATGACATCGACTCTTTCTGAGTTCTGCTTCCTGTGTGCTTCCACTCTGTTTCTGTCTTAGGGATTAAAGGTATGCACTACTACTGCTTTCTGAATACTGGGATTAAAGGTGTGTATCAACATTCTTTCTACCCTAGAGCATCCATGCTGCCAGAGTAAAAGAGTAAACATTCCTCTGTATTTACCAATGTCCATAAGACACTGTACTGTGCTATGCACCTTCTGCAGCCTGGCTGTGCCCTTCCAACCTGCTGGGGTGCTCCCTGACTCAGACTGACACTAACTCTTGCTCCTGGGAGAACAGTCCCCTCTTCTCCCTACCTCCCACACATCTCTGGCCTGGCTCAGTCCCTCTTGCCCCAACCCTGCCCCACAGCTTTCACCTGAGAGTCCTCCAAAGCTTTGGCTTTTCCTTCATGATGCTTATCTAATTACATACACATGTTTATTATTTACCGTCTTCCTCTCTCCAAGGGAGATTCTTTCCATTGCCTTGTCTGCAATTCTTTACATTTTTTGGCTCCTTAGTTACCTCCAATTAAAAAAAAAGTTTTATTTTTTTATTTTTTATTTTTATAATTGACAGCTTCATACATCTACGTAATGAATTTTAGTCCATTTGGCACTCCCTCCCATTCCCTTCTCTCATTTCCCTCCTCCGGCTAGACCCCTCCTTTTCCTATGTTCCTGCCTTCCTTGTCTGTTACTCAGTTTAATGAGAGTTTCCTGCCCAACCATGGGTGTTATCAGTGGCTACACCACTGAGGAAAGTGACACCCTCACCCCCAAGAACAACCAATAATTTCCAATTATTCCTCAGAGAGAAGCTGCGGTTCATGGGCTCCTCTTGCCTCCACATTTTCCCTTTCATGACTACCTTGGCAAACAACTTAGCATCCATCTCTAGTTTTGGTTTGTTGCTCAAGATTGTTTCAAAGTCTATCCTTTCATTGGCCATAAGACTAGGGGAAGACTAATCCATCATTCACAAGTCCAGAGCCCAGATCGGGAGAGTCTAGCCAAATCCCATTGGCCCTGTGTCCCTTGCTAGTGATTGGCTCATAAATATGACATAAGTATTGACCAATGGGGTGTTAGAGGAAATCTGCTAGGGAATTTGTTGCGAGGGTTCTACCCTTGAGCTTTATTTCCCTGTCCAAAGAGTCTTCATCTTGAAACACAGGAGAAAAAGCAAATACCAAATGATGTGAGCTTGTAACAATAAGACTGTAGCCTTCTTAATACCATGAACAAGCTGGTGTGAAGCTAGAAGCCGATCTGGATGACAAGAAAAAAAAAAAAAGAAGGAAGAATCTTGGGCTTTAAAAACCAAAACAAGCTAGGCCATGGTGGTGCACGCCTTGAATTCCAGCACTCAGGAGGCAGACGCAGGCGAATCTCTGAGTTCGAAGCCAGCCTGGTCTACAGAGTGAGTCCAGGACAGCCAGAATTACAATAGAGAAACCCTGTCTTGAAAAACCAAACAAACCAAAAACAAAACAAAACAAAAAATAGAGCAAAAAACAAAACAAAAACAAAAACATTACTCATTAAACCTAGAAACTCCTCGATATACAAGGGAATAAATCTTTCATATAAGTTAAGCCATTTGTTTCCTTTGATGTTTTCCAGTGTGTCTTACGTGGGTCAATGATTGTGCACAGAGCCATGTCTGCCTCTAGACAGCTGTCTGCAGCACACGCAGAACTTGGCTAGGAGGCTGTCCCCTTTGGGAGTGGTTATTTCTACCTTCAAGTCTAAGGAGTGGAGGAGGGAGGCTTGGACTTGTCAAACTGTAGACTATTCCTTCTTTCTTTTTTAAAAAAAATCACCTCATTTTCCTCAAAGATGGAGTGGGAAGGACAAAAGGCTACACCCCCCAAATCTTCCAAAGTAGATCACAGGGAATGTTGTCTTTAAAATCAAAATTTTATTTTCTTTATAATTCCAGGAAGAAGGTGTATGTGGGGGGTAAAGTCAGATCTTAAATAGATCCCAAATTAGAAACAATTCCCACCCCCCAAAGCTACACAGCCCAGCGAGTCTTTTCTCTTGTGGACTTTCAGACTGGAGCCCTGCCAAAAATGTGAACAAGAATCCAACCCATTGTTACTTTAAATATCCTGTGTCACAGGCCATCTAGGAACGGCTAAGTACGGGAATTTTCCCTCTGAGGTCTGGGATACAGCTATAAATAACTCGTTTGTTAGATTTGGTCTCCATCCTGCCTCCCCTAGCTTCAGATGCTTGAATAAGACATCTTGTAAATAATGGTCACCTGCAACTTGGCCGAGAGGCCAGCAGCATCTTCCATCAGGAGTGCTCCCTGCTCTTTCAGACCTCTTCTTGCCAGGCCAGCTGAGAGTCCCTGCTCCCAAGGCCACCCCTAAACTTCCCTTGCAAGTTTAGTGTGGCTCAGCTAACACCCTAGGAGCCTTCATATGGTAGGATGAGTTGATGAGTTGACTTTCTTTCTTTCTTCCTCCTTTCCTTGTAACTTTTTTTTTTTTTTTGTTTATTTAAAAACAAGGTCTTGCAGTGTGGTCGCGGTGTATGCCTTTAATTCTAGTACTCAGGAGGCAGAGACAAGAGGATCTCTGTGAGTTCGAGTCCAGCTTGGACTACAGAGTGAGTTCCAGGACAGCAGAGTTACAACAGAGAAACCCTGTCTCGAAAAACCAAGGGTGGGAAAAAAATATAAATAAATAAAAAACAAGGTCTCATGTAGCAATGGCCAGCCTTGAACTCCTGATTCTCCTGCCTCTACCCCATGAGTGCTGGGATTCCCGGCATTTGTTAGGGTCACAAGCTGCACATCTGTGGGCTGGTTATGAAGGGAGAGCTCTACGCTTGTCATCCTTAACAAGAAGGGCCAGCTGGAGCCGTGCTTCACTGGCGACCTGCTGAGACAGTTTGCAGTGGTCACCTCTTCTCCAGGGTTCTCTGGCCTGAGGGCACAGCCTGAACAGGAACCCAGGAAGTGTGGGGTGATTTGAGAAGCTCTTGAGGGGAAAGGAGTGACCATATGGCTTATTCTCCTGGACCATATTGCCAAAGACCTATCACCTGGATCTTGTACTGGAGTTGGGCTGAATAGGCAACCCAGAGCCCCTACTGCCTGCTGATAAAGGGTGACAGAGGTCTCACAATCTACAAAAGGACAATCATCACACAGGAAGAGCAAGTACAGATCAAAGCCAGAACAATGGACTTGGGTAGGGACTGAGTATTCCCTGGGCTCTGCAGGTCACCGCTAACTCAATGCTAACTAAGGGCCTAGAAATTGCTAGACACACAGGCCAGGCTTTGGGGGCTATGCAGTGAGAGAGACCACTGCAGATAGGCCTGTGGTGCAGAGGGAAGGAAACTGATGAGAACTAAGTAAGAAATACACTGGGGGGGCTCAGCAGTTAGGAGCATGTACTGCTTTGGCAGAGGACCCAAGTTCTATTCCAGTACCATGTCAAATAGTTCACAATCCCTTGTAACTACACTTTCAAGGGGTCAGACATCCTCTTCGGGCCTTCAAGGGTACCTATACAAATGTGCACACACCCACACATATACACACATAACTAAAAAAATAAATATAAGTTTTAAAAGAAATTAATAAATAGATGCCCCAGATAATTTTAGAGTGAAAAATGGTCCAAAGCAGCGACACAATAGGATAGAAAGAATGGCCTTGGATGGTGGTCAGGAGGGCTTCTCTGAGAAAGTGATGTTTAACGGAAATCCTAAAAGAATTGTGAAGTCTGGGGCACTTTGCATAGCATGGAGGTGTCCCTGGTTGGTTCCCCAGCACTGCAAGAGGAAAGAAGGGGGATTGGGAAGGAGAGAGCGAGGGAGGGAAGGAGGAAGGGAAGGAGGAGTCTGAGATCTGGATTTTCTAGTAAAGAAATGACCCAGTCCTACCACGCATGAACATGAACACACACACACTTGCACACCATAAAAGCAGTTCAAGGACAAATCTGCAGGAGTGGGCCACCTAACACACCGGCTGGGGTGAACTGGAGCAGCAAGCCCGTGGTTTCTCAGAACTGAAAAAAAAATCTTCCCTCAGGGCAGAGGCCAGGGCAGGAAGGGACTGCCGGGTACCAGACAAATGGCCCAGATAGAGATCTCTCTGTGAGTGTTGCTTTCCTTTCCGAATGACAGTGCCTCTGCTCCCCGCTTCAGCTGAGCTTCCTTTGACAGCAGGGGAGACTTCACACTCCGGGTCCCACTTTCCCCAGGGACCACCGGGATGGTAATCTACAGACAAAGAAATGCCTGAGGAGGGGAGGGGTCGGGGGAGCTGCACAGAGAGGTCAAGGCAGGAAGCTTCCCCTTGACCCCGGAGCACCAGGGGAATTGAAACTGCTGCCTTTAGGTCAAAGCTGCCAAAACAAAGTTTAAAGTGTAAAAACAAAGTGAGAAGGTCACACAGCAAAGGACCTCTCTCTGGAACCCAGGTCTGGCTTAGGTAGGGGAAAGACTTGGCTAGAGTGAATCTATTTATCTATTTATTTATTTATTTTTGTAACTGTCAAAGTCCTCAGTTAAAAGAGTGTGAGAAGAGCCTGGATTCCCAATTCAAAGCTAGCCAGGATTGCAAAGTACACTCTGCCCCATGAATGTGGGATGGACAGGACATTCTCCAGCCAGTTTCTTTCATTCTTGCAACTTTTTTTTTTTCTCTTTCTCTTTAAACAATCCAGTCTTAGGTCTAGTGAAATGACTGGCTGCTTTCCCAGAAGACCGGGTTTTACTACCAGCACTTACACGGTGGCTTACAACCATCAGGACGCCAGTCCCAAGGGATCTGCAGAGGCCTCCTCTGGCCTTTGCAGGTGCTGCATGCATGTGGTACACCGACATACAACAGGTAAAACATGATACACATAATTTTTTAATTAAAAAATAGTTTTGTTTGCCTAGAACTCACAGAGATCCACCTGCCTCTGCCTCTTATGCTGGAATTAAAGGTTTGAACTACTATGCTGGGCTCAGGATGGTTTTGTTTGTTTTTTTTATACCTGGTCCTGGTGGCAAATGACTTTAATCCCAGCACTTTGGAGGCAGAGGCAGGTGGATCTCTGTGAATTTCACACCAGACAGAGTTACATAGTGAGACCCTGGGTCAAAAAATAAAACTAAATTTTGTGTTTATTCATTCTTGTCCATTTCCCAACTCACTCCTGACTTAGTAAAATTATGCTGAAGAATTGTGTGGTATGAGTTCAGATATGTCCAGATTGTGATCTACTCTCACCACCTCTGTTAAAAACAAAATCAGAATTCCACGCGTTAACAATCCACGATCCGTCCTCTCTCACCTCTCACCTCCATCATCCCTGAAAATCTCCCCACCTGTGACCTCTGTCCTTGACCCTCTGTACTAGAGTCTATGCATCTGAGAAAACACAAGCTCCTTCCTCGAGGGACATGATAAAGATGAATGGAGCAAACCTGGCTTCCCAGAGCCCACGCGTGTTGTCTCAGCACTAGGATAGTCTGTGTCACCCACCATGCTGTGTTGTAACTGATTATTTAAGGTTCCATCTCCTTTGCCATGGTTTAAATGTATGTGTCCCTTCCAGAATTCAAGCTGAAACGTCATCTCCAGCGCAGTAGTGATAAGAGATGGTGGAGCCTGAAGGAGACGGCTAGTCCTAAGGGTTCCTTCCTTAAGGATGGGATCAAGGCTTTTATAAAAGAGGCTTCATACGGCATTTGGCTCTTTTTACTCTTTGGTTCTTTCTACCTGTGAGATCACAGATTCTGGTGCCATCTTGAAAGCTGAGCCAGCCTGAGTTTGGACTTTGGACCTCACAGCCTCTGCTGTTGCTTACAAATTACATTCTCAAGTATTCTGTCATAGTAGCACAAGGGAGCTAAGCTCTCCTACCTGTGAGCTGTTGCTAGATGGCAGGATCAGATCAGACACCGAGCACAATGGCAGTTTGCTAAGACAGCAATAGTATTTATTTCTACTATGCCCCTTGTGAGTGTCAAGCCAAGGTACCAAACTCCTGAAATGGTAAGCTTCTCGGCAGACCCATAAAATATTGAGTTTTTGCCAGTTTATAGGTAAACTTTTGAGGTATGGACAAACTGCCACCCAAATAGTCAGTGCTGAAGCTAGCGTTGGAACTAACCTAACCGGAAGGGAGGAATGAAACAATCAGTTTGACCTTACTATTGGCTTAGCCAACCCTGGGCTCAAGGGGATTAGTGTACATTTGTGTAGAAAAGGGCAGGAGGGGGCTAATAAAACTTGCAAATTGCCCACCCAGTCCTCACCTCCTCCCAGCTCCAGCCTAAATAACACAATGGCAGTTAATTGTTTCCTGCTGGGACACTATCTCTTTGGCAATCAAGCACCCGGCCTGTGGAGGGGGGGGGAGCAAATCTCATTTTCCTCCCAAGATCGTCATTGTTCACTTCTGGGTGAAGTTGGGGGTGGGAGATAAGAGCCCGTGGGTTTCCTTGAGTCTCCACTTCCGACTACAACAAATTCCTGCAGAGCATGTTCAACAGCAAAAGCCACCTGTTGAATAAATCATGAAGCCCTGAGGAGCTCTGCCTGGGCCGCCACCCTGCTGCTTTTTCAAAATTAGAAAGGAAAGAGAAAAAAATTCCATCTGTGAACTCCACATTGGGGGAAGTTTCCACTTGCCCTAAGTTTCAATCTCCTTCAGGGACTGTCGGAAGCACAGGACCCCGTGCTGGCAGCACCCAGCACAAAGTGTTTGGGCTTGTCCAGGGTTGGAAACCAACCCTGAGCCTGCCTGGCCCTTCCACTGGGGTCCTGCTGGCCAAAAACAGGAGCTAAAAAGAAGTTTAACAGATCCCTGGAAAGGCCTGTGAGGACAACCCAGCCCACGTAGTAAGTGTGGGTGGTCCCAAGAATTCAGGATTGCGTGGCAGCCTTGAGTTCAAATCCCACTTGTACTTTAGACACATCATTTGGCTTTGTTTCAGCGTCCTCATCTGTAAAAGGAGCCCTCGTTGTCATCTGTCGTGATTGGGGCTGGCGTGTGTAAATCCCAAATTGGTCGAGAAAAAAAACCATTTCCACAAAGTTCCATTGAATTTTAAGCAAGCCTTTAGTACTGGCCAGTAATGGTGGAAGCTAGCCAGGACTGTGTGGAGGTCCCTCTTGGGATTCCTCCATCTCCATGATGGCACTGAGCTGTAGCTTGTGGACCTTTTTTTTATTTAATAGTTTTTCTAGACAGGCTTTCACTGTTATAACTCTGGCCGTCCTGGAACTCACTCTGTAGACCAGGGTGGCCTCAAACTCACAGAGAGCCACCTGCCTCTGCCTCCCAAGTGCTGGGATTAGAGGCATGTGCTACCATTGCCGGGCTGTTTTTTGTTTTTGTTTTTTTTTAAAGGCAGATCCCATGAGGCTATGTTTCCATCAGGCCCAATCCGGGTGAACACACACCCTGGTGTATTTCCTACCTGGGCATCTCCCACCTACATGATTCCTGTCTGGGTATTTAGTGCCTCCTACCTGGTATCTCCTTACCATATCCAACCAGGGGTAAGCATATATCCTGTGTCATTAATAAGTTTGGACCAGGCCTTACGCATTGAGAAGATGGTGGCCACAATGCCAGAGCTGAGGTCCTAATAAGGCACCCCCTTCCTTTGATACAAACCTTCTCCTGAGTCACTGTCCCCTGGGCCACAGGACTGTGGCTTCTCAGCCGTCAGAATTTGTCACTATACTCTGGGGACCTGGAATTACTTCCAAGGCCACTTGAATTCATAGAGGAGTTTCACACTTGTCCCCACACTGAGCACAGTGCTGGAGGCCTCTCTTCAATACTCTATTCATTCAGGATGTACTCACTGAGCTGCACGTCAGGCCCAGAATCTGGCAGTCTGCCCTCGGGAAGGCTAGCCTTTTAGCTAGGAAGACAAGCAAAAGAGTGGCTGGTAAACTGAGGGTAAGGTGTCTATGTTGGTTATAGTAGCAAGCCCTGTGATGATGGTGTTGGACCCCCAAAGGCCCAAACCGGGACACTGCACCCCCACAGAGACTCACAGACGGGATATCGATGCAAATAGCAAGAGGATTTATTCCAGTGCACTGGGACCGTTCTAACACGCAGGATAGAATCGGCCCCAAGGAGCAAATGGGGAAGCTTTTTAAACAGTTGTTGGGCACAAACCGAATTGGTACAAGTTGATTGGTTCCCAAATTGTTTTCCCATTTTGATAGGTAGGGGCCAGTTAACCTTTAAATTGATTGGTGTTGGCATATAGCAAGGTTGCGGGCACCAGGAAATGTAAAGTCCCTTGCCCAAGGCTATTAGGCGGCGGCTGTAGCTGCTGCTCATTTTAGGAATTTGGGCTGGGTCACAGTGCTCTTGAATTAAGCCTGACAATAATTGTTTTATGGTTTCTGGGGTAGGCTAGTTCTTGGAACAGGGAGTTCTGGAAAGTACTCAATAATTATTGTATTGAGTAGAGAAAGCCAGGGCTGAGGGTCTCCGGCCTCACAATGGTTTCCCAGAGTCCCCTGCACAGAGATGCCATGAAGTCAGCACACATCATTGGTGGAAATAAGAAAAGTATCTGTGGGGGTAGAGAGATGGCTCAGTGGTTAAGAGCACTGGCTGTTCCTCCAGAGGATCCATGTTCAATTCCCAGCACCCACATGGCAGTTCCCACCTAACTATGACTCCAGTTCCAGGGGATCTGACACCCTCAGTCCGATGCACATAAAATAAAGTTAAAAATAAAAGTTATTTTTAAAAAAAGAAGAAGGAAAGCATCCATGATGACTGCCCCAGACAGCGAAGATTGTGAGGGTATTAGCGTCTCAGAACAGCAACAGAGCAGAGGGCTCTACCTTATGGGCAGAAATGCTCAGACTCAATGTCGGGCTCCAAACACTGGCTTTCCTGACTCTCAAGCTGGTATTCACTTCCCACTATGTGTGGGAAGTGAACACCAGCTATACCTTTCCTCTCAGGACTTCAGAGGAACTGTGTAGGGTAACTAAAGACTGAGGTAGGGCTGAGGAATTTGGGGACCAGAACTTAGAGCGGTGGTTCTTAACCTTCCTAATGCTGAGACCCTTAAATACAGTTCCTCATGTTTTGGGGAGCCCCAACCATAAAATTATTTTTTGTTGCTACTTCCTAACTGTAATTTTGCTACTGTTATGAATCATAATATAAATATCTGATATGGAGATGGTCTTAGGTGACCTCTGTGATAGGGTCCTTCAATCCCCCCAAGGGAGTAGAGATCCACAGGTTGAAAACCTGCTGCCTTAGAGGGTCTTACATGTCAAATGACAGTCTTTTTTTTTTTAACTTCACATTTATTTTGTGTGTATGTAGATATGTATATCTATACTTATACACGTGCCATGTGTGTATACCGTGGGGGTGTGTGTTGAGGTCAGAGGACAACCTGTAGGAGTCCTCTCCTTTCATGGTGTGGGTTGCAGGGATTGAACCCAGGTTGCCAGAGTTGTTGGCAAGTACCTTTACCAGCTGAGCCGATTCATTATTTAATTTTGAGCAAGACAAATGACCAGCTAGAAGCTGTGATTAAGAAAGAGAAGTGCTGACTAGAGCCATAATCTCTGGAACATCAGCTAGAGTTGCGGAGCCTGTACCCACCCTAGTCCACTGTTATCAGACCCCATGGACAGAGAGGTCTGTCAGGGCAGCAGAAGGGATCTGGATTTGACCTGTGCTCCTGGGCAAGAGGCAGTGAACTTGGAAAAGGCAGTGGGGCAGTAGGGGAGTCGATGGGTGATGGGCAAGGGGCCTGGAAGTCACTTGTGTCAAGGGATTGAGATATAGGCTTGTACCTCCCATTCCTGCTCCAGGTCTTTGTCATCTGTGTCTCAGAGCTAGCTTTCCTATTATGACTTGCATGAGGCTAGACCACTTTTGGCTCCTTGCAGACTACTGAAAGCTGAGCCAGTCTGCACTCTCTTTCCCCTTAGTGCCTCTTTCAAAGCCACCATCAGTATCTGGTTCTGTCTCCTCTGAGCTTGTCCCTGAACCTCAGTTTCCTCATCAGTTACAAGGATACCATGAGACCCACCTCCCTGGAAATTCTAAGAGCCAAATTAGAACTAGCAAGAAGGGCTGGGGGTGCTGGGGTACCAGTCAGTAAAGTGCTTGTCATCCAAGCAGGAGGAGCAGAATTTGATTCCCACAAACCACATTAAAAACAAAACGCACAGCAGCACAACTCTGGGCATGGGCACACACATTTATAACCCCATTACTGTGGAGAAGATAAGCCAATCCCTGTGGCTCTCCAGTCGGTCAGCCTAGCCCACTCCACAACTTCCAGGCTGATTTCAACACCCTATTCCTTGCAACACCCACTGTCCTATGGCTTGCACATACAGAAGGTACATGCATGGGCTCTGGAAATGAGAGGCTCTTTCAGTAGGAAGAGTAACTGCAGTCTCCACATCCCGGGTTGACTCTACTGGGACCTGGGTCACCCGGAGCCACCACTCAGACATCTAGCTAGGGAAAAATCTGGAAAGCAAGAAGAGCCAACATGGTCAAAAGGCCAGGCTACCTGGCCTGCCCCGCTGCGCTGCAGCCCCTTCCTGAGTCTGTAGGGCCTCTGGCTTCAGAGGCAGCTGAAACCAGAGTCTTAAAATTCACTCCTTCCCTGGGATAGAACTCATTTCAGGATTAAGCAATCAGGAGGTCATAAAATGCAAAGAGGAAGTGGAGCATCCCGCCAGCCATTGTAGGAACCTGCCATCAAGGGAAGTAATGTGTCTGTAGGTCTGTCTGCCTTTGGGGAAATGGGCCATAAATCGCTGCCTTAAGGGCTGGTGAAAGGATACAAGTTATTTCTAAAAAGAAAGTCTTGGCTTTTGAACTCCTTAAAGAGGTAATAATCTGAGGAGTGCAAACAAAGTCCCCAGCACCCAGCTGGGAGAGTGAGCCCTGCAGCCAGGCCTGGCCACTGGGTCCTGTGATGTGTTCCCAGGCTCTCTTAAAGGGATGTGCTCGGCCCCCTACCGCGACTGAGCATGCGCTGATCAACTCCTCCATGAGCCTTCCTGGACTTTTTTTTAAAAGAGTAGGAGGCAGAGGGGTGAGCAGGGTTAGTATTTCTTGAAGCCAACTTGAATACTTTCCTATTCCTGTTCCTTCCATCTTGGACACTGTCCCCCCCAGATTTCCTCTCAATTGTCACTTCATCCTAGGAGATTCCCCTGGCCACCCAGCCTCTGCACACATTATTCAGTTTTACTTTCTTATTTTTGGTGGGCCCAGGGTCTTACTTGAATCAAGCACTGAGTCATACCTCCAACTCTCAATTTTAATTTCTTTTTAAAATATATATCTTGCGCTGGAGGCATGGCTAAGTAGTTAAGAGCACTGACAGCTGCTCTTCCAGAGGTCCTGAGTTCAATTCCCAGCAACCACATGATGGTTCACAACCATCTATAATGGGATCAGACACCCTCTTCTGGTGTGCAGGTATACATGCAGATAGAGCACTCATAAAATAAGTACATGAATAAATCTTTAAAAAAATATATATCTTTATATGTTTTTGTTGTATGAATGTTCTGCCTGCAAATATGTCTGTTTGCCACGAGTGTGTCTGGTCCTTCAGAAGAAGACATCAAATTCCCTGGAACTGGAATTACTGGCAGCTGTGAGCCACTACGTGGGTGTTAGGAATTGAACTCCAGTCCTCTGCAAGAGCAGCCAGTGCTCTTATGAGAACTGAGCTTCCTGCTCCTCACTGGTCCCTAAGCTCCAGAACTCATGCTAGCATGTGGAAGGCTCTTCTTCAATATTTGCTATAGTCAGGGAGTTCCTGGGGGAGACTTCAGAAGGTGGCATTTGAACTCAGCTTGGAGTCACAAGTAGGAGGGTACCCACGTCGGGGAGACTGACAGACGTTGCTAAGAGCTTGGCTTCCAGGGTGGGAGAGACCAGCTCAGGTGTCAGGCCACCTCTGTCATCAGTGAGGTCTGGCTAGAGTACAGGTGAGACAGTGGGGACGCTTGCAGTCAGGTTGGGAAAGACTCCAAGAGCCGAACACAGACAATTCTGATCGGAAACTATGTCTCACCAGGAATGGGAGTGGGGGCAGAAAGGAAGGGTAGCCAGGTGCAGTTCAGAGAATTCTTAAAAAGATTTATTTGTATTTTATGTATGCCTATATGTATGATGTAAGTATGTGTACCATGTGCGTGTCTATGGCTTAAAGATAGAAGAAGGAGTCAGATTCTCTGGAATGGGAGTTACAGGTGGTTGTGCGCTGCCATGTGGGTGCTGGGAACTGAACCTGGGTCCTTTGCAAGAGCATCAGTGCTCTTAACTATTGAGCCATCTCTCTAGCCTCACAGGATTTTAGGACAGTGACACTTTTCTTTATTATTGGTATTCATTCTGTGTGTGCGCATGCCTTTGCCTGTACCTGTCTCGTCTCTTGGTCCCCTTCAATCTGCAGGACAGTACGTGCTAGGGTAGAGGCAATGGAGCAGGACAACCATAGTCTCTAAGGCTTCCCTAGCTAATGGCTTCCAGGTTCGTTGTCTTACACCCAAGGATAAGAAACACTGAAAAAAAAGTAAATAAAATGAAAGAAGTTGATTTATTAAGGGGAAGTGAGAAAGCTCACCTATTCAAAACAGACCAAGTTTAGGGCTGGGCTGCTTGTTGGTGGAGTGCTTGCTTAGCACACACAAGGCCTTGGGTTGATTCCCACTCAGAATCAACTGGATGAGTGAGATGATCCTAGCACTTGGGAGGATGCAGGATGATCAGAAGTTCAAGGTCATGGGCAGGTAAGATGGCTCCATAGATGAGGAGGCTTGCCACCAAGCCTGATGCCCTGAGTTCAATCCGCAGGTCTCACATGGTAGAAGGAGAGAAGTATCTCCTACAAGTTGTACATAGGTTCTAGGAATTGAACTCAGCTCCTTATGCTTACGCAGCAAGGACTTTTCCTAACTGAGCCATTGCCCCAACAAACTCCCCTGAAGTCTTGTTATTTAAAGAAAGGCCCAACAAACACAATAACTCACCAGAAATAAGCAGAGAGCTTCCCTGTGCAGGTCTGCCGCTTTCCTACAAGCACTGGCAGTGGCTGTGTGCAGGATTCTTCCTCTCCCTACCCAGCCCTGAGGCCATATGCATTTTCCATCCTTCATCCCACTCACCCAGCATGGGGTGCACAGAATTCCATCACTGAGCAGGGCAGGAAAGACCCCCTGCTGGGTCTCAGGGAGTCAAAGCTTTTAGCAAAGCAGGTGTTCATACATAGCCGTGTCTCAACCCAAACCACAGACCTCAGAGCATATTCCAGAAGAAACCCCCACCCCATCCCCTCACCCCTACATCCTACCCCTGCCAAACAGTGGTGTTAACCCTCAGCATGCATTATCTGGTCTGATCCACTCTCAGGAACCAGGTAAGATGAAGCACTCTTTTTTTTTTTTTTTTTAACTTTTATAATACTTCTATTAATAATTTGGGTTTCATACAATGTATCTTGATAACATCCTCTTCCCATTCCTCCTGTTCCAATCCCCCACCCCTGTGCCCTCAAAAAAGAAAGAAAAAAAAACTTTAAAAAAAAGAGAGAGAGAAAATTAAGTCAAGCTTGTGTGTCAGGAGCCTGGATAGCAGGCTTCACCATGGTCTTTGGAGGTGGAAGGCTGTGCTCATTGTGTACTTTGACCTGGCCCATACTAGCCTGAGATAAGGCATGACAGAGTTCGACCTGAAGTTGGGTCTCACTGCCCATACCTAGTACCAAGCAGGCTCCCTGGTATCTTGCAAGCACTGGGGCATCCTACAGGCTCCCTGACATCCCACCAGGACCAGGGCCTCCCACAGGCAATGGTCATCCCTCAGGCACCTGGACCTCACATAGGCACTAGAGCCCTCTGCAGGAACCAGGACCTACCACTGGCACCAGGGGATCCTGCAGACACCCAGCAACCCCAGAGACACTTGGATATCACACAGGCATAGTCTCCCCATAGACAATGGTGGGCATCTGGTCATCCCCCCCCTCCAGTACCCAGACATCCCACAGGCATCAGGGCTCCCCATGGGCACCAGGGTGTCCACAGGGAGGCACCCTTATTTTATCTAAGGACGGGACTGGTGCTGCTGATTTTTCTTTCTGTCTTAGGCTCTGATACAGCCATACGGCTTCTTTTTACTTATTTAAAGTTTTGGGGTTTTGTTCATCATGAGTTTTTTTTTTTTTTATGTCCATTGATGTTTTGCCTGCATATATGTCTGTGTGAGGGTGTCAGATCCCCTAAGAAGTTACAGAGAATTGTGAGCTACCATGTGGGTGCTGGGAATTGAACCGGGGTCCTCTGGAAGAGCAGCCAGTGTTCTTAACCAGTGAGCCATCTCTCCAGCCCTGTGAGTTATTGTTGTTTTGACATTGGTTCTGATTTTCCAAAGATAATACATTTAAATTTTATTAGTCATTTTAAAATTTTGTTTCTTTTTTTGTAGTACTAGATGTAGAACTTAGGACCTTGAGCATGCTAGGCCAGTGCTTTACCACTGAGCTACTGTGCCCGCCCCAAGAATCCAATCTTTTGTTGGTATTTGTTTGGAGACAAGATCTCACTGTGTAGCCTAGAACTCACTATACAGACCAGCAGTTCTCAACCTGTGGGGCACAACCTCGTTGGTAGTCGAGCAACCCTTTCGCAGGGGTCACCTAAGACCATCTGCATATCAGATATTTACATTATGATTCATAACAGTGGCAAAATTACAGTTATGAAGTAGCAGCAAAAGTAATTTTATGGTTGGGGGGTGGGTGTCACCACAACAGGAGGAACTGCATTAAAGAGTCACAGCATTAGGAAGGCTGAGAACCGCTGATACAGACCAAGCTGGCCTCAAACTCACAGAGATCTTCTCGCCTCTGTGCTCCTACCACCCCCACATGCTGTCATACCCAGCTCCCAGCTAGAACCCACTCTTAAAGACTGCACAGCTCTGAAACATTGGTGACTCACAGGATCTTTTGACCTTGGTCCTATCTCTCTTCCCTTTATTCTGAAGCTTTTGGACCTCAGACCCATTCTTTGTCTTTTTCTGCCTTCCTACCTTCCAGGATCCTACCACTAATCCTGTCTTTTCCTCCAGGCCACCCCTCACTCATTTGCCTTTCTGAGATACTGTCCAGCTGATTCTCCCAAGCCTGTCTTGTCTTTGGCTTGTAGTCTGCCCTCTCCTATAGTGAGTGAGTCGTTTCTGTCTTACTCAGTCTTTCTAGGTGACCCTTGCTGAGGCCAGTACTGCTGAAAGAGTTCATCTTCTCAATGCCCTCCTGGCTGGCCTTGTGTTTTCTTTCAGATCAGTGTTTAGAAAAACTGAGATTCAGGTAGGTTCAGTTAATGACAAGCGTGCACACTCAGTACCGAGGCTGGCTGTGTTAAAATCCTTCCACTTAGACTTTGGGCAAATTTCTCAACCTGTTCTCTCAAGTACAACCCGATGATAATGCTGGAGACCTTAGTGTATCCTTCTAGGGCATTTGAGTCATAGAACCTGCTCACTAAATGCCAACTGTGATTATTAAATCCTTAGGGAAAGTAGTAATTGTTGTTAGGAAAATTAATGTGCTAGGCATTTATGGGCTGTGTTAGAGAGGTAGATACAGGTCCCAGCCAACTAGGCGTGGAGCTGAGTGTGTCGAAGAGGACAGAAGATGCAGAGGGTGGCATGACAGGAGGTGAGCATACATGAAGAAGGCTGAGGTGAGGTGAAGGCACTGCTGTGTGTGTGTGTGTGTGTGTGTGTGTCCTGCAGCGTGTTAACACCACTTCTGCTTTATGGAAACCATGGATAAACTGTGTAAAATCAAGGGAAGGCAGGAACAGATAGCTAACTAGCCACAGAGAGAGCTCTCAAAGCTTCTCCCTAGGCTGGCAAGTCAGGGGTTTCCTCACTCTTCAGAGACCCTGCTAGTGGGATGTGTGACAGGTCCTCCAGGTCTTGGGTCCAGTGCTGAGTGCTGAGTCTCTTCCCAGGGTCCAGAGATGTCTTGAGTAAACACTTGGTGGCTGGGCACACCCTCCCTGCAAGAAGTGCATTTGGTCAAGACCCATGAGAAGGTCATCTTGACCAAGGGTGATGGATGGAAAACCTAGGACCCTGTAAACTGAGCCCTTTCCCTGGCACGAAGGCAGTGAGAGGGAACTGTCTTTTCCCTCTCTTGTCACTGTCTACTGAGCCCTGAGCCTCAATCTCCTTCTTCTCTACAAACTTTGAAAAAAACAAACCTTCCCACTACAGTAGACTCTGGAAATAAGGAGTCACCTCCCCGGGTGATGGGGTGACTCAAGGAGCCAAAAGGTGACTCCATTTGGTCCCTGCTGCTCTCACCCCGAGGGACCACCCAGGTTCCAGCCCTGGGAAGTGCTATTATCGCCTATTAGCAACCAGAGTAAGTGAGTAAGCTTTTTGTTTGTTTGGTTTTTTCTTTTTTAAAAAAAAATCATACGTTTATTAATAATTTGAATTTCATAAAATGTATTTTGATAACACCCTCTTCCCATTCCTCCCTGTTCCCTCTCCCACTTCTGTACCCTCAAAAAAAAATAAATAAAAGAAATTAAGAGTGTCAGGAGCATGGATCTCGGGCATCACCATGGGTCCTGGAGGCAGCAGGTTCTCTGATGGTGGACATTCACCTGACCCATACTGGCCTGAGACCAACTACAATGAAGTTCGACCTGAAGTTGGGTCCCACTGACCAAGCCTGCAGGCACCTGGATATTAACCAGGCACTCAAACACTGAACAGGCACCCTGATATCCTGCAAGCATCAGGGCATCCTGCAGGCCCAAGTGAGTAAGTTTTAATGTTTGAGGCCTTTTGGAGGCCAGGCTGCAATGACTGAGGCCCTAGGGAGGCCTTGAAGAAGCTTCACAACCTGGGGTGTGGTGAGACGGGAAGGTCTTAGACTAAAGGGGGCTTTCACAGATTCCTAAACACTTCCTGTCTCCAGAAGAGCTAGGATGTGGTGCCTCCTAATCCCTCTGTGTCCTGGCTTTGGGACAAGAGGGACCCAGACAAAAGATGGCAGTCACTGTGCTCACTGTGCACCCGCTGCCTGCGTTAGTGCTCTGGCTCCAATTGAGTTCTGCAGCAAAACAAAGTAAAACAAACCTAGAGAGTGTCTCTCTAGCCCTGCAGGGAAGAGGTGCCACTGTGAACTCCAAGCCTTCTGCAACATTTGTTCTTAGTTTTAAAAACAGGGTCTTTGTGTAGCTGAGGCTGGCCTGGAACATCTGATCCTCCTGCCTTTTCCTCCCAAGTGCTGGCACTACAGGTGTGTGCCGAACAGTTCTAAGTCAGTGGTGCCAACAGCCTGATCACGATATCTGAACGGCAGACGTCTGCACCACGCCCAACCGGTTCAGTAGTGGGAGAGCCTCTGACTGGCCCCACTGCTGACTGACAGGGCACTTTCCAAAAGGCCGGTGGAAACTCACCAAGGATGACTGGGCAGATTGGGGTCTGGCTGTCACCTACTGTGCTGCAAGTACTGGTCCTGTTGGGCCACACTGGCCATTGCTTTGACATTGAGGAGCTGAGTGACCTTGTTGAGCTCCTCGGTCATTCTGAGCCTCAGTTTTCTTTGCTGCCTAGTGAGATGAATACAACAGCTCTCAGAGAGATAAACCTCCCACTCACCTGGGAGCCCAGTGGGCTGCTCACCGCCCCCTGCCTGGGCCTCCAGCCCTTGTGTCTTGTTTTGAGTAGCCTCTCCTATTTGTATATATATACTCATGTGTGCGTTTGTATGTGCATGCATGCATGCCAGGGCACATTTGTGGAAGGCAGAAGACAACTCCCTTTCCTTCCACCTGTGTGAAGCAGTCTTCTGCTGCTTCACACTGCTGCTGTGTACACCAGACAAGCTGCCTTCCACTCCTGGGGATTTTCCCATCTCTGCCCCACCCTTCTGTGCTGGCATTATAGACTTCTGCTATTACATGGCTTCCAGGAATCCACACTCAAGTCTACTGACCCATCTTCCCACCCTGGTCCCACTAGTCTGAGACATTTGCTCAGTGCCCAGGGGACCAGCCTCCTGGAAAATCTCACCCCTCGAGTAATTCCCATCTTGATTTCTGCCCCATTCCGATCAAGCTCAGGCTCATCTGCAATACACTCCTTGCCCTTCACAGCACAGGGCAGCACCCACGGTGAGACCTTGGCTCCACCAGAGGCTAAGCCCTGTTTCCCCAGAAGCTTCTAGAAGACAGAGGCTCCTATGTGACCTCGTGTCTAGCCCACAGCAGGTGTTCTGGGAATCATGGCTGAGTGGGAAAAAGAAGCTAGGTAAGATGAGAAGCACAAGTAAGATGCCAAGAGCAGCTCCATCCGTCAGCAGCTGTGGTGCTTTGATGGCGGGTCTGAGGTGGCTGATCTAAGACTCTTCCAGGGAGAAGATGAAGCAGACAGGCTACTCCCTTCAAGCTAAATAAAGACAAGATGCACCAACGGGGAAAAGCAAGGGACAATATTGAATTGAATGTTCCATTGACAGTCTTAATTGCTTCAAAGGCTTGGGGAAAAAGGAGTAAATGAGTCCAGAGAAGGAAAAAAAATCAGAAAAAACTAAAACTAAAACTGAAGGGGAAATGGCATCAGAAGAACCAAGGAGAGCAGGTGGCACTCTGGGTGGGAGGAGAAGGTTCCAGCTACCATTCGCCTTTGTCACTATTCATCATCTAGTCAATTTTCAATTCGGTCTTTATAACGGAGCCTCTTTTCTCTCTTCCCTCCTTCCCTCTTTCTCTTTCTTTCTTTCTTTCTTTCTTTCTTTCTTTCTTCTTTTCTTTTTTCCTTCCCTCCCTCCCTTCCTTTCTCCCTCCCTTCCTTCCTTCTCTTTTTTTTCAAGACAGGGTTTCTCTGTGTAGCCCTGGCTGCCCTAGAACTCCCTTTGTAGACCAGGCTGGTTTTGAACTCAGATATCTACTTGTCTCTGCCTCCCAAGTGCTGGGCTTAAAAACATGCATTACCACCGCCCAGACCCTTTTCTTTCTTTATAAAAATATTTTTAGGGCTGGAGAGATGGCTCAGTAATTAAGAGCACTAGCTGCTCTTCCAGAGGACCTGAGTTCAATTTTCCAGCACTTACATGGCAACTCACAACTGTCTGTAACTCCAGTTCCGGGGAATCTGACACCATCACACAGGTGTACATGCAAGCAAAACACCAGTGCACATAAAATAAACAAATCGTTTAACTTTTATTTTTTTACACTCTAAATTTTGTGTATGTGTCTGAGTGGGTGTATATATTCGTGAGCGTTGTGGCTGGAGAGGCTGGAAGAAGACATTGCATCACCTGGCGCTGGAGTTACAGGCAGGTGTGAACTGCCTGAGGTAGGCACTGGGGTATGACCTTCGTCCTCTGCAAGGGCAGCCAGTGCCCTTAACCACCAAGTCATCTCTCCAGACCCGGTCTCCCTGTCGAAAAAAATTTTTTAAGTAGATGTGTGTATGTCTGTGTGCATGTGTGAATTTGTGTACATGTAAGTGTGGATGGTTGCAGAGTCCAGAAAGGAGTGTTGGATCCCTTGGAGCTGATGTTACACGTGGTTGTGAATCACCTGACATGGGTGCTGGGAACCAAACTTAATTCTCTGCAAGAACATTCTCATTTTATCTGTTTAAATATATTTTTTTTTTGAGATGGGATCTCACTATGTATTCCTAAATGGCCTGGAACTCGATATGTAGACCAGGCTGGCCTTGAACTCACAGAGATCTATTGACTCTGCTTCCCAGGTGCTGGGATTAGAGGTGTGTACTACTGTGCTCAGCCAGAGTATACGTTCTTAACTGCAGAACTGCAGTCCCAACAATGGAGCCTTTTATAAAATTCTGTTCCTTAATCCTTAAACCAATCCTTAGAAATATTTTTTTTTAACTGTTACTATTTTAGCAGTAAGTTAGGTAGGTAAGTCTCAGAAAGTATTTCCTAATTTACCCTTCACCCAAGAGCTCAGAGTTAAGAAGATGGCCTGATACACATTGAGAACACATCTGGACTGAGCAGGGCCAGGTGGAACAGGGGCAGTCAGGCCACAGCATTTATGGCGGAGGAGAAGGCAGATCTGGAGCCACGGGACAGTAGAGGCAGAGCAGGGTGATGCAATCCAAGCTGGTCTATGGGTGTCATGCCTGGTGCGTCCCACACAGAGTGAGTGGGGGAGGGCAGAGACTAGGAAGAGTATTTCAGCTGACAATTTGAACCGTGGTGGACAAGAACAGGGCCAGGGTGGATGTTGGGGCTGTCACAAGGCAGGAATCGAGCAGTAAGTGTGTGGGTGCTAGGCAGGAAGCAATGTTAAAGCATATTATTTTAAGAGGCCTCTCCAGGAGCTAAAGAGATGTTGCAGTGGTTAAGAGTACCGCATCGGGGGATCATGATTGCTGTGAACTCTAGCTCCAGGGGATTCAGTGCCCTTCTGACCTCTGTGCTCATCGCACACATAATATGCTTAGGCACACAACATATATATAAAATAGATTCACAAATCTTTTTGAAAAATAAAGAGAACTCTGGAATGTGTGTTTGTGTGTTCTTGCAGGTATGTGAACACACAGGTCTGGGTACCTGTGGAGGCCAGAGGTCAACGCTGGGTGTTGTTTCTCAGGCACCAGCTGCACATCTTGTTTTCTGAGACAGTCTCTCATTGGCCTGGGAACAGTTAGGTCTGACTGACTGCTGTCTTTGCCTCTTAGCCCTGGAATTACCAGCTGGCAGGGCCGTGGGGATCAAACTCAGGTCCTCAAGGTTATGTGGCAAACACTACTGATTGAACAAGCTCCAGTCTGAAGTCAAAGCATTAACAGCCATCCCTTCTGTTTCTTTTTTTTCTTTTCTTTTCTTTTCTTTTCCTGGAACTCCCTCTTGCCACCGTTTTCAAACTATACATATCCAAATATACCATTTTAGAAGACAGAAGGTCTTCCCAGAGGCTCCTGCACAGCTTGAGATTTCCTCTCTAGTGTTGGTTCAGATGGGGAGGGGGACATGTGCCCCTCCCCCAAGCAATGACCAAAAGTCATGCACTGGAATACCTTAGGTGATTCAGATCAGTCAGGACCCAATCACCATGGAGGTAGGCTCAGGGCCAGTTCCACTGAAACCTGGGTATGGGAGAGGCACTTAACTGCCCGAGGACTACCAGAAGATGATGAGTGGAACGGATACTTCAGACAGCCAGAGAATGCCCACCACCCTGGCTGGCATCGGATCCTGCATGCCACCTCTAGGACTCCAAACACATCAAAAAGGTGTCAGCCTTTGGCGACAGTGACTATCCCTTTTATTAATTGATCCCTAGTATCCAGCATAATACCACCACATATGCTCGTCAGAGAACTCTTCATTCTTAAGTTTGTTTTTTGTTTCTGTTCATGTTTTTTGAGGCAGTCTCAGTATGTAGTCCTGGTTGGCCTGGAACTCACTATGTAGACCAGGCTACCCTCTCACTCATTGAGATCCTCTTGCCTCTGCCTCCCGAGTGCTTGGATTAAAGTCTTGTGTCATCACACCCTGCTACATAAGATTCTTAAACATCTCGGAGGAGCAATCTGAGGAATGAGGTTCACTGCCTCCCTGAGGTCCACATGGGGCAATGCCAATGGTCAGTGGCCAAGTCTGTCATTTGAATCTGCCTGCCTTCCCAGGAACCTCTCTGGGCTAGTTGCCCTCAGCTGCACTTCCACTCTGAAGGTGATGGAGTGAGTCATGGAGTCGGCTGGAAGCTGGAGTATCAACACTGGCTCTGTTGAACAATGCCCCTCTGTCGAAGATTCCATTCACCGAGTGTGACTCACTCTGTCTTTATCAGATGAGCATCCGGTCTCCTTTGGGTCTCTGGGGCTGTGTGGCACAAGCTGTGTGCAGAAATATTATATAAAAATGACAATTGGAGAGTGGGGGTGTGAGGGTAAAGGACAAGAAGGCTTAGGGACAGGAATGGCTTCCCTTCTTCCCCCGGGACATAAGAACTGAAAATATAATCATCAATCTCAGGTCTTCCAGACAGGATCCTCACGCCAGGAGGTGGAGATCTTTTCCCAAAGCATCAATATCTGTAGAATATCTCCGTCACAGATTGAATTGTGCACAGAATTGTGAAGTCCACAAACACACTGAGGTTGCTCCCCAAAAGAGTTTACCTGGCAACGGCCCAGCCACATGTTCCTGTTCTTTTTTTTATTAGTTTATAGTAGACCTTATCTTTAATCTGATCTGATTGCCGTGTTGCTGTTGTGGGTGTAGGATGTATGTGAGTGTCAGTACCTGTGTGGCACAGCATGTGTGTGGTCAGAAGACAACCTGTGGAGTCAGTTCTGCCCTTCCACCATGTGAGTCTTGAGTATTGAACTCGGGTCGGGAGGGGAAGCAAGTCCTGGGAAGCAGGGTAAGGACTTGCTGTTGGGCTGTGGCACCACACAGACTGCTGTCTTTATAAGCATGGAGGAGCCCAGACCCTCCACAGACCGGCAGTTGGGAAGGAGAAGGGACAGGGTCCTCTAGGAGGGTGCACTAGAATCCGTGCCTTTTACAAAATTCTTAAGTTAATTATTTTGTTTATGAATGATTTGTCTGAGCGTATGTCTGTGTGCCACATGCATGCATGCCCAAGGAAGCTAGAAGAGAAGAGGGCATCATACCCCTGGAACTGGAATCACAGATGATTATGAACTGCCATATAGGTGCTGGGAATTGAACCCAGGTCTTCTGGAAGAGCAGCCAGTGCTCTTAACCTCTGAGCCATCTCTCCAGACCCTGGAATCTGCATCTTTTGCTACCTCAAGTCTGAATTTTGTGATACCTACAAGAGAATCTGCACTTGTCCCCAGAACAGACCCTGGCACTGGGCAGAGAAGAGCCTGGAACAGCTGAGGAGCTCATGCCACTGAGTCCAGCGCTGCCCGTGAAAGCCAGGTGAGTCCAAGCTATGGGCACCACAGTGTAGCCACTGCTAGATTTCCACCTTTCAAATCTGGCATAAATATCCTTTATGGCCAACCTTGGCCAGACACTATACAGAGAGGGGAATCCCGGGAAGTGTAACTCCAGCTTCTAAGGTACCAAGTTCAAAGCCACCATAAGGAAAAGTCAATATAAGCATAGGAGAGAGCACTCTGTATCCCCAGTACTTGGGAGGAAAGTTGGGAGTTCAAGGTCATCTGCTACAGCGTGAACTTAAGGTCAGCCTGGGTTACATGAGATCTTGTTGAGAGCAGGGTTGTGACGTTAGGTGTGGGGGATGAGATGAGAAAAGATAGAGGGGAGAGGAAGGGGGGGGAGGGAAGGAAATTCAATATCATATTGAGGCAAAATATTTTTGTTTCTTTGTGGTGCTGGAATTTGAACCTGGAGCCTCAAGCACACTAGGCAAGTGCTCTCCCTGAGCTACACTCAACCTGAAAGACATTTTTTTTTTCCTTTCCAATTTCATGTGTATGTATGCTTATGTTTGTGCATGTGTGTGGGCCCACATATGTGCAAGTACATGCATGTGGAGGCCTGAGAGTGATGTTGGAACCATCCTCAGTCACTCTTCCATCTTACTCACTGAGCGGGGTCTCTCAATCAGACTCAAAGGTATGGCTCTACAGCTTGGTCTGGGACCAGGACCTCTGACTTCTTTGGCTGGAATTACAGGCAGGCTGCCACGCACACCAGACATTTACATGGTGCCTTAGTTTGGGTGTCCATTGTTGGAGATGAAACACTGTGACCAAAACACGTTTGGGATGAAAGGGTTTATTTAACTTCCACTTCCACAACATGGTTCATCATCAAAGGAAGTCAGGATGAAACTCAAACAGAGCAGGAACCTGGAGGCAGGAGCTGATACAGAGGCCATGGAGGGGTGCTGCTTACATGAGGGGCTTGCTCCTCATGGCTTGCTGACCCAGAACCCAGGACCACCAGCCTACAATGGGCTGGGCCCTTCCACACCAATCACTGATTAAGAAAATGCCTTACAGGCTTGCCTACATCTTGATCTTATTTGGTTTTATTTTCTTTATTGAGGTTCCCTGCCCTCAGATGACTTTAGCTTGAGTTAAATTGACATAAACTATCCAGTACACAAGGGTTCTGGGGATCTGAAATCTGATCCCACCCCTGCCCAGCAAGTTCCTAACCCCTGAGGCATCTCCTCAGCTCCCACCAGATATTTTTAACAAGAGGAATCCACAGAGTATTCTGAACAATGCATGAAAACAGGTTCCCATCATAGCATGTTGCTGAGAAATTCTAGAAAAATGGGGACAAGAAGAAAATAAATTTAAAGATAGAAAAAATAAAAAGGTTTCAGAACTTTCAACAGCAACTCTGAACATTTGAAGAAAGCAAACTTGGGACTTTAGAATTCTGAGGATAAATGATTTACCACCCAGACTTTCTCACTGACAGTAAGGACCAAATGAACTATCTCAGCACAGATGGAGGAAGTCACCAAACATGACCCACAAAGCAGCAGAGTGTCCAACAGTACAGGGAGGAAAAGAGATCCCAAGACTGGGACCAACCAGGCAAGCAGATGGCTGGAGGCATCACAGGCACTCCTGGGGCCTACAGGTTTCTGTGCCCTAAGTTGCACTTCTAAACAGTGATGAAGAATGCTCAGCCTCTGGACAACAGATAGGACAGCATTACCTCCAGAGAAAACACAAGTCACACGGGGAAGAATAACATTTTAGAGTACTATGTGGCTCAGCCGAGAATAGCTTTCCACAGCCATAATCTAAATGCTGCTTACTGAGCTCATGCATATCAGACCGAACTACATTGATAGGTAGGGAGAAGTGGGTGAGAAAGGATGGAAAGGCCAAAGGAGCAAGTCCTGGGTCTCCTCTACCATTCTGAGATAGCTATTTGCCTTTTTATGTATTCCATGTAAAAGAATGATCTAGGGCTGGGAGGCATAATTTGGAGCAGTGGTTTTCAACCTGTTGGTCATGACCCCTTTAGGGGAGGGTCAAATGACCTTTCACAGGGGTGACCTAAGACCATCTGCATATCAGATATTTACATTATGATTCATAAGAGTAGTAACATTACAATTATGAATTAGCAATGAAAATATTTTTATGGTTGGGGTCACCACAACATGAGGAACTGTATTAAAGGGTCACAGCATTAGGAAGCATTAGAGAGAGAAGTCTATCCAGCACATTCAAAGACCTGGGTTCCAGCCCCAGTGATGCAAGAAGAAAACAAGTGTCTAACAGAAAAGAAAATGCATGCAATGTTTATAGCAGTGTATATGGTTATACTCCAGAGAAGAAAACCAAAGATAATGGTAAAAATTGAAAATCAGGAAGCAGCAATCAGTTCTGTTATTCAGACATGCAGAGCTAATTAAGAAGAGAGAACTTGGGGCTGCAGAGTTGGCTCAGTGATTTAGAGCAAAGGACCCAGGTTTGATTCTCGACACCCACATGGAGGTTCACTGCCTTCTCAGGAATCAGGCACACATGTGATGCACAGAGAGACATACATGCAGACAAAACACTCATATACAGTAAATAATAAAATACATTGAAGAAGAAGAAGAGAAGGAGGAAGAGGAGGAGAAGAAGAGAGAAAAAGACTTCCAAAGTAGTTGCTCCTGGGGAGGAAAACTGTGGCGTTTACGGCAGATAGGAAGGGACCTGGCATCTTAAAGTACATTTCGTAGAAATAGAGTGGTCTTTGGAACCAAACCAAATGTAAAACATAGAGATTAAAAAAAGAGAAAGAGCTGGGTGATGGTGGCGCACACCTTTGATCCCAGCACTCGGGAGGCAGAGGCAGGAGGATCTCTGAGTTTGAGGGCAGCCTGGTCTACAGAGTGAGTTCCAGGGCAGCAGAGTTACAACAGAGAAACCCTGTTTTGAAAAACAAAACAAAACAACAACAACAAAACAAACAAAAACAAAAAAGGAAAAGAAAGAAAGGAAGGAAGAAAGAATTTGCATTTGCCGCCGACCTTGGAGGGAAGATGAAGGTTGGTTGCTGCTTGTCTGCGTGTGTGGAGGTTGCAGTTGAGGGTCCCCAGGAAGGCTTGGCTCCCTCCTCGCCTCTCGGCCTCGCTTCCTGGCATGGCTATGGGAGAGTCTAACAGAGAGCACGGAAAGAAAGAACAATTAGAAACAGCCACCGGCTTTCTCTCAATCGTGTCTCACCTGTTGGATTTCATTCCGTCGAAGAATTACCCAATTTTTAAAAACTCATACCATTGAAGCTGAAAGAAAAAAAAGAGAAAGAAAGAAACCTGACATTCGCCATAGGACTTGACCTGTGATAGTGGCTTGGCTGGGCTTGTGTTTCATGCACAGTCTTTGAGTGAATGAGTGAACGGAAGGAAGAATTCGTGCATGGGTGTGTACAGCCGTCTGCTACTCTGCACATTCTTCCAGACTTCTGAGGACTGGTGGGAAAGAGAACAAACCTAGCCCCACTTCCACAGTGAGGTGGGGAGCAGATGAAACGCAGTGTGCTCTGGTCACAGACGAGGTAGCAGCGCAGTTAGTGCAGGGGTGTAGGCAAAGAGCATTCTGGACAGCTCCCCTCCACCCCTGCTGGTGAGAATTTCGAGGTTGGTTTCTGTGACCATAATATTTAAACTAAGCCCTGAAGCATGACAAGGGGCACATCTCATGAGAACTGGAGGAAAGGTGCCTTGCACAGAGGGAACAGCAATTGCAAAGACCTGAGGTGTGCGACAGCTCGGTGTGTTCTGATGAAGGATCTGCACTAGGGAGATGTGGCCAGGGCTCAGTAGACTATGCAAAATGTTTGTGGCTCATTCTGAATGTGATGAGGCCGGTGAAGTTCCGTATCAGACGAAAGAGTCAGTGTGCACCTTTGAGAGATCTCCTGGGCTGCAGGGAGGAGAAGGTACCGAGCATAGTGGGCCAAGTGGGAAGGAAGCAGTGAGCCGTCTCTTTAGGGTCTCCACGACAAACCACCACAAACGTGGGTCTTAAAACACCAGGAACTCGTGCTCTCACAGCTCTGGATGACAGAAGTCCAGCATCTTGGTATGTGCAGGGCCACCCTTCCTGTGGGCTTAGAGCAGCAACACTCCACCATCCATCTGTCTGCGTCTGGCCTTCTCCCCTGGGTGCCTGTGTTGCTCAACTCTGTAAGGGCTTTAGGACTGATCCACTTATGTGAGATGACCTCATCCCCGAATTTTTGCCTTAATTATGTCTCCAAAGACAAGCTTTCCACAGAAGGTGACATTTGCACTTACTGGGGGTGGTGAGCAGTGGGATGTTATCCTTCCAGGGAGTGGATAACTCAACCCACTGCAGAGATCAATGAGCAGTCACACAATATGTGAATACAGTGGGCTGGAGCAGGCGTGACTGCAGAAATGGGGAGGTGTAGACAGGTTAGGTAGACGGTGTGTTCCTCAGGGAGCACGCGCACACACATACGTATATACATGTGTATATATGTATGTATTTATTGTGTTCTAGTCTACATATGTCTGTGTGTGTATGTACATACACTATACACACATCTCGGTTGCTAATCTATTGCTGTGAGGAGACAGCATGACCAAGGAAACTCTTACAGAAGAAAGCATTTCATTAGGGGCTTGCTTACAGTTTTAGAGAGTTAGTCCATTATCATCATAGCAGGAATCAGACAGGTGTGGCGCTGGAGCTGGAGCTGACAGTTTGCATCCTGATCCACAGGCAGCAGGCAGAGAGACAGAGACACTGGGCCTCACATGGGCTTTTGAAACCTCAAAACCCACCCTTAGGGACACACCTCCAACAAGTACACACCTCCTAATTCTTCTCTGTCAGTTCGCCAACTGGAGACTAAGCATACAAACATATGAGTCTATGGGGGGGCAATCTCGTTCAAACCACCACAACACATATAAGAAGAAATTGTCTTACATGATTATGGAAACGGAGAATCCCCAGAGCTGCAGTTAACAAACTGGACACCTAAGCCACCATGGAGTGTCAATGTGGGTCTGAAGGCCTGAGGATTAGGAAAGCCAACGGCCAGCAGTCTTAAGCCCTTAGAAGATTTAATGTTATAGCTGAAGTCTGAAGAGTAGAAAAAAGATCAGTGCCCCAGCTCAGAGGGTAGGCAGGAGGAGTGCCCTCTTATGTAGCCTTGTGTTTTATTTAGGTCTTTGAGCGACTAGACAAAGCTCAAGCACAATGGGTAGGTGTAATCGTTGATCTTGGTTGTCAACTTGATTGGACCTGGACTCAATGAAAAAACTCAACTCCTGGGTGAGTCTGTGTGGATATTTCCTAGAAAGATTAACTGAGAAAGGAAGACTCTCTTTTAGCAAGAGAAGCAGTTTGCAACAGCAACCCAGATATAAGGAGGTCTTAGGGGAAATCTGTTATATTTTGCCTGCTTGCCTTTACCTCCTGCCAATAAGTACATCTACTCTATTATTGCTGCTGCTGCTACCACCATTCACGGCCATCAGTGAACCCAGATTCTTTGGCTCTCTATCATGGACTGAAGACTAGTGGCTCTCAGGAACTACCTAGATCTTCCACACCATGTTGAGACTGCTGAGACATCCAGCCTCCTGGACTCAGAAGCTGCTGGATTCTCAGCACCTCCAGTATGTGGACAACCAGTATATAGCACGTAGGCCAATTTGATAAATCCCCATCTGTGTATTCATGCTACTGGCTCTGCGTCCCCTGTGTCTAACACAGGGGGGGTGATCTACTTTATTCAGCCCAACATTCAAATGTTGGTCCCAATCAGAAACACATTCACAGATGCATCTGGAATAATGTTTGGCATTCTGTGGCCCCCTTAAGCATGACCTCTAAGATTAACCAGATAGGGTACAAGAGGAGAAAAATGAGGACTGTAGAGCCCCATGGTCCAGGAAGAGGAATAAGCTGAGCAGGGGTAGAGACACGGGGAGGGGAGAGGCCAGGGACACTGTTCCACTGGGGAACAGCCAGGTGAGGCTGTAAGCTCACCTCTTACAGCTCCCTCCACCCCAAGCCCTTGAAAGTATCTCCCGCCAAATGCAGGGGGTATCCTGTCGGGATCTGAACCATTCCTGAGCAGATAAACCAGGACAAAGCTGAGTTCTAGATACTATCCTCTGCCATAGGAGTGGGACCTTTGGACCTTCCTCACTCACCCTCCTCCAGTTAGGGCACTGACAGTGAACACCATCTGGCACTGGTCCGAATGGTATCACTCTGAACGGGTGATTTCTACACCAGTGAGACTGTGAGCCATTTGACTGCTCTGGGGTCTTCTAGCATCCCTCACCTCAACATTTTCTTCCTATGTGAAGTTGGGAAGCTGAAAGGTGGCTGTGTGAACACGTTCTGCAGACCCTGACCTCAGTCTTTGGAATGATGATCCTCATGAGGTCTGTCCTGGGTAAAGGCACTGTGGCGGTCATCCACTCCCATGTAACAGGACCTCCGGAAGGTGGCTTAAGTAGTCAGTGTCTGTGCTTTCATAGTTTCTGTGGGTTGGGATCCAGAAACAGTTCTCACTGGGGTTCTGGCTCAGTCTCTGATCAGGTTGCAGGCTAGACTCAGGCAGGGGCAGCAGGCATCTGGAAGCTTCCAAGATGGCTCACTTGTCGAGGTAGTTACTAAGAGTTTTGTCTCTTGCTGGCCACGGGGCGGAGACCTTGACTCTTTACCATCTGAGCCTCTTCACAGGGCTTCTTGAAAGTTTTCACAATATGGCAGCTGGATTTCCCTAAAGAGAGTGACCCCACCCCAAGAGCCAGAATGAGGAAGAAACGGCAAAATTTCTTCTGTCCTGCCGTTGATGTCTCACACCCCACCATCACTGACCATGTTGTGTTAGCGTGAGTCAGTCCAGCCCACACTCAGAGGAGAGGGATTAAACACAGTCCTAAGACGAGGAGCATCAGATAACCTGTGTGTGCGTTGTGTTCAGGTGCTCTGGAGGCTTGTCTCCGGCTGAGCAGACTCTTGGAGCTGTCACTACACCAAGATGGAAGATTCAGACCATGCTTGCTGCAAAACTGATGCTCCACAGGCTCGGCTCGTAGCTCTCTGCCTCCTCGTGAGTCGCATGGTAGGAATGTTTCTAACAAACAGCACCGACAAAGAGATAACAACAGTGCCCGGAATTTGCTGGACACACCTGAGAATGTGAACGTGTTGAGAACAGGGACACTGTCTGTCTCCTTCTCTGTGCTGCTTCCATTACCTAGAAGCAGGGACTCGAGTGTTTTGGGGATAGGATAGGCATGATGGTGTCATGCTCATAATCAGAGCACTCAGAAGGCTGAGGTGGGAGGATGTCAGTTCAAAGCCAACCTGGGCTACATGGCAAGACCCTACCCATCTCAAAAGAACTTTTCATTAGGAAGAAAGGAATGCATTTCTCATTTTCATTTTATAAGAGCCTGATAATGTATCATGATTGTTCCCATTCTGTAGATGGAAAAGCAAGCACACAAGATGAACTCATCTCCCAAAGTGACATGGCTCATATTAGTAGCATTAGCATGAGGAACCAGATTGACTCTGAATGGCCATAGAAAGACGGACAACCAGCTCATCATATGGGACTAACTAGCCATGAGTTCCTTGCCCTAATAAAAGCAGAATGAGGCATGAGTTGAAACCAAAAACTGGATAATCCAAAACTCATTTCCATTTCCTGGAAATGTTGCCAGAGATCTAACTCTTGATGGGCAGCTACCCTCAGACTGTGTGCACTTGGCCCCGATCTTCATGCAAGGCTGACACTCTCTGGAACGGACCCTCGAAAGATCCAGCCCCTGCCCTCTGAGCGTCCCTGAAAGAATCTGTCTGATCCATCCCTGTTTCTGTCTCTTGTCTTCATGCAGTCACACAAATCTTGGTTTGCAAATAGCATGTTTCTTCCTTTTCCTTTATTATGTCCTGAGGAAGACAACATATTCTTTTTTTAAAATTATTCATTTATTTTATTATTTTATGTGCATTGGTGTGAGGGTGTCAGATCTATCACAACTGGAGATAGACAGTTGTGAGCTGCCATGGGGGTGATGGGAATTGAACCCGGGACCTCTGGAAGAGCAGTCAGTGCTCTTAACTGCTGAGCCATCTCTCCAGCCCCTGTACAACATATTCTTTAGTTCAATGAAACAAACTAGGATTCATGGTAGGCTTATTCTGTGCCCAGTTTATACCGAAAGGGTGAGCTGAGAGCCATCCCATGGCAAGATGAATTCCCATACTCTGACTTAGATGCACATAGCACTTCTGACTTCTTAGAAGCACCCCTTGTCCACACGACAGCCGCCGATGGATGCCACTGTGGAGCCATGAGTGATCGGAGAGCGGGGTTGGCAAGGTCAGCTTCGGCTGGCCACATAGGCCAGCTTCACATATAGCTGCAGCTCAGCTCTGGTCCTGCCACCTGCTGTGTGTGCTCGATTCAGTTTCCACCACAAAGGCTCAGAGATCAACACAGAGTTCTTTCTTTCTAAGGTGTATTTATTATTTATGTGTTTGCACACAATGTATGTGCAAGAGCCCTTGGAGGCTAGGAGAGGGTATAGGATCCCCCAGAACTGGAGTTATGGGCAGTTTTGAGCTGCCTATGTAGGTGCTTGGAGCTAACCCAGATCTTCCTCTGTAAGAACAATAACTGTTATTATTGAGACACAGTCTCTCTATGTAGCCCTGGCAGTCTTGGTACTCACTATATAGACCAGGCTGGCCTCAAACTCCAGAGATTCACCTGTCCCTGCCTTCCTAGTGGTGGGGCTAAAGACATGCACCACCACACCTGGCATAGATTTTATTTATTTTTACCTTATGTGTATTAGTGTTTGCCTGAATGTGTATGTGTACCAAATGCATGCAGTACCTGTGGAGGTCAGAAGAGGGCATCAGATCCTTTGGGACTGTAGTCATAGATGGTTATAAACTGCCATGTGGGTGCTAGGAATTGAACTTGGTTCTTCTGGGAGAGTAGCTAGAAATTGAACTTGGTTCTTTTGGAAGAGTAGCCAATGCTCTTAATCCCTGAGCCAACTCTCCAACAACCTTTAATGTTATGTTTTTAAGATAGGGTCTCTCACTGACCCTGGAGCACACTGATTTTCTAGTCTAGCTGTCTAGGAAGGCCCAGGGATCCTCCCAACTCTTTCCCAATCCCTCGGTATATTGGGGTTACAGGTTCATGCCGCCAAACTCAGCTTTTACATGGGCCACATGTAGATGGTCTTAGGTGTCCCCTGTGAAAGGGTCCTTTGACTCCCAAAGGGGTCTGGAGCCCCAGGTTAAGAACCTTGTCTTAGAGGATGCCCTGGCCTTGCAGATTCATTGCCTGTGTATCCGCAAACCATACTGGTACCTATAGATTTTGAATTTGGGATTTCTTCCAGGATTCCAGGGGAAGCTGCTTAGCCAAAGATGAACTTTATGAGAACAGAGAGTAACTAGGGAACATGTGACCCATAGTGCACACATTCTTATCATTAAGACCCCCGGCAGGATGAGATCTGGGATGGGCTTAAGGAGACTGGGGTAGGGTTTGCAGTCTCCCTATGAGTCTATGCCACACTGAAAGTTTTAATCCAGCACAGAAGTTAGTAGAGTTCTGCTGTTACGAAGTCGTGCTGACGTCTCTCTGTGGTTCCTTCTCCTCTGAGAAGGCTGCACGAGTAGTTTCAGGAGAGACCACGGAGCTGGCAAGCCTCAACTATTTATGATCTGCCCTTTAGGGAAAGAGTTCCTGTGCTGAGTTTTATATCAACTTGACGCAGGCAAGAGTCGTTTGGGAAGAAAGAACCTCAACTGAGAAACACGATCCCACCAGATTGGCCTTTGGGCTAGAATGTGGAACATTTCTCTTGATTGATGGTGGATGTGGGAGGGCCCAGTTCACTGGGTGTTACTAATCCTGGGCAGGTGGTCCCGGGTGCTGTAAGAAAGCAGGCTGAGCAAGACAGCAAGCAGTATTCTTCCATGGCTTTGGCATCAGTTCCTGCCTCCAGGGTCTTGCCTTGAGTTCCTGCCCTGGTTTTCCTAGATAAGGAACTTTAAGACTCAAGAGGAAATAAACCCTTTTCTCTCTAAGTTGCTTTTGGTAGTGGTATTTTATCATAGCAATAGAAACCCTACCTAAGACAGATGCCAAGGACAGGAACCTCAGAGAAGTCAGACATGAGGGCTGGACAAGGTACAAGGTGTGGGGGAGGGACAATGTGTGGGGAGGAGCAAGTTGTGGGGAAGAGGCAGGATGTGAGGGCAGGGCAAGGTGTGGGGGAGAGTACAAGGTGTGGGGGAGGCAAGGTATTGGGGACTGGAGAGTTTTACTTGGGGCTCCTGCTTCTCTCTGTTTCTTCTCTGTCATTTCTTCCCTGGGACCGCCCAGGCCCATTCTACATCGTGAAATCCTAAACAGTCATTCACTACTGTTATTGTTGTTTTTTTATTGTTAATGGTCTTCATCTTTTGAGTTTCCCAGTTCTAAAATCCCAGGAGAGGAGGAATCCAATTGGCTTGGATCGTCTTTTCAAGCTGATGGATCTTGGAGCTTCCAGGCCAGGCTGGAGCTGTTCATCTCCCTCTCTACCAGGAGCCATCTCTGGATCAATCCCTGGAGCTAGAGGGACATGCCACCTGGAGCAGAATGTGTTGCTGCTCTGCAGAGGGGATATGGAGCCCCGGCTTAGAGGGTGACAAGGTGGGCTCTGCCACAGCTTGTAAGGGAGCTGGACACTCTTACAGCTGAGGATAACCCTGTTGTGGAAGTTTATTTTTAGTTATATAGGAAATAATTGTTTTATGCACTGTTGGGTGAAGGGCTGCCTAGGCCTTGGCATTTTGTATTGTCTGCAGGTGTTGGATTTCTGTGGGGATGTTTAATTGCTTATGATCTGCACCTGAGTTCTGAATCAATAAAAACTGAGTCCATTATCATCAAGATGCCTTCCAGGCGGAACAGGATGAGCCTAGTGACTCCTGGAGCTAGGATTGATAAGCTTCATTATCAGTGGGGAGAACTTGGGTTACCAGCCAGAGAAAGCTCCTCAAAGATTCATCTATCCTCTCTGAGCCTCATAAAGATCAGGGTCCCTATCATCACCCGCTTTGAAGCTTCACCCCAACAAGGCCGTGTTACCATAATCCTGCACTCCAGAAATACCCAGTCACCTTCCCAGCCTGCTGGAAAATGTTGACTTTCTATTTTTCCCCTTGGCCAAATTTTGTGGGCAGCGTGGCTCCCCGACACGTAGGCCACACAATTGGCTCTCTCAAGTCACTTCCTCAAAGGTGATCCCATGTTGGTCTGCTGTCCATGATAAACAGCTTAGACTGGGCAGCCCAAACCCAGGGGAAGCCAGCCTGCTGTGGATCTGGAAAGTTCCCTTCGTTCAGATAGAAGGCAGCTGCTTGACTGGCCCAGACTGAGGCCAAGCCACAAGCTGGGGGTGGGGTGGGGTGGTGAATGTGGGAGGGGGAAATTCAGAGCTCAGGTCTCCACTAATGCTGCAAATTGCTCCTGTCTGCAGGGCCCTGCCAGCCGGAAGGAGCCCAAGGAGCTGGAACTCTGAGTGACAGCTAAGTGGGGAGACACCCTCCATCATCCCACTAAGTCAGTAAGAGGTTTCTGAAACAGGTGGCTCAGATTTCCTTGAAAACCCAGAATAATCCCCCATCTGAAGTGTGTGCGAATCCTGTTGTCACCACCTAGTATTAATGGGCAGGCACGACCAAAGGAAAGAGGGCTTTTCGGCTGCGTGTGTGCACACTGGCTCGACGAGCTCAATAAAAGCTTATACAAATATTAAAAAAAAAAAAACACGCAGAGAGTGAGGGTGGTTTAAATTAACTTCCCAAGCATTTCACCTACCTTAGGAAGAGATTATAATACAACATCAGAGCAGAAATAAACCTTGTGTGGAAATAAAAATAGAACGTAAAATGCCCTCTTACGACTCGCTGCTCAGTACGATTTATTTGTAACAACATCTCATTGTGCATGAAGCTTTCTCAGGCCTGCGTGTGCTTGGGCGTTAGGGATGTTGACTTTGAAAATTTTCATATCTTATATGTTGGGAGTCTGTGTCTTTCCCAGAAATCTTATAGATATGGACCACTGTAAAACACCCCCCCAAAAAAAAAAACCAAAACTTTTTTACTTTCTTAACTTTGACGTAATTCTTCCAGATAGAATGTGTGGCTTACCATGTGACCCCGGTTCCATTTCACATGCATTCGCAGCAGGAGCCAACAGCCCCGTAGAAGGAAAAGAGTGTGGGACTGAGATAGCGCAGGATCTGTCCTGGCCATTCTGAAAGCCCAGAGGTGGAGTTGGCAGAGGAAAGACTCTGTGGTCCTGGGGCTGAGGTTTGTCAAATCCTCCAACCTCGGGCTTAGTTGAACCGGATATACTGAGATTATCAGGGAGGGGTGCTGAAGATTGCTTTTACTCACAAAATAAAGAAAAGGAAGGCAGGGGAAGGAAAGAGAGAGAGAGAGAGAGAGAGAGAGAGAGAAGGAAGGCGATGAAGGGCATGCCCGTGGGGGTGGGGTGGGGAGTGTGGTGTGGGTGGGGGGCCTCCCTGACCATATCATCTGAGTATGTCTCCCTCACTTGATTGTTGAGCCACGCTGATACATCCTGGCGTTCTAAAGCAGAAGTGGGGGTGGGAACCAAGAAAGACCTTGTGGGCCTACATTTCCCCCTTCCCTGCAAGATTTATAGCATACCTCAAAGGTGATTTTCTGGGAAAGGCTTTCCTGGCAAGGCCTGGGTGGAGCAGCCTGGTACAGCCTCGAGTCTGGCTCACTGCAAGAGTTTCCAGGGAGACCTACTCTGGCCTCAGAAAAGCCAGCCTCCCCTTCTTCCCATGTCCTGCTAAGGACTCCTGTGATCTGCTGCAGTACCAAAAACAGGAGCCCCAGGACAGCAATGGGAAGGAAGCCAGCCACCATTCAGATGAGTGTGGACACACACATGTAAACACGCAGGTAGCGGGTTCCATATGCAGACACATGTTCATGTGCATCTTTCTTGGCCAGTTAATCGTGGCCTCCCTAAGAGACTGGGAGATGATTCATCAGCTGGCAAGGCCTGGATAGCCATGGCAGAGACACAGGTCCTGTAATCTCTCCAGAGTGGAAGGGAGGCAGTCATAGAACCCCATAGACCAAGTGTGAGGAGGTCCAGTGCAGAGGGCAAGCCCAGACTGAAAAATTAAACTTATTTCTCTAATCTGCTTGTGCTGATTGTGTGAGAAGCACATACCAGCAGATCTGGGGGGTGGGGGTGGGGGAGGGACGTTTCTGTTTCTTTCACTGGGCTCTGAGCCACCCGCCCCAAAGTGGAAGGAAAAGAAAAGGAATCGACTCTGGGGCTGTTTTGTCTGGCTCGCTGGACCCTTCACCCTCTTCGCCTCTGGGAAGGGGGTGGGGTTTATCTGGGGGCCCCTCTCCACTCAGGACCTGAAACACTCCCTTCAATTTCCCACCAAAAAAAAAAAAAAAAAAGTTCCAGAATCGGAAACTTGGTTCCCTAGGGCAGAAATTGAGAGCTCAACTCTAAACCACTTCCTTTGCCTGGTAACAATGCACGAAGGAATTTCCACAAATCCCCTTAGCTGTCATGGCTTCCGCTCCTGGACTTGGGCAAAGACAGCCTGGGACATTCCAACCCTGCGCCGGCACCGCACGACGTTTGATCTGTTTGGCTCCTGGACCAGCAGTGGAGAACCTCAGTATTCATTTCCCTTCCCTGCATTTCCTCCAGGAGTGAGACAGAGCCAGGGCTGACCAAGTGTGGGAAAAAACCCAGCCCAGCCTTCGCAAAGCCCCAGAGGTCTCTTCAGCTCTGGAGAATAGAGGGACTCCAAGCGAAGGACCAGGGAGGACTGGGTGGACTTGTCAAGGCTGAAAGTGAAACAGATCTGGCTTACAGCTGGGTATCTGGGACCCGGGTACCGGAGGGCTCTCTGATAGTTCCCAAGCTCTAAGAGCCAGAGGTAGCACAATGATGAGTTGGAAATCTTCAGTGTCTCCACTCCTCACGAGCATTCCCCAGGCCTGTGTGTGCAGACCACATTTTCCAAGTGGACTATGTTCAAAAGTCCATCCCCTCCAGTCTAGTGGACAGCCACACCCGCAGTGTCTGTGTAGTCCCTGAGTTCTCCGGTGCTCCTGGAGATCGCTGCCAATTTCCAGAGCACTGGAGGCTGGAGCGCTGGATCAGAGTAGAGGACAGGGGAACCAGCGATGTCTTGGACCTCACTCAGCAACCAGCAGAGCTTGAGCTCAGAGCCCCATATTCTCTTTGGTCTAGACTTAACCCCAAACTTCCAAAGTGTAGTAAGAGGAATCATCTACTTTTTTTGAAGACTCAGTTTCTCTGTGTGGAAAATGGGAATGCATATGAACTAAATTGTGTTCTCTCAAGTTTTGTTGAAGTTCTGACCTCAAGGGTAGCTATACTTGCAATTCCTTAAAAATCTGTATTTGCTTGTCTGTTTATTTATTATGTTGTGTGAAGCCATGTTTCACAGTGTGCTCAGGAGGTCAGGGGGCAACTTTGTGGAGCTGGTTCTCGCCTCCCCCCTATCCTTGGGTTCAGGGGCTCAAACTCAGGTTGTCAAAGTGCTTAGCAAGCACTTTTGCCCACTGAGCCGCTCCTCAGCCTTCGTGTGGCTGGCTGTAGTAGGAAGCAGTGTAACCAGGTAGCAGAGGTCAAATGACATCGCGGGAGAGGGAATCAATGGGTGTCCCTGAGAAGAGGCTTCAGGAGGCCGCAGCAAAAAGGTGGCCATCCACAGGGCAGGAGAGAGGTCTCACAGGAACCAACCACTGGAGCTGTAATGAAATACATTTTTGCTGTTTAACCAATGCAGTTTAGTGAGTTTTGTTACACTAAACCATAAGGGCATTAAAAAAAAGTTTTAAAGGAAGTTTCCTCCATGAGCAAAGCCAGTATGGGCCATGCTAACTGTGTTGTACTTGTCCTGCAGGACTACGGTGTCACAGGATCCAAGGACCTGCCCGGCCTTAAGGATCCATGGCTTGGGAATGATCTTAGGTGCCAACATGAACGTTGCATTCAACAAGTTCCAACGTGTTTCACTCATTGTGTGAATCACATTGTCCTCCCCCGAGCCTCACAGGATGGGCTATTTATTTTCTTTGTGTTACTGTGCCGGTTACAGAAACGTTTGATACTAATCCCCACGGATCTCACAGAAGAAAAGGAGAGGAAGCGCAATGTTAGCACCCTTCCCATCTCTCCACAGCCCGAGATTTGCTTATATAGCGGGGAAGCCGTCCACCGTTTGAGGTCCATGGGCTGGTCTCTAGATTCCTCAGGACCCTCATAAATGGGATTCATATCTGTTGTTCTACCTTGTTTTTGTGTCTTATGTGTATATTTGGATTATGACTGCTTAAACATTAAAGTGAATTAATATAAAATGGGAACATATTTGCTATTTATTTATTTATTTATTTTGAGACAGGGTTTCTCTGTTGTAACTCTGGCTATCCTAGAACTCACTCTGTAGACCAGGCTGGCCTTGAACTCACAGAGATCCTCCTGCCTCTGCCTCCTGAGTGCTGGGATTAAAGGTGTACACCACCACTGCTTGGCAGGTGCACAGTTATTTTGCTCTCAGTATTACATACGTTTTCTTTTTGGACCTACAGGTCTGACACTGTTTCATTGTGCACTGAGAGCTCTAAGAGAGGAGAGGTGGAAGGAAGTGCTGTTTCCAGATGCCTGGTGAGCCCGACAGAAACCCCACATATGCACATTGAGCGTTTGAACCAATGAGAGAGCTATAAGACTGAGTGATGCTTGAAATAATTTGCTTTTCTACAGCATTTCCATTCTACAGAATTTCTGTTCATTACCCATGAAAAGCCAGTTAGAAAGTAGAATTTTCTTAAAAGGTGGTCATATTATTTTTTCCTGTTGGTTGCTTATGAGACAGGACCATCTTATGTAGCCTAGGCTAACCTCAGATGCATAATCTTCCTGCCTGTAATCTCCCAAGTGCTGGGAATGTAGATAAGTAGCACCATGCCTGATTTAAAGATCTTTTGTTTTGTTTTTCTTTCTTTTTTATTATTACTTAAATTTTTTCATATAAGATGTTTTAGTCATATCCTCTCTCCTCTCCCAACTCCTCCCAGATCTTTCCCATCTCTCTACCCACCTAACTTCCTGTACTCTCACCCCCTCAAAAAAGAAAGAAAATAAAACTAAACAACAACAAAAAGCTTGTAAGACAAAATAATACCCAAACAGAAAGCACACACAAGCCATAAGTGGTGGCGCACGCCTTTAATCCCAGCACTCAGGAGACAGAGGCAGGTGGATCTCTGAATTTGAGGCCAGCCTGGTCCAGGACAGCCAGGGCTACACAAAGAAATCTTGTCTTGAAAAAAAAAGCACGCCCACAAAAAGACATGGAGTCTGTTTTGTGTTAGCCAACTACTCCTGGACACAAGGCCTGCCCTGGAGTGTGGTTGATAGATCTAGTGTCACTCCACTGGAAAAAATTAATTTTCTCTCTTCTGGCAGGTATCAATTGCAAATAGCTTCTTGGTTATGGGTGGGACTTTGTGCCCACTTCCTGTTCTTGGTGCTGGGGTTTTGTCTGGTTTGAACTTGTGCATGCCTTGTGTTATCATAGCGCATGAGCTCCCATGTGCACCAGCCCTGTTGAATCTGGAAGACACTGTTTCCTTGGAGCCGTCTACCACTTCTGGCTCTTACAGTCTTTCTGTCTCCTCTTCCACGTAGATTCCTGAGCCTCGAGGGGAGGAATTTGGTGGCTGCTTTTCTCATCCTGGAGTGCACAGAAAACCTTCCCGCACTATAACATTAGTCAGGAGGGGTGAAGTTTCTAACTGGACACCAGCTCAATTTCTCCATGTTTGATAGCATAAACAAGTAGTGTCTTCAGCAATAGGGCCTTCCCATTGGGTTGTAGAGAGTAATAGCCTTGACAATCAATACCTTTGATATTTGAGGGCATCTATGGGAATTCATTGGCCCAACAACTCAACAAGATGTAGCCCATTCCTGACACTGAGGGTTTTACTTGGGAACATAAGATGTTTAGTGGGGTATTCTTTCCCCCATTATATGGTGACTCTGTTTAAATTCCTTTCATATATTTATATATTTTAGAAAATTTCTATAGTAGTAGGCATATATATGTGTGTGTGTGTGTATGTATATATATATATATATATATATATATATGTTTTCCAAGACAGGATTTCTCTGTTGTAACTCTGGCTGTCCTAGAACTTATTCTGTAAACCAGGCTGACCTCGAACTCACAGAGATCTGCCTGCCTTTCCATATGGTTCTGTAAAAGGCCTTTTGCGTTAGTTGTTCCTCTCCATATTCCCTCTTTTATCTTTCTCTCCCTCCCCCCTCAATTATCCTAGTTTCCCCTTTATCTCTCTGTAACACTATATTCTATTTCATATCCTTGGAAGATTCCCTCCCCACCGGTACCTTACCAGCTATTTAACCTCTGTGGTTATTCTAATTGAAACACAAATGCCTAAAGCTTAAAAAGTTAACACCCCCATTTAAGAAAAACATGCAATATTTGTCTTTCTGGATCTGGGTTTCCTCACTCAGGACGATTGTTTCTAGTTCCATCCATTCACCTACAAATTTCATAACTTTATTTTCTTTAACAGCTAAATAAAAGTCCATTGTGAAAACGTAGCACATTTTCACAACCCATTCATCAATTGATGGTTATCTAGGCTGTTCCCGATTTCTGGCTATTATGAACAGAGCAGCAATGAACATAGATGAGCAAATATTTCTGTAGCAAGACATAGAGTTCTTTGGGTATATGCTCAAAAAGGTCTTACAGTAGATTTACTTCCAGATTCCTGAGAAACCGCCACCCTGATTTGTAGTGGCTGTACCAGCTCGCACTCCCACCAGCAATGAATGAGTGTTCGTTCCCTTCACCTGAATCCTTGTCAGCATGAACTGTCAATTGTTTTATGAGTCTTGGCTATTCTGACTGGAGTAAGATAAAATCTCAAAGTGGTTTTAATTTGTATTTTCCTTGAGGGCTAAAGATGTTGAACATTTTAAAAAGTGTTCTTAGCCAATTGTGTTTAATCTTTTGAGAACTCAGTGTTTTGTTTTGTATTCCATTTTTAAATTGGAATATTTGTTTTCTCAATGTTCAGTTTTTTTTTAGTTCTTTGTATATTCAAGATACTAACCCTATGTCAGATATAAAATTGATAAAAAAAAAATCCTATTTTGTAGGCTGCCTCTTTGTGCAAATGATGGTGTCTCTGCTGTAGAGAAGCCTTTCAGTTTCATGAAGCCCCATTTATTATTGTTGTTTTATTTTGTTTTGTTTTTTGGGACAAGGTTTCTATGTATAGCACTGACTGTCCAGGAACTCACTCTGGCCTTTAACTCAGAGATCCTCCTGCCTCTGCTTCCCCAGTGGTGGGATTGAAGTGTGCACCTCCATGGCCCAGCCAAGTGCCATTTGTTAGTTGTTGGTCTTTGTGCCTGTGCTGCCGGTGTCCTGTTCAGGAAATCTTTCCTGTGCCAAGAGTTCAAGCCTATTTCCCACTTTCTCTTCTATCTGACTTTCTATTGAGGTTCTTGGTCCATTTGGAGTTGAGTTTTGTGCAGGGTGATACACATTTTCATTCTTCTACATGCAGCTATCCAGTTTGGCCAGAACATTTGTTGAAATTACTGGGGTTTTTTTTTGGTGGTGTTGTTTTTTGTTTTTCTTTTTCCTATCAGTGTGTGTTTTTGGATTAGTTTTAAAAAATCAAGTAGCCATAGGACTTATGTCTGGTCTTCAATTCTATTCCATTGATCAACCTGTTTGTTTGTTTTTTGTTATTCAGTACCAAAACCATGCTGTATGTGTTAGTACAGCTCAGTGATACAGCTTGAAATCAGGAATGGTGGCGCCCTCTGGGAGTATTTATTATGTAGGGCTGTTTTTTCTCTCCTGAGATTTTTGTGATTTCATACGAAGTTTTAGACTGCTTTTCCCCCCTAATTTCTGTGAAGAATTGTGTTGAAATTTCAATGGGAATTGAATTAAATCTGTAGGTTGCTTTTGATAGGATGACCATTTTTACAAATATTAATCCTATCCTTCCATGAGTATGGGAGATATTTCCGTCTTCTGATGTCTTCTTCAATTTCTTTCTTTAAAAAATATGGCTTTTATAAAACTAATTAATTAATTAATCTAGTATGTGTGTGTGGCATGCCACAGCACCCATGTAGAGGTCAGGGGACAGCCTGTAGGAGTGTGCTCTCTCTGCCTATGGACCACACGCGTTGAACTCAGGTTGCCAGGCTTGGTAACAGACATATTTACCCTTCCACATTGTTTTTGAGGTAGGGTCTCACTCTTGTTATTTCTGCTACTGCTTACACAAGCTTTGGACCAATTCTTCTGTCTCCACCTCCCATCTGGAAGTAGGAGGGCTGGGATTACAGACAGGAGCCAGCACATCTGGCTTTTTTTTGTGGGTTTCATGGATAGAACTCAGGTCATCAGGCCTGTAAGCCAGTAATTTTATCAGCTGAGCCAGAGATATTTATTTTTTTGGAGAAGGGGGATTTAAAGAGCCAGTTATTTATGTATCTGAGTGTTCTGTCCGCATGTATGCCTGTACACCTTACGTATATAGGTGGTTGTGAGCTGCAATGTGGGTGCTGAGAATTGAACTCAGGACCCCTGGAAGCACAGCCAGTGCTCTTAACCACTGGGCCATCTCTCCAGCCCAAGGTAGTTATTTCTAATAGCCGATTAAAAAAAAAAAAAAACATAGTCAGGCATGATGGTGTGCCTTTAATCCCAGCCCTCGGGAGGCAAAAGTAGGCAGAGCTCTGAGCTCAAGGTCTACTTAGAGAGTTCTAGGACAACCAGGACTGTACAGAGAAACCCTGTCTCAAAAATAAACAAACAAACAAACAAAAGACAAAAACAACAACAACAAAAAAGGAAAGGGCTGGGGAAGTGGCTGAGCAGATTCGGAGCACGGGCCTGAGCTGAAGTTAAGTCCCTGGAACTCACATAGTAGGGAGAGAACAACCCTCTGCCCTCCAAACATGAGCTGTGGCAAGTGTACACACCACTCCCCAAAACGCAGAGACTAACTACATACATAAATGTAAAAAAATAACTTAAAAATGTAAAGGAATAAGCAATACATCTATGAGAGACACATAAATGCTTGCTGGAAAAACGATCAAGTTTTCATCTGTTCTTATCGAGACAGAGACCCTCTGTATGGCAAGGTTGATTCGGATTTCAGCCTTCCTGTATGGGCTACCTGTGTGCTGGGATTATAGAAAGTGCCACTATAGCCAGCTAACGTGCTCTAAAACTTATTTTATTTATTTACTTATGAGGCTGGTGATCAGACATAGGTCCTCACACACACTAGGCAAATACCCTACCGTGCCTCAGCTCTAAAATGGCCAGATTCAAATGGTATTTTAAAATATAAATAACGCAGAGGAGTGCACTGTTCTTAGATTGTGACACTCAGCATAGCGATTGACACAAACCAGTGCTTACTAAGAACCTCAACCAGCTTGTTTTTCTCTTTCTTTCTTGAGATAAGGTTTCATGTAGCTCAGACAGGCTTCACACTTATGATAGTTCTTTTGACTCAGTTTCCCAAGTGCTGGGATTATAGACATGCTACATTCAGCTTCTAGACAAATATTTTTATATGCTCAAGAAGGGGGAAGGGTTTCTAAACAAAGCAAAAAAGCCTAAATGATAAAAGAAACAATGCTAAGCTCAACTACATTTTCAAAAGAGAGAAGAAAAACAGTACACTGAGAGAAGACATTTAGAACATGTTTAACTCGCAAAGTAGAATGGAGAATAAATCAAGTATGCCTCTAAATAAAAAAAGAAAAAAGAAATGCTAAATATGAATAAAAGCCTTGAAAAGCACAGAAGAGACACAATGACCATTAATTTGTGAAAGTGTGCCGGACCTCATGAGTGATGGGCGAGATGCCAAGCTTGTTGGCATTGTTGCCAAGGCTGAGGCAGGAGGATTGCCACAAGTTCAAGCCAGCCTGAGCTACATTAGATTCAAGGGGATAAGGGAGAGACAGAGATTCAGTTGAAGTTGATTGAATGCATGCATTTAGTATTTAAAAGCCCACTACAATAAGACAAAAAGATTAAAAACAAACAAAGACACAAACTCAGAAAAAAAGAACTCAGCAAAATGAACAGAAGAAGAGACAGTGGTTCAAACCAAACCAAACCAACCTAAAAGCCCCACTACAACAAGAAAGAAACCTGGACAGTCAATGGACAAGTTGGTACCAACTCAGCAACCAATAGGCCGTCTCCTAAGCCTGAGACCAGCAAAGTTAACAGCAAAGGAATTCGTACTGAAGATCTCTTCAAAGGACTCAGGTTCAGAGCCAAGGTGCTGTGAAGTTGGGGTATCAGTAGAACTGAAGGCTGCTGGAGATGCAGACAGTCTCCATCCACATGTAGTTCCTGTCTGAGCACAATCTATTATTAAGTCAGTCACACACATCTTTGATGTCCTACTCACCCCCAGGGCCCCTAACTCTAATACTGTTTTGTGGTTTTGTTTTGTTTCGTTTGTTGTTATTTTTGGATTTGGGGTTTTTTGTTTGTTTGATTTTTGGGTTTTGTTTTTTTTTTTTCTTTTTCTTTTTTGGTTGTTGGTTTGAGACAGGGTCTCTCACTATGCAGCTCTGGCTGTCCTGGAACTCATTGTGTAGACCAGGTTAGGCTTGATCTCATAGAACTCCACTTGTCTCTGCCTCCCAAATGCTGGGATTAAAGGTGTGTAACACTATACCCAGCACCAATTCTAATATTATTCAATTGAATAACCTCCCATCTCCTCAGACATAGTGAGAGTTCAGCTACCTTTTCCAGGTGAGCTCAAACTTCCCAGCCCCAGGGTATTCCTGGTGTTCACAGTGGCTCCCTTCTTTACCTCCTAGTCTTGGCCTTTGGAAAAATGGGAAGACATGAAGAGACCCTAACGGTTTTTGGGCTGAGGTGAGAGATATTGTCAGGGAGTGGTATCTTTTTTTTTTTTTAAATTTATTTTATTTTTAATTCTCTCTGTGTGTGCAACACACACACACACACACACACACAAGTGCACATGAGTACAGGTGCCCACAGAAGCTAGGAAAGGGTGCTGGATCCCTCGAAACTGGAATTATAGGCACTTGTGAGCTTCCTGGTGCTGGAAACTGAATTTGGGTCCTCTGCAAGAGCAGCGTGCACCTTTAACCACTTAGCCATCTTTCCTGCCCCTCAGGGAAGCATCTTAAGACACTCCTGTAAATGTATTTTTATTCATGGGAGTTCATGGAAGAACAAGATACAATCTTCAAGATGCAAACCTAGACCCAGAGGGCTTCAGCCCCCGAGACTGAACTTAACTCACTCTGAGCTGACTAAGTTGCTGCCTTCTCAGCTGCCTCTTCTCCACATGCCTGCTTCTGTGATCTTCTGTTTTTTTCTTCCACTCAGCTTCTAATTCTGCTTGCTTCTACCTCTTTGCTTCCACATTCTGCTTCTGTCCTCTCTTCTACTTTCACTTCTCTCTCCACTTCTACTGACTGTTTCCTTTTATATTTGGATAGTTTGGATTAAAGACAGGTACCTCCATTGCCTTCTGAGTTGGCTTACTTAAAGGCCTGTGCTAAGTTGCCTTCAGATACAAAGCTATTTTGCATTAATGAAGAGAATCCTATAATTCACTTCTAAAACACCAGGTCAGTCATGTGCTGCCACTAGGCAAAGGTCAGACTGAGAAACATATCTTCATGTTAGTTGCTGGGGAGGAACCACAGAATTCCCTTTCATTTAGCATTAGCACAAGCAGAGGACAGGAGTAGCCTGACATTCTTTCTACCCTAGAGCAGCCATGCTGCTGGATCAGAGATCAAACGTCCATCACAGAGGCCCTTGAAGGTGATCCTTTCCCAGAGCAGCCATGCTGCTGGATCAGTGATGAATTGATTCATCTGTTCCTCCACAGAGTTGTATCACGTGCAGGCTGTGCTCTCATCCCAAAGAACTCAGGCCAGTGAGCTAGCTCACCTGGTTAAGACGCTTGCCACTAAGACTGACCACCTGAGCTTGATCTTGAGAACTACTACCTGATGGGAAGAACAGACTCCATTGGGTTGTCCCTCCCTGAGACATTGGAGAAGAAAGGGGAACAAGGTTCAGTGTCTTAAGTTCAAAATAAAAGTCCTAGTACCCTGCTTGTTTGGTGACAGACAACTTTAATTCCAATACTCAGGCAGGGGCAGGCAGAGTCACTATGAGCTTGAGGCTAGCCCAGTCTGCATAGTAAATTCTAGGCTGATTAGGCCTATAGAATGAGACCCTGTCAAACAAACAAACAGATTAAACAAAACAAAACAAAACAAAACAAAACCAACAACACAAAAACCCTAGTTCCTTGAGCTGCACTTTTCATACAACATCAAATTGCTAGTAGCAGAGCTCTGAGCCTGGGCAGGCCTGTGGGCAGCAGGCTCAACCAAACCATCTCAGAGGGCTACTCTGGGGTTGTGGGTGCCACCACAATTCACAAATCCACCAGAATGGTCTGCCTCCAAAAGTCAGAAAGAGACCAAGTGACATATCAGTGACTCAGCCAAACTTAGTACTTTGAGACAAAAATACTCATTAAAAAGTCAAGAGAAATTCTGAAAAGATCCAGCACTCCTCCCTGCTCCAACCCCATTGTCATCGGCTCTAGCCACAAAGCCGTATGCCCCTAGGGAACCTCAAGTGTCTTCCTTCCTTGCGGGGTACCACACAGCCAGTACAAGACAGCATTCTTTTGGGTGGGGTGGGGCATGGGAAGTCAGACTGGCGGAGGAGTGGGGACTCGTGAGGAAGGAGGCTGGAGAGTCTGCCAGCTGGAAGACAATCATCCTTCTCTCTGTCTCTCTGTCTCTCTGTCTCTCTGTCTCTCTGTCTCTGGGCCTTTGTTTTCTCCCTCTCCTAGTGTGTGTGTGTGTGTGTGTGTGTGTGTAATATAGATATGTGAATATATATGTGTTTGTGATATAGATATGTGTGATATATATGTGTGTGTGTACATGTAATAATATAGATATGTGTGATATATGTGTGGTATAGATATATGGTATATGTGTGTGTGTAATATAGATGTGTGATATGTGTATGTGTGTGTGTGTGTGTGTGTGTGTGCGCGTGCGCGTGCGCGTGTGATGTATCCACGACAGTATCTGAGCATATGCACCTGTATACCTACATGCAAAGGCCAGAGGAGGGCATGGTGTCTCCCTTACTCTCCACCTTTTTCCTTTGAGACAGAGCTCTCATTAAACTGAAAGCTTACCATTTCTGTCAGGCTAAGCTGACTGGTTTTGGGGATCCACTTGTTTCTACCTCTCAGTCTTGGGGTGATAGGCAAGTGCAGTCATGCCCAGCTTGTCTTTAATGTAGATGCTGGGGATTTGAACTCCAGGCCTCATGCTTGCAAGGCAAGTACTTTCATCCAGCATGCCACTTCCTAGGCTCTTCCTATAAGCTCAGGGCTGAGGATCCCTAGCCCCAGTGCTTTTACTTGTAGCCAGCCCTGCTGGTCTAGTGTGGCCTCTGCAGCAGTCCTTCATGTTCTGTACCATGATCCAGAGAAGTAAGGTCTGAATGTGTCTCCATGGCATCCCATTGACTGGGTATTTTGCTGATCAAAACTGACTTCTCCACTCTGGCCAGCACCCGACAATTACAGGCCAGAAAGTGTGATGGCACTGGCTGAGGCCCAGCAACAAATGGCTGCTAATAACATGGTTTTGTTTTCTTGTGTGTGTGTGTGTGCGTGTATGTATGTATGCACCCATTTTTTTTGTTTTTTGTTTTTGTTTTTTGAGACAGGCTCTCATGTGGGAGGCTGGGATAGCCTTGAACCCTTTATCTAGTTGAGACTGGCCTTGAACTCCTGCCTCTTCTGCCTGTACCTCCCAAGTACTGGGATTATAGCATGGGCCACCATGCTGGTTATAATTTGTTCTTTCATTCTAACTATGCCAGGCACTGTTCTAGGCACTGGGACTAAGAACCAAGGTACTCACAAAGCTTTGTCACACTAGGCAGCAACTCCCTTAGTTCTCTCCCCTCATCTGGGTGCCAAGCCTATGAGACAATAAAAGGATCTTCGGCTTTGTGGATGGCAGTGCAGTGGTAGGGCAACTGAAGCTGACTCACACCTGACTTTCATGTGTAAACTGTATGACCTTAGGAAAATGTTTTCTTAGCCTTCAAGGTTTTATCTATAAAGCGTGCTTTTATTGCTGAAATAAACTCTGATGCTAATGATGAGGTAGCCCATTGTTGCAAGAGTAGTGGTTCATGCCCAGTGAGAAGACACAGCCCCAAGGCTTGTCGGGTGTTTCGGTGGTTAAGAATGTACACTGTTCCTGCAGCTGTCCAGAGTTAGGTTCCCAGCACCCACATCAAGTGGCTCATAACACCCTAGAACCCCAGCTCTGGGAGTTAGACTCTCTACTGTAGCAGTACGCTACAATCTTTTACCCTCAACTTAGAGAAGGAGAAAGAAAAGATAGAAATCTTCACCGCTTTACAAGTGGCCTTAATATAGAAAGAGAGAAAGGTAGAAATCTTCACAGCCTCTTTTCAGGCTGTCCTAAGCTCGAATCTTTCCAACCTTTGTTCTTTTAGGAATTATCACACTAACTAACAACGGCGACCCAACCAACGCACCATCAACCAGCATGCACCCCGACTCTTGGGGCTTCAGACCTTTTATACCCTAAACCTAAAGTTCCCATAAACCCTTGCTGCACGCAGTCCCAAAGACAAGCTACAGGTGGCAGAACAACTGCACCTAACCAAATTATAGCTACCTGCATCAAGCATTCCAAAACCAACTCATAAACATCTGCCACATCTGGGGTGGCAGCGCAAATCTAATCCAAATGGCATTTTGTGTTTTTAAAGGAACCAAAATAACAAAGACTTCTTCCAAGTGTTCCTCTACACTCTACCATTCTTGGTTACTGCCCTACCCCCATGTCTTTACTTTTCTTGTCTTTTTGAGCGGGAGCTCAATGTAGCCCTGGTTGGTCTGAACTCTGGTGGACCTTGAGTTCATGGAGATCTGCCAACTCTGCCTTTGCCTCTGCCTCTGCCTCTGCTTCTGCTTCTTCTGGACTCTGTGTGGTCCTACATGTGTACACACACACACACACACACACACACACACAATCTTCAAGCAAATAAATTAAAAACAAATTCTTACTAAACATTAGCTATCTCTGCCCCAAACTCTCGTCTGCACTGTCATATTGTGAGCTAGTTCCCGAGCCTCGGAATAGTTGATTTGCTGTTTGTTCCTGTGCTCACCATGAATGTAGAAAGGTGTCTGGAATTGTACTCATACTTAGGAAATGAAATTGCAATCTCAAAGCCAATGTGTGGTTCTAAGGGATGGGACCTAATGCAAACAATCTCTCCAGACGGTTCCATTGCTGGGGTCTTTGAGAAGCCACTATGAGGTACCAGACCGAAAGATGACTCAGGGTTCATTCATTGTTTCCTTGGTGTTGGTACAAAAAGATCGGTCTCATCACGGGTCCCTTCCCCAAAGGGAGAACACAAAATGCTTGAAATCTTTCACTGCACAAGTTTGGTAAGACTAGGGTGGGGACTGTTTGTCATTATTGTGAATAAAGCCCGCGCACATCTATGTTCAAATCTTCAAGCTTCCAGTGGGCATGAGAAAACCAGTTTTTTAGAGTAAACAGAAAAGGCCCCATGTTCATGAGTTCCAATTTCCCCAAAGGCCCTCACTCATTTGGGTCAATTGTTTAGATATTTAAAGACTATTTAAAGAAATGGCCAAACAGAACATGGTTTAATCCCATTGTCTCAGAGATGTGCTTTCTGAACTCTTCCCAGAACCAACTTGATATCTCATACTGTACACAGCAGCATTGTACATGCGAGCATATTCGTGTATCTGTTGTCAGTGGGCTTCAGACACCCAGAGAACTTCTCTGAACGTTCACACTCTTACACATGCAGAGCAAAGAGAATGGGAGTATTGCCCATGATGGAGACTAGGAACAGCCAGTGAGCTCCTGGAGCTCTGACCCACAGCCTGCTACCCTCCGCCCCTCCCCAGAACGGCCCAGGCTACTTATCACCTTCCGATTAGTGCTGCCTCCTCTGCTCTGGGCTGTGATGCTGGCCAGGCCTCTGCACATGAAAGAGTGGGCTGGGGTATGTGGTAGAGTCCCATTAGGAAACTAGGGACTCATCTGTATCTGTGCTGTTCTGACTGTCTTGCTCTCTACCTGGGCCCCCTTCTCTATGTAGCTTACAGAAATAGAAGTGCAGGAAGTGGCAAATGATCCGAAGCCCACACCTCCACCCCAACCTGTGGTCCAGGAACACCTAAAGCCTGCTGTCTTAGGAGGAAACACCAAGAGGATTCCAGACAGACGATGATCGTATCTTCGGCCACTTTACCCCTCACATCTGCCCTCAAGCTGGAAGCACAACATCTCCCAGCATCCTGCACTGGCTGGGGTGAGGGCAGGGGAGAGGGAACATTTCCTACCCTGGAGGGCAATTTCAGAATCAGCTCACCACACTGACTACTCAACAACAAACCAATTGCATGTTTAAAGAAATTGGTGGAATGTACGCAATTAATTAAAGGGCAAGACTCAAGTCAGACTAAATACTGGAAACTAGGAACTGGAGTCCAAGTCCCTGCATGATCGGAAGGAAGAACTTCCCAATTTGATTGCAGAAAGCAATTTACTTCAATTAGCAGTGACATAAACAGGGTGATTGCTTAATAGAAGTACAGCATCCCTAAAACATAAACAGCCTGCCTCACAGCCCTCACCATTCCATCAGCAGCTCCAGTTGCTTTTCCCCAGACAGGTTTGATTAACCCTGTAGGAGCCACTGCCAAGCAAATTGTTTTATATCCTTGCAAGGTTTTACAGGCCTCCTGACATTTGTTCTGCATATCCAGATTTGCATGAGTGTGTGTGTGTGTGTGTGTCCCTTGCTTTTGAGTCTTTTAATCCTCTCAATTATCTTGTGAGATATGTATTACTATGCCCTGTTTTATAGATTAGGAAAATGAGGGTAAGTTCAAGGGGGGGGGGGATCCTGGCAAATGCAAATGCAAATTCAGATCTTTGCCTGACTTAAAGGCCTCTAAAGCCCTGTAGGCTCTCTTTCCAGCCCCTCATCCCACTTCAGACTCCCTTCCCACTTGCTCATGACATTTTATTCTGGGCCTGGAAAGATGGCTCATCAGTTAAGAGCACTGGCTTCTCTTACAGAGGACCCAGGTCCGATCCCTAGCACCCACGCGGTGCCGCACATCAGTCTGTAACAGGGAGTCTGACCCTCTTCAGACCGTTATGCGCACCAGGCACACAAGTGGTGCATAGACATACATGCAGTTAAACACCCATACACATAATATGAAATAAATTACATTGTAAAATATAGACTTTAGGTCTAGTTAATATTGATATGCGATATTTTTTTCTTTTTTAATAATAGGGCTTATTTTTAAATTTTTATTTATCAATATTTTTATTAATAACTAAATAAATATTATTAATAATTAAATAAAATAATTAAAAATAATAATTTTATTTATTAATAATAAGTAGATTTAAAATTTATTTATTTATGTATACATGGGGAAGTGTATTGCCGTGGCACCTGTGTGGAGGTAAGAGGGTAAGTAGCTGACTGTGTCTCTCCTTCACCCATGTGAGTCCCAAGGACTGAACTCAGGTTGCCAGGCTTGGTGGCAAGCCCCTCCACCTACCGAGCCATCTCACTCGCCTATAATTTTATTTTACTTCTTTTTGAGGAGGATCTTACCATGGACCCTTGGCTGTCCTAGAATTCAATACGAAGACTGGGCTGGCTTCAGACTCATAGAGATCCACCTGCTTCTGCTTCCCAACTGCTGGGGTAAGGATGTCTACCACCATGCCTGGCCCACTCATTTGTTTGTTTGTTTGTTTTTTGAGACAGGGTCTCAAGTAGCTCTGGCTGACTTCTGACTCCTTAACGTAGCCAAAGATAACCTTGGACCCCTATTCTCCTGCTTTTGTCTTCTAAGTGCTAGGGTCACAGGCTTAGGCCACCATAACCACTTCTATGTGTTGCTGGGGATTGAACCCAGGGCTTCCTGAATGCTAGTTAGGCAAGCATGAACTACATCCTCAGTCCTATGATATTTTCTAATTTTTTAAAAGTATATTGATTATGTGTATGCTTGGGGGCACACACATATGCCACAGTGTACATGTAGAAGTCAGGGGACAAATCACAGGGGTCGGTTCTCTTCTACTACGTGGGGTCATGGGGACTGAACTCAAGTTTTCAGGCTTAGCCTGTATGCACTCAGCCACCTCCATAGTTCCCACGACATTTTTTGGGGGGGTACACCTAGATTTTTGCACCTCTCTTCCATTTGTACTTATTCTTTCTCCCCTTTCCGTGTGGAATTAACTTCTTACCATGCCCTATGGCTCTATCCAAGAACCTCCCGTTCTCGATAGGACCCTCTCTCTCTCCCCCACTGCTTCAACCCTCTTCTACCCTCAGCCATCATGGCATCATCTAAGTTACGTATTCATAGCTGTTCTGTCCCCACCCTCAGAAGAATCATCTCTTTTGGCTTAAACTCTCTCCAGAGGCCCTTGGCTTATTCCTGATTGGCTATCGTTCTCCCCACCCCAAGAATGCAAAGTCCAGAGGCAGAAGACTGATAGAAAACCCGAGCTCCCCACCTGGAAGGCATTAGGGAAGGGTCTGGCCTCCTCACAGAAACACATTCCCTCTTAGCCCTAGACTGTAGGGAACAACAAAAGCTGCCTGTAGAATTGTGAGTCTCATCTTGCCCACCCCCTGCAGCCGAACCCCACCCCAGTCCAAGCTCCCTACACTGCCCGGAGAGTGATGGGCACAGGATGAGGAAGATTTGGCAACCTCAGGTCACTTGGGGAAATTTCCCTGCTCTAGGAGAGGGTGAAAATCATGAGAAGTTGGGTGTGAGTACCCCAGCTTGGGCTACAGGGGCTCCACCTCCCTGAGTTATCTCCCTGTATCCAGCTCTGATGGGGGCTACTCAGCATGACCCCTCACACACTGGCTGGCTTGGATCTCAGTTTCTTCACCCCACTCTTCCATGTCACCTTCAGGACAAGGTCAAATGTGGCCACCTTCACAGTCCTGGTTTTGCAGCCTATTCCTTGTGTGACCTTGAATAGGTCTCTAAACCCTCTGGTTGATAAGGAAATCTAGTGTCCACCCTTTAGGGTTGCAGTGTCTTTAAGTAAGATAAAGACTAGGGACATGACTTGGAAGCATGAAATACAGGGTGCCGTAAGGAGAGGCTTTGTTTCTGTCTAGTGAAGTGACTTTAACATTTGTTATGAAGTGATTTTATTAAATTCTTATATTAACATTCATTATGTTAACATTATTATATTAACATTCATTATGAAGTGACTTTAACATTCATTATTATGATCTATCAAAGGTGGGGTTTCCTTGCCCCACAGGACAGATAAGGAAACTAAGGATCTCAGAGCAACTTACCTCCAGCTACTAAGCAAGGAAATGGAAATTGTTCTTACTGTTTATGTTGAATGCATCCTGCCCGGACGTGGCAACGTGAGCACAGACTTCATCCAAAGAGATAAAATCCTGGGGGCAGATGGGGGTGGCAGGGGAGGGGCCGAGGGCTGCAAGATGAAGATGGAGAAGGGCCAGAGACCAGCTCACAGGCAAAGGCTATGGAGAGCGGGTTTTATGATTTGGTTCCAAGTTGTATAAAGAATGCGTGAAGAGGGCAGCGCATTAGACACAGCTCTGGGAGCCTGCAGAGGCATCCTGGAGAGGCCATCGTGGCTGATGGAGAGGCCCTGACTGAGGTGGGAGAATGGGGGCCAGGGGAAAGACTGTCAGTAGAGTGTCAGGGGCTTTTGCGTGTGGGTGAAGGTGACTGAAGCTTGAAACTGCTTTGCAGATGGGTAGAGCAGGCTCTGGAACCAACCAGATCTATAGATTTACCACGACAACCCCTAGGAGTGAAGAAAGCCCAGCATAGCCTAACGGGGAGTCACATAGATGGAGAACTCATCACCTGCACCAATGGGCCCTGCACCAATGGGCCCTGCTGCCCTACGTATTAGGAAGACTTAGGAAGGTCCTGCCTGAATCATGTGGGTAGATGTGACTGACGGTCCCTGAGAAGGCTCACGTAGGTCCTCAGGGAACTAGGAAGGAGGCAGGCTAACTTGATCGTTGTAGCCACTCCTTCCTTTCTCCAGTCTCCAGGTTAGACACTCCCCCTCCTCGGTGGGCCACAGCCTTCATTCACTCTTGAGTTTCCAGCCTTAGCGTCACCTGTCTTCAGAAATGTTTCAGCCAGGTCCTGCGGCACAGGCCTCTCATCTCTGCTCCTTGGGAGACTAAGGAAGGAGAATCTCAAGTTCAAGGCCTGTCTAGGCTACAGAGTGAGTTCAATACCAGTCTAGGGGTGAAGGCTGGGGATATATGGCCAGGCTAGGCTTCAGAGATTCAAATTCTCCATAGCGAACACTGGAGTTGAACACAGAGCCCCATTTGAGGCCACACAATGTTTTCCTAGGAGCCAGGACCTTCATCATTCACAGGTGTTATCATGACAAATCTAAAAGTACTCACTTGATGACTGTCGCTGCCGGATCTGCGGTCCCCAGGCCCTTGCAGGTCCCTAGTGGTATTCTATAACCATTTCTCCACTAGATTCAAGGCACCTCACTGGGCCTTGGGAGCTCCAGTCAATCCTTCCCATTTCCTGGCCTCTCTTTGGAGCTGGAGAGCTGTGATTTTGTTCCCCAGGAGACCCAGAGCTCCTCCCATCCTCACCACCTGAATCTCGTCACTGAGGTCAAAGGCAAGGAAGCCAAGCTTTCCTTGCTAAAATGATAACTCCCAAAGGGTTGTTACAAGGCCAATCTGTCCAGTAAAGGGATGTGAGTCCCAGACACTGGTTAGAGCAGTCAAGATTGTTGGTGCTCACAATCTAATGGGCTCACTGGAGTCTTCCAGAACCACCATCCCCGAGAATAGATCTCTGTGAGCAAGGAATCTAGCTTCCCTAGCCCTGTACATGGCAGTTTCGAGTTTCCTGTGGAAAGATCCACACAGTCAACCCGCCTCCTTCAAGTTCAAGCCAAGGAATGCTCAAAATTATTTCTTTCTCCCTCATCTTTCCTTTCCTTCCTTCCTTCTTTCTTTTATTGAGGCAGATGGACTCAGGGTGGCCCCAAACTCATTGTGAAGCAAAGGATGACCTTAAACTGATCCTCCGGCCTTCACCTCTCAGTGCTGAGGTTACAGGTGTGCACAACCACATCTTGTTTAGGCTTTGTGTGTGCCAGGCAAGGACTCTACCAACTGAGCTACATCCCTAGCTCAGGAGGGAAAATTTTATATTCCAGTGCTGTGTCTTGTTACTGCCAGGGGACTGAGTTCATGACCTCTCAAAGCGTCATTTCTTTACCTGCACAAGGGTGCTCCAGAGCCCTCAGCCAACAGAGCTGTCAGGAGATCAAGTTCAACAAGGATCATAATTATTGCCAGCATCATGTGAGCCATTTACCGGAGTAGGAGCTTTGTCGGGATCATCACATTTAATCTTCCTAAGGACCCCATAGGGAAGGCTGTTAACACCCCTTATTTTAGAGGTGAGACAGGCAACTTACATCATTCTCAGTGCCACATGGGGATAGAATGCAGACCCCACGACCCTACACCTCAGTGTACAGTCTGACTCGTTGACTTACCAGGCTCCGAGCCTGGTAGGCGAAAGTGTGCCGTAATGGGGTTGTAAGGGCCCTGGCAGAAACAAAGATACTCTAGAAAGACAGTGTGCCTCTCTTCAGCTGTCAGACTACTGAAACAAGGGACCCCAAGCATTGGGATTTCTCCGGAAAAGGCTGGAACTCTGGTGTCAGCCAGAGGGGGAACACAGTTCTGATAACATGTCGGATCACCTTGCAGGAGATGAGCCACAGAGGATGGTGGTGGGTCAGACTTAGCTCTGCATAGAGCTTGCCTTCTGTTTAAACATAAACCTCATGTCAGGACCCCAAAATGCACTTGAGGGGATCACTGGACCCTTTTGTTCCTCTTCTCAATGTAAAGACAGATAATAGATATCCTTTTTCTGCTGTTCACTGTTACTAGATTATTTAATTAGCCTATGAAGGACAATTGGCTGAGTGCAACTAGTTAGGGGCTCAGGTTTAGCCCTAACCACTCCAGTAACAGTACAGCTTGTGGAATAGCTGGGGGGTTCCAGTACAAGACTCTCAGCTCTGACTATTCTCCAGAACAGGCCTGGGAATCATCCAAAGTCAGACCTTCTGAACCTGCTCCTGTTCCAAATCTCACATCTGCGTTCTTGCAAAAGCGCAGATTGGAAAAGAGCTCGGCTGGAAAACCTGCCTGTCCTCAGCAGCCCAGTCCCAGTGGTCAGCCAGAGCTCAGGCCTGGGTGAAGACCCAGAGCAGAGCCTCCTCCTTAGAGAAGCTGAATGGATGAGTTACTCCAGCATCTAATTTTGTTCTTCCTGTTTCTTTCATCTGACCTGTCAGGTACCAGCCTGAATCAATACATCAGGGGACTGGGAGGTAGCTCCAGGTACCAACGGGACAAGGAGGACTGGATTCCAAAGAAAATGATAGTATGAGATCATTCATTATAATATTTAGCTCCCAGAAGAAACCACTGGGAGCCCCATCCAAACCACAGACAGCTTTGGCAGCCTCGCTCTCCTCTGACAGTTACATAAGCTTTGCAGGGAAATAAATACCAACTCATCTCGAAGGAATTTTAAGGGGTAATAAACCTTAACCAGTCTGTGCAGAGAAGGTTCCCTTCCGAGGGAGGGATTGCGGTTTGAGAGAGGAAAGAACTGAGCCCTAGGGCTCTGGGGCGGGGCTGGAAGGCAGACTTGTGGGCCAGGTTTCGCATGTTCCCCAGAGATGCTAATCCAGGAAGCTCACTTGTGAGGGAGACAGTTCCAAAGCCTTCATTACCCCTGGCCAGCCCCTCCTCACACATGCTAGTTGTACCCACGGTCCCCATTCCAACCATATACCATCAGGATCTGTTCTCTGCTCTTATAGGTAGTGAGTTTTCCACCACTGGAGATGTTCAAGCAATATTTAGATATAGAGAACTGGCTTTAAGGACTTACTAGTTCTAAGGTTTCACTATTATATTACAAGATCTCAGGCACAGGAACTTGTTCGTATTATCACACAAAAGGCAGGATAGTAGAAGAGAAAACGTTTGCATCCAGAGCCTATTATGTTCCCCTAGCTGGGCAATCTTGTCCTGGGCAGTTTGATTTGCCTCTTCATGCAAATGACGGTTACTCATTTCTGCCTTCTTCACCTGATCCCTGGAACCGACAGATCAACTGCAGGTGTGTGAAGATTGCCTTGCAAATTGCAATTTTGCCATCAGCAAAATGCCACAGGCATGCCAAGCACTAAGCAGAACAGTGGCTCTCTGCCTGCAGGTAGGAGAGGGAGTTGAAACTCAACCTGTCATCTCTCAGTGGCCTGTTCTTCCACAGCCTCTTTTCTAGGGGAATTAAATCAAGTGTGTCATGGTTAGGTCTGAAAATCCCAGAGCCAGACTCCTGAATCCTTGACACTCTATGCTGCATTTTCTTTTTAAGTTTCTTTTTTTTTTGCAGGGGTCAGGGAGGGGGGTTAGACAGGGTTTCTCTTTGTAGCCCTGGCTGTCCTGGAACCCGTTTCATAGATCAGGCTGGCCTCGAACTCAGAGATCCACCTGCCTCCCAAGTGCTGGGATTAAAGGTGTGCACCACCGCCACGTGGCTTTCTTTCTTTCTTTTTTTCTGAGACAGGGTATCACTATTTTAGCTTACTTTTTAATTTTTTAAAATTACATTTAGAGTGTGTGTGTGTATGTGTGTGTTGTGTGTGTGTGTGTGTGTGTGTGTGATGGTATGCATGTAGAGTTCATAGGACGACCTCAGGAGTTGGTTGTCCCCTCCCACTGTGTGGTCCCAGGAACTGAACTCGAATGGTCAGGCGCCTGGACTGGCATCCATCTTTTCTGCATTTTACCCACTGTGCACCATCTTCATATTTTGATATTCATCTTGATATTTGCATAATAACAGTGCCTAGTTTATTTGTTAGGAGAATCAAGGTGAATCGAGTGCTGAGAACATTGTCTGGCACAAAATGAGTGCTATATAATGAGATGCTAATTATTAATGTACTAGTTAGCTGATCAATTTAACTTTCTTCTAGTCACTGTCACTGATCCAAGTTGAGATCGAATACAAGATGAGTAGATTTTCTTTCTAAGATTTATTTATGATTTGTGTGTGTGTGCACAATGTGTGTGGAGGAGCCCTTGGAGGCTAGGAGCGGGTGTGGGACGTTACAGGCAGTTTTGAACTGCCTGATGTAGGTGCTAGGAGCCTAACCCAGATCCTCCTCGGCAAGAATAATACTGTCAACCGCTGAGTCAGATCCAAGATAGGTAGATTTTGTAGAGGACAATAAAGACATGGAGGGCCATTTAATGAGCACTTACTGTATACTGGGCACTGTGCTGCCCATACCACTATTCCATCTAATCCTGTCATGCGCCTTCTAGGAGTTGTAGTTATCGGTCCCATGCTATAGAAGAGGGGTCTGAGCCTCAGTAAGACTTGTCCAAGACCAAAGAGTGGGTCCTTACTGACATCAGGGTTTGGATACAAGCAGTCTGAGATGGACCCAATTTTCTTAACCTTATTTGAGACTTGAGGCATTATTTAGAACTCTGGAAGTTGCAACAGGGTTAGACACTGGTGACCTGAGTCCCTTCAGGGAGACATTATAGGCTAAAGGGCAGATGATGTCATGAACACAATGGGGGACCCTTGAGCTACAGTTCAGAGTTTGGCCATCCCAAATATGCTGTCCGTGCTTTCTGAGGAGGAGATAAAGGAAAGCTGAGTATGGCACATGCCTCTAATCCCATCACTGAAGAGGCTGAGACAGGGGGATGGTTAGTTCAAGGCTAGCCTGGGATGCGCAGTAAGATGGTTTAAAAAAAATAGCTGAGCAGAAAGGCTACATTTAAGTCTGAAGTATTTGGAAATAAATGTCAATTCTGAGAGGACTGTCAAGTTCAAGGGAGACTGAGTCTTACCTCAGTTGTGTGGACAGTGAGAGTCATCCTCCCAGAGATGGGACTCTGGGGTGGGGGTGGGGAATCAAACTCTAGAAGGCAAAGCTGCCTGCTCTGCTCAGGCCAAGCTCCAGGCAGAGGTAATGAGTAACTGGGCTCTCTGAGATGCAGCCTGGGTAACCAAGGCAACTGCAGGGTTAAATCATCCAGGAGACCCCATAGACTACAACAGGAATGCCAGAGCCTGCAGCACATTCCCAGAGCGCTGGGACCTAGGCACCTGGATGCCACTGCGCTCTGCCCACTAGTAATAATACCTCCCGGTGCCTGGTATGGAGACATGAAACTCCTATGCGGTCACTGTCCCAAACTTTTTACAGGCTGTCCCCATCTGTGGGACAAAAGCTCAAGCCTCTGACTCTAGACCTCAGCTTGTCCCCAAACACACACAGACTGAGAATGTCCTAGGAAGACAGGGGACTCCCACCCTATGCCCAGTGTTACTAGCACACTTTTGGAGATCCGAGCTCCGGGTGCTGAAGGGCACCACTGCAGCCAAAAGGACACATACGGGAGATTGAAAACCCTCGGAGAACCCTGAGAGAACACAGTGTGAAGTCTAGCCTGCTCATTATTTATTGGCCAGCGGGTTCTTCATTAGCTCTGGGGAAACGCTCTAGGTCAACAACCTGGAGGCCCCTGGTCCAGGTGTGTTGGGACCTGTTAGTCCACCCAGCTCCCAGCAAGGCACTTGTCCCTCAGCCGCTCCCAAGTTGCAGACAGGCAGCTGGCAGCTTGTTTTTATGAACATCCAAAATCCATAAGGAACCACAAAACCACACTGGGCTGTAGACAGCCAATTGCAAAGAAAGCCAAGGCTGGGGGTGCTTCCTGGTCCTCCTGAGGCGGGCCCCACTGGGAGTTTACCCTGTGGAAAGCAGTGATAGGCATCTGCCTTCTGACTGCCAGTTTTTGCTGATTTCCTGTCTCTGGGGGTTTGGACACCTGCTTTTTCCTGGGGTATATTTGAGAATGGGGAAAGAGAGGTAGTTGGTGACCTAGCTCAGAAGTCAGTATGTATGGAGACTGCTTGGAACCTTCTCAAATATCTGTGATCTTTTCACTGTCTGCCACTAACTTCTAACCAAGGGGAAGAAATCTGAGGCTTGGGAAACCTGGGGGCTGGGAGATGATACGGGAGAGGGTGATTTTATTTTCTGAAACTGTTTTCTTTTAAAAAATACTATTTTTTTATGTGTATGAGTGTTTTGTCTCCCTATATGTGTACCACCTGTGTTCTTAGGGCCCTTGGAGGCTAGAAGAGTGTGTTGGATCCCCCAGAACTGGAGTTTCAAACAGCTGTAAGCCACCATGTGGGTGCTGGGTTTTGAACCTGGGTCCTTTGAAAGAGCAGCCAGTGTCCTCAACCACTGAGCCATCTCTCCAACCTCCTGAAACTGCTTTCTTTTATTGACTGTTATTTTGTGTAGATGTCTTTGTGTGGAAAGATGGACTTATACAGTGTTCATTTAAATGATGATGAGCATTTTCATGTGCCTTTTCTAGATCTGAGATTTGGAGCTGGAAGAGATGGCAGGCGTCTGAGCCACGAGGAGTCAGGGTTTCTCTCCACTCCTTTTTTGCAAATCCCAAGATTTTTGCTCAGGTGTGTCCTCTTCCAAGTATAGCTCATTGCCACTGAGGTAGTCGGATACCTCATGCATAAGGCTTTCACTTCTTTCGGAGTGCTTTTCCACAATAGCAACTAGGTATTTTTTGCTTGTTCGCCCTCACTCTCCACCGCTGTCAAATGCTCCACGAGAATAGGTGTGTGTGAGTGCCTAGTGTACCTCCAACATGCCGTGAGTATTCACTTAGTATCTGTTGAATGAAATAAATGAATGAGCGGTTGCTAAGTCCAGAGGTCAATGTCAAGAGCATATGGGGTGGTCCTTACTTTTAGTCTTATTATCTGAGTAGAAGGCAGAGGGAGAAGGGATGTGTGGAAGAAAGCTACCAACAGAGAGAACGTTCAACACTCTCCGAATAATGTTTAATTCATGAGCGGAGTGGGGGGGAACTTGAGTTAAACTTTACACCTTCTACTACAAAACTTAGCTCAAACTGGATCCTTAAGCTAAATGTAGAATATAGCTCAGTTGGTAGAGTTCTTGCCTAACACGCATGAGTTGGGTTAGATCAGTGTTTCTCAATCTTTGGGTCGTGACCTTTGTGGGAGTTGAATGACCCTTTCACAGGGGTCACCTAAGACCATCTGCATATCAGATACTTACATTACGACTCCTAACAGTAGCAGAATTATAGTTATGAAGTGGCAATGAAAATAAATTTATGGTTGGAGATCACCACAGCATGAGAAACTGTATCAAAGGGTCACAGCGTCAGGAAGGCTGAGAACCGCTGGGTTAGAGCCTCTGTACTGTATAAACCAGGCATGGTAGTGCATGCCTGTAATCCCAGCACTCAGGGAATAGAGGGTTTTAGTTTCTTTTCCTATTGCTGTAATGAAAATATTCTGACAAGCCAGGCATGCTGGCAAACACCTTTAATGAAAGTACCTGGGAGGCAGAGTCAGGCAGACTCTTGTCTTTTTTTTTTTTTTTTGTCAGATTTTTGTAACATAAAGATACAGTAGATAGAGATGAAGATACAGATATAGACAGATGTAGACACAGATACAGATATAGATATGGGGATTATTAATCTGGCCTGCAGGACGTGGTCCAGGTGTCTAACAACAGCTGTTGGATGACGGAGACCGAGCAGCTGGTAGTTGCCGTCTGTGAGGGCGGCTGCCTCAGCAGTCCCAGGCCTAGAGAATTCCTGAAGAGCTGCTGTCTTCAGTCTACACTGGAATCCCAAAGAAGTTAGCTCTAGTACCAGAGAAGGGTTGCCTCAGCAACAGGATAGACGAACTTGCTGGTGAGAAGGAGTGAAAACAGGCTAAAAACAATGTTCCTTCCTTCATATCCTTTTATCTGGCCTGCTACCAGTTGTGGTCCAGATTTAGGATCTTCTTTCTTCAAATAATCTGATTAAGAAAATTCCTCACAATGGTGTCCAGAAGCTTGAGTTTTTGTTGATTCCAGATATATTCAAGTTGGTAACCAAGATCAGCCATCACAGCAACTTAACTGATAGAGATTTATTCTGGCTCACGGTTGATCTTAGTCTATCACTGTGGGAAAGTCACCGTGGCAAGATCTCAAAGGAACTGTTTATATCACACCCATAATAATGAAACAATGTAGCTTTAAGCAGTACCCAGCCAACTATACAGACTCAACTCTCTGCCACTGCCCAGCATCACCAGTGGGGCTTGAATTACATAGCCCTAGACCAGGAAAAGAGCAAATCAAAATTCCAAGCACAGAGCTAGATCTGATGGTGCATGTGTTTAATCCCAGCACTCAAGAGGCAGAGTTGGAGGTCAGCCTGGTCTATAAAGCAGGTTCCAGACCAGCCAGGGCTACATAGAGAGACACTGTCTTAAAAACAAAACAGTAAGCACAGTTTCCATGGGATGTTTCCTTTCAGGAGTTAGAGATAGTTGTGAGCTGTCCCGTAGGTGCTAGGAATTGAACCCAGGTCCTCAGAAAGAAAGTCAGTGCTCTTAACCACTGAGCCATCTTTCCAGCCCATGAGAAGGATATTTTCTTTTCTTTCTTAATGTTTACTTTCAATAGTTCTTAAGTATAGATAAGCTCACAGTCCTCTTGACCCCCTTTCTAGAAAGGGTTACCATCCCTTTCTAGAGGTGACCATAGGTGGTGGTTATCTTTCCAAGCCTGTCTTTGCATACACATTCCTATGTGCATCCAGACAGAACTGATTTTTATAGAAGCATGTTTCCTAACTCCACCTCCCTCACATGCAGTATGTCCTGGAAACCATCAGCACTCCTGGCTTTACAAGGCATCCGTTTAGGAAGTGGCTGACTCTCATCTCCAGATGTCCCTTCCCTGTGTGGAGCCAGCTCGAGTGGGCCAAGAGATGATTGTGCAGCAAGTGAGGCTGCTTGTCGCTGCTATGGTGCTGGCCTGAAACCTCTCGCCTTCCCCCTTCAGCTCTCCATCTGGCCAGCTATGGATGAAGCTTGGTGGATGAAGCCTGCCTGCCAGGCAGGCATCCCAACTAGATGCAGCTGAGAAAGGCAGATTCGAGTGTGTGCTTCAGCTGGTTCTTGCTCTTTCCTGCTTGATACTCCCTTTCTCTGCCTGGCCTGTGGGTGCCAAGTTCCAGCATCAGATAAGAAGACAATAGTGTTACTCAGGAAACTGGAGTTCCCTTTTGGGTCTTGGCTTACCAAGTATCTAAAAGTATCTAAAACTGGACTCAAAAGGAAGATCAAAGACCATTTCGTTTATTGGAGTTTGAAAGCAAAATAAATGGACAGCTTGTAAGTGTTTTTCTGATGCAAAGCCATCTTGGCAGTCTGGAGCCAAAGTGTGTTACAGCTCTGAGGGGAACAGTACCCCCAGCACAAGTGTTACAGCTCTTAAGGGAAAAGTATTCTGGCAGACAGGAGCCAAAGAGTACCGCAAAGTCCCATGGCACAACTCACACAAGAGACTTATGGGGGGAAAGACATAGGAGGGTGGCTGCCTCTGCTTGGGAGAGAAGCAGCAAAGAACTGAGCAGAAGGTAGGCCTTATACAGGGTTTCTTGGGGGATGAGTTTTCCAAGATGGGGATTAGTTCCAGGATGGGGATTAGTGAGATTTCAAGTTCTGAGCTTGGGTGAACTCAGGAACTGGTGTATTTTAAAACTTTGGAAGCGATCTCAGATCTTTTACCCTACACAGTTGGTGGGATGAAGGAGAGGATCTAAGGAATTCAGCATGCTCAGCAATGGAGGTTGGCGAGCAGCTGCATGCTGACCTCGGGAGTGAGGACTTCACACGGGAGTGAGAAGTAAGAGAGCCCGGAGTATCAGAGAAAGCATGCTTATGCTCTCGGCCTCTATCAGAAAGAAAAGGGTAGGAAAAGGAAGGAAAAGTTACTTTTTTGAGTTAGAGCTCAGAAGAATGGTGGGCTTAGCAGCGCTATATGCCAGACGCTCTGTAACCAACAGCATTGGGACTGGGGTTTCTGGGGCATATAGTATCTCGTTAAAGGGACAATTATTTTAGCCAGCTCCTTAGGATATCCTGAGGTGAACTGGCCTTCCTCAGGAGTGGTCCTCTGCCTGGGTGATTTGGGCCCAGCTAGATTGGCTCATGAGAGAGGAGGCTGAGGGAGGAGACAGTCTCATGTAATGTTCTAATGATCCCAGAAAATCAGAATGCCAGGTGTCCACCCAGGGCCGCTGGTAGAACTCAGATTCTACTCTGTGATCAAGAGGAAGTAGTTTTGAGCCTAAACAAAGTTCTGATGTTTTAATAATATTTTAAACCCTAAGGAGAAGCAGTTGTGATGTTTCCCTTTCTAGTGTTACTAGGGAAACAGGTGGGGGACCATAACCAACCAAACCATCTTAAATGGCTTTCAAGCCTTTCACTTTATCATGGAGCCCAAACCTAATAAGCTGAGTGAGATCTGTGACATTTTTCCTTAATGGTTGAAACCCTAAAATCATTTAGGAGATGATCTGAAATTAGGGTGTAGAAAGCTTTAGGATGTTTACTCTTGCTGACTTGGTGGGTGATAAGGAGTCTCAGTCAGCAGCAGGAATATCTGAGGGTAGATGGACTGTGAACAAGGGGATAGAACTAGGCAGCCATCAAGCACACAAGGTCCAGAGATGAACAACATCACTGGTAAGATCGTAATAGAGAAAATCTGATCAGAAACCAGAGCCCCATGCCGGTCTGGCATTTGTGGTCTCTGGTCAGGACAGAACCAAGATGCTTCTGGACAAGACAAGAAACTGCTGCTTTCACGGTCACTGCCCTAAACTTCCTGACCAACTTTCACCTCCTGTTCTCATCGATACCCTTCCCAAGACTGTCCAACCATCTCTCCAGTTGTATGACACACACATACACACACGCACATGGTGTATCTCCTCCTAGTTCCCCTTCTCTAATAGAGCTGTTCAAACACAATGGTATACAATAATAAGATATAAAATAGATAAAAGCAGTGGTGGCACAGACCTACAGGCCTTTAATTCCAGCATTCGGAAGTCAGAGGCAGGCAGATCTCTTGAGTTTGAGGCCAGCCTGATCTAAATTAGAGTGAGTTCCAGGACAGCCAGGGCTATGCAGAGAAACCCTGTCTCGAAAAACAAAACAGGAAATAGAACCTCATACAGAACATCCTAGGTAGGGTTTCCATTGCTGTGAGAAACACCATGACCAAAAGCAACTTGGAGAGAAAAGGGTTTACTTCAGCTTATAGGTTTCAGTCCTTCGTTGAGAGGCAGAAACCAATAGAAGAATCTGCTTGCTGGCTTGTTCCTCCGGCCTCATGCTCAGCCAGCTTTCTCACACAACCCAGGCCCAGCTGCCCAGGGATGGCACCGCCCACAGTGGGCTGGGCCCTCCCGCATCAATCCTCAGTATGACAATACCCCCGCAGACAAACCCAAAGGCCAATCTAACAGCAGGCAACTCTGCAATGGAGGTTCCCTCTTCCAACTCTAGGGGCGTCATACTGACCACTGAAGCTAACTAGGAGGGGAGCTAATCAAGGGCTCTTCCACTGAGCCATAGCCCACCCCTCACTTTTTAAACTAGCCTTTCTATTGAAATAACACTGTGGGGCCAATGAGGCAGCACAACAGGCAGGGGTGCTGTGGGCAAACCTGTCAGCCTGGCTTTGATTCCCCAGGATCCACACAGCAGGAGGCGACAACGGACTCCTACAAATTGTCCTCTGACTGCCACACGTGCACTGTGGTGTCTGTACGTTCCCTCCCGCACACAAAGTAACTGAATAGCTGTAATAAAGCTTTTGCTTGTTTGATTGTTTTAAAGAAAGAACGCTAAGCTGAAGAGATGGCTCAGTGGCTAAGAGTCCTGCTGCTCTTGCAGAGAGGACCTAGGTTTGATTCTCAGCACACACATCAGGTGGACTGTAATTCCAAGGGATTCGCAAACCCCTTCTGGTCTCTGTGGGCACCAGGTGCACATGCAGTATGGTGTATGTGCAGGTAAAACATTCACTCCCATGGTTAGGAAGGAAGGAAGGAAGGAAGGAAGGAAGGAAGGAAGGAAGGAAGGAGGGAGGGAGGGAGGGAGGAGACAGGAGAGAGAGAGAGAGAGAAGAGAAGAGAAGAGAAGAGAAGAGAAGAGAAGAGAAGAGAAGAGAAGAGAAGAGGAAGTTATAAACTTCACCCTGTCACACCTATAAACCATTCAGCAATACACCTTGCTGGCTAGATTTTTATGTCACTATGACACAAGCTAGGGTCATGTAGAAAGAAGGAATCTTAATTGGGAAGATGCCTCCATAGTGTTAGCCCTTAGCCAAGTCCACAGGGCAGTGGTTCTCAACCGTCCTAATGCTGTGACCCTTTAATACAGTTCCTTATGTTGTAGGGACCCCCAACCATAAGATTATTTTCGTCGTTATTCCTACCTGTAATTTTTGCTACTGATGTGAATCATAATGTAAATGTCTGATATGAAGATGGTTTTAGGTGACCCTTGTGAAAAGGTGTTTCAACCCCCAAAGGGGTTGCGACGCACAGGTTGAGAACCACTGCCATAGGGCACTTTCTGGATTGATGATCACTTGGGTGGTGCCACCCCTGGGCAGGTGGTCCAGGCATAAGAAAGCAGGCTGAGCAAACCATGAGTGGGCAAGCCAGGAAGCAGCACTCCTCTACGGCTGCCTGGAGTTTCTGCCCTGACTTCCCTGGATGATGGACTACCAGCCGTGAGGTGAAACACGCCCCCCCCAAAAAAAAGTTGTTTCTGGTCGTGGCATCTATCGCAGCGGTAGAGACCCTGAGGCAGTGCTCTCGTTCATGTTGGTTTGTGTTTTAAAAACTGTATCTGTGATTATTTTTCCAGGAGAGAGAAATAAAGCTGATAACTCAAAACTTTTACAAGCTTTACATTTTAGTAGAAAGGCCCACCTTGCAGGGTGGTAATACCAGTAGGGATTACCCGCTTTTTAGTCTTCTCCAGCGAGGGCTTGAGAACAGGTGGCATGGGTAAGCACCTTCCTGCGGGTCACCAGTGTGGTTCACACAAACACGTACTCAGTGTGAGAGTTCCCAGGCTACACAATGTACCTAAAATACTGCAAGGCGTGGTGTGGTGGTACAGGTTTGTCATGTCAGCATTCGGGAGCCTGATGCCAGCCTGGACTATGTAACAGCACCTACCGTGTCCAGCACGGTTCCAGATAGTGACTGACTGGGGCGTCAGAGGACTAAAGAAATGATAGATAAATGAACACAGAAAAGCTGGGATTGGGTGGACTGGGCTCTCTGATGGGGAAGCCATAGCACCCAGAAGTGCCACAAATTTATTATATTCAGCTGAACAAGGAGGCAGGGTTCTCATACACAGCTGAGCAAGGAGGCGGGGTTATCTATATTGCTGGTTGTGAGCCCAGCCTGAGGGAGGTGCATCTCTCCAGCCCTCAGGGTTGTTTTACACAGCTGAAATGGAGGCAGGTTTAGCTAATCTTGGTAGGAGCAGTCTCTGTAACGGAGCAGTCTTCAAGTGTTAAACAGGCTAGGGGGGGAATCTATGATGAATATTTTCTGCACACACCTTCGACATTCACACTGGGACCAGGTGGGAGGGCTTCGCCGTTTCCTGTGGCATTCTACAGTATTGAGGTGACGTGACCGTGCCTATGTCATAGGCACACATTCACTCAGGACTTCTCTCACTCCCTACAAAGACCTTATTTAAAAAGGAGAGAGAGAGAGAGAGAATGAAGAAGGAAGGAAAGGAAAGAGAGAGAGGAAGGAAGAAAGGAAGGAAGGGAGGGAAGGGAGGAGGAAGAGAGTGAGGAAGGGAGGGACCAAGAAAAGACACCAGATACAGAAAGCAAAAAAGATGTAGGACACAGAAAGTATGGCTGATCACATTTCTGATCTCTTTTTTCCCTGCCTCATCATAGCCCAATTATACATCCTTCTGTTGGCCTTGACCTTATGACTTGCATTAGCTAATTAGAATTCCCAGCTGTGAAGTGACCTGAACTTGAAACAATTGCATAGTTGGGGTTGCTTTGCTTCCCCTCACCCCCATGAAAACAATATGCCTAAGCCACTTGCTGATCCAAGAGGAATGAGAGACATGTAGTGCAGACCTGGACTACACCTGCAGCCTGAAGCCAAGACCTAAGAGGTCCGCCTTGCTCCCTGGACCCCAGCTGGACAGACAGTTCAGCATCATATGCTATGTTTAGTCTTTTTCTGTAGCCCACAAGACTGGCTCTTTTCAACATGAAAGGTCAGTAGTTCCACAGAATGTGTTTCAGTGAGTCCCTCTGATTAGATTCTGGCTGTGCATCATTCACAAGCATTTTTAGGAAAGTGGAGCTGTTTTCACTGCATCTGATCAGTAGCACATGCTTCTATTTGCCCTATTGCGAATGAGATTCACTCTGAATACCTGATTAACCATACTTCATCACACTACACTATAAAGTCACGCTTTTTACCCTTGAACTGATCAGGCATCTGAGGAGAGGAATAGGTATTTGAAACCATATAAATATTGATTTATATTAGTGTGGAGTTGTGATTTTTTTTATACAAAATGTATTTATTATATGTGTATGTGTGTGTATCTGAAACTAGGTATGTGCAATCACGTGTGTAGTGCCTGCAGAGGCCAGGAGGGGGCATCAGACTATAGTTGGTACTATAGTTGCAGATAGTTGTCAGCTGCTGGATGTGGGTTCTGAGAACTGAACACTGGTCTCTACCCAAGCTACAGATTATAGACCGTTAGGCTGAAGGCATGGCTTTGAGATAGAGAATTTGCCTGTTTCATGTGAAAAAAAGCTCTGGGCTTGATTCCCAGCATTGAAAAACCAAAGTAAGGTATTAGTGGAATTACTTATTTTGATATCAAATTGTCACATATTTGGCCAATGAAAGGTGGCTGGCTTTGGTGTGGATGTTTAATATGTCTCCTTTATATTTATTTATTTATCTATTTATTTATTTATTTATTTATTTATTCATTCATTTATTTTTACCATGCCCTTGTTTCACAATAGAATGTCCCATCCCATAGTCCTTTTGTATGTTTCATTTTTCTTATAATTTATATATTATTATATAATTTATATATAATATTATGTATTTTCTTTTAATTACATATTATAGCAGTCAGTCATTTCTCCTGGGAACTATGGTTCCTGGAATTGTAAAATGATATTCAGAAGCCAAGATCTGGGAGGTAGGTGTGCCAAGTGCTATGTCCAGGCCCTCTGTGTAAAGAGCTAGCAAGCATTTACAGTTTGTCTATGTGTCTGTTTTTCTATACCTATGTGAGATTTTAAAGCCATGAGTTCTGAGGAATACTTTCAAATCCAACCCAGTTGCTACCGCTCTCCTCAACTGTGCCTTTCTCCCCTGACCTTGAGGTGTGGCTCTCATCGGTTCCCACATATTCTCTAGTTTGGTGGCTTTCCCCAGTGCTGTCAGCCTGCTGTCATCCCTCTCTCTCACCACCTCTGTCTTCCAGTACCAGGCCAAGTCCACTCCTCTGTGCCCGTGGTTCTCAACCTTCCTAACTCTTAGTTAGGAGTTAGGAACTCAACCTTCCTAGCCTTTTAGTACAGTTCCTCACGTTGTGGTGACCCCTAACCATAAAATTACTTTCACTGTGACTTCCTACCTGTAATTTTGTTACTATTATGAATCATAATGTAATTATTTGATAAACGGATGGTCTTAGGTGACTCCTGTGACAGGCAACCCGCATCTATGTGCTTATACTCTGACGCAGCAGGCCAGGCCCTCATGTAGATACCGTCCTTACTCCAGTTCCTGATAGCCACGCCTAGGCCTCTGAGCCCCATGGATACTGTCCTAAGTTACCCAGGCTCTTTCTGCCTACATGTCAGTGCTACCCCACGTCAACAGGACATTTCAGAATTTCGCAAACCTTTCAAGGTTTTGTGTCCCTGTTCCTTGCATGATGTTTCATGCCTTTGGGTTCCATTCCTCACAATGGGCAACTTTTCTATGTTGACACTCTAACTCCACTCAGGCAATGCCTCCTTCCGGACTATGGCAGCTCTCCTCTAGGACAGCAGGGGTCCTATTGCCTGTTGCCTGACTCTGTCCTGCTATTTTGGGGACCAATTAATTCAGAAAGGGATGAGAAATCAATGCAAGGGTGAGGCAGGGGTGAGCTCTGGTTGCCAAGACTAGATTGCAAGGAGGAATGTACAGAAGGGAGACCAGCTAAGGTGTCTACTTTAGATCTCCTAAAGATAATGTTGATGCCATGTGTTCATAAAATTCTCTCATAAAATACTTGGGAATTCAATCCAAGGATCATTTATTCTTCTTGCTTAGTCAAGGTCTGTGGTTGCCAATAGAAACCTATACAGATGAACGTAAATAAAAAAGATGAACTAATGAGAATTCAGCTGTATCTCTCAGAACACACAGGTCAACCTCATGAAGGGCAGGAACCAGGACCTGGAGCCTGGATAATAAGCTTCCTCCTCCTCCTCCTCCTCCTCCTCCTCTTCCTCTTCCTCGTCCTCCTCCTTTTCCTCCTCCACCTCTTCCTTCTCCTCCCTCACTTCTTTCTTCTCCTTCCCCACCCTCCACACTCTGGCCACATGGACAGTCATCAATACTGTTCCCTGCACACGAGTTCCACGTTTTCTCTTAGCAGGTCTCCTTCTTGCTTTCCCATGCATGTGGTAGAAGACGGCAATGTTCCTGTTCAAAAGATGGTAGAAACCAAGTTTCTGACCAGTTTCAAATTTCCAGAAGAGCAAATCTGAATGGCCTAGCTTGGGTCAGCAGCCTAGTTTCTACAGCCAAAGGTAGGGAGACACAGCACAAACTTGGTCCCTGGCTCCTGGGCCCTTTCTTGACAGAAATCAGGAGGTTGATGGGTTGGTCAGACACAATCAGAAAGTTCACCTTTAAAGAAACTCTCCCTGGGAAAGAGATGGCTCAGCGGCTCTTCAAGAGGACCTGAGTTTGATTCCCACCTCCCCAGGGAAGCTCACAACCATTTGTAACTCCAGTTTCAGGGGATCCAGTGCTGTTTCCTAGCCTCGTTGGGCACCAGGCATATAAGTAGTATACAGACATAAACGCAGACAGAACTCTCATAAATGGAAAATAAATAAGAACAACTTTTCTACCTATTCACCTTAAAATATATATATTTATTTATATTCTATTTTATTTTATTTATATGTGGGTGCTTTGCATGCATGTATGTCTGTGCACCACGTGCATGCCTGGTGTTCATGGGGTCCAGTACAGATAGTTGTGAACTGCCATGTGGGTGCTGAGAACTGAACTCAGATCCTTTGCAAAAGTAGCAAGTGTTTTTAACTGCTGAGCCATCTCTCCAGACCTGTTCACCTTTTAACACAAAGGATTGATTAGCTGTGAAGTACACAAATACACAGAAAGAGACAGTACAGAAACCATATCCTCAAAACTAATGCATCACATGTGAGTGGAATAAATCTCTGAAACAGTAAGAAAAAACTTAAGATGGCAGAACTATATGGCAGGAGCTTGGAGAATCACCCACACTTTTCCTAAATGGCCTGAGCCCCTCCTACCCCAGACTTAATCAGCAGCACTCAGTTCATGGGGCAGAGGCTGTGGGGGAGGAAGTGTTTGGTCACTGTAGTGGAAAAGGCAGGCCTGGCAGAGACCCTGGGCAGCAGAGTCCACTGACTCTGCAGGCACTTACTCCAGGGCCTCGGATACCACACCACTGATTTATGGCCTGTGCAGTCAGCAAAGTTAGACCTCTGTGGCTTTGTTTTTATAATACTGCTTCCCTCAAACTGGCTTTATACTTCCCTCATATAAATCTGCTAGAGAGTGGTATATGGCCCAAGAGGTCTTTCCCAGATAAGCAAGATTTTGTTGCCATCTATAAATCCTTTTGGAGTCCTCCCAACCCAGGCTCTCTTTCCTGCACTGAGGTTGACTTTATTTCCTGGAAAACCCAACCTAATCTATGCTCCAGTGGGTTTGGAACATGGGGGTGGGCTTCATCCTGGAGGCTTTTAGTATTCGCTGAGGCATCCACCCCACCCCAACTGCCTACAAAGTTTAGGTTTTGGTCACTGTCTTACTTACTGTTCTATTTTTTGCATTTGTTTGGTTTGATTTTGGTTTTGGCTTTTCAAGACAGTTTCTCTTCATAGCCCTGGCTGTCCTGGAACTCACTCTGTAGACCAGACTGGCCTCAAACTCAGAGATCATCCTGCCTCGACCTCTCCAGTGCTGGAATTAAAAGCCTGAGCCACCATGCCCAGCCAGTTACTGTTCTATTGATGTGAGGAGACACCATGATCAAGGCAACTTATAAAAGAATGCATTTAGTTAAGGGCTTGCTTACAGTTTTGGAATGTTGGTTCATGACCATTGTTGGGGAAGTTATTTCTAGTTATGCTCATATAACTTTGAAACAATTGGTTTGTACATTGCTGGGGGAAGGACTGTGTAAGCTTTGGCAGGTTATATTATCTGTAGGTGTTGGCTTTATATAAATCTGTGATTCAGATGTTTGCTTCCTCATGAGCTGCGCCTGCTCATGCAGTTCTCTGACAGAGCCATTGTGGCGAAGAGCAAAGTTACTGTGAAGGAATTATTGTGTCCCTTTCCTACATTCTCAGGCAACAAGGAGAGAACATTCCCCCTAGGCTTTGAGCTCCCCCACCGTAAAGGTGCCATAGTTAGGCTGCTAAAGGATTGTGGGAAGAAACTAAGTTACAAGATTCCTTCACTATGCAAATATGCTTGGATGAGGGGGCAGAGTTTTTGTATCAGTGGAACACCTGAGGAGCTTCTGTATCAATAAAAATGCCTGAGATCAGATGCTCAATCGAGGTTCTGTTGTCCAAGATAGTGCTTGCCATGACAGGCAGTTTCCTCTGCTGAGTTCTGGCAGGTTTTGTATCTATGAAAATGTCTCCTTGTCTTTATTGCTGAGCTCACAGTAGCTTTTGGCTACAGACCAGCAGAGGCAGGCAGGCAGGCAGGCAAGCATGGCAGGCAGTCAGAGAGCAGGCATGTGGGCAGGCATGGTGTTGGAGCAGTAGCTGAAAGTTCACATCTGATTGGAAATTTGTAGGCAGAAAAAGAGGGAGACTGGGCCTAGTGAGGGCTTTTGAATCCTCAAGGCATCCTTGTGACACACATCCTTCAGCAAGGCCATACCTCCTAATCCTTCCTAAACAGTTTAACTGGGAACCAAGCAAAAAATGAGGCGATGGGGGCCATTCTCATTCAAACCACTACAGTCGCCTGCCAAAGAATTTGCTAGGATGCACTTGCTCTAGTTAGTTCGGGCATCTCTGTGACTTGGTCAAATCATTTCATAACAAAACAGTCAGAGTCTTGTCACAACTAATTTTCCTTTTCACTTAAAATTTTGCACAGTTAGAATCATATCTGTAGTCTAAAATAAAATGCAGCCAGAACAAAGAAGGCAATGCTATGCACATTCTTGGATTTCATTCCTTTCCCACTCTTCTGTTTTAGGTTGGAAGAAAGCTTCAGCTTCGGATACAGGGGTAGGTATGGTAAAATGAGGAGATTCACTTCTTGGTGCTGAACAGAAGAGCTTTGAAGAGCTCCTAGCTCCCAGCTAAGCAGATCCACCCATAGCAAACTTCAGGAGCAATGAGCTTCCTTCAGAGGCTTATGGAAGAAGGGTTGGGGGATGGGACAAGTTCTAGGACCCTGGGATTCTCTGCTAACAATGGGGTTCATCTGATTTTCTGGCTTCTTTGATTCAGGAGCCATGGATGTTAACAAGGAAATAACAAGATGATTTACCAAAAAAAAAGGTGTTTTCTTCTGCAGAGTTCATTCTAGATCAGTACTTCTTAGAATGTGTTTCATGCAGTATCAGTCTAGTGAATGGTTGGTTCACTGGGAACCAATGTCAGGATTTGGTAATGTAGCTCAGTGGTTCAATATTTTCCCAGAATGCACAAGGCCTTGGGTTCCATCTAAAGCACTGAGAAAACAACTTTTTCTTTAAAGGAATAGACCATAAAGTTTAGGGCTGGTCACGGTGGTGCAGACTATGATCCTAGCACTCAGAAGCTGAAACAGGAGGACCATGCGTTTGAAGTCTGGACTATATAGCAACCTCAAAATCATTCTGAGATGTACAAGGAGAACATGTGGGGAGAGAAGTTGGAGTAAGAGAGAAAGGGGAGAAGGAAGAAAGGGGAGAGGCAGCGAAGAGAAAGCCTGGCAGATTGTGGAGTCCACACCTCCTTCCACTCCTCTCCCCAAGCTACCACACACACACACACACACACACGCACACACACACTGAATTTGGACCGAAAGTACAATCAAAAGGAAAGTATTACTCCTGACTGACTTCTCAGGAGTGAGAATTTGGGGTCACCAGATATTGACATATTCTGTTCACAAACCAGCACACTTAAAAAATTATGGCTATCTGTATGAATGTGGCCTCTGCATCTAAAAGAAAGGAAAACAAAGAACACAAATAATTTAAGGAATTAAATGAACAATTTTTGTTTTGTTTTGTTTTTTGAGATAGAGTTTCTCTGTGTAGTCCTGGCTATACTGAAACTTGATCTTAGACCAGGCTGGCTTCAAACTTAAGAGATTCACCTGCCTCTGGGATTAAAGGCATGGCCACTACTGCCTAGTCTTATACTTTTTATAATAAATCTAAGCTTTCTACCTACAGTGAAATTTGACCTTGATAAGTCAAACATCAAACAAGAGTACAATAAGCCTATGGAAGAAAAAGAGTCATAATTGGATGATTTCTCTCAATCCAACAGCGTCTACCACAGACTTCTTTTATTGGCCCAGCTCCTTTGGATCTGGCTGATGATATTTATTCTTTAAGATTGAGTTTTCCTGTCCACAGATCAAATATGTCATCCAGAAAGGCTCTGGATTTTTTGCACACTTGTTCTCAAGCCTACACACACACAAACAAAAAACAAACAAAAGCACCACACACACACTCCTGCAACCCTGGAGACCCCAGATGTTAATCATGGAATTTTCCTCCTTTATTTTCACTGAGTCTCCATTAACCAAAACCAAGATTCTGTTGTCAATCCTGCATGTCAGAGTAAGACACTAGCCTGCCAGCGAGAGAGTTGAAAAGGAAGCTGTGAAGAATGGTTTCAGAACCCTGGCAAATATTGACCCAAGGGCATAAAAGGAAGAGATTAAGTTAGAGACTACAGTTCCTCGGGAGAAAATTGAGTTCCGCATCTCTCACAGCTGCTGGTTATTAAGACATAGCTACAAAGCTGATTGAGAGGAAGGAAAGGAGGAACTGGCCCTTTCCTACCCAAAGGATTGCGGGAGAAGAGCAAGTGTCAGAAGAATCCAGACTAGAGGTAAAGACAAGAGTCTCAGGGCAGAAAGCAGCAGGTAGGCCAGGCAAGGAAAACATGGTGCAGAGAGACTGTGGTGTAGAAAGATTCCAGCCCAGCAGACGCCCAAGGAGTGAGGTTTCCGGAGAAGGCCTTGGTGACTTCCGTCAGTACTGGCTTGGTGGACATGTGGAGTTAAAAGCAGATGGCAGCCGCTCCTGCCCACTCTGCGAGGGAAGTTGTGGTAGAGGTCAACTGAGCCAAAAGGAATGGACTTCATATCTGCAGAAGGTGTGGCGGTTGCCAGGGTGGACCATGGACAGACTGGTGATACCACCCAGCTCTCACCCAAGGCAGTGCCTCCCCTACATACTGTTCCTGGGGGAGGAAAGGCTGAGTTCTGTCTCAAGGGTGGTTGAAAAGCAGACCTTTTTGGCAGTTGCAGTTGCTAGCTGTGTTTGCTCTTCCTGCTTCTCAGCAAGTAGGATCCGGCTGGGATTTCTATTCTTACTGACTGCAATGTGGAAGCTCCCTCTGCTCATCTGAGAAAGCCTGAACAAAATCTCATGGCCCTGTTACCAACTCATGGGATATTGCTTTCTATGAAACCATGATGCTACCTCAGGACAGAACACAGTGAGCTAACCTATCTACCAGAATGAAACAGAGTAGCCCACAATAAACCATTGCTTCTATAAATAGTGAATTGCTTATTTTAATAGGATGTTTTTATTCTGTAACAAATTGTCAAGGGATGGGTCAGTGGCTTCCCACTTCCAGGCGGGTGGGTGTCTTAGTAAGGGTTACTATTGCTGTGAAGAAACACCATGACCAAAAGCAAGTTGGGAAGGAAAGGGTTTATTTGGCTTACACTTATGTAGTCCATCACCGAAGGAAGTCAGGACAGGAACTCAAGTGGGGCAGGAACCTGGAGGCAGGAGCTGATGCAGAGGCCATGGAGGGGTGCTCCTTACTGGCTTGCTCCTCATGGTTTGCTCGGACTGTTTTCTTACAGAACCCAGGACCACCTGCCTGCCTAGGGACAGCACCACCCACAGTGAGCTGGGCCCTCACCCATCAATCACTAATTGAGAAAATAAATGCCTTACAGCCGGATCTTATGGGGGCATTTTTCTCAATTGAGGTTCCCTCCTTTCAGATAATTCTAGCTTGTGTCAAGTTGACATAAAACTATCCATCACAGTGGGCCTTGGTTTTCCTCAGTGCTTACAGTCTGGCTATTGAAACCAAGAGGTCCTGGGTATGAATGTGTTTTTTCTACTACACCCCAACTTGTGAGCTTGAGCTGTGAACTTGCTCTCTCTCTGAGGCCAAGTGCTCTACCGTAGAGTAGGGCTTGGTGCTACTGAAGGGGCTCTGGGGAGAGCAGAGGGGAGCTTAGGAAGCAGCTGGTACTGGCTCCAGACACAAGAGCGATCAGAGGGCCTGTCAGTACATAAGGACTGTTACTGTGACCACCCCACTCCCTTCTTGTCGCTGCACTGTAAGACACGTGACTGCAGAGTGAATTAGAACAAACAAAAGACAAAGTAGAACATCTGTGTCTAAGGTCACCTTCATGGTGCAAGCGCCACACTGTTAGAGGGACACCAGGCAGGACCTGTGCTCCTTCGGGACCATGCTGAGCTGTGCTTTTGCACTGCTGTCTTTATATGCCTAGAGCCCAGCCCGAGGCCTGGAGCACAGTGGGCTCCCTGAGTACCTCCCTGAGCTCTGTGAGCCTCCCCAGTGGTTCCTCACTTCTGTTCACAAGGTTTCCTGGCATCTTCTTTCAGAGGTATCTTCAGATTCGGAGTCATCAGCACATGGCAGTGACGAGTCTTCGACTTTATTTTTGGAAGCTGTTGGGCATTTGGATCCCAGACAGGAAGGGGGGAAAAACAGCCAAAGAGAATGTATCAAATAATGCTGAGTGAGACCATTTTTGGTCAGAAGTGCTAGGGAGCATCCCAGGCCCTGTGAACGGAGGGGTCCGGCAGGAGTGAACGCCGAAGTGCGTATAGATTCCTAGAACTGGTAACCACTCATCTGCAGTCACCACACCAGCTGACAGGGATGCTTCCCTAACTTCAAGGGCCTTTCCGTCACTCTGGAGCTGGAGTTACAGACTGTTGTGAGCCACCATGTGAGCTGGGAATTGAACCCAGATCCTCCGGAAGAGCAGTCAGTGCTCATAACCGCTGAGCCATCTTTCTAGCCCCTTAATCACTTTCTTTTAAAGAACAAAAGAAGAAACGATAACTAAGTGCTGTGTGTGTTATGCAGGGTCTTCTGTGCACAGCCGTGGGCTCTCAGATGGACACTTTGGATGCTCAGAAAGGCCTATTCTGGTGTAACTGGGGGACGGGGGTACCCGTGCCCCTGTATTTTCCATATAGCATTTTATGTCTTTCACGTTTTGACTATTTGTGTGCTATAGTCTATTAAATTATTAACAGCAACAACACAGGAAACTCAGGAGGAAACAGCAACATTCCTTTCCTGTATAATAAATATTTAACCTGAGTTTTCACTTAAAAAAAAAGAGTAAGCCATAAAAGGATTAGCAGGAGGTTAATGATCCCATTGGGCCTATTAGCACATCCAGGGCTGTTCCCCAGCCTGGCAAGGAGGTACATTTTGTATCCCCAAATTATATAGGATTGAGGTTGACAAAAATATATACCTTGACTTAAGCCCTCGTGGATAATTTGCAATACTTTGTTTTACAAATATTGTAATAATCCTGGAAATTAAATTTCCAAAGGAATCCCTCATGTTACCTGGACCCAGTCTCCTCCCCCCTTGACTGCCTGGCCACCACTCAGACATCTCCCCTTGATGCCAACAGAGAAGAAGAAGCATGTGCACCAAGGAGCAGCCAGGGACAGCGCCCATGGTACCCCTAGAGTCCATGCTCTGCCTTTAGGAAAAGGTTTCCAGGGGCCTTTCTGCCTCCCCTTTCAAGCGAAGCTCCAAAACAGAGCAGGGAAAAGTGAAAGGGGAACATTCTGTTTAAGCCAGTCACTGTGTCAGATTTCCGGGGCCAGACATCTTGGAACAAGGAAGTAAAAATGACCCAAGGGAGCCAATGGGTCTTGGAGACGTGTTCTGGGAAACAGAGCTAGATCCAGGCACTCTCCTCAGCTGGGCTCAACCCAGAGAAGGAGGGATTCAGGTGCCACTGGCCTCTTCCTTCTCAGAGGGCTGGGTGAGGGGACTGAAGGGCTGGGTCCGGGGCTGACCAGGGGTCCTGAAGGCCCCCCCGAGTCCACTCATTTTCCACTCCCAGACAACCTGACACATGAGCCAATAACATTGCATTTTCTTTCCATGCATAAGCCAGAGTGTGCAATGGCCTTCCTATATCTTACAAGCAGAACAGTCCCTGTTTAAGGTGAGTGTGGTGACAAATACTTGGGAGACTGAGGCAGGAGGACTGCAAGGCTGAGCGGACCTGGTCTAGACTATGTAAGACACTGGCACCTCAAAACTCCTCCAGGAAGGCCTTGTCTGACATGTTCATGTGGGAGGAGTAGGAGGCTGAAGCTTGGACCCAAAGCTTTTCAAGGGGTCTGACCTCAGCCAGCAAGTGTCTGAATGGAGCCTGGGCAGATCCATCTGGCTCACCAGGACCTGTGCCTACTCACTGCCCTTCTCTTGAAGAAGTAGGATTAAGAGATGGGAAAACCTGAAATGAGTATTAAACAGCTGCTTGTCTCCTTAATCTTACCACCAACTGCGTATACCTTCCTTTATGACAGTAGTTCTCTGATGGGCATTGGCGGCACACGCCTTTGGTTCCAGCACTTGAGGGGCAGAGGCAGGCAGATCTCTGGGTTCAAGGCCTACATAAGGTCTACATAAGGAGTTCCAGGACAGCCATGGTTACACAGAGAAACCTTGTCTCAAAGAAAACAAAAACAAAAACCAAAGCAAAACAAGACAGGGTTCTCAACCTTCCTAATGCAGTTCCTCACATTGTGGTGAGCCTCAACCATGAAATTATTTTCATTGCTACTTTCTAACTGTATTTTGCTACTATTATGAATCATAATGTAAATATCTGATATGCAGATGGCCTTAGGTAACCCCTATAAAAGGGTTGTTTGACCCTCAAAGGAGTCTCAACCCACTGGTCGAGAACCACACTGCCTTAAGAGGTTTTGCTAGCCCAGCCCCTGGCCTCACAGTGCCAAGCTGCCTCACAATTCCAAGAAAGCACAGAATCTTCTCTGGTTGGAATTTCAGGGCACACTAGGCAGACATGCCTGGGTGAGTCAGTAAAGAGCCAGGGACAGTGGTGGCTTAATGATTTGCTCATCACACTCTGAAACCCTCTACTTAGGCAGATCATAGCAGTAGAGCTGTCTGCAGACGCCCTGAATCGAGACCTCAAGTTGGGATGTTTTCATCCTCTTTAACCCCCTCCAACCCCAACACACACACACACACACACACACACACACACACACACACACACTCTTACCACATTGTTCCTTGGCTAGCACAGGAAATATATGGACTTATCCACAGAATGAATTCTCAGTGTAAAGAATAATAAATCATATAAAGATACTCCATCACTACCATAGTGACAAGATACAATTATTCATCTATCAGTTGACAAAGATGGAAACATCTGGAAATGTCCAACCCTGGTGAGGGTGTGGAAGAAGGAACACACGTGGATCTGTCTTATGTAAGCAAGCATGTATGGCTATAGCTTTGTAGAAGGAAGTTTGACAGTGACTGGCTGGTTCTCCACATGCATACCTTATAAGTTGCTTTCAGAAGTTAACCTACAAAGCCACTCCCATCTAGTCATAGGGCATATGAAGAACAACGCCAGACACTGTATACACATTTATGTATTTGTGGCATCTAGTCTCAAAACCCAGCCCCCAGGCATTCACCTCTCTCAGCTCCCACACATATGCTGTCCCTCATATCAAGAGACAGAGCTTGAATCCCAGCCCCTGAGAGTCTGGTCTGGACTTGTAACTGGCTTTGATCACAAGCTATGGCAGAGCTTACGTTCTGGAACCTAGTCCCTTGCTGTGAGAAACCCAAACCACAAGGAGAGACTGGTGATATGTGAGCGGATCCTCCTGGTGACAGACCCACCTAACTACCAGCAGGCACTAAGTGCCAGCTATGTGAGTAAGGACATTTGGGAGGTTTCACTTTTACCAGCATCACAGGACAGAGGAACCATTCAGGCATCCCACAGAAACATGAGAAATAAGAAGTTACTGCTTGAGGCTGGAGAGATGGCTCAGCCCTTAAGAGCACTGGCTTGTAGCTGCACACCTACTGTGATGGCTCAGCAAGGAGGACAAGGAGGCATAATCATAGGTGCAAACCCTGCCAGACCTCAGCAGAGGGAACCACTGCCATGGCAAGTGCCATCCTGGACAGTGCAACCCTGAGCATCCCAGCTCAGGTGTTTTTATTGGTACAGGTGTTCTACAGATAGCAAGTGCAGATCTAAGCAATCAAACATCCCCACAGAAATCCAACACCTGCAGACAATACAAACGCCAAGACCTAGGCAGCCCTTCTCCCAACAGTGAACAAAACAATTACTTTATACATAACTAAAAATAAACTTCCACAACACTGGCTGCTTTTCTAGAGGAACTGGGTTCAGTTCCCAGCACCCTAGCAGCTCACAACTGTCTGTGACTCCAGCTCCAGGGGGTCCGACACCCTCGCACAGACGCACATGCAGGCAGACACCAATGCCCATGAAATAAAACTAAAAATAATAAGAATACTTGTGGGGCTGGAGAGTTGGCTCAGTGGCTAGGAGCACTTGTTCTTGCCAAGAGCCCAGGTTTGATCCTCAGTACTCACGTGGAGGCTCACTACCTCCTTGGGCACCAGGCATACATGTGATGCACAGACATACATGGAAGCAGAATACTCATACACACAAAATAAAAAATAAATCTAAAAAAAACCAAGAAACTGGGTGGTGGTGGTCGTGGCGGTGCACACCTTTAATCCCAGTGCTCAGGAGGCAGAGGCAGGCGGATCTCTGTGAGTTCAAGGCCAGCCTGGTCTACAGAGTGAGTTCCAGGACAGCCAGAGTTACAACAGAGAAACCCTGTCTCGAAAAAACAAAAAAAGTAAAATGATTGGGCTGGCATGGTGGCTCAGTGGGGAAAGGTACTTGCTACCAAGACTATTTGGCTTGTTTGTTTTCTGAGACAGGGTCTCACTGTGTAGATTTGGTTGGTCTGAGACTTGCTTTATGTAGACCAGGCTCGCCTATAACTCACAGAAATCCACCTGTCTTAAAGGTGTACATCACTATGCCTGACCTGACTACTGAATTCCTTCCTCAGGACCCATGTGGCAGAAGGAGAGAAGTGACTTCTGCAAGTTGTCCTCTGACCTCCACACAATGTGCTGTGGAGCCTACATATGCGTGTATGTTAGTGCACACACACACACACACACACACACACACACCGAGAGAGAGAGAGAGAGAGAGAGAGAGAGAGAGAGAACAAATAAAAATTTTAAAATGTTAACGAATTTATTTATTTTTATTCTGCGTGTATGAGTGTTTACCTGCAGGAATGTATGAGCACCACAGGTGTGCCTAGTACCTATGGAAACCCAGAAGAGAACGTCAGATGCCCTTGAACTGGAGTTACTGATGTTTGTGAGCTGACATGTGGGTCTTGGACCTAACCCTCTGTAAGAGCAGAAAGTGCTCTTAATTGTTGATCCATCTCTTCAGCCCCCACTTTTAAAAAAATCAGGTAAATGACACACACCTAACCATCAAAAGTAGAGAGAAAAATAGGACCCATCTGTCATTCCTGGACATGTACCTAGAGAATGCCAAACTCAACCACAGAGATATTTGCATCCTCTTATTTACTGCTGCTATTACTCACTATAGCAAAGAAATGGAACCAACCTTGTTGTCCATCGAGAGGTTAATGGATGATGAAAACCTAGTACATATATAAACTGGAATACTATTGAGCTCTAAAGAAAAATGAAACCACAAAATTTTCAAGAAAATGACGAGCTTAGAATGTATTAATACTTGAGTAAGATTACACAATTTCAGAAAGAAAAATCCCTGAGCGTTTTTCCTCACGTGGATCCAAGCCTATAATATAATGTAAACAAATGTACAGGTGGCACAGGATAACAAGCACAAAGGAGAACAAGAAAGAGTTGATAAGGAAGGATGAGATCCAGGCAATGGCCATATGCATCCTGAGAGAAGACATGCAGCTAATTGTCTGTCTGGTTTTAACTTTGCCACTGATTTTTCTCTCTGTGTGTGGTGAGTGAGTGCATAAAAACAATTGAGAGTGAAAGTAAAAATCCAAAGTGAAGCTCCACAGCTGCAGAATGGCTCTTCTAACTGGATAGAAGTTCCTGGAGACTGAGTCTGCCTAGTCTTGTTGAGGTTTTCTTTTTTTTTTTCAAGTTCTTTTAAAAATTATATTTAAAATTTATTTATTTTATGTATATGAGTGTTTTGCCTGTGCGTATGTACATGGATCACATGTGTGCTTGTTGCCCTTGGATGTCAGAAGAGAATGTCAGATTTCCTAGAACTGGAGTTATGAATGGTTGTGAGCCACCGTGTGGATGCTGGGAGTCAAACCCAAATACTCTGGAAGTACAACAAGCGCTCTAAACCACTGAGCCATTGCTTCAGCCCACAAATACTTTACAATGAAGTTTTAGTAATAAAAAATACTTCCTCTTCCCCAGACTCCAATGCTGATATTGAGCCCAGAGTCCTGCGTATATTAGACAGGTGCTCTGGTCTAGACTGGTCTATACTCAAACTTTACATTTCTACTTCTTTTTATTTATTTACTTATTGAAATAAGGTATTACCTTTAATACCTTTAATTACAAGGTATTAGCTTTAATCTCAGCACTTGGGAAGCAGAGGCAGGCAGATCTCTGTGAATGTGAGACCAGCTTGGTATAAATAGTGAGATTTTGTTCAAATATGCCCTGTCTGGCTTGGAATTTATTATGGAGACCAAGCTAGCTTCAGAGTCATGTCTATTCTCATGTCTCTGCCTCTTGAGTTGCTGGGATTACGTCTGCCACCATGTCTGGCTTGTACTGATTTTTACTTTTTTGGACAGATTCTCACTATTTAGATCAGGCTGGCCTCAAACTCAGAGATCTGTCTGGCTCTGCTTCCCAAGTGCTGAGATTAAAGGTGTGTGTGACTACATTCCACTCTACAGTTACCTTTTAAAAATATGTTACAGATAGTTTCCAGGTACTTTTGTGTCCGTGGCTCATTATCTTGTCTATGAGACATAGTTTTACTATGTATCCCTTGAATGGCCCAAAACTGCATGTAGACTGAGCTGGCCTCCTCTTTCTGCCTCTAGAGCGCTGGAATTACACACGCATGCACACACACGCACACACATTTCTGAATTTTATAATCTAATGAAGATGGAGGATGGATCCTAAGCCTTTTCACTCTGGTCCCTGATGTCCTGAGAGCATAGGGCAGATGGGTTTCTGCAAGCCCTCCACTAATGGGCCCTTCAGTAAGCCACATCGTCTGCGGACTGTTTCTAGTTCTTACAACGACCTAGCCAAGCGGACTTTATTTTTTCCTATTGTAGAAATGCAACTGTTTAGGTTCAGAATGGACTGATAACTTTCCAAGTATCACGCATCTGAGTGGTGGGAACAGTCAGCTTCTATGACCCCCCACTCCCACCCCTTCACACACAATACATCCCTGCCAGGGGCCTGGAGGAGCTGATGAGGGAGGAATTTGCACGTGTATGAGGAAGCTCTGAGAACAGAATCTGCTGACCAGGTGTGCTGCCACAGAAAATGACAGCATCTTGTCTCATTCACCATTGAACAAGCCTAAGGGCCAGGTGTTGTTCATGCTGGGTCTCCAGTCCCTTGGGAGGAAAATTCTTGCCCTATTGGAGCTCATGATATAAGCCAGGGGGCAGATACGAAACAAATAGAGACCACATGATGTGAGTGCAGAGATGAAGGCTAAAAGAAGAAATTCAAAAGGCTGAGGTGTAGCTCAGTAGAGGGCTTACTTAGCATGCAGGAAGCCCTGGGTTTGATCTTTATCACATCAGTCAGGAGTGGTGGGTGATACATGCCTGTAATCTCTTGACTCGGGAGGCAGAGGCAAGAAGATCAGAAGTTCAAAGTCATCTTCTGCTGAATATCTAGTTTGAGAGCAGCCTGGGTCACATGAGAGCCTCTCTCAAAATAATAAAAAGGGGTCTACAGAGATGCCTCACTGGTTGTTAGGGGCACAAGAGCTGCTTTTCTAGAGGACTCGGGTTCAGTTCCCATTTGTGTGGCTCGAGATTGTCTGAACTCCAGTTGCAGGAAACCTAAGTCCTCTCTAGTTTCTGTGGGCACCAGGCATGAAAGCAGTGAGCAGATATGCAGACAAAACATCCCCCACACAACAGCAATGATAATAATAATAATAATAATAATAATAATAATAATAAATACAATGATGATGATGATGATGATGATGATTGTAAATCCCAAATCTGGTCAAGAATAAGACCACAATTGAGCCAAAGTTGAACCAAGCAAGCTTTAATTAAACTAATTAAATACTGGCCAGGAAGATGGACTCTGACCAGGTCCATTCTGAGATACACATGGAGTGAACCTATCACTTCCAGAGTTCCCACAAAATGGCCCGAATCACGTGGTACAGGTGCTTTAAAAGGCAGAACCCGTAAGGCTATGTACTTTCCACCAGATCCAGTCAGTGGCAAGCATCAATCCTGACATACATCCTGTCTGGGTTATCTCCTGCTTACAAGTGACCAAGTACATCCGGTGCATTTGGAGCCCATCTGGTGCAGTAGGCTCAACTAAATGAGACCTAGATACTCCCTATCCAACATTCCAAGAGGTTCTGTCCTTGGGCAAGGGAGATTCAGCACTCCAGGAAGTTATGTCCTTGTTTCATAGATCTCCTAGGCAGAGTAACAAAAATTTAAAGCATAACTTTTACTCTTACATCAGCATCATCATCATCATCATAAATCTAGACTGAGCTAGCCTCTTTTCTCTGGAGTATAAACTTATTATTATTGTTGTTCTTGTTACTATTATTATTAATTATTATTATTATTATGCTTCGATTTCCTTGTCTGTGAAATAGGATAACAACAATGTCAACTTCATGAGAGTCTTGTGCTGAGCGGATAAAATCATTCCCGTGAGATGCTTAGAGCACAGTGAATACCAATAAATGGGGATGGTGTGCTAAACCCTGTCTGCACAGGCTGTCATAAAAGGTTTTTAAAGGTTGCACAGCAAACACATATTAGCTGACTATAAGCTGGGCCAGAGCAGTCAAGAGGACTTGCCTTCTAGGGCATATATCAGGAACCTCACTGAAATTGGAACAGGCTCCGTTGGCAAAGTCCTCACCCTGCCCTGAAGGCTCTGCAGTGTCCCCACACCAGACAGGTACTCCTGCTAACATGGTTAGCTGGCTCTTATCTCAGGGAGGAGCTGGGCCTCCCACGCCTGGCCAGTTCAGCTGACCACAGGGAAAGCAGCAGGAACAAGCCTGTTGCTGCCCCCAGCAGGAGGGTGGATGGCAGCCTGGGACATCTCAAGAAAGCCACAGAGTGGGTTATTTGTTACAAGGTGAGGAGGAAGCTGTAAGTGGTCCTCTGTCCTCCATTAACAGCAGGCTGGAGTCAGGCTGGAGCCGCAGGCTTCACAGTCAGCCTTGTTTTTAAACACACATGGCCAGCTCAGGCCTTTTAACCCGAAACACCCCAGGGTTCCCACAGGAAGAAAACAGTAGTCTTTGGTCTACAGACTCCACAGCTGGGGTATAGCTTAGGGCATTTCTTTTCAGCTCAGAAACAAACAGAAGATAAGAATATTGTGATTAAAAAAAAAAAAAAAAGAACTGTACTTTAAAAATGGATTATTCCAAGTCAGGTTCTGGCTACTTATAATTAGATTTACACTGGACTCGTTATTGTACATACGCAAAGCTAAGAGCAAATAAAAATAGATTATTCTTGTCTGCAGAAAAATATAAATTATTTTTTCTATCCATACCCTTTTGGAGTATCTTTCCCCCTCTGCCCCAAGCCCTTCTCACCACTGAAAATCGCCTACAGGTTCTTGAAGGTTTGAGCCTGTGACCTGTGTACAAGGCATAGAACCCGTTCTTTGAAAGTTGTACACCCCACAACACACTGACCTGTGGGCTTTTTTAAAATTAATTAATTTTTAAATTTTATGTGAATTTTATGTGCGAGAGTGTCAGATTCCCTGGAACTGGTGTTACAGACAGTTGTGAGCTGCCATGGGGGTGCTGGGAAGTGAACCTGGGTCCTCTGGAAGAGCAGTTAGTGCTCTTAACGACTGAGCCATCTCTCCAGTCCCAACTTGTGGATTTTTAGAAATTGTCAGTCTATGGCTGATTTGATCTCATTTGGAACAAGAGGAAAACCTCCCAGGGGAACGCCTGGCTGGAAGTCAGCAGACTGAGACTAGTCTCTGCCTTTGAGCAGATACCTGGGTAGTGTTGAGTCTCCTCTCTGACAGGGATGTACAGTGGGGCCTCTATGGCCCAGCAAGAGTCCATCACCTCAAATGTACCCACAGACAGGTGACTGGCGCTAACATCCTCTTTAGGAAACTTGGCTCAAGGCCTGTCAGCTTTTAGACTCCCCCAGGGATCTGCAGGGCCCTGTCAATGAGCAGGGGCAGCAGGGCTGAGGCTAGTTCAGGCAGGTTTGTATCTCTGAAACCTTAAAGAAAAGGAAACTTGCAGCCACACCTGGTGAGGGACAAGCAAAGGGGCATCTGAGGGGGTTTTCATTCCCAGAGTGTTTAGAGCCTTTCCGAATTGGGGTTCTGTGCTACTGTCTCCCAGCCTTCTCTCCTCTACAGGAATCCTCCCCAAACCCTGCAGAAAGGAGCATGAGGGGACAAAGTAACTTCTGTTGAGGCAGGAGGATGAGAATCCACAGCAGCCAGTCAGGTTCAATGGGGACTGGCCAGCTTCTAAACACGAGTCTGATTACGAACAGACACAGTCCCAACCCTACACACGGTCCACATGCATAAACTGGAAAAAAATGTCAAATTAAATATGAAACAGGAAAGAGAGATAAAGTGCTATGCACACAAACTCACACACTCTTCTAGTTAGCATGGGGAAGAGGGCCAGGGGTGGTGATTTTTAATTAGAAAAGAGGGAACTAAGAGCCTCCCAAGCCCAAGGCACAGAGCAGCTTAACTCTTGCCATTCCAGGGTTGGTCCTTTGCAGTAATGGCTTTGCTGCCAGAGACAACACGGGTGTGTGTGTGTGTGTGTGTGTGTGTGTGTGTGTGTGTATCTAATTTTAGAAGTTTTGGGTGTGTGGTGTTTATACAGTGTATGTGCTCATATATGAGCACACACACATGTGGGAGTCAGAAGAGTACATGTCTACCTCTACTGTTCTCCATCTTAATGTCTGAGAAGGAAGCTCAGCCTTTTGGGCTAGGTGGGCCATCCAACAGGCTCACAGTGTTCTCCTGTCTCTGCCTTCCACTGTTACAGGCACACACGGCTACGGCCATGCTGTGGAGTTGAACTCAAGTCTCTTGCTTTCACATAGCAGGTGTTCTTACTCACGGAGTCATCTTCTCATTTCTAAGCCTTATTAACTGAAGAATCATTAGGAAAGGGGTGGGAAGAAGACTGGAGAAGAGGGAAGGGGAGGAGAGTAGAGGGGAAAAGAGGGGATGTGATGGGAGGGGTGGAGCCATGTCTCTCAAAGCCTGACAAAGATGGGTTCCACGCCCAGGCCTCTGGATTCACCGGCATGTGACTATGTACTCACCTCTTAATCTCATTTTCCTAGTTGGTGGAAGGAGAGGGTGTGGACTGGACAAGGTTATAGTCAGGGTTAGGAGAGAGAAGAGAATGCACGAGAGAGGATGATCTATTCCACACTCAAGCTTCCAGAAGTGATGGCCACTCCCTGCCTCTGTTAAATTAGCTTCATCATTACCTAGTCCATTCCTTAGGATGTCTGAGATGGTCATTTCCTCTAGGGAACTTCTCCTGTCCATATTGATTTTGGAGTGTGGGGTTGGTGAGAGGAAGTTGTCACTGGCCCTTCCTTGAACACATTGACACCCCCACACCGTGTGGCACCCTAGACAGGAGAGTTCAGCTGCTGTCCTCCAGGGGAATAAGGACCTCCTGCAACCAGGACCTCCTCCCCTGCTCCCCTGACTTTCTACCCGGCCCAACACTTCTCTGACTCTATCTTAATCTGCTGCTGGGGTAGTTCAGCAACAGGTCCAGGTATTTGATTTGCCAAGTCTGCATGGGAAGGACAAGCAGGGAAAAAACAGGCCTGATTCTTTCTAAAACGGAAATCAATCATTTTAGAGATTCTTGTTATGACCCTGAAAGTGATCTTCGAATCTCATTTAAACAGCTCGTGCATAGCACCGTGGGAGGGACATAGTAGGTATGCTATAAATATCTGTTAAGTTCCTAAAGGGATAGATGTGATTGGGTCGTACAGTGGGTACTCTCAGGCAGCCATGCTGAGATAGACACAAAGCAGTCCTTCTTCCCGCCACAAAGTTTCCATCTGTAGGGACCCTGGAGAGCGGTTTAATGGTGTCTTCCAAAAACATCTCTGATATCACAAAATTCATTTGGGAAAGAAGTTTTTGCTTTGTTCTCTTCACCGCAACATTTTTACCGACAGAACCGGACACACAGCAGCCTGTAATAAATGAGTGTAGAGTAAAAGGTGATCAATAACTGCATTTACTGATGCCAAGAGCCACACTGCTTACTGATACAATTGTCTGAGGGAGACGGCAATGCCCCAAGCCAGGCAGCCGTGCATGTTTCCTTCCACCGGCTGCTTGTCCCAGATAGGATCTTCGTAAATGGGATCATAAGAGCAGACCTGGCCTGGGAGCATAGCGTGCTGGTCACTCCAGGGACTTTAAGGAGTACAGTAGTGTAGCAATAGGACCAATAATGGACACTCAGCGTTTATATGGCAGACACCACGCTGGCTGACTTACATCTGCTATAGCTATCGGGGGTGGGGAGGACTAAGATCTTGCTGTGTCATCCAAGCTGTACTCAAACACCCATGCTCAAACACTTTTTCCGTCTCTACCTCCGGAGTAGTTTGAACGACAGTGTTGACACAGTCTTTACTTTTTACAGTTTTATGATGTGGGTTATATTACATTATACAAAAACAAACCCTCGCTGAGAGACACGAAACAACATGCTTGAGGTCACGTGACCCCTCCATTCCAGAAAGCTTGCTACTTCTGTGCTGCTGGTCCAGTTGAACCCCCATCCATGGGCATCTGCCAGGCACTTTCCTTGGACTAGAAGGCCCAAGGACTTTCTATCTTGCCCCCTGATAAAGGCCTCCTTGTCCTTCAAAGCTTTGTTCAAAGGCTGCTCCTTTCCGGAGTCTTCCACAAGGGTAGAATCATCTCTCGCCTTAGCTCCTGTAGTTCAGGGCCCCGTGCCACACTCCCCATGCTCATAGGCAGGAATCAGGACACCTTTGTCACTGTACTTTCAGCACCTTGCAGGGTGACCAGCTTGATACCTGACAGAACCTAACTGCCCTGTAATTAGATGGCTCCCAGTAAATTATGGCTCCCAGTAAAACAGGAAAAAGTAAGCCCTCTGTCCCAGGGTATACCCATGCTGGCCTGTCTGCTCCCTGGGGAGCAGCTGATGGCCAGGAGGGGATGGAAACAGAAAGAAGAGGATCAGGGGAGACTTCAGACAGCTCTGGGCAGGAGGTCACCAGAGCAATCCAAAGCTGTCAGCTCTGGGTGGGCCTGGCCCCACAGACAGGTCTAGCAGCACCATCTCTGCCCACCTGACATTCCTCCTTTTGGACTGTCGCTCTCACTGGCTTCTTTCTGAGATGCCATCCCAGATAGTCAAATATTTCTCTCAAGGGAGCCAGGAGGTGCTTGACTTTCTGGGCCTTTTAGGGTGAGAACAGCAGGTCATCCCTCAGCAGGCCTGACGGTTCCTGTTTTCTCATCTCTCATCAGAGGCTTTGAGCAAAGAGAGGAGGTAGATGAAGGGTAAATCTTCTCACTGAAATGGCACACAACTATCCTGGCCTGGACTGAGGCAGGGGTGGAGTCCCCTTGGCTGGCAAAGTGGAGCCTCTGCTTATCCAGCAACAGAACAGACAAAAGGTTTCTAGAAGGCTCCTTGAGCTCCCCCACCCCTAGGTTCCAAGGTATTTCTGGAGACAGATCACATGTACCTACAGGCAGGGGTGGTTGTCGTTTATTGTTCAAACAGAGATCGTTGTTAAACAAAAGCAGTTACAGGCAAACCTAGGCCTGCCCCAGGCCAGCTGGGAAGTCTGGTCCTTGCACCTGTGGGGATGAGGACAGAACCTTCTCTAGAAGCCAGGATTACTCAGAGCTGAGATTCATACCTGGGGCTGCTGTTCAAACTTTCCCAGAAACAACAGTCACTTCTCGAAGAGTTTGGCAGCTTGCTTTCCTGAGGTAACATCAAGAGATGTGTGATGTCATAACTCCAGGGAGGTTTGGCCTGGTGTCCTCTGCTCTCTGCAGTGGGCAGTCTGCACATGGCATACACCATGTGGCACTTTCTGGGTAAAGCAGCTGCTAAGTGGAGAAGCAAGGATGGTACCAAAGCCTGAGTCTGCAGAGCAGCTTAGAGCACCACTCCTGAGAGGCAGCGGGGCTTTTGACTGCCTCTTCCCAGGTGGGCCAGGTCATGTACCTTACCGCTGGCCTCTGACCTCTGTATAGCCTGGGAGGCAGGGGCTGGAGGAAGAGTGAGGACTATGTTTCTCCCAGGTCAGAATGTGGGCGGGGACTCACCTCCCTCTCTCCCTTCTGGCTCTGTGGGAGGGAGGACTACTTCTTGGGGAGTAGTCTGCAGGTCAGAGAATGGGTTCAGGGCAGCAGGACTCAGGAACCTCCACCTCCATATGGCATTGGCTGAGCTGAGAAGATGGCTTCCCTGTGTAGGTTGAGGGATTGTCTGGGCGATGGTTTAGGGATATTCCTCTGTACTGTTTCTACATCTCTCTGTAACCTGCGATACCAGGAATAAGTGGCCACTGACGACCAAAAACCCTTTACCTTGCAGGTTACTGCAGAGGAGAGAGGAAGAAGCAGGGAGAGAGAGAGAGAGAGAGAGAGAGAGAGATCAGAGGACTGTATGAATCTCCAGGGAGAAAGGCTTCCTCGCTTTTTCAGCTTCACCAGGTCTATGTATCACATTGTCCATCAACCCAAGTCCTTTTAAAAAGAATTATTGAGGGGTACATGCACACAAAGCCTGAGCCAGTGTCTTCCATGATGCCCCCCTACTTTATTTTTTGAACTTGAAGCTCACTGGCTAGATTGTTTGGCCACCATGCCCCATGGATCCGTGTGCCTCCCCCAGCACTGATTATATAGGCTGTGACAGCACTTGCACAAGTGGTGGGGATCTGAGCTCAGGTCCTCATGCTCACAACACAAGCAAGCACTTTACCCTCCACACCGTAGTCCAGCACCCAAGTCCTTTTTAAACATAAAGACATGGTTTTAATCTTAAGTCAAAAATAAACAATCTGGGAAATGATTGATTTTATTATACAGGGAAAAGACACACTTAATAGATGTGAATGTGGGGTCTTTAATGGATGACTACTAAGCTTTAAAAAAAAAAAAGCGGCTGGTGGCGGCACACGCCTTTAATCCCAGCACTCAGGAGCAGAGGCAGGCAAATCTCTGAGTTTGAGGCCAGCCTGGTCTATAGAGTGAGTTCCACGAAAGCCAGAGTTGAAAACAAAACAAAACAAAACAAAAAAACAAACAACAACAATAAAGAACTCACGAGAGGGTCAAAAGAAAAATTTATTGAGAGTCTCACTTTTAAAAAAAAATTTTATTTCTTTTTATTTTATGTACATTGATATTTTGCCTTTATGTATGTCTGCATGACGGTGTTGGATCCTCTGGAACTGGAGTTCAGACAGTTGGAGCTGCCATGTCGGTGCCAGGAATTGAACCCTGGTCTTCTGGAAGAGCAGCCAGTGCTCTTAACTGCTGAGCCATCTCTCCAGCCCTCACTTTTTTTTTTTTAAATAACAAAAATGTAAACCTGCCCAGATGAGACCTACAAGAGTTAGACTGGCTAAGTAAATAATGTTTTATCCATCCAGTGGAGTAGTATCCAGTCTATAATACTGAAATAAAAAAGCTTCATAAAAATATTTATAATGCATATAAAGTCAAACAAGAAAGCATGAAATAGCATCTGTGCTGATCAGTACCGTGCAGGAATACCAAAGCCTGGGGGCAAAGATCTGAGGGAGATATTTAAAAATAAAAGCACTTATTAAATTAAGGTGCTGTGGTTATAAGGCATATTTTTTTCCTATGAAGATTTTCTTTACTATGCAATATATTTAATACATAGTTAACATAATATTGTTTCAATAGTTACATGCAAAATGGGGGGAAAATCCCAAAGTAACAAATACCTTGTTCATAGGAACCATGACAGCCTGTTTCTCCACACTCCTGTTTCATAGAACATGTTGTAAGAGAACAGCACAGTGTGCAAGATAGAACGCAGGCCTGAGTCAGGCAGAGCAGAGAGGGCCTCTACATTTCAGAGCTGCGTGGACCTGGGTGAGCTATGTAGTCACAGTGAGTTCCAGCCTCCTCACTGAATCATAGGATGATCATATCCATCTCCCGGAGGCTTTTAGGGTAACTGACCAATATACGACAGGAACCAGGGATCAGGCTGGGAGTTCAGGGTTTGTTTCCAAACATCTGTTTTGGGCTGACGTTTTCCACTCCGCTTCCTCCATGTACACATCAGCCGTCCCAAACTAAACAGTCGGATCCTCAAGGCTGCCTCCTCTGGGGTTAGCTGGGTAATAAACTAAACCCACAGATGATGCTTTGTTACTATTAGGTGAATGTTGAACTGATAACCCTTTGGCCTGTTGTTAGTCAGGGCAAAGTAAATGAAGACTGGAAAACACGTGACCATTTGGGAAGAGACTGATGAGAGCTTGTCCCTTCGTAGGCAGAGCTCCGTGAAGAATCCTGGGAGGAGAGTTCCACTCCAAGGATCCTCCCCACCCACTCCAAAAGAACAAAGACTGGGAGATCTGGGGAGGAAGGGCTCGGTGTTTAACACCCTTCCTCTCTGCTTAGATGGAAAGCTACAGAGGCTCTGCGGCTGCCATATACAAATGGCGCACCCGTGAACTTGCAAGAATGCACGTGCGCCAACGCATGTGTGGCCCTCTGGCTGGTTTCCAAAAAGCTGGGTGATCTCAGGGGAAAGTGGAGGAAATGAAGTTTCCTTCAGAGAACCTCGACCTCTCAGGCACATTCATTCTTCAGCCTCTTAAAGACCGGAGTTTCCCTGACTCCTTCCTCAGAAAACTAAGAAGCCAGCCTGTATCCCAACTTGCCAGGAGGAACTGAATTTCGGGGCAATAAGAGAGGGCCAGCTCTTCTTTACAGCCACATTCAAGATTACAGCATAGAACGGCCAACAATTAGGAGATCACTTTTTTGAAGCCCCGGTGAAATTAGATGCAAGGATAATAAAGGACTCAAACGGTGTTGCTAAATCTTGTCTTCGGTGAACTGGATATTCATGTGGTGCCAAAGCATCACCCCCCTAAACTGAGTGTGTTGATTGCAAGCAGAACAAATGACAAAAGTAATTTGACACTGACTGGATCTCCTTACTCCAGACCAATTTCTGCCCCGGACATAGTCTGAACCACAGGGGCAAACAAGATATTCCTCTTGATGGGAGGCTACAGGAAGGGTGGGGTGTGACCATGCCAGAATGTAATCAAGCCTGCAACCCTAACTTCCAGTCTCCCTGAAAGCAGGTGATGGATAGGGAGGGGTCTAACCTCACTACCAGGAGCCATGAGACCCACCCCACAGGAGCAGGCAGCCTGCCCAGTTTCTTAACAAGGCATTGTCTGATACCATATAGAAGGAGGGAAAGAGGCCAAGAATGTTCTAGAATAAAAGTATCTTAAAAGCCCTAACTACCCACAGTGATATCTGGTCCTGATTTGAATAAGTCAACCATAGGAGATATTTTGGGGACGATGGAAGAAATGCAGGTGTGGATTTGGTATCCAATGGTATTCAAGGTGTCACGTTGCGATAGAACGCTGAAGTCATTGAGGAACCCACTCTTAGACATGTACACGGAGACGTTCAGGGAAACTGCACATTGCTTGTAACGGACTTTTAGAGTTTGCCTTTTTTTTTTTAAAGATTTATTATTTTACTTTATATGCATGAGTATTTTGCCTGCATACAATATATGTGTACCACTTGTATGCTTGGTGCCAGAGATCTCCTGAAATAGGAGTTCAGACAGTTGTGAGCTGCCATGTGGGTGCTGGGAATTGAACCTGGTCCTCAAGAGGAACAGGAGGTGTTCTTAACCACTGAGTTCTCTCTCCAACCCTGGGTTTGTTTAAAAAAAAAAAAAAAACAGTTCCAGCAAAGAAGATCAAATGTTACTGATTCCAGTGGTGAATGTACAAATAGGATGTACAAAATGTACAGTGTGGTCCCTAAGGTACCCCAGGCAAAGTAATAAGAACAGGAAACTGAATAGTGGCCAGGCACAGTAGCACTGGACGGTAATCCTAACAGGAAGTAGAGTTGGGAGAATCAGGGTCCCCAGACCCACATAAAGGTGGTAGGAGAGAACAGGCTTCCAAACGTGTCCTCTGAGCTCTACACTCACATCTGCACACGCGTAGGCACACCATATTTAATAAATGAATTAAGAGACAGAAAGAAAAGCAAGACTTTTACATTTTTCCTTTGGAGGACTGGAGAGATGGCTCAGAGCTTGAGAGCACTTGCTGCACAACTATAAGGACCCGAGTTCAGATCCCAGAAGCCATGTAGTAAGCTAGAAGTGGTCTCATGTGGGCCTGTAACTCCAGGTCTGTGGGGAGTGGAGACAGGAGGATTGCTCTGAATTGCTAGCTATCAGCCTAGCTGGAAAAAAAAAAAAAAAAAAAGCAAACTTCAGGTTCAGGGAGAGACTATTTCAAAAGGATAAAGCCAAACATGATAGTGACACCCAACGTCCTCCTCTGGCCTCCATTTCTGGATATCTGTCATACACAGGTTCACAAACACCATACACATACCCAAATCAAAATTAAACAAGAGGGAGAGCAACTGAGGAAGACACTCAATATTTGCCTCTGTCTTATACACACGCACACCTTGTGTATTCAATCTCTGTTCCTGGGTTTCTTTTTATTCTATTTTAATTTCTGTGGACTTCTGTGTGTCTGTGTGAGTGTATGTCACATGTGTGTGGGTGCCTGTGGAGGCCAGAAGAGAGTATTGGATCTTGGATGCCATGGAACTGGAGTTACAGGCAGTTGTAAACCATGAGGTGAGTTCTAGGAACTGAACTCAGGTCCTCTGGAAGGGCAGGAAGTGCTCTTACCCCGAGCCATCTGTCTCGCCTCCCTTTCCTGGATTTCTGTATCATCTTGCAGAAAGGAGAAGGTGGGTTCTGGGAAGAGCCAGAATGGATATCAGAACTCTGATCCCTCTGGCCCTAAGCAGGCAGGCATTCCATATTCTGAGCACTTTATAAAGTTGAAACCCTTCAGATCCTCAGAGATCAGCACTGTTTCCCACTCTTAAGATTAGAGAAAGCCTCTGGGAGAGTAAATTACCGTTCAGAGGTGGCTCAGCATCTGGGTGGTAGCGCAAATGGAACCTCAGTTAATCAGTCCTTGAAACTAAAATTTTGTCTGTGGGGCTATAATCTTCAAAATATCTGTCACCCCAACCTGGCCACGGGACTCAGGGCTAGCTGGTCAATTTAAAAACACTAGTCACCACTGACCATAAACTTTGAATCCTGTAAGACTTGTTGGGAGCCAGAGACCAAAACCACATTTCTGGCATAAAAGCACGCACCACCCCTCCTGAAAACACTAAGGCAGAGGCACTCAATGGAGGTGACATCCTGGCTGCAGGTTCCAGTCACCCTGGGTTCTCTTCAGCGGCTCCACTCACTGCAACAACTGGGTCCTCTCCCTGTCACTGACCACCACATCCCGCAGCTCAGTTTCGTTGTTCCTGGATTGAGTCTGGAGATATATGGTTTATGATATACAGAGAGGCCTCCTGCCTTCTCTGAGTGGAACTTGAAGACCCATCACGTGGTGGTCCTCTTCTCTCCACTGTCCTTCGAACACCCCAATCACACCTGAGTGGTGTGCACTAACTGAACTGTGTCCTCCCAAAATTCTTAAGTGAAAGCTGTAGCCACCTGGAGTGACTGAATTTGGGGACAGTGCCCTGTGAAGAGGTAACAGGTTTAATGGTGTACTCACTGCGACACACTTATAAAAAGAGCTCGCTTGCTTTTTGACAAGCAAGGACACTAACAAGCAAGAAGCAAAGACCTCACCAGGAACCAGCTGAACACCTTGAACTTCCCAGCCTCCTGAGCTGTGAGAAAATGACTTTGTGTTGCTTAAACCACACTGGTGTGGTGTGTTGCAACCGCCCTACCCGTCTAATAAAAGAGCAGCATGGTCTAAAAGTTTGAAGAAACACTTTCCCACGAGAGTGTGCTTGTCTGTCTGGCTATCTGCACGTGCAGGCACTGAGGAGCCCGGATTCCCCAGGCAGTCTGCAGAGGTCCTCGCCGCGGAACCAGGGGCAAATCTGTTGTCCCAGTCCAACGGTGGCAGGCCTTTCTTTGGCTAACAATCAGCGATCTCACCCCTAACCTTGCTCCCATTACCAAGTCCAGTCTAGGAGGGAAAGGCAGCGGAGCGCTGGCTGGGGAGGCAGAGGCAGAGGCGGGGAGGGCTGCTCTCCTTGTCGCGGTCCCAGAGCTAGCACGGGCCTGGCGGGAGTCGCTTTCCAACACGTCCCAACATGTGTTTCCAGTAACGCGGTTTGTGGCCGTTTTCTTGTTCTTATCGCTCCTCCCGTGACCTTTGCTGGTTACAGACTTACTGACTGGAGCCAGGTGGATTTGTTTGATTTCTGTTGATGGTTATTAGGAAGAGGAAGTGCCAGAAGGGATTACCTCAAGTTTAAACCTATTTCCAGCAGAGTCCCGGGGCCTTTAATTACACATCTTGGGTCTGTTTGGTAAAGAAGTGGTCAAAGATGTGCTTTTTATCTCCCTCGGGATCTCCTGCGACTGGCAGCATTCCACGTGTGCCTGGCGTGCCTGCGGACTCCAGTCGGGCTGGCAGGGGGGAGGGGAGAGGATGGTGCTCAGAGCTGGTGAGGAGCCTTTTGAAAAGCAGGGCTGGGGAGTCCTTGGCCAGACTAGGACATTTTGGGGTGGAGACAGTAGTGGAAGACTAGGAACTGCTGACCCAAAGAGAACTGGGAATTTTGTTACGGGGGTGTAGATAGGAGATGAGTGGTGGAGGTGGGGCGGGAGTGGGGGTGGGGGAAGAATACCATACTGGTCAACTGAACCACAAGGATAAGTACAGGCAGAAAGCTTAATGCCGCCAGGTTCAAAAGCCACCCCCCTCCCTGCTGGCCCCCTCCCCCTTCTTAACCATTTCTTCTTTGTAGATTAATTTCCTACCTTAGCACTGAAAGAGCAACACAAAACCCAAGGGTGGGCAATGCCCAGCCCTGGGATGGACCAGGAGACACCAAGCTGTGGAGCAGGCAAATGTCATCTTCTGCAATCAGTGCGCCTGGTCAGAGAGATCTGACACAGCTGGTCCTCAGAAAACCCTGGATTTCTCCAGGTTCCAGGGGCCGGATCCCCACACTACATGTATGTTGCTATCTTTTATTCAACTTGGCACATTATAAAGTCATTTCAGGCCCAAGACTCAGAAGTTTAACATGTAAAATGCAATGTTATTTGAGGGTTGGGACTGGCTCATAATCAGTGTTATCATTCTGATGGGGAATGTGGCCGCAGACTCATGTGTTTGACATTTGACTTCCTGCTGGTGGTCTCTTTGGAGGAGGTTGTAGACCTCCAAGACTGTAGCCCAGCTAGCTGAATGGGATGCTGGGAGTGGGAATGGAAGGTTCTGGTCTGAGATCTGTGTCAGGCCATGGCACTTCCTATGACGCTGCCTCCTGCCTCCAGGACTGACACTGGGAGCCCAAATCCTTCTTTCCTCTTTTATTTTGCTTCCTTTGGCTATTTTGTAACAATGAGGAGAAAGTCAAGGAGGGCCTTTGCACATTTTGAAATAACTGTGAAGGCAGGGAATTAAGAATTATTCTTTCCCTGTTTGTATTAAAGACAGCTGTGCAGGTCAAATGTACATACAATTTCAGATAACAGGACTCTAAATTTCTCTTTAGTTTTTGCCTAAGTGGGGATGGGATTTATTTAGGAAGGAACACTGGGTAAGAATGAAGCTAGGAACAGGCAAAATTTAGCCAGAGGTTCCTTTCATCCTAGACAGAGACCTCTTTTTGTCCAAATTCCACCTCTGGCAATACTACCTTCCCCCCCACCCCCTCCAGGATCCAATGATTTCCCTAAAGCACACAGCTAAAGCACTAAGTTTTGCCTGCTTCTGAAATATTTTTAAAAATTATTTTTTGTCCTTATTAGAGTAATTTACACAGATCCTGAAAGACACAGGCATAGTCTCCCTCAGAGGACGTGCCTCTGTGGGGTCAACCGAGTCACTGGTGAGGCTCTCTGGCCATCACCGCCACACCCCTAGCCTACTTCCTGGAAGGAAGAGGTGGGTGGCATGAATGTGATTTTAATTTGCCCTTATCTGTGTTACAATGTAGCCTTTAAAACTTGCACTGAGTTTCCCCAGGGCTGATACTAACAGCGCAGGAGTGCCAGCTGATGTTCTCACAGGGTAATACCAACCGGATGACGTGGGCACGCTAAAGGATGTCTCTATGCTATTACAGTAGCACAGTGTTGGTATGTTGCAGGATGTTCTCATTTTAGAGTTTTAACACATTAGTGGCTAGTTCATGAATGTTATTTAGGCTGAGTAATGACCAATCTAATTAGATAATTTAAATAATAACCTAATGGTATAATGATATACAAGTAGCACAAAATCCGGGAAACAGAGGCATTTTCCTTACTGTGTGCCAGCTAGGTGATTTACCAGCGTGCAAGGAAACACAAGAGTCTAGAGATGACTTTACCCCAAGAGCTGTGGGTTTGGAACCCCAGGGTCAGAGCTAGATGTTGTAGCAAAATCCTGTAATCTCAGCACCAAGGAAGCTTCGGCAAGCTTCTAGACTTGGAAGACCCTGTCTCAAACCAAACCAAACTAAACAAAATGTAGCAAAAAAAGGGTTCTGTTTGCACTGTGACTCAGGGCAAATCATCTCTTTGTCTCTCTGTATGTAAGGTCTCATGTATCCAAGGCTGGCCTCAAACTCTCTAGCTAAAGCTGATCTTGAACTCCTAGTCACCTGTCTCTCTCTCCCAAGTGCTGGGATTTCAGCTACATCACAACTCCTTAATTTCTTCTGTAAGATAAAATGTTATAAGTATTATCTCGTTTAATTATCAGAACAATCTTCTGGGGTAGAAATTTAAAGTTTTATCTTACAGCAACTGGCATATAGTAAGGACTTGGAAAGTGGGCGTAGTTATAAATATAAAAAACTAGTATTACCCTTGGTCTTAATCAAAAGGCTGAGAACAGGGGGCTGGGAGGCGGCTCAGCAGTTAAGAACACTTGTTGCTCTTGCAGGACTGGAGTTTGAGTTCCAGCACCCACATAGTGGTTCACAACTGAAGTGGGATATATAACTTATTCTCAAATATTATAAAGCTACATGTACTTCTGTGCAGTAATGTGAATTAACAGCTGCTGTATCTGACATTTAGAGCCACTGCCAGAAGCTGTTGGAGCCAGCTTCCTGGGTGTGGATTCTGGAATGCAGGAAGAATGCTAGTTTGGAGCACCAACGTTTGTCTACTCAGTGGCCCATGGATGGAGCAATTGTTGTTCAGATTTGATTTTGCCCACTGATATCTTTGTGTTGAAAGTACCTGAGTGTATTAATGCTAATGGAGGAATTTTCAGTCTCCTCTCTCAGCCTAAGCACTGGTCAAGGAATACCTTGCCCAGGATCTTGTGGCCCATAAAATGGCATCAAGTCAGCCATCTGACGTTGGGGATTGGTGCCCTGTAGAAGTTCTATTCATTAACAGTTATGACCTTTGTCATGGTGGGTGATGCTTTGCCTCAATAAAATACCTAGATGCCATGTGCTCTGGGTCAGTCTAGGAGAGGCTCAGCCCTGCTGCAGTGGCTCAGGGTTACACACTGGGATTATTTTCTGTTCCCTGAACAAACCCATCCAAGATATTAATATTTCTATCTACATACAACCATCCGTTACTCCAGTTCTAGGGGATCTGATGCCCTATTCTGACCTCTGCAGACACTAGGCATGTACAAGGTGCACTTACATACAGGCAGACAAACATTTATACAATACAAATAAAATAAATAAATCTAAAACACTTTAAAATAAATGGAAAAATCACCGTTTTAAGATTTAAAAATTTCCGTTTTAAGAACTTTTTACTTAAAAAGATAATGTGTGTGTGTGTGTCTAGGATGGACATGTGGATGTCAGAGGACAACTCCTGGGAGTTGGTTTTCTTCTTGCACCAGTGATCCCAAGTATTGAACTCAGGTCGTCAGGCTTGGCATCAGGTACCTTTACCTGCTGAGTCATCTCACCAGTCTGGGTTCTTCTCTTGTTTTGTTGTTTCTTTGTTTGCTTGTTGCAAGACAGGCTTTCACTATGTAGCCCAAGCTGGCCTCAAGCTCACAGAGATCCTCTTGCCTCAGCCTCTTGAGGGCTGGGGCTACAGGCTTGTGACACCAGGCCTGACCTCAAAGACTCATTTCTAAAATAGGTGCCTTATCCCCCTGTCTGCCCTGAGGATAACTGTCCAGGAAGATATAACTCATTCTGCCCAGGAGCATCTTTGCCAAAGAATTGTTCCTGAGAAATATGTGGAGAGAAATCCCTAAGTGTTTCCTGTCTCAAAGAGCTCACAAACTCCAGCCCCTGGTTAGTACTTCCTTTAACCTATTCTAGGACACTAGAGTTGGTAAACAAGGGCTATCTCCATCTATTTCCACACTCCTAAACTTGGAGTGTGGAAGCAGATGCCTCCTAGGCATATACCTGGTCAACCTTCAGTTGCCCTGGGTGCCTCTTACCACCCAGGCTGTGCTGCCTGTAGTCTCCACATGGGTAGAAGGTCTGTTGTGTCTACTCTGTCAGTACAGTACAGCCTGCCCATACATGAAAGGGTTTGTAAATTCAGGTGACATGTGAGTCCACAGGAAAGGCCTGGGCCAGATGAGCTGTATCGGATAGGGTGGGCCTGGCGCTTCCGCCATTTCTATTTAAACAATGAGAGACCCTTTTGTGTCCTGTGCCAGCATAGTGCCACTCTTTGCAGCGCTCCAGCCAGCCCCAGCATTCAGTCCGGGGGCTGCACACTAAGAGCCTGCACCTGTCATTCAAACCTAGAGCGTTCATTTTCCTGGACAGTGCTGTTTCATACCTGACCCCTTCCCTCATTCCTACAGTCCTGAAGCTTGTCACTAGGCTGTCCCTGATTAATCAAGCCATTCTTTCCCTCCCAAATTCCTGCAGCCCAGATGAGGACATGTGGTCCACTTACTTTTCTAGCAATGCCATCGAGCAATTGTGTAGGAGCTCACACGCATGTTCATTTGATCCTCAGAGATTACTAGAAAAGGGATTATTTTGCATTCTTTACCACCATGCAAGCAAAGCCTCACTCCCCACAGCGAATAATTTTCAACATTCAATCCCATCAAAACACTATAAATTCAATAAGCACTCATTTGCTGAGTTCCAGAGGCAGAAACTGCGCCACTCCCTGCCCCCTAGACCATTTGTATTACAAGGCAAGATCAGTCATAGATGATCTTTGTTGGGTTTAGGTCTTCGAACATACAGTGTCCAAGAGACCCAGTTTGTTTCTCTGTTGGTTGGAAATCCACATCAAATGACTTCATGTGAGGCTTAAACCTTTGCTAAATTTGTAGTGACTGTCACAGGTGCTTGTCATGGTAACAGGTGACTTATTACACACCGTGTTCTCAGCACACTGTTTCACTCTTTGTTGGGCCTTATTTCCTTTATTCACCGCAGTGCTCAAACTCAGGGCATTGTGTATGGTCGGAAAGTGCTCTACCACTGAACTACCCAGTCCTGTCTGTGTTATTCCTCGGGTGTTATCCACTTTGTTGTTGTTTCTTTAAGAATTTTTTATTTATCACTATTGTATGTATGTGTGTGTGTGTATGTGATGCATGTGTGTGTGTATGAGGTATGCGTGTGTGCATGTGTGTACATGGTATGTGTATGTATAATGTGTATGTGATGAGTATATGATGTCTGTGTGTGATGTGTTTGTTGGTGTGTGTGTATGATGTGAGTGTGAGGTATGTGTGTTGATGTGTGTGTGTAAGATGTTGGTTGATGTGTGTGTATGATATGAGTGTGAGGTATGTGCATGTGATGTGTATATGATATGTGTGTAGGATGTGTGTAATATGTGTGCATGGTATTTGTTGATGTGTGTGTGTGATGTGTGTTAGTGGATGTGTGTATATGATGTATATAGGGAGTTGGATACCACAGCTCATGTATGGAGGTCAAAGGACAAGTTTGTAGAGTTGGTTCTCTCCTTCCACCTTTATGTGGGTTCCAGGTATTAAACTCCTGTTCTCAGGCTTGCATCTTCAGATCCATCAAAAGTACACTTTGCTGAGCTAACCCACCAACCCTATCTAGGTTTTTGTTTGTCTGGAGACAGTGCTCCTTACTAACCTGGAGCTCACCAAGTAAGTTAGGCAGAATAGCCAGCAAGCCCCAGGAAGCTGCTTGTCTCTCCCAGTGTGCTGCTTTATGCCTGGAAACTGAGAACTCTGAGAATCAGAAGTTCAAGGTCATCCTCTGCCACATAGTGAGTTTGAGGCCAGACTATGCTGCATGAGAAAAAGAAATAAAAATAGCCCAAGAGAAAAGATGTTAGCACAGATAGGAAAACCAAAGCAGGGCAGGGCAAGCCAATGAGCTGGGATAGAGCCCTAGGCTAACAGCTTCCCTCTGCAGCTTGTTTGAAGGCCTATGCCCACAGTTCTAGGGCATTTCCCTCTGTATCCTTCTAGGCCACCTCTGGGGTAGCCTTTCCAGTGAGCAGCCATCTTTTCCTCTTTTGAAGCATTGGCTCTATGAAGAACTTTGTAGACTTCTAACAACAACAATAACCAAAAAAAAAAAAAAAAAAAAATTAGCAGCAGTCACACGGGAGACAAGCACAATGAACACTTCTGTTCAGCTCACATTCTCCCTTTTATATAGTTTATAGTTAAGGATTCCACCCCAGGGAATGGTGCTACCCACAGTACAGGAATCTTCCATCTCAATTAGCCTAATCAATATACTCCCCCACAGGTATATTCAGAGACCATTTCCCAGCTGATCTTATCAAGTCCACAGTTGGGATTAACCATAACATCAAGCAAGGCAGAGGAACATTGTGATAAATTGTCACTCACATCCTAATCAGCTAGTAAAAATGAGTGCTTACTGGGCGGAGGTATAGCCCCTGAGAGAATGCCTGCTTGGTAATATGCAAGGCCCTGAGTCTGATTCCCAGTATCACACACCCACACTTGCGCAGTTAGTATTTATCAAATGGAGACCCAAACAGTTCTAAAAGAAACCATGTGCAGTCAGGCCTACTGGCTTATGCTTGCAATTCCAGCACTAGGGAGGCTGAGGCAGGAAGACTGCTCAGTTTGAGGCCATGACTTAGCCAACATAGTGAGTTCAAAAGGCCTGGGATATATGGTGTAAGCCAAGCAAGCAAGCAAACAAATGACTTTAGCTCATTTTACACAAAAAAAATTCTTAATCATTGTATAAACAAAACAAACTTAAGCAATATGGAAACGAATTTAAAATCTCTGCCAGTTGAGGTGATGCTCATCTTTAATCCCAGCACTCAGGAGACAAAGACAGGAGGATCTCTATGAGTTCAAGGCCAGCCTGGTTTACATAGCAAGTTCTAAGCCAGCCAGGGCTACATAGGGAGGGCCTATCTCAAAGCAACAACAACAAAGTTACAGTGCAATTATGCACACTATATAGAAACTGTTTTTTTTTTTTCAAAAGTAGAACTTGGGGCTGGAGAGATGACCCAGGGGTTAAAAGCACTGATTGCTCTTGCAGAGGACCCAGGTTCCATTCCTAGCACCCACATACTGGCTCACAGCCAGGAACTCAAGTTCCAGGGAGTCTGAAGTCCTTTGCTGCCCTACACAGGCACTGCATGAACACGGTACACTTACATGCAGGTAAAAACCATAAAGATATTGAAAAAGGAGGTGGAGGGAAAGAGTGCTTGCTGCTCTTCTAGAAGAGCTGGTTAGTTCCTAGCACCGCTGTCCAGGAGCCCACAACTACCTGTAACTCCAGCTCCAGGGGATCTTCTGGCCTCCACGGGCACCTGTACTCTCTCGGCATACATACACTTGGACGGATGGACACACATACAGAAACAAAAACAAAACAATGTAGAGCCTGCTCACTGCTAACACAAGGGATTGTCCAAATCTCACTTGTATTGTTTCTGAGGGGGATAGGCCCTCATGGAGAGGATGCCCTGGCGACTTGGAATTTGAAGATGTAGGCAATATTTTTTGGCCTCTTTTCAGCTGTCTGAAGCTGAAGTGCTCCAGAAGAGAAGAAGCGTTCCAGAGAGAGAGCACACACTTGGATAAACTTATGACCTCTGTCTGGCCCTGGTTCCTAAAACTTTTATGGGAAGGTCACTAATAAAGCAAGTGTGTAAAAGCTCCGCTATCCAGTTAAAAAATAACAGCTACTGGTGCTTATACTACATATTTTTGGCAAAACATTTATTTGCCTTTCCTTCTAATAAAATACACTCATTGATACATAAAAGGCAGTAAAAAATATCCACAGCCTGCTATTAAACTTGATATGTTTTTACTGACAAGTTTTAATATACTGGCTTTGGATAGATTCGGGCATTACTTGGAAACAAGCACCCAGTGAGGACGTGACTGAGATTAGCACCGAGGCGCACACACAGTCATTTGTCCAAGTGCAATGTCTGTCCTGAGAGTTTCAATGTCTCCCTCTGAAAGATCGGATTGCCTGTTAAAGTGGCCAATATACTTCCAGCAATGAGTCACTTGTGTAAAAATGCCACCATAAAACACATTAGACTTTTGGGGGTTTTGTTTTGTTTTGTTTACTTAACTTTAAACTGCAGTCTGGTGAATTTAATTCATTGCATTCTCACAAAAGTACTGCAGGACTAGCAAAGGAGATCCTCTAAGTAGGTATGCAGCATCTCTCGGAGACAGAAGCAGATGTAAAGAAAAGTGATCTGAGTGAAGGAAGGAAGGACTTTTTTTTAGAAATCCTTAGTCTTTCTTTAACTTATGCTGACTCTCTTTCCCGGGGGTCAGGGGGCTCCTGCAATCAGCTGGCGGTGCGTGCTGAGGGGGGATGATCCCAGCGGGACAAAGAACAGAAGGGGTCCGTCCTTCCCAGGCTATCACCTGCCATTACCTTCACCTCTCTCTACCTATAACCCCGCAGGGGAAGTATTCTAACAGCAACTGAGGAATGGCCCACCAATAAAATTCCTTCAGAATCAGCAAATATTTGGAAATAGCTTAGCCAGTGATTTTGTTTCCTTCTGGAAGAATCCTGGATAAAGGGCTGGCGAGGGGTGAAACGGCTCAGTGGGTCAAAGTGCTTGCCCTGAAAAGCTAACGACCAGAGTTCAGTCAGTCCCTGGGTCCCAAGACAAAAAGACAGAACCAACTCCCTAACGTCATCCACTGACGTCCACACGTGTACTCACACTCACGCACAGGTGAATAAAAATCCCGAGCACGCCAAACCTTTTGGAATCACTGGGTCTTGAAAGATGAAGTAGCCACAAAAATAAGCCACCCCGAGCAGTTTCCCAGAAGCTTGATTCACTCATTCCTGTCCCCCTTGCAAGATGACCCAGGACAATACACACAGAAGGGCTCATCCAAGCCAGCAAGGCTGAGAGTGGCAGGCAGGACATGTGGTGGACGTGGGCCCATAGCAACTTCTAGAACTCCCTGCGGAGGCTTCAAGAGGACCTACCATGTTTTTGTTTTTATTTATTACGTTTTATTTATCTGTGTATTCCCTCCTGTGTGTACATGTGCAAATAAAGTGAGATGCTTCCTCAAGAGTGACTTGTGTGACAATCAACACATTGTCAAGAGTAATGGGCTGGCCGAGGCAATCCATCCTCTCCACTTGGCTCTGGAAGACTGCCTAACATAGAGGAAGCAGTTCTTGGTAGGGAAACAAATGCAAACCCAACTGTGAGGTGTAGGCTGCATTGCTCTGTTCAGGCCAAGCTGCATTTCTTTTTTTCTTTTGAGACAGGGTGTCCCTGTGTAGCTCTGGCTACCCTGGATCTCGCTATGTAAACCAAGAGTCTGCTTTTTCTAATAATGCTGTGTCAGAGATTTTATTTTTTTATTTTTAAAGATTTCCTTTAGGTTTTGTTCCATTTTCTTTTTCCCCCCGGGCTATGTCACTCTTCAGATGTGACAGTTAATCTTCAGTGTCACCTTGGCTGGATTTAGAATCACCCAGGAGATACACCTTTTGATGTGCCTATGAAGGTGTTTCCAGAACAGGTCCCTCTGTGGGAAGACTCATCATGAGGGTTGGGTACTGAACTTGATACTAAGGGAAAATGCAGAACGCAGGGGGCATTGGTTCCTTTTTCTCTGCTTCCTGGCCAGTGACCATGAACCAAGCTGCTCCCACCACGCCTTCCCCTCCATTCTGCACTGCCTCCCTTCTTAAGACCTGAGCCAGAGGAAACCCTTTTTCCCTTTGGTCACAGCGATGATAAAATTAACTGATACATCAGACAACTAAAGAAAAACAAGGAACACTGCCTTCTTCCTAGACCTCCAGGACACATCTCCTAACATTTCAAGGAAACCACTTTCCTCAGTTTGGGTATCTGTCGACCCAGGATCACTAGCAGAAGGGAAACATCTTTTCACTCCCCACATAAATGACTGGGCTGCTGTTTGTGGTGCTGAGCAGTGGTCGCCAGGCTTTCAAATATTAAGTCGCCAGGCTTTCAAATATTAAGCACATGCTCTACTACCAAGCTGTTCCCAAGCCCTTAAGTGATTTTAATTCATTGCTTTTGGGCAAGGATGAACAGTATGCAAAGCGAGTTGGGTGGTGTGGATTTCACACAACTCCCATCCCAGTTCCCAACCTGAGTGAATGTCTGCACAAGCACACTCACAGATGTCCTTCCTCTTTCACAATACTCTGCCCTTCAGTTTGAGAGATTTATGTTGAGGGCTGCAGAGATGATTCAGTGGTTGACAGTTCATACTGTTCTTGTGGAGGACTGGCATTTGGTTCTCAGCACCATTGTCGGGCAGCCTGTGACTGCAGCTCCACAGGAACCTGCACTCACACAAACCCACACAGAGCAGCACACACAGGCACAGAACTAAAAATAATAAAAAGCCAGGTGTGGCACACACCTTTAAGCCCAGCACTTGGAGGCAGAGGCAGGCGGATCTCTGAGTGTGAGGCAAGTTTTAGGCCAATCAAAATTAAATGTGAGACCATCTCAAAAACCAATAAATAAAAACAAATCTTAAAGGTTTACATGAAATTTTACTAGTTTGCCTTAAAAAAAATTTATGAGTATGTGTCTATGCACAGATGTGGAGGCCAGGAGGTGTCAAGTGTTCTTTCTCACTTTATTCCTTTGAGGCAGAGTCTCAACCTGGGGTTCATTTTTTTTCTCAGCAAGTCTGAAAGCCAGTAAGCCCAGCAATCCTCCCTCAGTTCTGGCATTACAGGTGTGTGCTGGACCCCTGACTCATTTTGTAGATGAACTCTGGTCCTCATGACTGTATAAGTGGTCTTAATCCCTGAGCCATCTCTTCAGTTCATGTTGCTTTTGTTTTTATTTTTTATATTTATTCATGTCTATGTATGTGTGCCTGCATGAGTTTATGTGTACTGTGTGTGTTTAGAACTCCACGGCAGTCAGAAGAAGGCATCAGATCCCCTGGAACTGGAGTTACAGTCAGTTGTGAGCTAGTATGTGGGTACGGGTAATCAAATCCAAGTCCTCTGAAAGTGGTTAAAGTTAACCACTGAGTCATCTCTCCCAATTTTCCTTGTTTTGTTTTTATTTATCTACCTACCCATCTTCTATCTATCTATCTATCATCTATCTATCTATCTATCTATCTATCTATCTATCTATCTATCTATCGTCCATTTATTTTCAAGACAGGGTTTCTCTGTTTTAACTCTGGCTGTCCTAAAACTCACTCTGTAGAACAGGTTTGGTTTGGTTTTGCTTTGTTTTCCCCTTGTGTGTACAATGTGTGTTTGTGCGTGTGCATGTGTTCGTGTGCCGGCACATGTACACTATAGAATACATGATGTGTGGAGGTCTGAGGACAATCTTAGGTGTCAGTTCTTGCCTCCTACCTTGAGTCAGGGTCTCTTGCTTTCCCACTGTGAATGACAGACTAACTGGCCCACAGAGTATTGAGGGATGCTCCTGTCTCCACCCGTTTTCCTGCAGAAGCACTGGGGTCAGAGATACCCATTACTGCAACCAACTTAACATGGGTCTTGAGGATTTGAACCCAAGCCCTCAAGCTTGCACAGCAGTACTAAACCCTCAAATCATCTCTCTAGCCTAATTTGTTTTTTTGCTGCTGGTGAGGGAGGGATGGTGGTGGTAGTGGGGCTGTGCTGGACATATGCCCAGGATCCTGTGCATGCAGGGCAGGTACTCCACACCTCTAGCACCATCACTTTGCCAACTGATGAATTTAGGATTAAAAATCAGAAGACAATGTTTTTTGGAAAAAGATGAAAAAACAAAAACTAGCCTTCTAAATAAGACTCAAGATCAGATTAAACTGGAACCTTTGAGTAATACACTTAATAATTCAAGTAGCAAATTGTGACAAGGATGCATGAGGGGATTAAAACATCATGCAATAGGGCTGAGTATGGCGGTGCATGATTTTAATTCCAGCATTCAGAGATAGGCAAATCTATGAGTTCAAAGCCAGCCTGGTCTAAACAGCCTAGGTTATACCCTGCTTCAAATCTTATCAATTGGGAAACTAGCCTGGAAAGCAGCTCTCCATCTCTCCATTTTACACAAAGCAGCTCTTTCATGGCCATGAAGTTGTAGGTGATATAACCAGCTGACATGAAACAGTTTCTTGCTGGATGGCGATGAAGTTGGGTGTGCTAACAAATCCATGTCACCCTGAGTCTAAAGGCAGGAAGATTGCTGTTGAGTTTGAGGCTACTCTAGGCTACACAGTAAATTCTAGTCAAGCAGGACCAACAGCAATTTTGGTCAAACAAACAAAAATAAGGCTACATAGGTGGCTTAGTAGTTAAAAGTGCTTGCTGCTCAATCAAGAGGACCTGAGTTCAAATCCCAGCACCAACACTGAGCAGCTCATAATCACCGGTACCTCCAGCTCCAAGGGATGCAACCCCTTCTTTTGGTCTCACTGGGCACCCCAACACTAGCACACACACTCATAGGGACACGTGTACACAAAATAAATAAATAAAGTCAACCTTTGACAAAGAATGAGGATGATAAAATACCAGCTTTAAAATCATTCTTCCTATTTTCCTCTCAACCTAAATTTTCCTTCAGGAATTTCTGGTGAGTTTTTTCCTGAGGTGTCTTCTCCTCTAGCAGCGAATACTCAGAACCCTCCTGTTGCAAAGTGCTTCTTGCGGGTGTTAAGTGAGGACTACTGTGCGACAGCACATGGGTGTACACCAAGACTGGAGCCCTTCAATACTGGTTTAGTATATGATCCACCAACCCACCTTATCCACTGTACTGGATGCACATACTATATAGGCTCCAAAATATGCAGAACAAAAAAAACGTATTAACTAACAAGTTTTACATTTGCATCTTGTTACACCTTCATTACTCTCCAAAGCATCTTTACTGAAAGGTGAACATCTTCCAACTAGCTGGAAATGGACTAATTAGACACCAGCAGATGGGACAAATCACTAAACTGTATTTCAACAGCCCCATGTTCACTATTTCTTAATAAGGAACTTTTGCCATGTCTATTATTGCCACACAAAAGAATCTAGAGTTTTCTAGAAAAAGAAAGACAATACAGAATCCTTTAAACATAACCATGCCTACTTCAAATGGCACAGAGCTCTGGTATCGATCCAATCCAGTTTATTCCCAAACCCTCAGCAAGTAGTGTATTCTTTGCATTTATTTCCAGAATAACTCATTCCACACATCTATCCTTTATTCTATTTTACTCTATTCTGCAAGACAATTTAAATAACTCTCTCTGCTGTGTATCTGTATTTATTCAGATTGCTTTCATTCAGGAATTAAGAACATAAGAGGTCATAAAAAGAGGTCTAAAGTCTATTGTTGGTATAATCTAGTAGAACAAGACTTCAGAAATGATAACCTTAGATAAGAATACACAGTTGGGCATGGTGGTAGACACCTCTGTGAGGCTAGGGAAGGAGGCCCAAGAATTCAAAGCCAGCCTGGACTCTACAGGAAACCCTCTCCCCAACAAAACAGAACAGGAATACACTGTACTATAATAACCTGGTTGCAACTATTAATATGTCAATCCAGGGAGGGTGCAGTGTACACACCTGTAATGCTAGCACTCAGGAGACAGAGACTTAAGGACTAATAAACCTTCAGAGCCAACCTGGTCTACACAGTAGGTTTTAGGCCAGCCAAAGCTACACAGTAAACTTTTGTCTTTAAAAAAAAAAAGTAAAATAACACAGCATATACACACATACTTGGCAAAGTGATTTCAGGAGGCTCTGATGTTTCTTTCTGTTTGGCTTTTAAACAACTTGTGTTTGTGTGTGAGTATACTGACACCCTGACCGCCTTCCTACATTGTTCACACATACTCACAGGCAGCAGACAAATGAGCACTTGTAACACATACTAGTGCTCAATTGTGAGGCATTTGATAACCTTGTTGTATTTTTTCTTTATATTTCATCTGAGTAAGTAGAATATGAGAAAAAATCAAGCGGCTGACTAAACAATCACTGGTCTCTAAATTTAAACAAGCGAACAGGAATAAAGGTGTGGAGGAATGAGGACCCTTTCATCTCAGGTAGGACTTAAGTCATAGGCTGTGCTGAGTGGAGGGCAGAGGCCAGTGGTCCAACAGGCTTTCCATGGTTCTGACTACAGAATGAAGCCTACTGGGAGTTCCATAGCAGCTTATGCAGGATCTCTGCACTCCTATTTTGGTCCACTGTCTTTTGCAGAGGCAATGTTCGCATATTTGTAGAAAGGAACTGAGTGGGATATGAAAGAGGACACTTCTGCTCTAATCTGTGAGTGTACAAATATGAATTGTGTGTAGAAGTACAATCAGCAGGTTGGCTAGCTTTATGTCAACTTGACACAAGCTAGAGTTGGGAAGAACCCTCAACTGATAAGATCCCAGTCCAGATTGGTTTTGTGAGCAAGCCTGTAGTGCAGTGCCACTCCTGGGTAGGTGGTCCTGGGGGCTGTAAGAAAACAAGCCGTAAGAAATAAACCAGCAAGCAGCACTCCTCCATGACCTCTGCTCCAGCTCCTGCCTGCAGGTTCTTGCCCTGCCTTCCCTCAGTGACAGACTGTGCTGTGGAATTATAAGCTGAAATAAACCTTTACCTCCCCAGGTAAAGGTTTTTGTTTTTTTGTTTTGTTTGTCTGTTTGTTGTTTTGAGACTCTGAGTAGCCCTGCTGTCCTGGAACTTGGGTAGACCATGCCTGCCTCTGCCTCCTAAGTGCCGGGATTAAAGACGTCCACCACCACTCCTGACTTAGTCATGGTGCTTTATCACAGCAATAAAAACCTAAGATACGTAAAGTTTTAATTTTTAGAACATATTATGGGTGATTGTGTAAGATTTGAAAAATGTTTCACAATCAACAAATGTAAACTCAAAAATTAAACACTGATCTACAGTAAAGATGCTACACAAGAGACATTTATTAACTTTCTATTGTATTTACAGTTTAATATAGCAACCAAAGTGAGCTAGCACTTGGGCAGCAAGTACATCATTCTACAGTTATAACAGTTGTAAAAGCAAGGAGTACAGAATGTTAGGGATCCTCTCAAAAGTTCCAAGCTAATTCTTTGCTCCTGACCCTCTGGGATTCTAGCTACAGTTTCCAGAATAACATTTAGTATTTAATCTGAATCTGTCTTTGCCCTTTCCATTTCATACAATGACAAACACCTTCAGAATTCCTTTGTATACAGTACAGAATGAAAAGGTAATTTCTGAATATAGACTAGGAAAAATTAATGCTTATTTACCAATTGAGAACATTTTTTTTGTTAACACTACAATGAACTTTGCACTATGGTTTTGCTTCCAGGTGTTCACACAAAGTACAACTGAACATATTTCTAGATTAATTTGAACAGGAAATATGGATTATATGCAGAAATGCAGTCATAACCAAAGTTTTGACTTTTGAGGAAACCCTTTTTCAAACAGCCAGCCTTATACATATCTTACACTAATCTGTAATTTCAGATCTGCTTTGTGATGGAGGATGAATAAAGCAAGATTGCCCCCTACTGACTACAGGGACACGGCTCATGCTATTTAAAATGGCTACAAACAATATATAAGGCATTATTAATAATACATCACAGACTTGATTGCAAGAGCTTTTTCAAACATTAACCACTAATGATTCGATGATTACAGAATTCTGCATTAACTATTAACATTTTACACCTAGGAACAAATAGAGAGAAATGATCTTTTTTCAACAGTACTTTATTTTTTAAAGCAGGTGACTGTTCCTCTGTTCTGATGGTGATTCACTTCCTGCAGGTGCTCTCGCTTCTCCAGAGACTTCATCAGTGCAGGAAGGCCTTTGCCAGAAAACATCTGCCAGAGAAGGACAATGAACAGTCAAACTCTAGTTAGCCTGTTATTTTGGCTAAGAGCAGGATATAGTCAGAGAAGACAAGACATTTGTGGTATATTTCAACACAATTTGAAGCTTACAATACATGGACATCATAGTAACCAATAAAGTCAATTTTCAGGTAATATCAAGCCCCCTCCTCCATACACTATGAATAATTGATATGCTCTCTCTAAAGATTTATTTATTTTATGTATATGGGTGTTTTGTCTGAATGTGTGTCTGCGCACCAAATGTGTGCAGTCCCTGAGATCAGAAGAGGCACTGGATCCTCTGAAACTTTAACTGTAGTAAAAGATGATTTTGACCACCTTGTGGGTGCTGGAAATTGGGTCCTCTGGATGAGCAGCAAGTGCTCTTAACCACTGAGCCACCTCTCCAGCCCCAGTATGTTCTCTCTTAAAAACCAGGTCAGAAATTTCTTACTCTTCTCTCTTTTGTTCTAATAAAAGAACAAAATGGAAGTGGCTATTCTTGATCTTACACTTACTCTCATTAGAACAAACTAAAACAGGACCATTTCCTAATACACCTGTTGTTACCATTCACTTGACAATTCTGTCAGGTGAGGATACCAATGATGTCACCTTCTATGTAAACTGTGGCAAAGCTAAAAAGTGAGTGTAAATTCTCCTATCCTATCACACAAATATGCTTTAGAATTTTTAAAGAACCAATGTTTTGGGGAAGCATGTTTTTTATGCTTCATGACAGAAATATATACTTTTAAGATAATGTCTGTGTCTATGTGTCCCTGCCCTCCTCTTTCCTGTGCTGGGAATTGAACCTAGGGCCTTGAATGCCAATTAGCTATGTGTCACTGAGCCACATTCCCAGCCCTGTACGTACATACTGGTTTAGTTCTCATGGAAATAATGTGGGGGGGAAACTTCAAGTAACTCCTTATTGTAATGCCAAAAGAAGAAACACTAAAGACACACACCAACTACTTTAGCAAATAGAGAAACTACTTTTTAGCACCTAACACTGGGTGACAACCAGATGGGCTCATATGTAAGCCTTTATTTTCATTTTCTCTACCTCTCCAGATTATGGTAAAAGCCATACAAAACCTTGTTTTGTTTTGTTTGTTTTGTTGACTGTTTGAAATTTTAAAAGGCTGCCAGTATGCAAATAAGATTCAATAGTGGTGGAAATTAACTTATTCTTTTACAACTGTAAAACATTTTCCCACAATTCCAAATTCAGTCGTGTCTGGTACACCACTGATACAATGATACAAGTGTATCTCTGTCCTTTACACCAAGAAGAAAAAGTGACAGACAAACCACAGCTCACCATTGACACCACAGAGGACTTCAGAACCAGAACAGCAAGCAGAAGCAGAAAGGAAACCAAACACTTCTGCCCAGGAGGCTGTTCTAATAAGCTCAAGTCATTTCATCTTTATCAGCTTTGATTAATGGATGAAAACCAAGAGTCAATAACTGTGAAGTCAAAACCATAGTCTGCAGGGACACACTAGAGTGCAGGTAACTTCCCCTGCCACTTCTTAGTTCATGGTGCTTTATAAACAGTTTTAACAGGATTCTCAAAGTCAAAACCTGACACTCAGCAGTCATTTAAAATCCTGCTGGAGGACCCAGACTGAAGAAGGGAGCTGACCACCAGCAGTCACTCCTCTTGCTTCCCGCATACAGATGCAAGGACCAGTTGTCATGTTCCTGTTGCTGTGCCTCCCCACCTCTGTCCCCTCAAACTGTGAGCTACAATAAGCCCAATAAGGGGTTTTGACACAGCAAACAGTGAAGTAACCACCACAGTGGGTTTGGTGGTATACCGTGATCACAGTGGTATTCAGTTTGAGCAAGAATGAGTTCAAGGCCTGAGTTAACAATGTAGACTATGTCTTAAAAAATAAAAAAATCAGAACACTAAATGCACTCAGCAATTGTGTGTGTGTTGTGTAATATATATGTGTATGTAACAATAATAATTAAAGATGAGGTTATGAATTTGACAGAGAGTTGGGAGATGCAGCAGCTGGAGGGAGAGAAGGAGTGGAGATGTAAATACAGCACTCATGCACGAAACAAAACAAAACAAACAAAAAAATTAATTAAGAAATAAACTTTCTTTCTCCTTCTAGCTCAGAAGGAAAGGGTTCACGTGGTTAAAGGGAGACTGTCAAACCCATTGCTTTGCTGTGCAAGTGCCTCTGCTGTGGCACCAGCCACAGGAGAATTCATCACCTCCAGTAACAGCAGCTCAGTCTTGCTTCCCGCCAGCAGCGGGGTAGGTTCTATAAAAGCACTTTTCAGTGAAGGAAGGCCAAAGGTACACTTTCTTTCTTCTGCTCTCATAGCCACACAACTGATACCACTGTGCTAACCGTAGTGACCCTTTCTTTTGTTTTGAAGAGGGGGAAAAGCTATTTAGTTAACTGTGTTCTTTTTTGTTTGTTTCTTGAGATACATTCAAAGCTGGCACTTAACGCACTACCATATCTAACTTGGGCCTCAAACTCATCGTCCTCCTGTCTCAGCCTTTCCAGTATTGGAACTATGAGTGGCTCCTACCAGTGTACTATTTTCTCCTCTGGAGCTTGAGTGAGCTATAAAAGGGTGTTTGAGTACTGCTCTGCCATAGTCAGAAACTGTAACTCCTGCTTCAGTCGGTTAAAGATGATTAGCCTTTTTACTTTTTTTTTTTCTAATTAGATAATAATGCATGTGAGTGTTTTGGTTGCATATATGTATGTGTGCCACATGCATGCCTGGTGCCCTTGGAGGTCAGAATAAGACATTGCATCCTCTGAAACTGGAGTTATAAATGGTTGTAAACCACCAAGTAAGTGCTGGAAACCAAACCTGGGTCCTCTGCAAGAGCAGCAAGCGCTCTTAACCACAAAGTCATCTCTCCAGCCCCTACAGACGAGTCTACCAAATTCACTTTATGGTTGTTTTTGTTTGTCCTGATTTGGATAGCCTAAACAAGTCTCTATTCTTTTTGTTTTGTGTTTTTAGACAGGGTCTCTACATAGCCCTGGCTGTCCTGGAACTAAGTAGACCATGCTGGCCTTGAATTCACAGAGATCAGCTTGCCTCTGCCCCCAGAGTGCTGGGATTAAAGGCATGTACCACCATGCCTGAAAAGAGAAGTCTCTATTCTGATACCCTCTGTAAACACCCAAGTTCAGAATGAAAGGTGTGTTATTTTCCGCTATAGTAGTTACTTCTGAAATTCTCTATCTGTGGCCTGGCACAGGTAAAGCTATAGCTAGCTTTTAATTAGGGATTTTACCAACAAAGAAAATTAAGACTTGATAAAGTAACACCATAAATACTTCACACAATGAGATTTTACTGTATCTTCTAACTAAACTATCTTTTAACTATAGAAAGCAAGTATTCTACATGTGGATCTAGACAGAGAGGTTATAGTCTTTTCAGTGAACAAAGTTCACTCATACCTATAGAATCTTACCATTTCCCTCCACGGGATTCTCCAAGAGCTAAACAGTAAGCAAGCAATTAGAATTGTAAGCACTGCTTTCAAATTCCAGTCCTTTCACGTGGTGCTCTAGACTCTCTGGGCACATCTGAGTGATTTCATATCCACCAGCACACTGATGCTGGGCAGAAAGCAAATAAATGCTCTGGTGCTCTCAGATGGGGCTGTTCATTTACCTGTGTTCAGGTTCCTAGTGACCTCTGAAGCACAAGGCAGAAGCTCTGGTCAAACCATTCCCTGACCAGCTCCTACAGCATAGTCCTAAAGCCTGGTGATACAAATTATGCCCCGGCAGATTTGTGACTTTCAATCTGGATCACTTGGAGATATCTCAAAATTTTGAGAAAAATCAAAGTAGTAGAATAACATAATTCCCACCAAAATCCCTAACATGGAAAAACGGAGTGTTAGGAAATGCCTTGACCTGACTATTTGTTGTGTATTAGAAGACAAAGAAGCTATGCAATTCCTCAGCACACTCAAACTTTCCCCACTTCTCCCTTTTCCTCCCTTCCCTTTTCAAGGGGAAATTAATCTTGGACACTGAGCTATGTCCCTAACTCCATCAAACGTCCTTCTAAATGAAAATGAACACAATAGACAGAGTTATCTCAGTCCACTGGGAAATTTACAGCTACCACCACATGAAGAGAAAGGCCTGATGGATTGATCACACCATCAATACCCTAGTCCCCGGATTACTTTTGAGACCCTTGCCTTTACATTGCCAAAACATTTCTCTTACAGCAATTCTTGGCCTCCTCAACATCTTTTTGCAAACACCACCCCTCCAATTAAAAAAAGGAAAAAAGCTTACAATTTATGCGCCCATATCAGAGTCTCACTCTAAAATGATTGGAACTCTGCAAAGTATCACATGATCACAATGGGACTAGAACATATCCCCCCCACTCCTCCTCCAATACCTTTAGTAAATAAAGAGAACTCTGGTCCTAGGAAGGTTTGAGAAAGTTTCTGGCATCTTCCGAACTTTTGCATAATTGATAAATCCTCTGAGAAACAGGAGAAAGCCTAATTAAAAAACAAAAGTTAAGAATGAGCTTCTAATTTTTACATTAAGTTCCTTCCCCAGAATTACCCCCCTGTAACAGAACACATCATTTTCTTGCTGAAAATGGGCAGTTTCCTCTAGCATTTCTAAAGGACTTTCCTATCAAATTATCCACTTCTCAATGGGAAGGCATAATCTCCAGTGTAGACACTTCTTTTGCACAGAATCTAATTGGTCTCAAAAGGAAATGGGATGTAAAACAGGACCAAACATTTACATCTGGAGATCGTACTGGGAAGCCCTGTACAGAATCTCCCTGATGAGTTCCTAAGTAGCATCCACACAATTAACCCCAAAAGGAAAGATTACAAATGGGTTTTATTGTTTGTTTTCTGAAATAAGGTCTCAGTACACAGGCTGGTTTCCAATTTTCTGTATGAGCAAGGTTGGCCTTGACCTCCTGTTTTTGTTGTTTTTTTCTGAGACAGGGGAACTCCTAATTTTCCTGACTCCATCTCCTGAGTGTTCTAGGATTACAGGCACATACCACCAGAACTTTGCTTTTCTCAAGCATAATTCTAACCTTTTCTGTTATTTTTCTGCCAACAGTACATAATGTTGTCCACTAGATGTCAGCATCCACTTATGTAGAACTCCAGTTTTCTACTCTTAAAGGTGGTTTGACAGCACCAGATGCACACATTCACCCCTCAGGTATGATGTGCTCCTCCAATGAAAACATACTCTTGGTCCTCCTTCAGAGACACTCTTAAATAAGATTTTAATATCTTTATTGAGATACAATTAAAATATTATAAAGTTCACAGCATACTGGATTTTAATTTACTGACCATTCAACAACCACAATCTAATTTTAGAGCATGTTTGTCATCACTCTCCCAAGCCTGGACCTTCGTAGTTGTTGCTCATTTACCTGCTCCCTCCTCTTCTTTCCCGGCCCCAAGTAATCATTAACCTAGTTTGTTTTGAAGAATTTTTAAATATACTCAGTAGTGAAAAGTTTTGTCTATCGTCTCTATCTCCCCCCCCCTCTCTAAGGGAGCAAGAGTTATCTGTGTGGAGACTGATGAATACCATTCAGTTTGACACTAACAGCACAGAAATAAAGCTAGCATATGGGCTAACCCTCACATGCTGGTTCTCCTGAAATGGAGGGTACACTATCAGAATGGAGGGACCAGCTACAGCCAGCCAGCAGGCTCTAGGTAGGAATGCAGGTGAGTTTTTGCTAGATATCTCAACTGCTAAGAAAAGCTTAAAAACTCAAGATATTTATGTAAAATATCTTAGTTTTTATATGTTTCCGATTAATTAAAAACAACTTTAAAAATAACTAGGGTAAACAAACTACTAGTGTAGACTAGCTGTAGCTCTTAAGCTCCAAGCTTGGGGGTGCTCTTCACAGATCCCTATAGAAGCTTCCAAAGACCCAAAGAGAGGGTGCAAAACACACTTCAAATAGAGGGACAAACACACACATAGCCCCCACTCTGCTTATAATGAAATAGAACACAGCAAGAATCATTAATAAAAACCAATTTATCTTCCATGAAATACTGATATACAAATCAATCCACTAAACTTTTTAAATTTATATTATAAACAACCCATCTGAAAATGCCTGCAGTCTCTTTGATCCACCTGGAATTTGGCCTAACTTTCAGCCAGTAGGTGATCAGTCTTGTTCTTCATCTCTTTCAAATGGTGCTAGGGATTAAAGCCAGGGTATGAGCATGCTAGGCAAGAGCTCCTACACCACTGAGTTAAACACCCAACCCAGCCTTTCCCTCAGAGTCCATTTGAGGGAATAAACAAGCCAGGAAATTATTCCTCCTGAGCTACTCTTCTGCCACTCATTTTTATTAAACTGTGGAAATCAAGGGAGGGGGAAATTTACTCTTTCTCTTCCTGGAGTCATTAGACCAGAGAGCAAGAGTATCAGTGGCAGGGCAAGAAATGATGTCATGGATGACTTGCACTTTCTAAGTAAGATGCAGGGTCAGTAAGGCATGGATCTGTTGGCTAAGAAAGGCAGTAGGGTCTCAACTCTCAAGTTTCTGTTGGGCTTAGGTGCTAGACTGAGCTAGCAAGCTAGCACCAGTATCACCAACAGCTTTAACAGAGGATACAAGAAGGTGTGTAAAGCAGGAACCACACACGGTGGTGCACACTCGGGAGACTTGGGGTGCACACTTGGGAGCAAGTTCAAGGACATCCTGATCTACACGGTGAGTTCTAGGCCAGCCATAGTGTACATAGCAAGACTTTGCTCCCCCCACCCCCCAAAACAAACAGCCCCAAAACAAACAAACAAACAAACAAACCAACAACAAAAACAACAAAAAAGAAGATAGTCAAATCTGAACACCAGGCATGGTAGTACATACCTATAATCTAGTACCTGAGAGATACAGCCAGGAAGATGAGGAGTTCAGCTATATAGCAAATTCAGGCCAGCTTGGCCTACATTGGGACTCTTCTCAAAAAAAAAAAAAAAAAAAAAAAAAAAAAAAGAAGAGGAGGAGGGGGAAGAAGAAAAAGAAGAGGAGGAAGAGGAAGAAGGCGGTGGCAAACTGTTGCATAAGCCTTTAATCCCAGTACTCAGCAGGCAGAGGCAGGTGGATCTCTGAGTTTGAGGCCAGCCTGGTCTAGAGAGTAGGGCTACACAGAGAAACCAAACTCTATCTCAAAAAAACAAAACACACACACACATACACACACACACACACAAACACGAAGGAAGGGAAAGAAGGTCTAAACCAGGAAAGAAATCTTTTTGACAATAACCAAGAGTCATGTCATGAATGATCAGCTTTCAGCAGGACAGAGTGATGATGTCACAGATGTCTAGTGCCAATCATAGTATCTTTTTAAAAAACACAAACAAAAAACCCCTTTACTTTTAATTATATGTATGTCTGTGTGGGGATGTGTGCAGATGAGTATAGACACTCTCACAGTCAGACACAGGTGCTGGGAATTAAATTCAGATCCTCTGCAAAAACACTATGAACTCTTAACCATTGAGCCACCTCTTCAGCCCCATCATCTTTAAAAGCTACTGGGTAGGTAGCTCTGCTATGGCTTTGTACACATGACAGTAGTGGTAAGGATGGTCTCTGTTATTATGTCATATATATTTCATTGTAAGTAACAAAGCCACATTAAAACCATCCACCCCAATACTATTTCTTTATTTTAATGATTAGGAAGAAAATAATTTAAAATAATCATGAAAAGTAAAAATTATAATCCAAAGACTAATAGCCAGACTGCCTTCATGTATGTATACATACACATGTATATATGTGTGTATGTATGTATGTATATTTATGAGTCTGTTTTGGTTTGGTTTTGGTTTTTTGAGACAGGGTTTCTCTGTTGTAACTCTGGTGGTCCTGGAACTCACTCTGTAGTCCAGACTGGCCTTGAACTCACAGAGATCCGCCTGACTCTGCCTCCTAAGTGCCCGGATTAAAGGCGTGCACCACCACCACCACCACCACCACCTGGCTGTATTTATGCATTTTTAAACCTTTTATCACTTTAAAGAAAGTCTTCTTATCAATGGTGAACTACAGAATTCTGGAAACCCCATAATTTCAGAAGTTATGAGTATTAGAGCTATACATTTTCTGTGGTCTACTGACATCATTAGTATGCCTGTGATCATACATAATGGTCCAGGAAAATCACTTCAAAGATTCTATTGGCATGCATGCTACTCTACAAGTGGAAACTACCTAATCTTTAAGAAAGAACTATCTGAAAATTACATTTTAAATTGATGGTTAATACTATACAATGAGATGAGGCTTTACTAAAGTAACTAGCTAAGACAATTTTTTTTTTGTCAATTTCAGATAACTTTCATTTTCTCATGTTAAAAGCACTTACCTAAAACCAGGAACACCCACCAGAGCCAGTACTGCCCATCAAAGTATCCAGGGAAATAGGTGGAAAACTGAAAGAAGGAAAAAAAAAAGGCAAAGGCTTTATTGCATCCTAACAGATTAATTTCATACACTACTAATTTGGGGCACACAAAACATAACTGTAACTTAGCGTTTCAACAAGTTCAAATCGGTTTCCTTTGCAGCTATATAAAAGAATGGTTTTGTTTGTGTTGAGATGGGGTTTGATACATAGCTCAGGCTGGCTTTAGCCTTGCTCCTTTGGCTTTAGGCTCCCAGGTGCTGGGATAACATGCATTGCTACTCAGTTCTTTATTTTGTTAAAAAAATTTTTTTTTAAAAAACAACTTTTTTAAATCCCTGGCATGGTGGTGCATGCCTGTAACCCTGGCAATCCTATACAAAATTTCCCATCTAAATATGTTTCTAGTTTATTGAGTATACTCAGTACTAGAGGCGATTATATGGTTGGCATCACCATCTCCTTACCAGTGAGGCCCAATTTGCTTCTAGCTGTTACTTCTGAACTTTTATCTTGTACTTCATGGTAATCTTACTGGCACAGGGACTGGCACAGGGCATTCTTTTGGCAAGTAAGAACTGAAGGCCTCTTAAAAGAGAAAAAGAAGCCAGACAGTGTCTCCCAGCAGTGTCTCCCAGCTCTCGGGAGGCAGAAGCAAAAGGATCTCTGAGTTCCAGGACAGCCAGAGTTAAAACAGAGAAGCCCTGTCTTGAAAAAAAAAAAAAAAAAAAAAAAAAAAAAAAAAAAAAAAAAAAGAGAGAGAGAGAGAGAGAGAGAGAGCATACAGATGGTCCCAAACAGAAGGGGGTAACTTTATGACAGAACAAGAGCAACATGTATTCAGTAAGAACTATCTTTTTCATTTGAGTCTTTCCCCAGCCTTGTGACAGACAGGATGAAAGAAAGTCTCTCGGGATGCTGAGCATTGGAAGCCAGCAGCTCTCCATCAGGTCTCAAGATCACAGGTGATAACAGCACTAGGATACCAGGACACTAGGCTCTGCCATTCAGCAAGGAGAATATATTAAATTCAAGTGCAAGTCAGTTCACATTCTTCTGTGAAGCAATGTTGCGTTTCAGTGTGATGCCTGAACCACCATCTTTTAATCCTGAGGGGGTAGGGACTATAACAACAAGCTGAAATTTCTGTTCTCCTTGCTAATGCTGAACTGCCAATCTAATGAACCTTTATGGCAGGACTTGTTTCTGTGGGGAATAAAAACTTCCCAAATTTCTTTCTAACTTGCTATACCATTCTGAGCTTGGTTTTCAATCTTTCTATCTAATAGTCTACATTTTTTGGTCATTTGTTGGAGTGTTAAATAGATTTATTACAAAGTCTGAGAATTAGAATGTAGTCATACTCTATCTATGGGAGATAGCTTCCAAGTCCCTCATGGATGCTTGAAATGGCAGACAGTTCCAAAGCCTATTACATATGAACATGCAATCTTTCCACATATGGATCTTTGATAGTTTATGAATTGACTACAATAAGAGATTAACTGTAAGAATCTTGAAATAACTAACAATATACTGTGATAACTTATACAAATATGGTTCTTTAAAAAAATTGCTCCCAATAAAGATCTTAGAAATCTCAGTATGGGACTTTTTGTTTTTTTCTTTTATTACTGTGTGCTTTTACCTTTCACTAAAAAAGAAGCATGTGGCACAGCCAAACTGCCACTATCACTGCTTTTGAGATTTGGAACCATCACCATTTAAAAGAAGGATTACTGATCACAAGCATTGTGACACCAAGATGGTCTGAAAGCCAGGATGACTCCTGAGCAAGGCAGGTTTCGAACAGGGTGGTTTGAGGATTTGTCACTGTTCTATATGGTATGTCATTTAAAACTTATCAACTGGGGCCAGGCATGGTGGTGCATGCCTTTCATTCCAGCACTCAGGAGCAGAGGCAGGTGAATCTCTGAGTTCAAAGCCAGCCTGGTCTACACAGCAAGTCCCAGTCCAGCCAGGGCTAAAATAATGAGACACTGTCTCAAAACAAAACAATGAAACAAATTTAAAAAACCTTATCAACTGTTTCTTTCTGAAACAGACTTTGACCAGGAGTAACTGAAACTGAGAAACAGATAGAAGATGCTCCAGTGTGTGTGTGGGGTGTGTGTGTATATGCATGCCTTTGCACATGTGTAGAAGTCAGAGAAAAACCTCAGGTGTTAGTCCTAGTCTTCTACCTTGTTAAAAACAGGGTCCCCCCATGCTACATACAAATCCTAGCTGACCTGCTTGCTCCCTTTCAAGGGTTCTTCTGTCTTTATCTCTCATCCCCCCCAACAGGAGCCATCACTATTACAAAGCATGCACTGCTGTATCTGGCTTTTACTTCAGTTTTAGGAATCCAGAATCAGGACATCATGCTTTTGTGGCATGGACTTTCACACTGAGCCATCTCCCCAGCTCCTAAGAGCTTATTTCTTAATAAAGTAATAATTAAAATTTTAAAAAGAAATGACAACTTCTCTTGGACTTGAGTCTTAAAGACCATGGGTTCTAGTTATTTCTTTGTTTTTCCTAAAGTCTATAATGTTTTTAGATAAATATAAATTTTAGCTATCTAAGAGAAAACCCACAATTATCTAATTTTCAAAGGATTTCAGATTCTTAAAATAGTCAATGAGCTCTTTAGAATTGCTTTGAAAAACTGCAATGGCCAATTGATGTCCATTTAAAAATTATGTGTGTATGTTGTTTATGTGTGATGTACATGCATGGTACAAGCATGCACCTATGTGCACGGACACATACAGAAGCCAGAGCAGAACATCAGATGTCTTCCTCTATCACTCTTCATCTAATTTCCTCAAGACAAGGTCCCACTAAATCAGAACCTTCCTTTTTTACTAGACTGGCTGGCTGGTCAGTGAGCTCTGGGATCTACCTATCTCCACACTCCAATGCTATGGGGCTTTAAGACAATGTGCAGCTACGCCCACCTTTTTATGTGTGTAAAGACTCAAACTGGAGTCCTCATGCTTGGAAACCAGTGTTCACACCCACTGAACCATCTCCCCAGCCACAATAAGCCAATTTATAATAACCTAGTTTTGTCTGTCAGGTTGATAATAGCAACAAACTCATCTGAAGACAAAGTATACTTGTTTTGTTTTGTTTGTTTTTTGTGGACAGGATCTTTCTGTGTAGTCCTGGCAGGACTGGAACTCATGTAACCACACTGGCCTTGAACACATAGAGATCCACCTATTTCTGCTGGGATTAAAGGTACATGCCTATACTGGCAGCAGAGTATACTTTAAAAAAGTATTGAACTCACCAGTGCACCTGGTCCAACATCTAGGCTTTTAAAGTATACTTTGTACCAGAAACTGAGTATGCATGGCAGCTCTATCAAGATCATCAGGTGCATTATCAAGAAGTATTTGGAGAACACTGAGGATGGCCTGAGACCTGAATTCCACGAGACTGAGCATAAGCACATCCTGGGCTTATTGAAGAATTTTTAGAGCCCTGGGCTGAGCATCTTGTGGACCTTGGCTTCCTCCTTGAAACTATTTTTATACAATTGTCTGGGTTTGAACAAATAAAAGCTAAGCTTTTTGTTGTTGTTGTTATTGTTGTTGTTTGTTTTTAAAGTCTAGATGTTGTAGAATTTAAATTATTTTATGTAATTTGAACTGGGGACTCCCACATTACCGAAGACACGTATCACTATAATTTTATCAAAAGAAATTCCCTAATGAAGCAGTTGGCACTTCTACGTAACCAGTCCTAGAAGGAAAAATTAGTGAAGGATGAACAAAAATATGAAATTAAAATTTCAAGAGAATTAACACAAAGAATGCCTGCCTTTTCTAAGAGAGCAAAGAAATGATATTCTTTGTATCATAGAAATTCCAGACTATACACATCCATTAGCATATCATAAGCATCAAAACAGCCTGTAAGACAGATCATCTGCTAGATCTGGATATAAAACATGGAGAAAGGAACTGCATGCCACTGCTTTTGGTTCACTTTATCATGGAACCAGAACAAAGACAAACCAGGTTATCACTTTAAATACCAAGATAACAAAAAATGAAGACGAAAAATCAAATATTCAAAGTCATTCTAATTCCTGCCCTTCTACAAAACCTATGTATTCTGCTATGCAACTTACCCTGACAATAAGGATCCACTTAATTAGAGAAAGTCCAAATCCTGAGATGGCTCCATACCGTCCCGCAGCTGAGGTGGTCAGGCAAAAAGACAAGAAAAACCCAATCCAGTTGAAGAGGAATGCCACTGTCAGAGCGCAGGGAAAAGACATGTTAGCCAAGAAACAGGTGGGTTTCCTTGAGTAGCCTTTGTGTAAGTGACTTTCCAAGGATATAAAAGACAGCCTGCCCTCGACAACCCATTTCCACCTCCCACAGCATCCCTCCTTTGATCTTCTCAAAAGCAAGAAGGAAAGACTCTGGATCCTATGCTTTATCCTGTGTGTGCTCTGCTGTCAGGGCCCACCAATCTCTTCCTGTCTTTGCTGTCAAATAGGTTAGCAAGTAAACTAAACACTGAGTATTAAACTGGAGCCCCCAGATAAATGCGATTCAAGTTACTCATCCTCCTGTTCTATGTCTTCTGACAGCTCACAGCATCACTTCTTTTGCATTGTGCTTTCAATAGAGTAAATCAAATAGGTGCTCATTGGTAAGTGAGGTGCATAAAAAGATAAATATAAAACAACATAAAAAGGGGAAAATCAGATTAACTTTGATCTACAGAAAAATAAAGTTTACAGAAAAAAATCCATCAGACAAAGGTGTTGCACTCCTACTCTACACCACCTGGGTGTGAGCAGGAGTGCTAGCAACGGGCCTGTGGGCCCGGAAGATACGATGTGGAATGTGAGAATGCGGCACCCATAACTGCTTTAATCATGAATTCAGAACACTCCGGTTTATAGGAAGTGACTGCTGTGTATATACTTACTGAAAAACGTTAACATAAAAATCCCATCGTTTCCTATCCTCAGCTGGTCAGCATCATCAAAATCATCCCGACCCACGAAATCCTCATCCTAAATGAAGGAAAAAGAATAAGGCGAAGTCATAATGAATTATTTCTAGACAAAGGAATTACATCAGGGATAATACAAATATCCAGGAGTACATTTATTACTGTGGGTCGATTTAGAATTGTCTTAATAGCTCAGCATCTTAGAGCAGAAATGAATCATTTTAAGATCCCTAGAACTTTCTAAACTATTTTTTTTTATTTTATATTCCAAATTACTATTCTTATTATTAGTTATTATTTGTGCTGGAGACTGAACCTAGGATTTCACAAATGCTAAGCACGAACTCTATCATTAAGCTACATTTCTAGCCTAATACCAAATTCTTTCAAGAAAATCCTTTAGCTGGGCATGATAGTACACATCTTTAAACCCAGAATTCAGGAGGCAGAGGCAGGTAGATCTTTGTGACTTCCAAGCCAGTCTGGTCTATGCAGCAAGTTCCAGGTCAACCAAGGGATACATGGTGAGACTCTATCTCAAAAAAGAAAAAAATTACCAAAGCACATGACTTAAACTCTAGAGTACCAGTTACCCAGGGTCTGTTGGAGGCCTATAATATCAGTAATCTAGAGCCCATTGAAGAGATATCATTGGCATCTCAAGTGCTTCCTGAAGCTGACCCCCGGACAAGGACAGAATGTTCATCCATGAAGAACACATGGCTGCCCACTGCTCAGCAACATAAACATTTGTTTGCACTGGAATACAGATCTGACAACTCAGCTCCTTACTGATTGACAGGATCGGTCCATCCTAATCTGAAAAGACAATTATTACTGTCTAGAAGGAACATGATCCTGGCCAACACCAAGGTATGTGGACTACCTTTGCAAATGATGTAGACTATGTACTGAGTGATCTGAAAGTAACTGGGTACAACCTCAAAATAAAACTGACCACACTTCTACATAGTTCAGTGAGGACACCTCAAACAGAAGTAAACTGTCTTTGGGACGAATAAAACTTATTTACAGCAGAAAGCTATGGAAAGATTCATACCAAATTCTACAGTATTCCCTGTAGAATACTGGGACCTCGACAGGGGCACTGGCAGTGGTCACTTTCTTTTGTGATTTAACAAACTTCCTCCACTGTTAGAAATTTTTATGATAAATCATTTGTTTTATACTTTTTAAAAATTAGCAAATATCTAATATTCTGACTTAATTATTACCAGAATAAGGTGATGCCAAACTTGAAACTAATTCTGCTTTAGTATTCATTTTGCTTAACAACTCAAAGATATACTCCAAAGCTAACCTGAAGTAACTTTGAGAGCACCGTCTGTACCTTTAGCTATTTTTCCTCTCCTCTGTATGTCCTGTGACTTCTTCTGTACATTGTTGCTAGGCTCATGCTTTCAAATCATCACTAGTCCTTTCATACTCTTGCTCAAAAATCTGAAGAATCCCCCTGATCTACACACCAGCTGCAAATGTCTCAGGTTAGTGTCCCAAGGATACTACAAAGGACAGTTCTGGTCACATCTCCAAACTCCCTTCACAAACTCTTCCCTCACACAAAACTAATCACTGTATTCACAAAACTGCTCTACTCTAGTTGAACGGATGTGTGTTCTGGGCTTTTCCCTCTATCAAAACTCTAGGTTGTCCACAAAACCCATCTCCTCTCTGTACCCCTGATCATCTAGTAAAAACACACAGTTCTTGTGCAGTATAGATATGAGTATTTGGGGTCTTTTATTTAAACTGGATGTTAAGCTCCACGTACGGATGCCAACAAATCTCCTTACTTACCCACTGCAAAATATACTGTACCCTATATTAAAAAGTACCTCTATATATGCACCTTTAAAAGTTAAGTTCATATACTTGTCTTAAGAATTTTAAGTGTTCTGTAATCAATCAGAATTAATTTCTACACTGGTTTATTCACCAGAGATTACAATGGGTCCGCAGAGCACGGTGACACACCTACATGAAACTGATGAAGGAGACCCACCTCTCATCCTTACCCCTCTCTGCATCAATCTTAAATCTCTGCTAGTTTATATCACATCCTACTCCCATCTCCAGCAGGCTAGATGGGATCTGAACTTACAAATGGTATATATACATATGGCATGATCTGTAATGCTGAAGGCACAAGGTTTATCTAGATGATGGTAGGTCTCTTATGAGTTTAATTCAATGATATCTGTATTTCTTTTCTCCATAGGCATCCTTAACAGCTATGAGCTAATATCAAAATATTAAGTGTGCAAATCAAGGCAAAGTCAATGTTATTTCCTAAGTCCTCTCCTCCTACCCCAGGAGGCTTAAAAGGGAGGTGGTGTCAGGCGGTGGTGGTGGTGCGGGCGGCACACACCTTTAATTCTAGAATTTGGGAGGCAGAGGCAGGTGGATCTCTGTGAGTTTGAATCCAGCCTGGTCTACAAAGTGAGTTCCAGAACAGCCAGGTCTATATCTACACAGAGAAAAGCTGTGTCAAAGAAAGAAAGAAAGAAAAGAAGGAAGGAAGGAAGGGAGGGGGGGGGGAGGGGAGGGGAGGGGAGGGGAGGGGAGGGGAGGGGAGGGGAGGGGAGGGGAGGGGAGGGGAGGGGAGGGGAGGGGAGGGGAGGGGAGGGAAGGGAAGGGAAGGGAAGGGGTGTGTGTGGTAGTGGTAGTACTCTTAGAGATACAGGAAAATAAACAGGTCAGTGATTTTCTGCTCAGGGCACCATTTTCAGGGAAAGATGCTTATTATTCCAAAAGAAAATGTATGTGCTTAAAATTAGCTGTAACTGGTATAATACTGGATAATGAAAATAACTTAAGCAGCCCAAAAGTAACACAGATTGAAAAAAAAAAAAAAAAAAAGCTTACTCTTCCAGGAACCAAGGGGATGGAAGCTTCGGCCTTGGTTCTCTCAGCCTCATCATAACTAGGCAGTGTTGTAGCCACATTGTAAGATGGGGGCTTTGGAAACCCAGATTCATCTTTGTAATCAAAATATGCTGCGGAAAAAAAGAAAGTTAACAAAATCTGTCTGAAGCAAAAGATATTTATAAATGAATATAATACCTGGGATGATTTTTAAGTGTATATTTAAAAGCCAGATTCACCACACCTTTAAACCCAGCACTCAGCAGGCAAAGGCAAATAGTTCTCTGTGTGTTCAAGGTCAGCCTGTTCTACATAGCAAGTTCTAATCCAGCCAAGGCTACATAGCTCAAACCAAACAAACTAAAAATAAACAAATTTAAAACTCACTTATTATCTTTATTTCTAATTGCTTTGGACCACTATGAATTTTCAACAGGCATTTATTTCTGTAGTGCTGGGGGTTAAACCCAAGGCCTTGTATATTACAGGCAAGCACTCTACCACTGAGTCATATCTCTAACCCTCTTTTTACTTTTTATTTTTCCCAGGCTGTCCTTGAACTCATAATCTTTCTTTCCCAGACTCTTAAGTGACCACCAGACCTGGTAGTTTAAATAGTTATGGAAACACTTAGGCTAACACTTTACATGAGCCAGGCATGGAGGCACACTCTTATGGTCTCAGATACTTGGGAGATGGATGCTATGAAGTCACAAGGTCATGCCCAGCCAAGGCAACATAGCAAGATCTTCTGTGACATGTTCACTAAGTTCTCTACTGTGGTTTCCTCTATCAACAAATGTGAAAATCAACTTTAAAGGGGGGGAAAGAAAAAGCTTAATATTCATGTGTTCCTGTACTTGGATTCATGTTTTTACTTCATACTGTGATGTGCTGAGGTAAGTAATTTGGTTATATATAATTCTACGAAATCTTTCATTTCCTCTTTTGAGCATAGTATTTAGTCCTTATTGCCTTCTATTACAAAAGATTTAGTGTAACAGAAAAGGTGTATTTATAAGATTGAACTTCTAAACATCTTTTTTGCTTAAAAAAAAAATCCTACATTTCATCTAACATTTTTCTTTCTTTGTTCTCTAGTTATAAATTAACTTCTCTCTTAAAATGTTTTTTCTGAACAAGGTCTTGCTTTGTAGCCCAGGTTGGCCTGGAACTACCAAGGTCCTGCCTTGACCTCCAGGGGTTAGTTCTCTAATAGAGGTATTAGCTATTTACCAGTTAACTTTAATATTTTTATTGTAATACATTTTGAATGTCACTGATGCCCCTCATTAACAGAAAACAAAAAGGGAATAATAATCTTCCTCTTCCTTCTCTTAGTCCCCTTCTTCATCTTCTTCTGTAGCAGGATCTAGCCAGAGAACTCCTGCTGTCCTCAGACTGTGTCTAGTTTTAGCTTTCCGGGCTGGTATTATAGGCACGAGCTATCATGCCCACTATTCAGGTGCTGGGTGTGGTGGTACAGGCCTGTAATCCTAACATTTTCCAGATGGAGGCAGAAAAACCAGGAGTTTAAGGTCATTCATGTTTGAGTAAACCTCATCTACGAGAGACCCTTTCTCAAAATGAAGAAACAAAAATTCAATATCTATTTAAAAAAAATAGTAAAATAAGAAAACTTTCTTAGTTTGGTTACAAATGTCTGGAAAATACCCACTGGTGTGATCTGGACTATAACAGCTCAGTGACCTCATATGTATAAGGCCCTAATTTTAGTCTCCAACTGCAAACAAACAGACTCCCAAATTAGAGTCACTCATAAATTCTAGTTATCAAAAGTCCGATTTACACTGATTTTCTCTCCCCAGACAGGAGGAGAAGCTTCTATAATGAAGAAACTATGAAAACCAGGTGATCACTCAGTTCTTCAACCCTTCCTTCCTATCTTCCTTGTGTTTTTGCTTTGTTTTTTTGAGATGAGGTCTCACTCATCTCTAAGGTGTCCAGGTTGACCTCCGATTTGCTAAAAGCACCTCTCTAGTGCTAAGGCTGCAGGCATATGACAACACACCCAGCCTGTTCCTCAGTTTCCCCTTTCCTTTATGAGTCAGTTGGAATGAAACCGGGCTTTTTAAAAAGGCCACATGGTAAATAGGAATTTGGGGACTTTGGCTTCCAGAGTCTCCCTTCTGCTTTGCAGAGGGTTATCTTCTTTGTGTGCTTTGCAGTGTGTGTATTTCCCCACCACTAATAAAAGCCCTTCTTTATAGGCTGGGAAAAAAAAAAAAAAGTGTGTGTGTGTGTGGGTGTGTGTGTGTGAGAGAGAGAGAGAGAATCTGGTTTTTAAAGCCAGATAACAATAACATGAACTTTTACCTTGGGCTGCAAATTAAAACTCAGGCCAAAGACAATTTATAAAAAGCTGATGTGAAGGCACACAACAACCAACACCTACTCGATGAGTCTATGAGGAAGTGCCAGTCAGCCCTGGTCTGGGTACCCACCTGCACTCTCTACAGAGATGCTGCTGTATGGTGGAGGAGCATCACCTGCAGTCTGCTCAGGTTCACCAGCCTCCTCTTCATTCTGCAACTGAATAAAAATATCAGATATTAACAGACACATAAAATGAATTACAAAGATGCAAACCTAAAAACTAGAACAGCCTTTCTGAAAGACTATAAAGCACTGTTTCCTAAGCCTTAAAATGTGCAAACCCTTTTTAAAAGATATCCTATTCCCAGGAAGTTATTTTATGGAAATAATCAGACAAAAAGAAAAAAGAAAAAGAACTGTAGACAAAACTGGGCTACAGAAAATATGAGGCATACAAAAAACAAATGTAGCCCAAGCTTGCCTCAAACTTGCCAAGTAGCTGACAAAGGCCTTGACTCCTCCCTCCTCTACTTTCCAAGTGTTGAGATTACAGATGTGAGCCACCATACCTGGCTATCAAAAAATAAGACTAAGAAAAAAAATAAATACAAAATATAAACAAAGAAAACTTGACAACTTGCATACTATGAAACTATTACATGAAAAAGGGTGATTTTTATAAAACAATATGCATTGTATAGCTTTGTTCGAAAAAGATAATTATATGAAGGAAAGATCTGGAATGATAGAGATCTACAATTCAGCACTATTTCTAGTAATGGCAGTATAAAGGATTTCTCCTTATTTACATACAGACTCTAATTTTCAGTACTGAACAATCATCACTTAAATAATTTCTTTCAAGTTAGAAAAACAATCTGGTAGGACAAAGACCGAAAATAGGCAAGCCAAACCTTACCATTTTGATCAGTTTGTGTACAAAAATTTCACATTAAATAACTGAGACAGTTATGAAAACAGAAACTTCTAACCTCTGTCAGCACACTCTCCCTGTTGCTCTGGGTGGCTAAATTTTCAGTTAATCTAATTTAGTTTTTAAGAGCTGGGAATCAAACTCTGGGTTTTAGGAATCCCAGGCAAGTGTCCTACAGCAGAGCTGACTCTCCAGCAACTCCAGTTATTTTAAACAGCTCACACTAAATGTGTGTCTGCCTATTGCTGCTGCTACAGATGGCCACCCAAGTCACTGTCATAAAAGATGCCTCAATAGATTACACTTTTACATGAGCTGGCCTAGACTGGAGTCTAACTATAAAGGCAATTTACTGATGTAAGCAGTAAGACTCTGATCCTGCTTTCAGTATTACTACACAGGAAGCCAACTGAGGTGCTTGTGAAACACACCAGCTCCTAAGCACACTTTACAGAGAAGTCCATGGTAAATTGAGACAGAAAACAGCCTGAGGTTTTGACATGAAGCAGAATACCCTGAACCTCAGACCTTTAACTAATCGTATCAATCTCCAATCCTGTACTATCCAGAACTAGATTACTACAAAGAATTCAATTTGACATGGGTTCTTGGGCCATATTCTTAGCAGCATCTACCATCTATATGCTTTTTGTCCCCCAGAGTTGGGTATGAAACCTAGTAAAAACATCATGGTTTTTTGAGACAGGGTTTTCCTGTGTACCTCAGGCTGGCCTTGGGACTCCTAGTCCCCTTGGACTAGTCCTCCTAGTCCAAATACTAGGATTATAAGGATGAGCCACCATTCCTGGATTGGGCACATTTTTTAGCTCTAACAATCTAACCATAAATGTAAGGCACTCCCAATATAATTGCATTGTAACCTACTGTATTTTTTTTCCTTGGAAATACAATCATACAGGGAAAATAGCTTATAGGAAAGCAGATGTTTCGGGGATATCAAAGGGTGAACTATTTGAAGAGCTCCTGGGAGCAGGGGTCTCCTCAATTAATGGTCTTAACATTATCTGAAGCCCTAGAAAGATATTCTCATCCTCCTCACCACTAATCATCACTACATGAGAGGAGACAGTAGCAAGCAAGAGAGACAGCAACAAGAGGAAACCAATTATTTGAGAATGCAGTTGTAACTGTAGCAGCTGGTACGGTTCTATGTTTCAACCTGTGTTTACATTTCTACCCTGCTTTATCATTCTGAAGTCTACTCAAAGCAGGCATGTTTCCTCTATATAACTTGGTTTCAGAAAGGAAGCCTGGCAGTTCTTAACAAACACAAACATCCAAAAAATCAGGAGATAAAGAGATCTGCAATGGCAGTGGCTCTAGGATAGGTTGCTTGTCTCCTAGCAACCTGGAAATGTGAAATGTGAGCACTCTCTAGCACAGTAACAGATAACGAAGCAGAGAAATTCCAACCTTCTTAGAAACATCATCTCTTTGGTGAGGTAAAGAGAAACATTACCAGGTCAAGCTTTTTTCCCCCTTAAAATTCAGCATTTTAGAACCATACATTTCTAACTAAAAAGAAGAAAAACAAAACAAAAGCAACCCTCTAAAACCATTAAGGCTCTGGAGAAATCACATGTTGGGCCAACCCTCAGCTGCTGTTCAAGTCATTACTAAGCATAGATGGTGTCAGTATTTGTGGCCTTTGGTGCACAATTGCCTTTTCTCCTTCTTCTGCATAGTGTTTTACTTTAGAACACCTTTCCTGAGCCCAACTCCATCAGCAGCAGTATGGAAGTAATTAGATTCCTGTGAGGAGGGACTGTGGGAACAGGGAACCTGAGTCCAGCTTAACTGTCAGAGTATGGGCCAGCTGTACTGGGCCCTCGAGGCAGGTCTTCAGTTCCCTTTAAGGGGAACTTAACTCAGTACAGTACTAGTGAGAAGGGAGAGAATAGTCTCTGATAGAGACTAAAAATGACACTGGAGCTAGATTCCCCTCCACACACACACAAATTATATTACTTTTGTTGTAATTCAAACCAATTTTCTTTATCTTTATTGTGATAAACAATAATGGCATTTTTTTTTACATTTTTTAACATTTTTACAAACAGAACTATAAAATTAATTACAAATGACATAGGAAAAAAAAAGCCAACTGTCGTGGTTCACACCTGTAATCTCAATACTTGGGAGGCTGAGGCTAAACATTAAGGCAAGTTCCAGGCCAGTCTGGACTGCTAACAGTGAGATCCTGCCTGCCCAAGGAGCCATACAAAGTGCTAAGTTTAGTATAAAACTACTCATGTCTCCACCAAGATGAAAATAAGCCAGTAACCCAATAATCTGAAATTACGTGGCTTTTTGTTTTGTCATACTCTTACACTGTATCCTGACTTTCTTTCCCATGTTCCTACTTGGTACATGATCCCAGTCTGCCATGATACTGCTTGATAACCTTTGACTTAAAAACATTTATCTTGGGACTAGAGAGACATCTCAGTAACTAAGAATGCTTGCTTTTCTTCCAGAGCACTTGAGTTTGTTTCCCAGTACCCATTGCCAAATGGCTCACAACCACCTGTAACTCTAGCTCCAAGAGCTCCAATGTTCTCTCTCTTCTGGCTCCCTTGGGTACCTGTACACACCTGACATACATACATACATACACATACAGAGAGAGACACATAAATAAAAATGATCAAAAGATTATAAGGATAAATCTTTTAAAAATCTATGAAGAGATGCTATTGTTTTGTTTTTAAGATTAAGCCTATAGAATATAGTATATCTAAAATAAAGGGATCATCCTCCTTTGAATCTGTGTCTATTAGAAATAAAATCTGTGGTCAGGGGTTGTGGCACACACCTTTAATCCCAGTGCTTGGGAGGCAGAGGCAGGCCGATCTCTGTGACTTCAAGGCTAGCCTGGTCTACAGAGTGAGTTCCAGGACAGCCAGAGTTATAATAGAGAAACCCTATCTTGAAAATAAATAATTAAATTAAATTAAAATCTGCAAGAGCCAGGTACAATGACACTCACTGGCAGTCCCAACTTGTGGGAAAACTATAAAATTACTTACAAATGACACAGAAAAAGCCAGGTGTACTGCTGCACACCTGAAGCAAAAGAATCACTTAAGTAAGCTGAGTAGACTGAGGCTACACTGGGGAACCGGAAACCAAGTACAGTCCTATCTCAAAACAAAACAAAAACAAACAAAAAACTACTAGGTATGGATGGCAACAACCCTATACATCCCAAAACTTGAGATGGGAAATAGGAGATCAGGAAACCAAGGTCATCCTTGGCTATACAACAAGCCAGAAATCCTTGCTACAGAAATCACATACGGTTCTAATAGTTTAAAGGCATTTATAGGAGCTGGAGAGGCAGCTTGGAGCATAAAGGTGCTTGCCACAAACCTGACAACCAGGGTGAGCCAGATTCAGTGATGCCTGGCAAATCCTACAGTGATAATGGAAGCAGAAAGGAAAATTTCCCAGAAACTCTTGGGCCATACAGCCTGGAATCAATCGAGCAGCAGAAAGAGAGCCTAACTCAAAAACAAGGTATAAGAGGGAACCTCCACAGGCACTCCAGAGCACACAAGTACCAATATTCATATTCACACACACACACACACACACACACACACACACACACACACACTCACACTCCTTCAATTTTAAAATGAGCTGTCTTGAGCAACAGCAGAGCAAAGCTAGGTTGGATCTCACTAAGATGCAACACTTAATCTTACAATAAGTGATACTAGCATCCTACTGCATAAAGCAAGTGTTGTGCACACCTGTGACCCTAGCCCTTGGGAGGTGAAGGCAGGGGATCTCCACAGCTCAGCACCCTGCACCTGAGTTCACGATACATAGTGAGACTCACTCTCAGCAAAACCAAACAGACCTCACAAATCTTTACACCCAAGGAGCTAACATATACCTCGCACAAACACAAAAGATACAAGACATATAATCCCAAACTATTCAAGAAATCCATAACATTACAAATATTTGTACTTAATTTGTTGTTGCTGGGTCCTATTTAACTTTTTTAATTTTTACTTTTTTATATGTATGAATATTTTGTCTACATGTATATGTTTAACACATGAGTGCCTCATGCCTGCAGAAGTCAGAAGGTGTTAGAGCCTTTGGTATTGGAGTTATGGATGGTTATAAACCACTATGTGGATGCTGGGAACCAAACTCAGGTCCTCTATAAGAATAGTAAGTGTTCTTAGCCAGTGAGCTATCTCTCCAGCTCATTGGGTCTTATTTTAAAAATAAGAAAATTCTTGAAAAAAAGTAAAAAATCCTTGTTATTAATAATCTCTAAAAATCCTGGACCAGTGCTTAAGCTACAGCTTTAAAACAAAAGCAAAAAAACCAAAAAAATGTCATCTTAGAATCTAATTTTTAAGCCTCTCATTAGCAACCCATTACTTTGGCATACTCTAAATCCTATCAGCTGAGATAGTGTAATTACTAGGAGGCAAGCATATTTCTGTAGATAAACAACTGACTGTGGTATTTTACTGTCACTCAGATATAAGATATAGACAGAGTGAGAACTGTACATTTTCTATTATGTCTAATACAACTATGGTGACACTTTAACCTCATCAATTTCTTTACTTTCTTTAAAAAGTTTTTTTTTTTTTTTAAACTTGTGTCTGTGCACATGTACATCATGTAAGTTCCTCTGTGCCCTTGGAGGCTAGAAGAGCTGAGCCACCTGACATGTTGCTGGGAACTGAACCTTGAAGATCAACAAGTGTTCTTAAGCACTGAGTGTCTCTCCAGCCCCAAACTCTGTACTTGCAAGAAGAGTTCTCCATCAACTTGCTATTAATATAATATAATATTAATATAATAGGTACATTTAAAGTAATTCTGATAAGGTACAAAAGATTAAACTGTAAAAAAAAGGCAATCTGATCTAAAAATGAGCAGAGGGCTGGAGAGTTAGCTCAATGGGTAAAGTGCTTGCCATATAGGCATGAGGAAATGAGTTCAAATCTCCAGTACTGGGTGTGGTGGTGCAAGCCTGCAACCCTAGAAACGGGGGATACAGACAAAAGGATGGCTTGGGCTTTCTGGCCAGTCACTCTAGCCCTAATGGCAAGGGCAAGCTCCAATCTCAGTGAGACCCATCTCAAAAAATAGAGTGGAGAGCAATTGAGAAATGCATCCTGATGTCAACCTCAGGCCTCTACACATGAACGCATGGGCAAATGCACCTGTATACATGTGTACATGTATACACTCAAATACACTACACACACACACCCTACACATGCAAAGGAGTTGAACAGACATTTCTCCAGACAGTATACAAATGGCCAGGAGACACAAAATGTTCAACACTATTAGGTCATCAGGGAAAACCATGAGATACCACTCACATCCACTAAAAAGACAGTAACAGGTTCTGATGCATGCAGAAAAAGTAGAACTCTAACAAACTGCTGGTGGAATAGAAAAGGTGTTCCTCAAATGTTAAGTCCAGAAGTAAGGCATATGTCCACAGAAAACTTGATGGTACAGCATTACTTATAACAGCCAAAAATTCGTCAACATACAAATGGATACAAAAATGTGTGGTTACTCCATACAATTAACTACTATTCAGCCACGAAGAAGAATAAATTGCTATGACATAAACGAGCTTTGAAAGTGTTAAAGAAAAAAGCCACTCACAAAATACCATATGTCTATGCTTCTATTTGTATAAAATATCCCAAAATCCAACTTCATAGAGAAAGAAAGATTAATTGATGCTGGTGGCTAGGATAATGGGGGACTGTAGCATCTGATTGCTGATATGCCTGAGTTTCTTGCAGGGAAAGGAATAATAATTAAACTGTTCAGAAATAAGATGGGGATAATGGTTATACAGACTAATGAAAATAGTTTTAAAATTATTCTGTACTTTAAAAGAATAAACTTGAACTAGAAAGATGGCTTGGGAGTTAAGAGCATTTGTTGCTCTTGTAGAGAACCTGGGTTCAATTCCTTGAACCAACACAGGGGCTCACAACTATCTATAATTTCAGTTCCAAGGGAACTGAGCCCTCTTCTGATCCCCAAAAGTACCAGGCACACACATGATGAACATACAAACAGGCAGACAAACATTCATATGTGTGAACAAAAAATAAATAAATCTAAGGATTTTTAAATGAAAGAATATTTTAAGAAAAAAATTAATCTCAAAAAATAAGAGTTTTCTATTTTGGAAATCAAATTTATTCTGTGCTGGGAGTGGTGCAGGGGAACAGCAGCCAGTGTTGGAGTGTCAGGACTCAACCTATTGTTTAGCAAGGCAACAACAGGTTTTTATCTTGGCCTCCTGGGGGATTGTCTCCTGAATGCCCTTTGCTACTGCTGGGCCTTATCATGCTTTTGCTACCATGGTCTCCCCCTCTCTCTTGTGGTATGAAAGTTCCATGGGAGTCTCTACCCATCACTGGGCAGTGTTGCTGGCACACATAACAATGGTGATGATTTTCCCTCAAGCAATGCCACCTGGGCAAGGCAATGCCACTCAGTTGATTGGTGACTCTATTGAAACTCCAAAAAGAATCACTAATTTAAAAACATATGAAACTCCAAAAAGAATCACTAATTTAAAAACATATTTTTGCTAGGGACTTGTTTGGTCGGGGTTAGGAAAGCCAAAACAAAGAAAGCTTAATTGTTAGGGCCCACAAGTTTCATCTCTGAAATATAGATCCATGATCAAGAAATAACAAATGAATTTCAGTGCCCATTGTTAGGCTTGAACTTCCTTGACCACAAATAAAATTGACTCCTGGTCTCTATAATCAGAAGTTTACTGATGAGTTTGGGGTATGCCTTGGGGATATAGAGCTGTGCAGTAGATTCTCCTTTTCCCTAAGAAAAGCAAAAAGACCCATGACTTAAAATTTTCTAGTTAATAACAAACTTGTTTTATTGTGCTAACTAAATAAGAATACTGTGATGTGTATTCGTTTCCTAGTAACTGCAATAGAAGCTGGCTGTGAGAATATTTGGCTTGTTTAAATTCTGTTAATCTATAATATTGTTTCTGGGATATCAATGTATTGTGGGAAAAAGCACATGTAAAACTGGGTGTTTGTGCATAATCAGGTGTCAGAATTGAAAATAACTTGTTTTTTAAATATGTAACTTGTAATCATTCATTGGGGAAAAATAGGACTCGTGATTATGATATGATTTCTTCTTACGTAGAGGGTACTGTTCTAAAAGGTATATAGGTGTATGGGAATAAGTAGAAGGAGTAGAAAGGAGGAAAGAAGCTGATAAGATGTTATGAGTGAGATGTATGTATGCTGGCCCTACAGGAGAAGGGAAGAAGGAAGCTTGCAAGATGTATGGGTAAGATTTATGTGTATTGAAGCTTTGCTTTGCTTCTTCCACAAAATGTGTGTGTGTGTGTGTGTGTGTGTGTGTGTGTGTGTACTGAACCTTTGCTTCACCCATAAGATGTGTGTGATTTTATGAAAAGATACAATAGAGAATAAATTTAAATAAAAGAAATAAAAACAGAGAGGAGAAAGGAGGAAAGAAGGAGAATAGAGAAGTAAGGAACAGAAGGAATAAAAGAGAGAAGTTTGTCCCAGGTTTTTTTTCTTATTATTTCTCCAACTCTGCCTCTCCCTTAAAGGTTGCTGAATTCCTGCTGGGGCTGGACCACGGCAATACTGTAAATTTTACTTAAACAAAACTTCAAATTAACTATTCTACATCACTGTTTACTTTGCTAAGTAAACTATCTGTGCCCTTCCATGAAAAGGATCCTATCAATAGCCCCACAAATCATCACAGAACATGTCTGTGAATTGGTGAAAATGACAAGCACAGTGAACATTGTATAAAAAATAAAATAAAATAAAATAAAATAAAATAAAATAAAATAAAAGTTCCTGGAACTGGAGAGATGGCTCAGTGGTTAAGATCACTGGCTTATCTTCTTGGGGTCAATCCCCAGCACCTACATGGTAGTATTCACAGCCATCTGTATGTAACTCAAGATCCAGGAGATATGACACCCATTTCTGGCCTTTATAGGCACTGTACACATGTGGTGCACAGACATGTATGTAGACAAAGCATCCATACACATAAAACAATAATTAAAAAAATAAAACAATAATTTAAAATTTGTTTCTTTAATATCCAGTCCTCTCCTTGGGAGAAAAACGTTACAATCAAGACATCAAAAGACAACTAGGCTAAGAGCCCACTCTAAAAAGCTGAAGGTGGAAATTATTACAATTATTTTTTTTTCATACTTTAAGGGCTGATGTTAAAAAAAAAAAGTTAAAAATTATAAGCCAGTCTAAACATGGTGATACCTTCCTTTAATCCCAGCTCTCAGGAAGCAGGCAGTAGAATATCTGAATTTGAGGTCAGCCTGATATACACAGAGAGTTCCAGGTTAGCTACAGTCTATATAGGAAGATGTATAGTAATGTGTGTGTGTGTGCATGTGTATGCACGCATAAATAAATAAATAAATAAATAAATAAATAAATAGATGTTTTTTAATTGGCTGGATGTGTGGTGCACACCTTTAATCCCACTCAGGAAGTACAGGCAGTTAGATCTCTGTGGGGCCAGGCAGGGTTACATAGTAAAACCTTATCTCAAAAAAATTTTTATTAAAAGTTAATGAAGACAAGCAGTACCCTATTATTGTCCAGCTTTCCATCCCTTCCAGCGTATTCAGTAACTTTTCTTTCTTTTTTAAAAGGTAATTGGAAATTTTAACTTCTTATAGATGAATGTTATAACCAAGTAAGGGACAATGACAATGGCTCCAGGGGTGATCTACAGGCAGGTAGGTCCCTTCCCCATCACTACTGTCCATGTGAACTTTGTTAAACACAAATGGACACTAAGGGAAAGAGGCCTTATGAAGCAGGGAAGACCTGCTATTACCATGTAGTATAAATGCTAATTTGTGTGAGAAACCCACCTATTAAAAAAAAAAGAAACAAACCTCCCCAAAACTTGCTATGACCTGGGATATAAAGCCAGATACTTGATTTGTTATCACTCTTCCTGGGGATGGATGGATACACACACACACACACACACACATATTTATCACACATTCCTTTCCTGTGTATCAAAAAATTAAAAATGTAAGGGAAGAGACAGTAGTTATATACTGATTTTAAAAGGAAATGGCAACAAAAGAATAAGAAACAAAAATGAGAAAGACATCTCTTAGCCTTTTCTTTTTAAAAATAAGCAATACTGAACAGGGATGGTAAAATGGCTCTGAGGTAAGAACTGAGCCTTAGGACCTAAATTCAGTCCCAGGAACCCATATGGTGGAAGAACAGACGGTGACACACACACACACACACACACACACACACACGCACGCACGCACACACGCCCGCATTTTTTAAAAAGAAAGAAACCACTGGCAAGATAGCAAAATTAGATATAAAGGCTGAAAATCAATAGTCATACTGTGATGTACATTACATTGCTAAATTGTCACGTACTGTTTGAGCTTACTGAGAAGCTGGCTCTGAATATGGGGTTGCCCTTCACTTCAGACTCAAGCATGTTTATCTCAAAATGTCCTTCAAGGCTCCTTATCTAAGGATGGGCTGACCCTCCTCCTTGCTAAATATAAAGGGAGGAAAAAGAACAGCAAAACAGCTGAAGAGTAGAAGCATTGTGTCCTTGAGGACAACTAGGAGGTGAATCATTTTCAACAGAGGTAACTATTGTTTATCCCCAAATATAAAAATGCCATGGGAACTCATCCAGGGAGAAAAAGCTCAATCAGGAACTCCAGCTGACTACCTCAACTTCCCCAGTATGCTTCTGCTAGGTGTTGTAAGCACCAGATTTATTGGCTATTTGTTCTTTCACTTGGGAGCCTTACTGGAGGGGACACTCCACACTGGTGTTCTCTCAGTACGGAACTCAAGCTGACTGCCTCAACTGGTTTTCCTAGTTGATTTCTGGTCAATGTTTATATGCCCCCAAATTGATGTTGTTTTGCTATCTGTTTGCTGCTGTATCACTTGCTATTTGCTATTTATCTTTTTATTTTTTCTTACTATATAAATAAACTCACTCATTTAAAAAGAGGGGGCAGGCATGGTGTGCACACTTTTAATCTCAACAGAGGCAGGTGGATTTCTGTGAGCTCCACACTGGCCTAGCCTATACAGTGGATTCTAGGTCAGCCAGACCTATGTAGTGAGATTCTAAAAAAAAAGAGAGAGAGAGAGAGAGAGAGAGAGAGAGAGAAGAACCTATGAAGCTGAGCAACAAGGGAGGAGGAAGTAACAACAAAACCCTGAAAGCTGTAAGTGAGATTAACAGGAGGATTGACTCAGCAGAAAAGGGGAAGCTGAATCCTAAACCAAAACAAGCAACCAGTTTTAAGTGGCCAAAATGCTCAGAAATTGGTGATACCAGGTACTGATAAGCTGGGTTGAAAAGATTTAAAAACAGAAAGGAAGGTTGAAGGGACAGCTAAACATGCAGCTGCCAGGTCTCCTTTAGAAGGCTCACCTAACATGCATGAGGCCATAGGTTCTACCCCCAGTAGAGAGAAAGCTATCTTCAGGAGGGAATAAGACAGGGGAGCCTTGGGAGCTGGAGGGATGGCTCAGCTCAGCAGTTAAGAGCACTGGCTGCTCTTCTAGAGAACCCTGGTTCAATTCCCCAGCATCCACATGGCAGCTACAACCGTCTCTAATTCCAGCCCCAGGGGATCTGACAGTCTCACACCAATGCACATAAAATAAAATTAAAATAAATTTTTAAAAAGAGAGAGAAAGCTTTGAGAAAAATATCAGAGATTTTGGTTTGTTTCAACTGTTGATTCATTGGTTTTTTGAGACAGAGTTTCTCTGTGTAGCCTTGGCTAGCCTGGAATTCGCTCTGTAGACCAGACTAGCCTTGAACTCAGAGATCCACCTGCCTGGACTGAAGGCAAGTTGCCGCCACCGCCGCCGCCACCACCACCACCACCACCACCCAGCTAAGACTGATCAGAGTTTAAAGAAATGGGTCACATCTAGGGAAAAAAAAAAACTGGTTGAAAAATTTGTATATTAAATGCTGAGATCTACCAATCTCTGCCCCCAACCATCTCTAAGGATACTAGCAGACAGGCTTACTCTGGGGAAACTGGTCAGCCCAAGAGAAAAGATTCAAAGATAATGACACTCAAAACAAGCAAAAATACCAAACTAGTCCTCAAGACTGGTTAGTTGGTTAAGCAAGTAATAGCATTTTCTGCTATGTCTGATGATTTGAGTTCAATTCCCCAGAGCCCACAAGTTTCCTCTGACCTCCACATGCGCACACATGCACACAACAAATAGTAAAGATGTATCTGATGCAGAATTGAATTTATTCAGCATTCTTAAGTTTTATATTAACAAACTCTGAACGAAGGTTACCTTGATGCCCTTCTGTAGCAGAACACAATTCTTGGCATGCACAAGGCCCTGGTCCTCAGCACCACAATAACACAACATTAAATAAAAAGTAAACTGAGGTAGGCATGGTGGCACAAGTCTATAATCTCATCACTTGGGAGGCTGAAATAAGAGGATTAAGAAATTTTGAGGTCAGCTGGTTTGCATAGTGAGACTCTATCTCAAAATAAAAAACACTGTACTTTACATATTCTAAGACAAGTAATACCACTTTTGTAAAAACAGCACAGAAAGATTTTTAGAAATATCTTCCTACATTATAAAATGTAGACTGAGAAGAAATTTTGTCAAATAAAGAAAAACATATAGGAAATAAAATTTAAAAACTCCCAGAATTCTTTCGAGTATTCTTTGAAATCTCCCAAGCTATAATGTTCTCTGCTTAGTGCACAGGATATTTCTTCTTCTGGTCTCTGTGGGTACCCACACACAGATGGCATACACATAATTTTTTTAATAGACAATTGGGGGTAAGACACACTTTTCTTTAAAGGCTTTTTTTTTTTTTTAAAAGAAGTTATTTTCTATGTCTTAAACTATGCACCAATTTGTAATGTTTCACAATAAATTTACCTATGTATACTTTAGGGCTGAAACTGTAGCTCAGTGATGAGCACTTGCATGGACAAAGCCCTGGGTTTGATCTCCTGATGTGGAGGAAAAAATGTGTGTGTGTGTGTGTGTGTGTGTGTGTGTGTATGTGTATAAAAAAAAAAAAAAAACTAAAGAAAAATGATGCCATTTCTCTAGACCAAAGCTACAAGTTTCTAAATTTAAAAAAAAAAAAAAAAAAAAAAATTTTTTTTTCCAATCATCTAGAAAGCTGGAACTCTTGAAATAAAATGAGTCCAACCTCATTTATGAAAGGCTAGAAAAGTCAATGTTCTTACCATCACACAGCTACTTACTTCATGACACAAGCAGGACTACTGCCAATTCAATGTTTCAGTAACATTTACATTCTCCTCAGTAAACCTAGTTACTGAAGTCTATGCTACAAGCTTCAAACCTGGATGTAGCTAAGTGACAAAGCACTTGCCTGGAATGAGCAGACCCTGGCTTAGATCTTCAGTAGGAGGATAGGGAAAGGGAGGAAATTATTCATTAAGGAAAAAAAATTGTTTTTTGGGTTTTTTTGTTTTGTTTTGTTTTTCCCAGACAGAGTTTCTCTGTTGTAACTCTGGCTGTCCTGGAACTCACTCTGTAGACCAGGCTGGCCTTGAACTTACAGAGATTCACCTGCCTCTGCCTTCGAGTGCTGGGATTTAAGGCATGCACCACCACCACCTGGCTCTAAGGAAAAGCTTTATATAACGTTGGAATGCTATAACACAAAGCTCCCACAAATGAAACTTCAAAAATCTAAGAGCACTATTGTCCACAAAATTTCTCCAAAAATTTATAGGCAAAGTAAGTAGTTTTTAAAAGGTTTTTAAAAGTATCTTTTAAAAACAGAAAGGACAAACATGAGCATGACAGAAACATTTGAAAATTCACTACTCTTCTTAAAATATATTTACAAAGGAAAAAAAAAGATACACAGTTGTAAAAACCTATAGAACTTTACAGCATAGAGTGAATCTTAATATATACGAAAATTAAAAACCCATTTAGGTGAAGTCAGTAGGCAGAAGCAGGCAGATCTGAGTTCAAGGCCAGCCTGGTCTACATAGTGATTTCCAGGACAGCCAGAGATACATAGTGATACCCTGTCTGAAAAAAACAAAAAAACAAAACAAAAAACCCCCAGAAAATCCATTTAGTGCCAGAATAATGGGCAGATGACAAACAATGTAACTGTATTATAAATGTAGGAAACCACTTCTCTCAAGAGGGTGAGGGCAAGGGTACTACTTAAGTAACTCTAGAATCTAGTAGTTGACAACATGCATGAGTTAATAATTTTGGTACCACCATATATACACATACTAAAAGTGAAGAATTAAGTAAACAGATGCTAAATGGTGAGAGCCAAATCTCTCACTGTTGAAGTAGGAGTTTACAGATTAGGGGAATAAACTAGTGTGGTACACATGCTTGAATTAGAGTTGGAGACATAGTGTGACCTTGGCTTTGAGTAATTTATTTATACAAATATTGTTTATAGGGCTGAGGGTTATAACTGAGTGATAAAGGACATATGCAGCATGTAGAAGACCACAAATCAATGACTAGCACTTAAGGAGTTAAGGTGTGTATTGTGGAGGCTAAGAAGTACATACGCATTTCCTGGCTTTGCCACCTTACAAGGCCTAGAACTAACAACACTCCGGACAAGGAGGACACAGATTTGGTTTCTGGAATCATTCTCCAAGAAAGGAAGCAGGGCTTCTTGGGGACATGAATGGTTCTAAGATGGCGTAAGAAATACACTAAATGAGACTGGTCCGAAAATGAAATGCTCTAAAACAAAACAAATATGTAGGTGTGTCAAAAGGAAATGAGTATAGGACACAGTACCAACTAAGAGTTCTCAATGGTAAAAGCCTACTGGCTATACAGTGGTATTGGAATCATGTTCCCAAATAATTATAAGTATTTATGAGTCTGTACAGATATAAATGACTAAATAAGTTAATGGAGAAGAAATAAATGTCCTGTGTGTAAGAATGGCAAATAATGTGTCAATACACTGCTTGCAGTGTTAGCCCCACCCCTTCCATACGAGCTGTGTCACCAATTCTCACATAGTACAACATGGAAGAGGGTAAAGGTACCTCTACGAAGAGAACCTGACAAACACTACTTCAGCCACAAGCAATAAATCATGCTGACAGTGTATCTGTTATATGTGTACATGTCTATAAGCAAGTGTGCTCAACATGTGTGGAGGCCCAAAGTAGATAAAGGGTATCTTCCTTGATCCTCTCTCCCCAACCCCAGAAAGGGTTTCTCTGTTGTAACCCTGGCTGTCCTGGAACTCACTCTGTAGACCAGGCTGGCCTTAAACTTACAGTGATCTGCCTGCCTTTGCCTCCCAAGTACTAAAGTCATGTGCTATACCACTGCCCAGCTCCTTGATTATTTTCTGTCATTTTACTTTTTGAGACAGCATCTCTCACTGAACCTGGAGCTCAGCCATTCAGCAAGGCTGACTGGCCAGGGAGTCCCAGGGATCCTCCCATCTCCACACCCAATCCTGGAGTTAAAACCATATACCACCAATCTGCACTTTTTGTGGGTACTGGCAATTAGAACTCAGGTCCTAAGACTGAAGGCACTTTTACTGAGCCATCTCTCCAAATTGTTGGTGAATAAGAAACCATCACATAGCCTGGTGTGGTAGTGTATGCTCTTAATCCCAGCACTCCAGAGGCAAGTGGATCTCTGTGAGTTCTGTGAGCCAGTCTAGTCTACATACTAAATTCCAGGACAGCCAGGAATACATAGAGAGAACTCTGTCTCAAAACAAAAACAAAAAACAAATAAAAAAGAAATTAAAGATTCAAAAAACTGAATGAGAGCCCAATTTATAGGCAGGGTGCACTAGGTGATATCTATCAAACTTGTTTTAACACTGTACTTGAAATTAATAATACAAACTGTGCTTCTACCTACCAACCACCAGAAGCAACTGTAATTAAAAGGTTAGCAAAGCATAATAAATCTGATACATTTTATCAGTTGCCTAGTTTATTGGTATCAATGACTTGAGGGGAGAAAAAGATCCTCAACTTTATTTTCAGCATTTATCTGCAATTAGAGTGAATTTCTTTATCTAAAGAGGCATGGTCTTCTGTAAGAATAAGACTCTCACTAAGCAATTGTACTTATCCAAAAACAACATCAAAATAAGGAAATTTTTAATAAGGATTCATTTTAAAGCCTTTGTAATCCCAGCACTGTGAAGGCTGAAGCACGAGGAGCCCAAGTTCAAGGCCTGTCTGTGCTATACAGTGAAACCCAATCTAAAGCAAGACAAAATAAAACCACAAAGTCATTCTCATGGTAAGATTTGTTTTTATATTTTAATATAGTATAGTGTATTGTAATTGACGTTTGGAATAAACACATATGTATAGGACCAGCAATGACACGTCCTTAGAACAGGATTCCCTATGGCAGCTCAACTGAGTCTTGGTTTCTGTCCAAACCAGGAAGTTCTGTTCTTTTTACAGAGCACAGACAGAGTGATGAAGCCAATAAATCTCCCTTAACAAGTGATGGCTAGTGGACTCAGTCAGAAAGCACGAATGGGTCAAGAATCCACCAGTGCCACGAAAAACAACCCAGAGAACAAGGCCTGCCAAGAGTGAACCAATCCAAACACAAAGGACAGCCACAGTTCTGTGGTTCATGACATTTACAAATCCTATTTCCATATTTCTAACAGAACTAAAAAAGAGCTCTCAAGGCTGGCAAGATGGCTCAGAGTGTAAAAGGCACTAGTCACCAAGCCTGACAACCTGAATTTCATCTCCAGGACCTGCACAGTAGGAGAAAACCAGATCCTGAAAGTTGTCCTCTGATCTCTACCCACACCCACAAATAAAAATAAACATAATAAAGTACCCACTTGAAATATCATTTTTTTATTTTACATAAAAATATTTGTAAATAAAATGACAGGAATACAGCCAAGCATAGTGGTATATTTCTGTAACCCCAGCTCATGGAAGACTGGGGCAGGAAGACAGTTGCAAGTTCAAGACTAGCCCGAGCTACACAGAGAGTTCCAGGCCAGCCTGAGCTACAGCGTAAGATCCTGTTATCTCCAAACAAATAAAAAAATAAAAGTAATAGCAAGAGAAATTTTTTGATTGATCCAAACTATAATAGTAATATAAATAAGATTGGCTATTAGATGGTATTTGCTGAGGTAGGGTAAAGGCTTCCATAAGGTTTATCATGCTATCCCTTGTGTGTTCTTGAAATCCTAATAAAAAGTTGAGTCAGGCATGGTGATGTAGTCCTTCTAATCCCAGCACTTGCGAAGCAGAGACAGGCAGTTCTGTCTCTGTGAGTCCACAGCCAGTTTGAGTTCCAGGATAGCCAGGGCTACATTGTGAGACCTTGTAGCAAAAAAAGTTGAAAATACAAATACCATTAAGAAACAATTTCAGGCTAAGTGTGGTGGTGCACATCTTTAATCCCAATTTTTGGGTGGAGGAGGCAGTTAAAGCTTTGTAAATTCAAGGATAGTATGGTCTACACAGAGAGTTCCAGGCCAGCCTGTCTCAAATAACAATTACAATAAGAGTCACTTCTCCAAACACAATATGCAAACAGCAATGCAATGAAAAAGGATGCTGAACCTAACTAGTCATTTAGGAAAATTGGTATCTAGTACATGACACAGGCTGGAACTTAATGAGTACTAGACACAGGGCTGGTTTCATACATATGTGAATGTACTCAATGCTTGAGGACCTTTGTACTTGAAAATGCTTAGGCTGTTCAAGTAATAAAAGTATTATGAAAAAGTGCTTAGAGTGGGAGGTACTCAGTGGCAGAGCATACAGTTACCCTGTATAAAGCTCTAGGTTCAATCCTTAGCACCACTTTAGGCAAGAGAATAAAAATTTAATGTGGTATATTTTATGTTTGTTTTACACAATTCTAAAAAGTTTTCAGAGACAACTTATCTTCCATAAACAAACTACCTATGTCTGTTTAACACAGGATCTCACTATGTAATCCAGACAGACCTTGAGGCCACGATCCTACTGCCTCAGCCTCCAGAGTATTAATATCACATGAGTGTACTAACCACTGTGTCCTGCTTCAAGATCTTCTTTAAATATTTTATTTTTACTGTACATTGGTGTTTTACCTGAATGTATGTTTGTGTGAAGATGTCAGATCCCCTGAAACTGGAGTTATAGACAGTTGTGACTGCCATGTGGGTGTTAGGAAAATTGAACCCTGGGTCCTCTGGAAGAGCAGCCAGTGCTCTTAAGAGCTGAGCCATTTCTCCAGCCCCTCAACATCTTTTATACAGTTTTCTTTGATAACTGGCCACAAATACGGCAAATAATCTTTAAAACTGACAAGACACAAAAGAGGTAACTTGTGATGTAACTATAACTTCTGAAGATTTATAACAAACATGCAAAAAACCACATGGGCAAGATCATGATGTCAAATTCACCTGTTAAAGAGGTGACATTCTTTTCTCATCTATCAAAATGCCCTTCCAAAATACTTAGAAAGAACTTAACGTAAAAAGCTATCATCCTCATGCCTGCTTTATGACGTCATTTGAATGACATATAAACTTATTAACTGCAAATAGGCAACTTCCTCAGCAGGCAATGAGTTATGTCTAAAACAGCACACTCTGGTTTGTTTTTAAAGTATATTAAAGCACTGTCCATTTACATAGGATCCAAATACAAGTATCTTAAAATATCTGGCATGAGGTAACAAAATTCATGCTATAGAGGCAAAGATCTATTTCTATAAAGAAAACAATGACCAACAGTTAATGTCCTCTTTGAGCCAGATACAACAACTGAGTATAAGCCCACCTAAACCTTTCTTAAACACTGCTCCATATATTTGGATATAGTCTCAGTTTTAAAACTGCAAAAGGGAGGTAGGGGGGAGATCATGCTACAGAAAAACTGAGCCCAGCCTCTCTATAAACTCTGTCACTATACTAAATTCAAGTTGTACACAAATGTGTACATATCAAAAAACACCCATAAAAGCAAAGGAAGCCAGTAGTATTAGCATTTCTGAATGAATCATAAAGCTTCCCATTACAGTCACTTGGCTAGAGGACAGATTAACCAGATCAAAAGAAGTCAGAATGACCTTTTGTGACAGCTAAAAAGTAGCATGTTCCTATCAAGTGACCTCAACAATTCACCAGCATTCTATAATTCAAAAGCCTTTTAAATATGTATAGTCTCTAATCACACACTACAAAGGAATAGTTACAGGTGCGTGGAAAACAAACTTCAATGAATAAAAAAAATATATAAATATTCTTAGGGACAAGCAATAAGTAATTAAGCCATGGCTCAGTCATACAATTGCATACTACACTTGCATTAAAAATAACTGATAGAGGGGCTAGAGATATAGTTTAGTGGTACGGAGCTTGCCTAGAAAGTATAAGGACCTAAGCTGTAGGCCCTACTTTTAGCATTGGAGAAAAAAAAAAGAAAGAAAAAAGAAAAGAAAACCAGGAGAAATACAACTTTATTAATGATTGTGTACCTTTGTACATACATGTGTGCAAGAACACACACATGAAAGTGAATATACATGCCTGAGAATATGGACACATCCAAGTACAATTAGGAGCCAATGGAATTGAATGAACATATATAGATGTGCCTATATAGACCTCCACGAATACATAATATACATAATATGGGTGTACGCATACATACCTGCTAATGGACACAGCCTGTCTCTGGGCCATGAGCCTTTTATGTAGGTGAGTATATGAATACTCTTGTAATTACAATTTAGCAGCTTTGTGAGCTTGAACAAGTCATTGAGACACTTAGAGATTTGATTTTGTCATCTATAAAATGAGAACAAACCTTGACTATAATAAAGCTGTTTTATTAAGGGTTCAATGAAGATGGATATAAACCATTTCTGCTGTGACTGGTATACAGTAAATCAACACTAGCATTCCTTATCTGTACACACGCACACTGATCACACTTTTGTACATTTGTGTGGCTCTAATTCACAAGACTATGTACCCATGAATTAACTTTGTTTATCTATGGGTAATACATTTGTGTTTGGCTACTTTTTGGCTTTCATATTTCATAATTTTTTCTAGGAATTTTTTTGTGTTTTATTGAATATTATTTCTTCAAATTTATTTTGTTGTTGAGGCAAGGTCTTCCTGTACCTCAGGCTGCTTTCAACTAATCTGACAGTCCACGCTAGCCTTAAACTTTCCATTTTCCTGTCTCAGCCTCCCAATTGCTAGGATTATAGACATGAGCCATCACGCCTAGCAAAATAATTACTCTTAGAGCAATGATATAAAGATAGCCCATCTCTAACATACCTAAATTCTGCATAATTAAAAAGCTACTAAGCACTAAGCCAACAAAAGCGTAATTTTAATACTCTAACAAATCTGTATTCTAGCAGTGAACCAGCATTACCCCACAGCTCAGTAAGATGGCAGTACAAAGAAAATTCAGAGCTCTTCTACTTATTTGCCCATCCAAGTAGAAAAGATTGACACTGTAAGGTTTGGGAAAAAAACAGGCTGATGAGCATCTAATGACATTTGTGACTCGAATTTATTAAATCAGGGAAGCACTAGGAGTTTCATCCAAGGTCATAGAATAAAGACTGTAAAGACATATAGATCAGGCTGAATGGCCACAATTTGGAGTGTTTATGAAACCAAGAGGCTAAATCCTAACTAGTCATTTCAGGAGACCCAGCAAAGGTGGAGGCGGGAAGGAGGGCGGATCACAACACACCGCTGAAGACAGCAAAACAAACCAGTAACTGACCGCGCTAGGGTTAATCTGCAACACGCTTTAATCGTACTGGTTTCATTTCTACAACGTAGTAAACGTAGATTACTTAAATCATGCCATTTTATGTCATAAATCCAGGACTGACATTTTAGTATGCAAGTTATACTGAAAACATTTGAAATTTGACAAAACAGCAGTTGCCAGCGGTTTAATCAACAACTCTCTGGCTCAACTCGAACAATTATGAGATGTTTTAGATTAATACCTCTATTTTCTTTTTCTTTTTTGCCAAAAGTCTCTAGATTCCCGAAGAATTAGATCAGAAGGGGGAAAAATATCTCTTTTCCCGGGGCCTCAATTTACAGAATCACACAGCAGATAATAATCCAATCATCTGGATATATTTCCTCCCTAGATATGCTATTAAATCTCTTAAAACGTTATTTTAAGCGTGCAAAATACACCCGGGCACACGCCCTGCAGCCTCACCGGAGCCCTGCATCTTGGGGCCTCTCTCCAGCCAAACACTGCCTCTTCCAAATCGATTGCAAGCTGCAGACTCGTCTCTCGCTTCATTTTTTGACTCGAGTCTTAAAAGGGAGCGAGGGGGATGGGTTTGGACAGAAACAAGGCTCTGAAATCCTGAGTAATCGCACCTCGCTGCGGACAGCCGCCTCCGGCTGTACGGGCGATTACTATCTTTCCTTCTGAACCCATTTCCTTTACCTTTTTGGCTTAAAATTGTTTTTCTCTCCCCATGACTTTACAATGACATCAAACCAACGCCGAGATAAGGAAGAACGGACGTCCCAGGTCGGAGCCCCCAGAGCGCCACGAGTTCGGCCTCCGGGCCCCGCCCGACATGGGAACCGGGGTTAACGAGGTCCCGCCAGGCTAGCCCGAGTCGAGACAGGCCCAGGCCCCAGGGTCCGGCCCAGGCCCGGCGCGGCCTGTAAAGCCCGGGCGTCGAGTGGCCGACGGAGGGCGGGGCGGGCCCAGGGCCGCTCACCTGCTGGTACCCGCTGCCGCAGGCCGGCTCCACGGCCGCCAGCGCCGCCAACGCCAATGCCATGGCGCAGCCGGCCTCAGGGAAGAAGGGCGAGCGAGCGAGCCGAAGGGGTGCGGGCGCCGCGGCCGGGGGTCGCCGGGAGGCCGAGAGATACGCGCCGCGACGTGCGGACGGCCACTGCTAGCGTGGAGACGCTCTCCTCAGGCACTGAGCACCGCCGCCAAGGCTCCGCCGCGGCCCCTGGGGAGGAGGCGGGACGACGACGATGACGCCCGCGCCGCCGCGCCGCCCCCTCCGCGCGCCGCACCGCCCCTCCGGGCCCGGCGGTGCACCTCGGCCTCGCCGCCGCTCCCCAGCATCACCGAAGTCCCCTGCCCGCAGGGTCGGGGTTCCTAGCTGCTCCCTTCTTATCTGCCATCCTCGGACGTGAGGGGTGAGCCAGCCACAGGGCAGCGGCCCCATCCTGCCGGTTAAGACCCCGAGGATATATGTAAACGCGCCTTTAAATGTCGTCAAATAAAGTTTTATTGTAACATGGCGCTTTCCAGCTAGCGTGGCCTGCAAACTCTAAAGAATGCACTGTCTGAGCCTTTATAGAAAAAAAAAAATTGCTGACCCTAAATCTTAGACTGGGTTATTTATAGTAGAGCCTAATGCATGCGGCTGTTTGGTAGCTCTTCTGTTGCTACAGAAGCCATATTATCTGAAACAAAATCTCTGAGGATGTAGTATGAAAATCAAAACTTGAAGGATTTAGCCTTGCTAAGAGCTTTCCAGGAGCACGTGCAGAGGCCATGACAAGAGAGAGCTAGCCCTGCCGAACCCAGAGGATGGCATCACTTGGGTGTGGGAGTTACTATGAGCAGTGGTTCATAGATGAGGGAATTGTGTGTGAGGAGATTCACTATTTTACCCACTGGCCCGGAGCTGGTGACGGGAAAGCTGGAATGCAAGTCCGTTAAGCCAGCTTTCTCAACCATTATCCCACAGTTTAAATTATAAGCTTCGTGGAGACAAGACTGCTTGCCTTTCAGGCCTTCTATTTTCTACAGCAGTCTGAACAGCAATGGCTACATAGCAGGCAGTTCAGGGGACTGTTTTTCTTTCATCACATCCAGCCATCTATAATCGCTTCTAAGTGCACATCCAATGAGGATAGGGCATGGGAGAGAATCCTTCACTTCTTAAAGCGTGTTGCAGTTCCTGTTTCTTTTTTATTTTCTTTTCAAGTTAGTACTCCGAGTTGGTTATAATAATAGGGCTATCTTATCCTATAATTTTTTTAAGTTTAGATGTAGCTTTATGTATTAGTCATATTTAAAAAAAATAGCTGTTTCGAACTACCGCAAGGTTTCCATATACAGGAGCACATTATAATCAATAAATATTCTATAGAGCTAGAGATATGGCTCAGCCTAAGAGCACTGGCTGGTCTTCCAGAGGACCCAGGTTTGATCCCCAGCACCCACATGGTGGTTCCCAACTGTCTGTAACTCCTGTCCCAGGAGATCTGACCCCTCTTTTAGCTTCTAAAGGCACTATAGCCACATGGTGCACAGACATACATGCTGAGAAAAAAAAGTATTTTTTTTAAATTAAGTTTGAATAACATCTAGATATGTATAATTTTCACTTTGGGTCTTTCCACATCCAAGCCCCTAGATAGCTCCCTATCTCGAAGTCTTAGCATCATTTACATGCTGAGGGAAGAGATAAACTTAGCAATATGCTAAGCTGGGAGATCTGCTAAGTTGTTAGTTCCCTTTCTTTTTTATTCTCCCTTTTCCTCTTCAGTGCTGGAACCTGAAGCCAGTGCCTTGCACACACAAGGCACTCTCTATTTCTGAGAAACATGTCAGAAAGACATTTGGTACAGTGAACCAGACAAGCACAATGTCTTTCCACGTGGTCTTATATAAAGAAGGGAGGAAAAGTATGACTTGAAATTTAAAAACATATATCATCAGTGGAAAATAGAAATCAGGCTACTTTGTCTAAATTTATAACTAAGAGGGAATGAAAAAGCATATGTCTGTCCTGTCACATATGGCTATTGCAACAACTGCCATCATCTTGAAGGCTTTTTCTGGAAGAGTGGCTGCTGTTCTTCCTATCTCTTATTTCTCCCATAATATCTCTATACTGTTTGCATGTGAACTCAGATATATAACATATTATAAACAATAGCTCTTCTCAGAGGAATCACTCAAAAGCCAAAGAAAATCCAACTCTCACTTCTAATCTCCCTTCCCAACTCTTTTTTTTTTTTTTTATACCCTTAACCATAATGTTTTCAATAACAAATATTTGGTCTCTCTCTTTTTTTCCCCTCTGAGTTCCCTAAGTTTTAATATATAATCAAGACTTTCTTTTCTTTTCTTTTCCTTTTCTTTTCTTTGTTTTTCTCTTTTTGTTGTTGTTGTTTGAGACAGGTTTTCTCTGTTGTAACTGTGGTTGTCCTGGAACTCACTCTGTAGACCAGGCTGGCCTCAAACTCACAGAGATTGGCCTGCCTCCTGAGTGCTGCATAATCAAAATTTTCATTGAATCAATTTCTTGATTCAATGAGTGTCTAAACTGAAAATTGAAAAGCTTTTTTCTCCTCCCTCTGTCTTTCTAATGACATCAAACCAACACTGAGAAAAAGAACAGATGTCTCCAGGCCAGAGCCTCGGAGTGCAGGAGTCACAGCTGTCTAAGACCTCCAGTTCATGAGCAAACTCCAGGAGAAAGGGACATGCTTGTCCCATGGCTTCATGCCTGGTCCACACCAAGCAAACAGGGAGGGTGATTCAAGGCGGTGAAAATTGTGCCAGGCTTCATCTCCAGATGTTGTCAAAAGAACTTCCACTAAGAAAGTTATTAATTTCAGATTGCTGCACTTAGAAACTTATTTCCCCAGAGAGCCACAGTAATATTTTCCATGTGTAATACACTTTATGTGACTCACTGATGCCGATTCATCCATCCTAGGAGAGAAAGGAAACAGTATGGAGAAGTGGGAACATAACTCATGTCTGCATCGCTTTCCTCCTCGAACTTAAATAGAAATCTCTGGAATAGATGTGGCCTTCTGTCTTCCATATGCACAGGAGGCTTGACCTAGGCAGTGCTCAGCTCCTAAGTAGTCAAGTGTCTGTTCAATTTGTTCAGAGCCTCCTTAGTCTAGTGTCTCATTTGAAGCCTTGAGCTGCTGCAGCTAGCCTTACAGGGCCCCAGCTGACCATGCCATTTCATTTCTCCCAGCTGAGTGTTTTCTTTTGGTCACACTGCCTCACCATACATTTTGGTAAGGGCAAAGGTGATTTCTCCATATTCTAAATAAAGCGGTTAGCCGCTGGCGATCACTGCTGTTGTAGAGCACTTCCTGGGTCTTGGAAGCCATCATACACTATCTCTAATCCTCATAACAAACTCACTCGGCACATGATGAGATTCAAAAAATTCATAGCACTTGTTCAGCTAGGGAAATATAGGGCCAAAGAGAAGATTCCTGTCTGCCTGATTTAAAAATGTGAGCACTGCTCAATGCATGCAAAGACATACAGGACACTGAAGGTCCAACTTGTGGTTCTTCAGTGAAATAGAGTAGATAATGAGCACACAGTTAAGATTGTTTTTAATGTAAAAAATCCAAATTGGAGCTAAGTCTACAGCTCAGTGGCTCAGTGGTAGAGTGCTTGTATAACACGAACAAGGGTTTAATCCCCAGCCACACACACACACACACACACATACACACACACACAATATTACTTAATTGCATCCCTGTTGAACTGAGAAATAGTGAAGAGAGGTATATAACCAGGCAGAATAATTAGGTAAAAACTGGAGAGAGAGTTTTGAATGAGAAACAGACTTTGCCGTGAAAGGAAAGGGGAGAGTATACCAAGTCATGAGCAGGATTGCACAAAAGCTTAGCGCAGCACAGAGCTTAGCAACCCTTTATATAAAGAGACAAGTTGTAAATATTTCAGGCTCTGTGGATCATAAGCTGGCTGTCGCGGATACCTTATGTATACTCTGATTTATTATTGGATCACAAACACAGCCATGGGCATTACCAAACAAACTGAGAAGGCTTTTGGCTATGGTTTGAATGTTGCCCAAACCTCATTCCCAATGCAGCTCTGTAGAAGTCATTACATGTCCATAACCCCAGATCATGAGAGGCTAACGCAAAGCATCACCACTCCACAGCCAGTGCAAGCTACATAACCAGAGCCTGTCTCAAAAAGTAAACAAAAGGCTACAAATGTTACAAATACACCATAGGTTTGCCATCTTATCAGAGGCCTGCTTGATTATATAGTTGATAGTGACCCTGAGATGAATGAAAGAAGAGATAATGCCAAGACCAATGAAAAATTTCTCCCACACATGATCACTAGTATTCAATTACAAATACAAAAAGAGAAAGAGAGAGAAATACTAATAAATATACAAGGAGTAACTCCTTTATCCTAAACAAAGTATATGCTTTAGGTTTATCTATTTTACTTTATGTTTATGAATGTTTTGCTCATGTGTATGTCTGTGCACTACATGTGTTCCTGGTATCCAGAGAGGTCAGAAGAGTGCATTGAGTCCCCTGGAACTGGAGATATAGATAGCAGCTGTGAGTCAACATGTGGGCTCTAGGAATCAAACCCAGGTCCTCTGCAAGAACAAGTGCTGTTAACCACTGACCATCTCTCCACCCCACCAAGAGTAAACTTTAAGTTCAGGTGTTCCTTCATCCCAGGAATGATGCTACAGTTGGACCATATGAGTTGCCACATTTGATTGTACAAATGTGTGCACTGTCCAGCTCCAGTGACAGACACCACATTGTAATCTATTCAAATGACATGTCCAACTCTGTATACGGACAGAATACAACCTCTACAGTCAAAGGAGTTTGCCTCATAAAAAATGTTTGAGTGATTCCTCCTCCTCTCCTTCCTCCTCCTTCTCCTTCTCTTTCTCCTTTTACCCTCCTCTTATTCTTTTTTTTTTTTTTTTTTTTTTTTTTTTTTTTTTTTTTTTTTTTAGATACTATCCTGCTGTGTCAATTTGGCTGACCTGGAACTCACTATGTAACTCAGGCAGGTTTTGAACTCACAGAAATTGTCATGCCTCCACACCTGGGTGCTGGGAATACAGATCTGTACCACCACACATAGCTCTGAGTGATCCTGTTTCTTAAAGAAAAAATAGCTTACTATTTACTATATAGCTAGGAGTTTTAGGGGATATAACACCTCAAAATAGGCTTCTTTATGGTTTTATTTTTTTATTTTCTGAGTGTGTGTGCACGCGCACATGAGAGCATACTTGAACTTGCCCACATGCACATGTAGAGGCCAGAGGTTGCCTTTGAGTGTCTTCCCACACTGCTCTCCAGCATACTTTTTGAGTCAGAATCTTTCATTGAACCTAAAGCATGCTGGCCAGCAAGTCACAGGGAGCCACCTGTTTCACCCACCCCCTTGCCTGTGCTGGGTTACAGATGCACATCTGCAGCCCAGCTTTTACATGGGTGCTGGGATCTGAATTCTGGTCCTCAGGCTTGCACTGCAAGCCATGTCCCCAGCCCAAAATATGCCTTTTTAAATGAGGATTGTGTGGAGATCAGGCTGCATCTTGCCCAAAGACTTTCTATATTATATAAAGCAGTGAGTTGTTTTTTTGTTTTTTGTTTTTTCAAGACTGTGCCTTTCCCTGAGAGATTCCATTTTGCAAGCAGCAGTTGACTCTATTTTGAAGATACAGGGTGACTGCCCCTGAGTGGACATGTGAACAGCACCATCTGTCTGGCACCATCCACATGGCACAGGCCAGTAAATGACTTATTCCTGGGAGTGGAATGTTCCCTATAAATGTACGTGTGTGAGATGAGATTTTAGGGACAAATGTGTATATTAAAATATCAAGAAAGCTAGGTCCAAGAACTTATTGAACACAAGGGAAGTGTGCAACTCTCTCATCTGGACCCAGTAAAGAGGTGAACAAATAGCACAATGATGTCAGGCAATGGTACCCACCAGCTTGTCATTTGACCAGCCCATGTGGGCACCAAGGGACAGACAGGCAGAGAACTCTTGTTTCCAGGCTTCAACTTGACTCAGCCCCCACCATTGATGTTACTTAATCAAATTGCTGTCCATCCATCTGGAATCTCAATCTGTCTGTGCATTTGTTCCTCCAGACCTGGTTCTGCTCTTAGCTTCACTTTGCTCCTGCAGCTCAACTCTGACCCTAATACCTAACCTTGTGGCCAGAAGCTGGAACCTTCTCCAGTTTCTTCTGCTGCTCAGTTGGATTTGTTATCTTATCAAGATTCTAGCATCCCTCTGTTTCCAAGTTTTGGCTTCATGCCTTTTTGAAATTCCTGGCCTCCTTAACCCTTTGTGACCTTTCTATAACCTATCTACAGTTAGATAGATAGATAGATAGATAGATAGATAGATATTTAGATAGACAGACAGATATTTACTGTGTGATATGATTTGTTAGTTAGTAATTAAGATGGGAGTAAAGGGGAGCGCTAGATGGCTCAGCAGGTAAAGGCATTTGCTAACAAGCCTGATAACCTGAGTTTAATCCCTGGGAACCACTCAGTAGAAGGAAAGCACCAACTCTGCAAGTTTTCTGCTGACCTGCAATCATATACAGGCAAGCACACACACACACACACACACACACACACATACACACACACACACACACACACAAATAAATAAAATGTAATGAGAATTTTTTTTAAGTATTGAAATAAAAGAATCTGTGTTCATGTTAGTCATGCCTATTGAAGAAAGTGGACTCTGTGGCAAATTGCTGCCACTGAAACCATCATACCTTATTAATTTATTGTTAATTAATAGATTCTGACATTGTATAAAAGCCCAAATATGTTCTTTTGTGCTTTTTAACATATGGTACTCACAGTTATTTTGAACTGATTGCTTCATGAGTTAGCAGACACGAGCCGCTGTGAAAGGAGTAGAAGCAATTCTTTTGTAAGGGGAAATCACATCTATAGGTGTGGAGATCTGGTTGTGTTTTGCTCTAAGTTACTCTTCTTTGTAAAAACCAGAAGCTCCCAAGCTATGCCTCATTCTGAGTGACTCCATTTTTAAAAGCAGTGCAAGTAGGTAAGCAGAATGACTCCGCACCTGATTTGTGAATGTGAGCAATCACCATCTGCCCGCACAAACCGTGAAACATAGACTAACAACATACTGATGCCAACGAAACATCACCACCTATGAACTTCCCCACTTAAATCAGGCACACACAGACACAACAAAAGCCACATCAGAAGAACCAGACCTGTGAGCTTAGCAAATAATGTCACACCCTCATGTGGGTCACATGAAAGGGAAAGTGCCTAACACCATAGGGTACATTGCCTTCCCAGACAACAGGTGTGCCATTTGCTACATATGTCATGGAAGTCACAGATCACAAACTCCCAACTTACTGTCTGGGGCTTCAGCTGAGCCTACCTTGGCCCACTGGAACTGTCATTTGTGCAGACCCATTGTGCCTTGACAGCCCTTCCCCTGAAGAGTATGTGACTGGATTCATTATGTTGATAGCTAACCTCCTGAAGTAACTCTACATCAGCTCTCTGCTACCTTCAGCAAGGCTCCATTGAATCCTGCAGCTACTTTAACCCCTTCTCAACCATTCTGCAATCTTCATTTCATGGTGTGGCATGTGATGTGTGAACTGAGAGTTAATAATCAAGATTGGGACAGAATAAAAGAATCCATGTTTGCCAGTGCTTACAAGTGTCAGGTAAAATTAAAGATAATGATTTAAAGATAATGAAATTGACATAACTGTGAATGTATTGTTTTCAATAAATCCTAACACTTTGGAAAGACACAAGTATGTCCTCTACATGATTGACACAGCTGCCCTGAGACAAAAGGAAATCTCTAGTTGTACATATATCTTCATCCCCTTGCCAGGAAAAGGAGTTCTAAATCTCAAGAGACTCTTTGTCAAAGAAGGTCCCAATTTAAATCTGTAATAATCCTGTGCTTGCTTTTCCCGGTTACTCTCTTAATTTACCTACTGGTTTAGGTTTTTGTTCCATTGCTATGAGGAGAAACCCTGACCACGGCAAGTCTTATAAAAGAAAGAATTTATTTGGGGCTTGCTTACAGAGGTCTAGTCCATTATCGTCATGGTAGGGGGCATAGGCATGGTTTTGGAGAGGTATCTGAGAGTGCTATATCCTGATCCACAGGCATCAGGAAAAAGAGAGAAACACTAGGCCAGGCATGGGCTTTTGAAACCTCAAAGCCCACACCCAGTGACATGCTTCCTCCAACAAGGCCACACCTCCCAATCCTTCCAAAAACAGTTCCACTAACTGTGGACCAAGCATTTAAACATATGAGCCTATAGAGGACATTCTCCTTCAAATCACCACATCTACCTAATCTACTTTTTAAACTCTGATTTAGCAGGGAATGTTATTTCAAAGTGAACTCCAAGCCACCGCTATGAGAAGAATTCCTCATTCCCTGGGAATCTCTCATGTACACATGACATGTCATGTTTGTTAGTCAACTTTCATTTGTTCTTCTGCTGTTTAATCTGTCTTTTGTTACAGGAGTTTCAGCCATGAACTTGGAAGAATATGGAGGAAATTATTTCCCATTCCCTGCAAGTTGCTTTGGGTGACCAAGAAGGGAGGGCACAGAGAATTCAAGTGTCTGATCCCCATCTTTGGATACAATGTTCCAAGCAGTTGACTTAACTAAGTTCCTTGAAAAGGGAAGAGGAAAAACAGGGAAGATGGAGACTCCACCAAGTCCCCAGGCTGATTGGGAATGGAAAACAATGGTCTCTCACATTTCCCAGGATGGTAGTTTGCTGTGTTTAGGGAGTTATCATAAGAAACACAATTACACAAGGGAAATTACTAAAGCTTGGAGCTCTTGTGTTCCCTGAGATGTGTCAGGAGAGAAGTGGTATGTGCTCATTATGACACAGAAGAGGAGCCTGCCTGGCTCCTGCAGGAAGAAGCCCATATTGGCTTCACGGCTTGGGGCCACGAAGGCTGCTCGCTACAGGTCTCCTTAAGGTGACTCAAGGAACACAAAATGATGCCTTGGTTTTTAAAATAGGGTTGAAAAGCTCTGGTCAAATGACTCAGGACTTCCTCCTTAATATTGTCCCCGAGGAGACAACACCTTCAACAGCCGAAGCCAGAGGCAGGACCAAAAGCAGGCTCCTTCCATTTCTGCTTTGGATGGGCAGTGAATAATAGAGCTGTATTATTGTTTGAATTTTAAATGGCCTCCAGACACCCATGTGGCAAAGACAAAAAATCAAATGTAATATTAGAAAGTGATGGAACCTTTCAAGGGAGAACAGGCGAAAAAAAAAAAGCCAAGCACCACAGGTCTATCAGGAAGATTTTTGTTTTGTTTTATTTTTTTTTGAGGCAGGGTTTCTTTGCTGTAACTCTGGCTGTCTTGGAACTCACTCTGGGGCCAGGCTGGCCTCGAACTCACAGAGACCCACCTGCCTCTACCTCCTGAGTGCCGGGATTAAAGGGGTATACCACCACCACCCGGTTTTTCAGGAAGATTTTTTTAAGCTCAAGAATTTAAAGTGCCTGCCTGGGCAACATAGTGAGAGGTCATCGTAAAACAAAACAAAAAGAAACACATAAATAAGAAGTGGAGCCTAATGGAAGTTATTAGGTCACTGGAATGTGTCCTCAAAGGGAATTGTGGGATCTTTGTTTCCTCCTCTTTCCCAGTCTGAGTCCCACCCACAAGGTGAGGAGCATCGCCACGTGTACCTTCCACCATGTGCTTGCCTTGCCACACACTGAGCGGCAACGCAGCTAAGCTGTCCCAGTCTAAGACTTCTAAAACTGTAAGCCCAAATCAACACTTTCTTATCCTAAGTTGAATCTCAGATACCTATTTGTTATAGTAGGAAAAGCCAGCTAATATGAGTGACAGCACACAGTGGCATAGCTTTCTAGAAATGAGGCATGTCTAGCGTCTCCAGATGGTATGATGGGCACATCCTCAGAGGCTGAATTAAGGCTATATTATTGGCTCTTGAAACACTAATCCATCTCTGGTATTGACTCTCCTTTGCCTAGTGAGCCAATGTTAGACCATAAGCAACATTGTCAGAAGGCTCCTTCAGAATTCTAGATTCCCTCCCACCAAATAGCCCACTATGCAAAGCTTTCAGACACAGTTTTTATCATTCAATGCTTTAACAAAGGTGTTCCAGCCCCCGGGACACTGCTTTAGTAACATCTGCATAAAACATTTACTTTATGTCAGGGACTGTACTGAGCAGTGAACATTTATCTTTTCTACCATTCACAGTAAACATACAAAGTAGAGTCTACTTCTATCTCATAGATATCTTATCTATGAATAAGAAAACAGGGAGTATAGGAGTTAATTATTGTGTGGAGTGTGTGTGTGTGTGTGTGTGTGTGTGTGTGTGTGTTAGAAGATTAGGATCATTGCAAATAGGAGATAGTACAGACTTATAATCCTATCAGTTAGGAGGCAAAGGAGGAGGCTGAGGTAGAAGAGGAGGAAAGAGAGGAGGAGGAAGAGGGAGAGGAAGAAGAAGAGGAGGCAGAAGAGGAGAAGGGAGAAGGAGAGAATACAGTGGAGGAGGAGGCAGAAGGGGAAGAGACCCATAAAGGACTTTAGACATTATTTATTTGGTTTGAGCTTTTATTTCTTACAGATGAGATAACCAAGGGACCAGGTCACATGTTCATCATAGTAGTCAGAAAGTATCTTTGAGCTGACATATATCATTTATATCACTGAAGCCCCTTGTTCTGTGTGAGTCTAAGCTTTTCATGATCTGAAGATATATGCCATTCTCAGGTATCCTTGTAAAACCAAATATAATTATTTTTTTTTTAAAAGGTGTGTTCTGTCTGCATCAGACTGGTGAAGTCAAACTAACTGAGGAACAGTAGAAGTCTTTACCAGCTCAGGACACCTGCCAAGAGCTTAGTTACCTTTGCAGTTCTCTACGGGTTTCAGAAAACACAACTAAATATAGATTTGTCACAACTTTCCCAGAAGAGGCTTGTAGCCCCAACACACTGCTCCTTTCTCCTTTCAGAAGCAAAGCTCTCCCTGCCTGCCCTTCTCTGGGGAGAAGGCTTCCTCCTTGGGTAGGGGGGAAGAGTGTCTCTAGCCAGCCAGGAAAGCCCTTTCCTAGGAACTAGGACAAAAACTGCTTTCTCTATGACAAGGAGGAGGGTGTGGGCCTCTCACTGCGAACATAAACTAAATGGAACAACGTGTAAAATCCCCAGAACTACCACACACCGCTCTGTGCCATTTCCTGCCTCTTCAAAATGATATCAGGTGGGCTGGGGATGTGGTTGAGCAGTGGGGTACTGCCTATTATGCAGAAGACTCTGGGTTCAATCCCCAGCACATGTACACACACACACACACACACACACACACACACACAGTGAGTGGGAGATGGCACTAGTAATACCACTAGTGACATAGATTTTTCCAGACATAAAAACAAGGGAGTTTCCCTGGCCTAGCCCTCCTGTGAGTAACTCTTTGTGTGCTGAGCTTAGAACCGCTGCCAGTTAAACTGGACTTTGAAGTAAGACATAGTACTTCCAAGAACTGGGGACACAGGGAAAGATCTCGATTTACCAGGAGAGGATTCTGCATCATGTAAGCCTGGTCTTGCTGTAAAGATTTGCCTGTTGGCTTCTTACCAAAGCGATGAAGCACTTACGTTTCACTGACACTTGTTACCTTAGAGGTGTTTTCAGTCTTTTTTTTTTTTTATTCATGCATTCAGTCATTCAATAAATAGATATTTAATTCTTGCTCCACAGGCAGCTTTCTCTGTTAAAAAACTCCATTTTAAGGAACAGGCATGTAGGTCAGTGGTGGGACCTGTGCTTAGCAAGCACAAGACCCTAGATCATTCTCCAGGACCCCTCTAGCACGATACTATAAAAAAAGAGTACTGTGGTCTTTTGAAAATAGTGCTTTCAAAAGCACAAGGTTCCCAGGAACAGAAAGTATCCCCAAAGAGACCTGTGATTTTGATTGAGAGCTGAGAGGGTGGCCCGGTATAGGCATGATCGAATAGGCTTGTCTGTGCTTTGTGTACAAATTTGCCTTCAGCCTTTTCACACGGTGTGATGGCATGGACATAGTACTGAGTCCCCTTGTTCCTAACTGCATGCTACCTTCCTGGGAACAGAAAAGCCATCACAGCATAAGTACATACCTCTAAATGGGACAAGATCCGTGCCACTGGCTTCCTTGGCAAAAACAAGCAAACAGAAGTACAAGGCCTAGAAGAGATGCTGCCTGAAGTTTTGGTGTGTATGCAGTGCTGTAGACACAGGAAATGCTGTCGTCTAAACCACACAGACAACGGCAATCCATCACAGCACTTTCACCAAGGTGGGGGGCAGCTGGAGGCCTCCCCGACACTGTTCCATTCCATTCTGTGAGCAGACACCGCTGGGGTGGTGAGTAAAATGTAACCAACCTAGTAACCTCCACTTTCCGTCTCTGGGTTTTTGATAGAGTTCTACAGAAATCCAAGAAAGGACAGAATGGCCATATGTGCTGAAGTAGCTGTAAAAGAGGCCACAGAAGAGGGCAGTTTCAGTTGGTTCCTGAAGGACTGATAGCACTTGCGTGGAGTGGGTAAACAGGTCAGAGGCTTGCGGTGGAGAAAGCAGCCCACTCACTGAGAGTAGATGCTTTTCAAAAGCCTTGTTGCTTTTTCTCTTCCATTAAAAAATTATTTCTCTCTCTTCCACTCTCATTTAGTAAACTTATTGTGCAGATTTTAAAGCCATTACAGACAGTCATGTATAATGTTCAGGTACCAACAAAAGAGTAAGCAGATTCCAGCTTGGTTCCCAGCCCAAACCTTGGGCTATGGTGCTGTCCTGGTAGCAGTGAAGGCCCATTAATGGAAAACTGTTACCTCCTAACCAAGAGTGGGATCTACATCTTGGTGAAGATATGTCACTGTTTCTTCCCTTCACAGTTAATTCTAGTTGGGTGAGTTAATGGCCTGACTTAAGGGACCACCCATCAGAAACGTATGTTCACCTAACACTGTGATAAAGAGATGGGAGGAATAATTATTCTTTTTTTAAAAATCTCTTTTATTTTTGAGATTATAACAATCCCATAATTTCTGCCCTCCCCTTTCCTCCCTCTAAGCCCTCCCACATATTTTCCCTTCTCTGTTTCAGAACTATCCCACACAGCTTAAGAAAGCATTTTTTTTTTCTCTCTCTCCTTTAAAGTCAGTCTCATATAGCCCAGGCTGGCTTCGAACTCACGATGTGGCCAAGGATGACCTTGAATCTCTGATCTTTCTTGCCTTCACCTCTCAGTGATTACTGCTTTGGGCACCATACCCAGTTTTTGCAATGCTGGAGATTGAACCCAGGCTTTCTGTATGGCATTGGCCCTGGTCTCCTTGAGAATGATTGGTTCTCACATGAAAACATTATTTTATGTCAGACCAGAGAATGGGAGAGGAAATCTGCTTACTGGGAAAATATCTTAATACCTTGTGTTTTGTTGTTTTACAAGCAGTATCTCATTTAGCCCAAATTGGCCTCCAACTCATTCTTCAGCAGCCAAGCTGGCCTTCAACTCCTGATTTTCCTGGCTCTACTTTCCAGGTGCTGTGATTACAAGTCCGGGTCACCATGCCCAGGACTTTGTACATGTTAGGCAAGTCTCTACAGCCCTCTCCCTTACTAGGTTCTTTGGCTGCACTGCAAATTAAATAAACATAAGGCGAATTAGCGAGCCAGTTTATAACCTCTTAATGACCCGCATACACATAAAGTCCCCATAAACGTGGGACTCCAGGAAGGTCAGACGACGGAAGCTTATATCATGAGCTACAGAGAGGACTGGGGCGGCTGGCCTGTAATGGCAGCACTTGAGAAACAGGGGCAGGAGGATTACAGCTCATTGCCTGCCGAAGCCTGGAGCCTCTGTGAAGTAATAGAAGCACAAGTCATAGGTGAGTAAGGGCTGCCTTGTGCAGATAAAGACTCTCAGGCAATAGTTGACTGAGCTCAGTCTTCAGAACTGGTGACTACAGGCATGGAGTCAATTTCTTGTCTCCTTTCTTGTGATGCCGCTGATCTTATCTGGTTTATGAGATCCCTGGGCAGGGGACTCATGGCATTTGAGTGCCCATTTGAGGACCCCTCTTTAGATATGTAAAGAGAGCTCAGAGAAAGTCTGAGACCAGCTCCTCAAATGTCTCGAATTTAAAGCAATAAGCTTTAAAAGGGTCATATTTTGGGTAGCATTTTCAGAGCTCTTTCACTACTTTCCTCATATGTATGTGTGTATGTGTGTGTGTGTGTGTGTGTGTGTGTGTGTGTGTGTGGTATTGGGGATCAAAACTCTGCATGTTGGACAAGGCTATCCCACTGAGTTACATTCCTAGCCTGAAGTTAATCATTTTAAAGCACACAATTCAGTGACTTTTTTTTTTAAAGGATTTACTTACTTTATTTTATGTGCAGTGTTATTTTCCATGCATGTATGTCTATGCGTGAAGTGCATGCAGTGCTTGATGAAGCTAAAAGAGGGCAGTGGAATTGCCTGGAACTGGAACAGTTTGTTAGCCTCCACGTGGGTGCTGGGAATTGAACACAAGTCCTCTGGAAGAGCAGTTAGAGTTCTTAAACAATGAGCCATCTCTCCACCTCCTAGTGGCATTTTTTATCTTCTTTATTGCAAAACCATTACCTCTATCTAGCCCCAAAGCGCTTTCATTGCCCCAGATGTCAACTGTGTACTAACTAGACAGCCATTCTGCACGCCGTTCCTCCAGCCCCTACTATACTGACCAACTTTCTGTCTCTGTGTCAGATTGTGACTGGCTTCTTTTTTCCTAGTGTATTGGTTTTAAAGTCCATCCACAGTACAGCATGCATCTGCAATGCATTGTTCTTTGTTGTCAAATGTTTCGTAGTGCAGATGCTGCAGTCGGTGTATCAGTGCCTCAGCTGATGAACGTCTTGGTCATTTCCACTTCTTGCTTAGGAACAATGCTGCTATGAATATTCATGAGCAAGTTTCTGAATGAACTATACATTTCTTTTCAAAGAAGCATTAGCTTTTATTTAAATCCATACACTTTATACAACTACCAGTCCTGTGAGCCATCTCTTCAGGATAATTAGAAAATCTCTTTGCTAACAGCTTCCTTTCATGAACTCCCAAAGTAACTTTATTGTGAAGATCGAAATCCTATTGGTCTATGCTATTTAAATTGCCAATAAGAATATTAAATTAAGAAATTACTGCAAGCCGAGTGGTGATGGTGCATGCCTTAATCCCAGTTCGGGAGGCAGAGGCAGAGAAAGGTGGATCTCTGTGAGTTCGAGGCCAGCCTTGGTCTACAGAGTTAGTTCCAGGATAGCCAGAGTTATAACAGAGAAAACCAGTCTCGAAAAACCAAACCAAACCAAAAACAAAAACAAAAAGAAAGAAAGAAAAAGAAATTACTGCGGCTAGAGAGATGGCTCAGTGGTTAAGAGCACTGGCTGCTCTTTTAGAGGACCCAGATTCAATTCCCAGCACCCACATGGCAGCACACAACTGTCTGTAGCTCCAGTTCCAGGGTATCTGATACCCTTTTCTGACCTCCGTGGGCACCAGGCATGCATATGGTACACAGATATACATGGGTGCAAAACACCACACACATAATCCTAACATTTGGGAAGTAGAGATAGGGGGATCAGAAGTTTAGGGTTTGGGGTCATCCTTGGCTACATAGAAAGTATGAGGACAGTTTGGGATACTTGAGATTCTCTGTTTTAAAAATTACTTAAGAAAGCAGCAGTCTGATGAGGAGAACAGTTAGGCCGGTGTTCTAAAGGACTAAGTGACAATGCTTGCAATGGTTAGGGTTAACTGTCAAGTTACAGAACCCAGAGTCTTCTGGGAGACAAGCCTCTGGGTACATCTGTAAAAGATTATCTAAATTATGTTAGTCTTTCTGGGAATGTCTATGAGGGATTATCTTGATGAGGTTAATTGATATGGAAAGACCTATTATATCCGTGAGTGGGAGGGAATGTTCTACGGAAGGGATCCTGGACCATATAAAATGAAGAAATTAAACTGAGCATTGGCAGTCACTGCTCTCTGATTCCTGTTTGCCCACGTGCTGTGACCAGCTGCTTCAAGACCTGTCACCTTGATTTCCCTGCCATGATGAACTTGAAACAGTGAGACACAGTAAGTTTGTTCCTTTCATTTCATTTCTTTTCTTTTTTCTTCTTTACTCTCTTCTCCTCCTCCTCCTTCTCTTCCTCTTCCTCCTCCTCCTCCTCCTCTTCCTCTTCTTCTTCTTTTGAAACAGATTCTCTCCATATAGCTAGCTGTCCTGGAACTCACTATGTAAACCAGACTAGCCTTGAACTCACAGAGATCTGACTGCCTGAGTCTCATGGTTAACGACATCTCAGTTCAGAGACTGTTTTTTCAGCTCAGCATACCAAAGTACCACATTTTGGGAGGTCATATACTGAACCCCAACAATGAAAGTAGTGTGGAAGTAACTCCATTCAATCATTTTTATACTCAAGATTCAATTTTTCTTTGCTTTGCTTTTTCTTTTTTTGTCTTTGATTTTGTTTTGTTTTGTTTTGTTTTGTTTTTCAAGACAGGGTTTCTGTGTTGTAACTCTGACTGTCCTGGAACTCACTCTGTAGACCAAGCTGGCCTCAGACTCACAGACATTTGCCTGTCTCTGCCTCCTGAGTGCTCGGATCAAAGACGTGTGCCACCACTGTTGGGCCAATTTTTTATTTTTAATTTAATTTAATTTAATTTTTGAGGTAATTTAATTAGAACATTTCTCCCTTACTTTCCTTCTTCCAAACCCTCCTATATAACCCTCCCCATTCTCCTTCAAATTAATGGCCTCTTTTTTTTAATAAATTATTATTTGCATGCATATGATTATATACATATATATTCCTAAATATAACCTGTTCCGTCTGCATAACACTATCTGTGCATATGTTTTCAGGGCTGACTGTGTGGCCCTGGAAAACCAATCGGTGTACTCTTCTCTATCTGTTTTTAATTTTATTTATTGTTGGGAGAATAGCATGAAGGTCCTTGTACCCACAGATCTCCAGAGAGACCAGGAATGCTAAGGAAAAAGGATTATCTTTCCAATAGGAAAGATGTAAAACCTGTTCTTCCATCCAGAAAGCTGAGGATAATTAATAGCCCAGTGGTCTGTGTTATCTGTTGGGCCAGACCATACCAAGCTCCCACAACCAGGACCAGATGTAGCTTATAACCCAAATGACCTCTATGCTATCTGTATGGCCAAGACCAGGCCATACCCTTCCTTAGGCCCATAAGCTAGTACAGATAGTTTATCTCTAGGATCCATCTTCTTGAAAGATGTATTCTGAGAGTTTCATGTAATTATGTTTCCTTGTGTACTGGGGAATATTATACCAGGAACTTTTTTCCAAATTATACTGTGTTTAAACTTGTTGGGAATACATCACCTAGCATCAGACTTCTCCAAGTCTCGATTCAGGTTGACAAAGTCAATCTGAACCAAGTTTTCATTCTCACCTGTTTGAGGTTCACTTCCCTGCATGCTCTGACCACCTGCAGGGTCCCCTTAAGCTTATCTATCTATCTATCTATCTATCTATCTATCTATCTACCTATTTATTTATTTGAGGCAAGGTTTCTCTGTCTCTCCCTAGCTGTCCTGGAACTTACTCTGGTAGACCAGACTGGCCTCAAACTCAGAGATCTGCCAGCCTCTGCCTGCTGAACACTGAGATTAAAGGTTTGTGCCACACCCACCCACACACAATTTACTTATTTTTAATTAAATGCTTTATTAATTTGTTGTGTGTGCATGTGTGGGGACACATGTACCATGATACTCATTTGGAGTTCAGAGGACAACTTGTGGGAATCAGTTCTCTTCTTCTACTATATGGATCCTATGGACTGAACTCAGGTTGTCAGGCTTGACAGGGGGTACCTATACCCCATGAGCCATCTCCCTACTAGAGGTTCAATTTCTGAAGTGTCTTAAACATTTACCGTGTTTGTCTATGAATCTTGCTGTTAGCAGGATTACCACAGATAAGGTTCAATAAGGCCAACGAAGCAAAGCACAGGGCACACAGGATTTTAATGTACCTGACTTCCTCCTGAAGTTGTAAATTCTTGAGAACAAGGAATATATCTTGTTTGTAATAGGATGGCAGGTGCATGAGGTGGTTTGAATGAAAATGGTTCCCATTGGCTCATAGGGGCTGGTACTATTAGGAGGCGTGGCCTTGCTGGAGAAAGTGTGACTTGGTTAGAGGGAGTGTGTCACTGGGGAGGGCTTTGAGGATTCAGATGCTCAAGCCAGGCCAAGGCTCACACTGTCATGCTGCCCACTGCCAATTGAGACATAGAATTCTCTGCCCCTTCTCCAGCACCATGTCTGCCTGCGTGCTGCCATGCTTCCTGCCATGCTGACAATGGACTAACCCTCCAAACTGTTAAGTCAGCCTCAATTAAATGCTTTCTTTTATAAGAGTTGCCATGGTCATGGTGTCTCTTCAGAGCAATAGAAACCCTAACTAAGACAATGCATCATAAATGTACTATACTTGTTAAATAAAAGAATGATAGAAGATGCGTGCAGGATGAGATTTTTCCAGCTTTTGCCTGCCCTTAGCCTCAGCCCCACTCACTTCCCAATCACACAATGAATGATGCATTGTAGTGGTAGAGCCACAACCTGAAAGGGCAGTAGTAGCAATCCTTTTGATCCATTGACACTCAGACTTTCCCTGCTTTGAGCTTCTATTCTGATGAAACAATTGTGATTACCGCCTTGTCCCAGAACAGATAGGACTGCATGACATTTCCCAGCACTCACCGTTAATTTCATGCACCGTTAGGTTTCCTGTTCTCTCCCATTTCCATTAGACTCTGCTTCCCCCTCTGGGATGCCAGAACACCCCTGGGGGAACACAGTGTGATCTGACAGCATGCTTGGGTGGAGGAGGCCATGACTGACTCCTGAGAGAACTCATCCCTTAGCAACTGCCACCCACACTCCACCCACACTAAGCTTGCTCTCCAGGTGAGGGAAGCCACTCACTCCAGTCCCCTCCACTGTCACAGCATGGTATGATGGGTGCAGTCACCAGTCAGCACTGAGCACAAGATGGCCACTGCGCTCCTGATGCAGGGGTCCAGGCAGCAGCCTGGTGCATTTTCATGTCCCTGCTTGGCAATCTTACATGATTTATCACAAACATTATAAAAGGAAAGATGGTCTGTCTCCAGATTGGATTAAGTTACACTGTGACTCAGATCCTTTGTGTCATATGGAACCTCAAAAATACAGTGCTGCCTAATATCAAATATCTCCTAATATCAAAACTCTGCAAGGTCAGAGGGCCCCTTGTTTGTCCAAAGAGGAAAAAAAAATTCTACTAAGATATCTTTTGAAAATAAAATCTAGGTTGAGGAGATGTCTTAGTGGGTAAAGTACTCTCTGAGCAAGCGTGAGGACTCCCAGCCCCCACACGCTAGGTGGGTGTGGCGGCCTGCCTGCAATCCCAACACGTGGAGGGGAGCCAGGGGACCCCAGGATTGAGCTGGCTAGCTAGATTAGCTGAAATGGCAAGCTCTGGATTCAAGTGTACCCAATACATAAGGTAGACAGTGATCTAAGAAGGCACTCAATGTCAACCTTGGGTTTATACACACACACTCACAGAGGTGTGAATACATGTTCACACATCTATGTACCCACTTACAGTGAATATGCGTATACTCACACACACATAACACACACCCACATAGAAATAAATAAGTAAGTAAGTAAATAAATAAATAAATAAAATCTGCCCATGCTTATACTTCCAGCCTTCAGGAAGCTCAAGACTATTCTAGCCTGGGCAGGACAACCTGGGTTACATGGTGATACCCTGTCTTAAAAGTGGCCTAAACTAAAGAGATGAGTAAATAAAATGTGAGTCCAGGGTTTTACCTCGGCTGTAGAATACGTGCTTAGTGGGCACCGGGCTTGTGTTTAATACCCACAGCAAGAGGGTCAAAGTGACAAGTAGTCGGTTCTTTTGAAGCATGAAGAAATAAGAAGGAAACATTTAAGGGGCAGCACATTCTTACTGCTCAGGCCATTCTCGTCAGTACCAGATAGCAATTACGATGTTACATAGATAATAATTAACAGTTAGAAATGTTAAGCATGCTGGACAGTAGTGGAACACTTTTTTTAGTCCCAGCATTCAAGAGGCAGAGAGTTTGAGGCCAGCCTGGTCTACAGAGCACATTCCAAAATACAAAGAAACCATGTCTCCAAAAAAAAAAGGGGAGGGGGGTGAAAGAAAGAGAAAGACAGAACAATGAAAAAAAAAGAAAAGTTAAGCTTGTGAGCATAGTGAGAACTGACAGCCTGTTTCTGCACTTTCTAATCGGAACACTTAGTAATTATTCATAATTTTATGAGTTTTTCTAGGAAATGTATTACATTATTAAGGGAAAAACACAGGAGGCTGCTGCATTGGACTAGGCTTCTGTGCTAGATCCTAACACATTAGACTGAAAATCAAAATGGAGTCACCTATTTTGAGCTCTCACATCATGAAATCAGAACTGAGCTATTCAACCTTCTAGGAAACCAGAGGAAATGAGAGGTCACCGCCAAACTGCCAAACAGGCCACTTGGAGCTGGGGAAATGAAGCTCATGTGCTTCAATCTTCACACACCAAAAGACAGCCCGAAGTAACCCCATGTTAGCCGAGCAGTTATTCTCCCGTGTTGTCGCTGATCTCCTTCAGTAACTGCTACTGCTTTCTGTAGCCTCTCTCTGTCTCTAAAACAGACCTCTGCAACTTGGTTCATCAGAACGCTTATTTTATTGTTTACAGATGGCATACTACTATCTAGTATAAATATCTACCATCTAGATAAAAGCAAATAAATAAATAAAACAACTGAAATTAAAGTAAATTGCTTTAATTTTTTTCCTCTGACAGAGCATATATAGTCTTTAAAAAATTTTACCAAAAAAAGAAGAGGATAGAGAACCAGACTTGATGGGAAAAAAAGCTGTGAATGGTAGGGCACATGGTTCAAGACTGAAGGGAAATGAAGAAAAAGGAGGAAGCAGTGAAGGAGAGAGAGGAGGCTGAGGAAGGGGAGGGGAGGAAGGGAAGGACAGCAAGGCAGAGGACACTCTACAATATGCTCTATTTGTTGGGTTGCTTGAGACAGGGTTTCCTATGTAATCCAGGCTGGCCTGCTGTTCACTACGTAGCCTGGATCACTGTCTGCCTTATGCATTGGAGTAGCGCTCCTCACCTGAATCCAGAGCTTGCCATTTCAGCTGCTCTAGCTAGCCAGCTCGATCCTGGGGTCCCCTGGCTCTCCTCCACGTGTTGGGATTGCAGGCAGGCTGCCACACCCACCTAGCATGTGGGGGCTGGGAATCTTCACGCTTGCTCAGAGAGTACTTTACCCACTGAGACATCTCCTCGACCCAGATTTTATTTTTAAAAGATATATTTGTAGAGTGGGCCCCAACTTGCAGCAGTCCTCCTACCTCAGCCTCCTAAGGGCTGGCATGAGGCGCCACACCCAACTGCGGTTTATTTTCTTTCAGCTGAATAACACACTTTGGCATTCTTCCTTGTTGTAACCCACTCACTCATTCACATGGTTTTCCAACTCGTGGCTGTGTCCTTATCAGCGGCAGCGTATCTTTTAAAGAAACCAGTAAGATATTGTTTATCAGTAAGACGGAGTCTAAGGGGCCACGACATCCTGAAAGCGCCTGCTCTCTTCTGATCAGTGTTTTATCTGTCCACTCAAAATCCAGCAGTTTCACGTCACCTGCTAAATACCACTACCAAATACCAAAGCACAACATCTGCAGAGCTGGGGCGGGAGGAGGGGAGGGGAGGATCAGGAATGATCCTTCGCCAGAGCGAAGATCATTTGCAGTGAGTCCTAGCCGGCTCTGTCACGTGATGGGGCAAAGGGACATTGCTCTGCTCACCAGTGAAGCATTGCTTCATACAGAGGCTGTGTGCGTGTGTGTGTGTGTGTGTGTGTGTGTGTGTGTGTTTTCAGTTGTGTGCCTGTGTCTGTAGAGGCCCGAGGCCAATCTCAGCTATTATTTCTCAGGTGCCATCTGTCATGTTGATATTTATTCTTGCTGTTGTTTGGAGTCAGGATCTCTCACTGGCTTGGAACTCACCCAGTAAGCCGTCCTGACTGGCCAGCAAGCCCTAGGGTTCTCCATACCTCTGCCTCTCCAGTGCTCCGCTTATAAGCAAGAGTCACCATATTCAGCTTTTTTATGTGGATTCTGGGAAAATTGAACGCAGGTCCTCAGGCTTGTAAGGCAAACTTTACCAGCTGAGTTATCACCTCAGCTCAACAAACATATTTTTAAAGTTATCCAAGGAAAAGGATCCTAACTTTGTCAGAGTCTATTCTGTCAGGAAATTGAGGTGATCCATTCAGTTAAAATTGAAAGGAGCCTCATTTGTCTACTTGATAAATGCGAGTCCTGGAGCATATTCTTTAACCATCCTAAGTTCATCCAATGGAGATAATGCCCATTGCATAGGGCTATTGGGATGTTGTCCTACCTAAAAAACCATAAATGGTACACTCACATTTATATACATAAACCTACAAGTACGTGTGCCTTAGTTACAGTTCTATTGCTGTGAAGAGACACACAACTCTTATAAATAAAAGCATTTAATTAGGACTGGCTTAAAGTTCAGAGGTTTAGTCCATTATAACTATGGTGGGAAGCATGGGGGCACTCAGGCAGACATGGTGCTACAGAAGTAGCTGAGAGTTCTACATCCGGATCCACAGGCAACAGGAAGAGAGAGAGTGACACTGGGCCTGGCTTGAACTTCTGAAACCTCAAAACCACCACCTCCAGTGAAACATTTTCTCCAGCAAGGCCACACCTTCTAATAGTTCCACTCCTTATAAGCCTATGGTGGCCATTTTCATTCAAACCACCACATTCCACTCCTTAGTCCTGCAGGCTGATAGCCACATCATAATTTGAAGTGCATTCAGTCCAAGTCCCTATAGTCTCATCATTGTTCAAGAGCCTGAAGTTCAAAGTCTCTCTTAACTGTAAAATAAAAATAAAAAAGCAGATCCCATCTTTCCAACATATAATGGCATAAAATATACAATATCATTCCAAAAGGAAGGAAAGGGAGCATAATGAGGAAATACTGTACCAAAGCAAGATCAAAAACTAGGTGGACAGACTCTGAACTCTGCATCTCCATGTCTGATGTCAAAGCTCTCTTCAGACCTCAAATTCCTTTCAGCTTTGTTGATGGCCACATACAACTTCCTGCTTTTGGACTGGTTCCACCCCTGGTCTGCAGCTCTCCTTGGCAGGCATCCCACAATTCTGGCATCTCCAATATCTTGGGATCTCCAAGGTAATCCAGGCTTTACAGCCTCATTCAATGGCCTCTCCAGGCCTTCATGCAGGGACACACCTGATAACATGCGGCTGAATCTGCCAAGTTCTGCTGTTTGCTGGGGCTGGAACATGGCCACCTCATTCAAATACATTTTCACCAGCTTTCTGTTCTTGATGATTTCTATCACCATCTAAGCTTTTCTTTAATTCCTTTTCACAAGTTGGACCAGAGCTGGGTGGGGTCTTGCCATGAGGTCACCACTCCCTTTATTCCATTTAGAGTCTGGCTTTTCTTTAAAGGTTTTCCTGGTGCTCCTCTTCTCCTCAAACTGTATATTTTGCATTTTTCCTTGCTCAGGTTGCTCCTTTTCATTATAGATCTGCGTAAGTGTGGCCACTAATAACCGAGCAACACCACCAATATTAGGCTGTCTAAGAATCTCCTCTCCCAAAGCCGTTGATCCATAACTCTTTAATTAGCCTCATGTGAACTTTTTTCGACAGGGGCAGAAAGCAGCCATATCATTTGACAAAATATCACAAGAGTAATCTCTAGGCCACACAGTAATATTCTTATCTAGAACCTCTTGATCCAGGCCACACATTTGACATCACCCTCAGCACCATTGTCTTCCATGCTCCTACTACTACGACCTATTAAACCTCACTTAAAGCACTCAACTGCTTTCCTAATCCAAAGTCCCAAAGTTCACATTTCTCCAAACAGAAGCATGGTCAGGCTTATCACAGCAATACCTCACTCCTGGTACCAACTCCTGTCTTAGTTAAAGTTCTATTGCTGTGAAGAGACACCATGAAGATGGCAACTCTTGTAAAAGAAAACATTTAATTGGGGGTGGATTGCAGTTCAGAGGTCTAGTCCACTCTCGCCATGGCAGGAAGCATGACAGTGCGTAAACAGATGTGGTACGGGAGAGGTAGCTGAGAATTCTACATTTGGATTAGCAGGCAACGGGAAGATATTGTGCCTGACTTGCGCTTCTGAAACCCCAAAGCCGACCCCCAGAGACACACTTTCTCCAATCAGCCGTACCTACTCCAACAAGAACACATCTCCTAATAGTTTCACCCTACGAGAGCCTATGGAGGTCATTTTTCATTCAAACTACCTCAATGTGTTTGTATTGAAAATGTATTCACTAAAATGTTAGCCTTGGCTTCTCTGGCAGTGAGATTCGTGGAAATTCTTTTGTTGTAATCGTTGTTTTGTATTTTGAGGCAGAGTGTCACTTTACGGCCCTGTCTAGCTTGGAACTCACGGAGATCCACCTGCCTTGAAGGTGTGAAGCACCACACCTGGCCCCGAGACTTGCTATGACATGACAAAACAAAATCTTCAGTAAACCACAGCTATCGGGATTCAGTTGCATACAGTCCTAAGTGAACACATTACCTGCAAAAGTTCCTGCAAGGGTTTAACTGTGGTGATAGTTATTCTTTGTTTGGTTTTGTTTGGGTATGGGTGCTGGGGATTGAACCCAGAATCTCTGAAATGCTAGTCATGTGCTCTACCATTGTGCTACCTCACCAGTCATAGTTTTGGTATTTGTGAACTCCTTACTCCAGAGCCTGGAACATGGAGATTGCTTAATTGTTTATTGATGAGTTTTCAGTTTTCCTCTTCATAAAGGGGAACAAAGAATTGACAATGTGCCACAGAGAGTCAGCTAAAGTAAAAACTTGGGCAATTTGTTCTGAACCACTATCACAGAAAGCGCTAGGAGCTGTGATAGACTGTATCCTCTGAGTTGTGAGCCAAAATAAATCTTTCCTCCTTTAAGTTGCTTATGATCACATCAAGAAGAGAAGTAGTCAGAAGACTCAGGCTCTTTGAGTAGCCACATCCTTTTTGAATAAGACATCATGGAAGGGTTGACATTTATGACAAGGATCAGGGCATCTCACAAGATCCAGAGGAAAGTATTTAACCGGGCCAAGTATATTGCAAGCGGAGACTGAAACATCAGCAGGAATCCCCACCCTTTACTCTGCCTCTCCAACTGCCACAGATGCTGCCTTCTTGACTTTCCCTTTGCAGATCCAATTTCTCAGCTGCCCAGAACTCCAACCATCACTTCCTATGAACATTTCCAGAGAAGCATGCCAATTGGCAGGCTCCAGTCACAAGTCCAGCACATGGCAACTTTGAGACCAGTCTACCTGAGATCAGGAAACAGTCAGCCACTACAAAAGAGTACAAACCTATTAGATTGTACTCAAGATATCCGTCTCATCTCTCAGCTTCTGGCTATATATGAGCCAACTCCAAAAGAAATATAATACAAGCCACATGTATTATTTTAAAATATTTGGAGGTTGGGGAGATGGTGCAGTGGTAAAGAGTACACAGAACTCTTCCAGAAGGCTGGAGTTTGGTGCACAGCACCCATGGCAGGTTGCTCACAACTGTTTGTACTCCAGCTGCAGGAGCTCACTGGCCTCTGAGCATTTTATCCTCACACCAACCAACACATAAAAAAAAAAAAAAAACTTTAAAATTTCTGACAAATAAGTGCAAATAAACAGAAGATTGATTTTAAAAAATTTTATCTTATTAAACCCAGCACATCTAAAGCATTAATGATTTAATGTGCACTCAATTAAATAGGAGATATTTTATGTTATAGGAGTGTGAGGGATAGACTGGCCCCAAACTCACAATCCTCCTGCCTCAGTCTCCCTAGAAACTAGGATTGTAAGTGTGCATCACCACAGACATAAAGTGGAATTTTCATTCTTTACTATACATTTCACAATGCATGTTTGTTTCATTTCCACACTATGTCTCAACTTGGACTAGTCGCATTTCAAGTGCTCAGCAGCCACATATGACAGGGGGCTACCACGGTAAACCAACAGATCTAGATTTCTTGAATGAGATCAGCCTGCTACTGCCCCAGCATGCATCTCAGCAGCCTGGGTCTGCAGTGCTCAAACACAGCAATTCTCTTGCCTGATTCAGTTGTCATTATTGCATGTCTGCTCTTGGGCTCAGATAATTGTGCAGGATTAACCATCATTGGCTTTCACAGTGCGCATAGCAGAAGCACATTGGTTGCCAAATTGCAATTACAGCGTTCTTTCTTTGATGGAGTCAGAGCTAATGCATTTGTATTTCCTTTATGGCAGAAATGAAATTAAAGCCACACACACATGGCTCACAGAAACCCACAGCTCCATCAGCAGATTGTTCAGGCTTGGAGGGAAAGTCATTAGACTAGTTTTACATGAAGCCCAGAAAGCATTAGGAAAACAGATAAATGTCAGAGTGCTGGTTGCTCAGTTGCATTTCAGTTCTGCTTCCCAAAGGTCATAAATACATTCCTCTAAAGGGTGTCTGCATCCTCTTCATTTGCTGTATCCGAGTAAATGGCTCTATGAGACATACTCTCTTCTTGCATGAAGAGGGTGGGAAATTATATATATATATATATATATATATATATATATATATATATATATATATATACACACACACACATGGATACATATATATATGGATCAAACACTGGGCTTTGTGAGAAGATGTATATACGTTCCACTGTGGTGACAGATGCCTATAATCTCAGCACTTGGAAAGTAGAGGGAGATCAGGAGTTCAAGTCATTCTCAGCTACAGAGTGAGTTCCAGCTTGACTTGCATGAGGGCATCTCAAAAACACAAAACTAGGGTTGGTGACATGGCTCAGAGGGTAAAAGCACTTACTACCAAGCCTGATGACCTGAGATTGGTACCCTCCCCAGATCCACACTGTGGAAGGTGAGAATTGACCTCCACAAGCTGCCCTCTGACATCCACATGTGCACATACAAACTAAATAAATAAATAAAATGTAAAAAAGAAGCCCACCAATATATATGTATACGTATCTCCCTTCCAAGTCTGATACTGTGGCTGTTTACAAGTCAGACTTAACCATTACATTGTAAGAACATGTATTTTGTCTATAGTTGTTATTCTTGTTGTTGTGGTTTTGCTTTTTGTCTTTTCAGGTGAAGACCAATAACTGCTTCAGAAGTCTCTTCCTTCTAAAGGCAACTTGTAACAGTTGCCGACTAATTTTTTTGGGGGGAAGGAGGGGGCAGTACTGGGGACTGGGCATAAGGCCACATATAATTGCCTAATAATTTGAGCTACTATGCTGTGAGAACATTTTATTTACTTATTTTTATATTTTTGTTTTGTTTTGTTTTTTGAAACAGGGTTTCTCTGTTGTAACTCTGACTGTCTTGGAACTCACTCAGTAGACCAGACTTGTCTTGAACACAGAGATCCATCTGCCTCTGCCTCCCAAGTGCTGGACTAAAAGCATGCGCCACCACTGCCTGGCAGACTGTTTTATTTTACTTGAGGCAGATATCATATAACCCAGGCTGACCTTGAACTTGCTATATATCCAAGGATGATCTTAAACTCCTGATCCTGCAGTCTTTGCCTCCTAGGTACAGGACTTACAGGTGTATACCATGATGCCCAGTTTATGTAGTGCTGGAGGGATTAAACACTAAGTTTTGTGCATGCTAGTCAAAAACTTCCAATTGAGCTATGTCCCCAGCATGTATTGAGCATATATTATGCCAGTTTGGTGCCAAGTGATAACAAATACTATGTCATTAACTCTTATAACACTGCCATATTAACATACCCATTTCACAAAGATGAAAACTAAGGTATGAGAAAGATTAAATGATAAGATTTAAGTCACATAGTCACTAAGCAATGAACCCAAAATTTGAACCCAGGGCTTGCCTGACTCCAAAGCTTTACTTGCTAAAGGAATGCAATACGGAATATCTGAAATAGAAGGCCAACAAACCTTGCCAGCACTTCCTTTGGTGTGCTTTGATGGAGTATAGGAGGGGGTCTCTGAGAAGAGAGGAGAGAAGGGGTGAGAAGGGCTGGAAAAGTACAAAATGGGGCTCCTCTTGTGTGGGAAAATATATACAGATGTTTACGTGCTGGGTTGGGGAAGCAGAAGGTTTGGACTCAGCTCAGTATAAGCAACCTGTGACCTCACTAAGAGGCTTGAACAAGATACTTGACTTCCAGCACTGCAGAGACAATGTCTCAGCCCAGCCTCCCTGAGGGCCTATTCAGATTAACTAGTTAATGGTTGTATACTAATTTGAATAGGCAAAGAGCCCAATAAAGTCTTTATATAGGCCTTGTTAGCACAGAACTGAGATCTCGTTGATTACACGTGATACAGGAAGATCCGGCTCTCCTCTGTTTTTATTGTTTTAATCTAATCATTTGGCGCTGCCAGACAAGAAAATCATAGCATGCCACATTCATTAGCTAGCTTGACTCTGAAAGACAAAGCCAGTGCTATTTTTAGATCTTGAATGCAATCTCAATAACCTCAGGTAGAGAGGGTAGGCATTAAATAAATATCTGTTGAATGTTTAAGTGCAAGAGAATACGATGCTTGCTCACAAACCTACTATTAGACAGCAAATTACAAATTCCACGCTTTTCAAGAAAAAAATTATTTTATTTTATTATAAATGTTTAGGTAGCTTGCCTACATGTATATCTGTGTACCACTTACAGGCCTTGGGCCTATGGAAATGAGAAGAGGAGTTACAGAAAGTTGTTAGCTACCATGTGGGCACTGGGACTCTAACCTGGGTCCTTTGGAAGAGCAGCCAGTGCTTTTAACCACTGAACCATCTCTAGCAACAAATTTCTGGCTTTAAAAACCTCCCATCTGATGTCAATAGTCAGCTTAAGGAGTGGAATGTCATTCCACAGTCTGAGTGTTGGTTCTTCATTGGCAAATACACAAGGCCTAGGAAGGCCAACTCCCAAGTTACTGACCACCCTATAGCAACCATCAAGCTATTCCTGACATCAAAGAGGGATGGAAGCATCCACAATTGCTCTTGTGACAGGATGATCTTGGAAAAAAGACATCTTCATTTGTCAAATACAGAATAAAGCACAAATAGCAGATTTCAGGAGTTATTTTGATAACAAATACAAATAGAAAAAAAATATGATGAACATTTTTGTCTTTTGAGGACCTCATCCGTGTTAGAGATCAAAACCATATCCCAGTCACAGTCCCCTCAAGCCTTAACAATCTGAAAAAGTGAGATGTGTTGGGCTTGGAAGATGGCTCAGAGGGTAAAAGAGCTTGCTTTGAAAACACAAGGACCTGGGTTCAAATCCGTAGAAGGCTGGGGTAGGGTGGAGACAGAAGGGTCACTGGGGCTTGGTGCACCAGCCCATCTCCAGGTTCAGTGAAAGACCTTGTCTCAAGGGAATACGCTGGAAAGTGATGGACATCTGATGCTCTTCTCAGGTCTCTGAGCATTCTCACACACAGAATACCCCATGTACAAATCTCTCTCTCTCTCTCACACACACACACACACACGCACACACACAATATAACACATGAAGATTTCCACAGAAATCACCTGTTAATTGTTTAGCTGGCTTCAAGACTGGCTGGACCCTGTGAGTTATTTAATGCCTAAGCTTACCTGTATTTCATGGCAATAAAGTCACTTATCCAGGTTACTATATTTCTCAAGCCATGATTCACCTATTTGTTCATGAGAGTTGATCTATGTGCCATCCCTGTGAAGAGCAGAGCTCTGAATTGCCTCATGAGAAATGTTCTGTAACAGTGGTTTTCGAATTCTTTCAGGGGCAGAATTATTTGTTCACAAGAAGTCCAATCTATTATTAAATGGAGCTGTCCTTGTTAAACCAGGAACTTGGAGTCCTTTTCATGGCCCCCTCCTCACTCAGCACAGGACATTAAGTCTGAGAGATTACTGCTTTGTGAGACTGTTGCTTTTCACATAACAAAGGCACTGTATTAGTCAAGGTTCTCTAGAGAAACAGAACTGATAGGATGAGCTGGGCGTGGTGACTCATGCCTTTAATCCCAGCACTTGGAAGGAAGAGGCAGGCAGATCTCTGAGTTGAGGCCAGCCTTGTCTACAGAACTAGTTTCAGGACAGCCAGAGCTACACAAAAGAAACCCTGTCTCAGAAAACCAAAATAATAATGTATATGCATATATACACATATGGTATTTATTAGAGTGGCTTACAGGCTGTGGTCCGACTATTCCAGCAATGGCTGCTTCCCAATGGAGAAAGTTCAAGAATCCGATAGCTGTCTAGTCCTCGAGTCTCGATGCCTCAGCTGGTTTTCAGTGTATGTCAGAATCCTCAAGAAGTAGGTTCTAATGCCAGTGAAAGAGTGAATTTGCTATCGAGAGAAAGGGCAAACAGGCAAAGAACAAAAGCTTCCTTTTTTTTTTAAATGTTCTTTATATAAGCTGTGGCCCAGATTTAACGTAGATCTTCCCACCTCAAAAGATTCAGATTTAGAGTGGGTCTTTATACTTCAAATGATTCAGTCAAGAAAAATCCCTCAGCCGGGCAGCAGTGACACAGGCCTTTAATTCCAGCACTTGGGAAACAGAGGCGGGGGATCTCTGAGAGATCGAGGCCAGCCTGGTCTACAGAGTGAGTTCTAGGACAGCCAGTCTCGAAAAACAAACAAACAAAAACCAAAGGACAAGAAACAAAAACAAAAGAAATCCTTCACAGGTATACCTAGCCTTGGGTTTTAGTTAATTTCAGATGTAGTCAAGTTGACAACCAAGAATCACCCTAATAGGTAACATGGTACCAGCTGTTCATATTCAATAGTGCATAAGGAATGAGTTTAGCATCTTATGTCTTACAGCTGTAGGAAGGCCAGAGAAGTCTGATGAGGTTAGATAGCAAAGCTCAGTCCATGCTAGATGGTAATGATGAAGCCAGAACTGGGAGCCAGGTGTCCATTCTTGCTCAAGCTAGGATGCAACTAGTTCTAGCTCTCCATGGCGTGGCATTGTGCTAGAGGAGACAACTGAGTCTGGAGTCAGTAATTGCAAGGGAATAGGTGAAGCCAACCCAGCATGATGAAATTCTGCCTACCTCTAACTTCCTCAGCATTCACTTCCAACATGATCCTTTGTTCTTGACACGTCAGAGAGCTACAGCTTGCAGCAGCTCAGGGATCCAGCGCAGGCTCAGGTTTCTTAAGTCACTTCATGCCACTTGCAGAAGCTGTGACAACCTGTGTAACAGGGCAAAGGTTTCTCCATCTTGTCTCAGCTGAAGCCAGCTTTGGTTTCTACCTCCCCCCTGAGAAGTCTTGTGGGAAAGTACCCAACCCTATAATAGAAACTGGGGGTCAAAATGCCCCAGCTAACTTGCATGGCCCTTGTTAAACTGCTTGCTTGCTTCCCCCTGCAACTGCCAACCACTGGATATAGTTTTTCCTGTGTTCTTTATAAAACCCCTGTAATATACATTTGGGGCTGCTTTGTGAGAGGTGTTTCTTTCCAGGCAATTGCCCGTTGGCTTAATAAAGACTCTCCGTTCGAACTTTGATTGTGCTGAGTGAGCTCTGGGTCTGTAACCCAGATCCTTCAAATGATCCTATTCTTTTTTCTCAGCTACCAGAAACCTTGTCTTTAATGCTGGGATGGGAACACAACAAAGGCTACAGTGGGCAGAAGGTGGCCTCAGTCCTCAGGAAAAGCACTTATACAAATCTGAAGACTTCTGTTGCTGAGAACTCATCCTTCCCCTCGTCTTCGTTACCAGCATCACATCTGGCCTGGTTCTCACCCCTGCAGCCTCACGAGATGCTACACTTCAAGCAGAGAGGTTTTGCTTACTTATTTTGAGACAGGTCTCACTCACTACGAAGCTTGGGTTTGCCAAGTTCCAACCCTCCCGCCTCAGCTTCCTGAGTGCTGGGATTACAGAAGTATGTCACCATGCCTAGACTCTGAGAGACTTTGTTTTTTGTTGGTTTTATTTTGAGACACGGTCTCATGCAACCTAGTCTGACCTGGGTCTCACTACATGGACAGGGATGACCTTGAGCTCCTGGTCCTTCTGCCTTCACCGCCCAGCTGCTGAAATTACAGGCATTTGCCATCATATCTGCTTTATGTGGTACTTGGGACTGAACCCAGGACTCTGTGCATGTAGGCAAGCACTCTGCCAACTGTCTCCGCCTCTCTGAGAAGCTATAAAAAACTGTTTCTGTGTGTGTGTGTGTGTGTGTGTGCATGTGTCCATGGCACATGGACAGCTCTGTACAATCTGTTCTTTCCTTCCACCTTTATGTGGGTTCCAGAGATCAAATTCAGGTCAGCAGGTTTACTTTCTGAGCAATCTCATTGACCCTGAGAGAGCTTTTAATAATGCAAATCTCACTATGTCACCCTCACTTAAAACCCTTCAAGAGCTCTCTACTATCTCCAGTGGTATAGGTGGGAAGACCATTTAATGAAAAGTGTGTACGTGCATATGGGATATCTGTGCACTCTCCAAAGAGAGTGCTTTGCAGTATTTAAACTGGAATGTGGCTTTGAGATGGTCTCCATCTTATAGCTAGGAGCATTTGTTTATTTGTGTCCATTTATTTAGGGTCTGGCTTATCCACAAAGGAACTGGAATGGCTGGGTATGTAACAGTTTGTTTCCTGAGCAGGCAACAACAGGAAGCTTTCTCTGCTACATTTCAGAAACATCAATCCTATGATATGAACCAACTACAAAGTCTAGTGATAATAAACTGCTATTCCATCATCCCAAAAGTCTTGGAAGGGAAGCAAGATGAGATGCCTGCCAAGGAGCTCAATACAGCAAATGGGGGATTTCTGGGTCACTGAAAGGGCATTCCCACATGCTTTAGGAGAAATAGAGTCACTGTGACAAGTTCCTATACTTCCAGTACTCAGAGATGGAGGCAAAAGGATCAGGAGTTTGAAGCCAACCTAGTCTACATGAAACCTTGTCTCAAACCTAAAACAAAGGCCAGGGAAATGGCTCAGTGGGTTAAGGAGCCTGCCACCACATTTATAAATCTGGGTTTGATCCCCAGGACTTGTATGCTGGAAGGGGAAGGCTGACTCCAATAAGTTGATTTAACTTTTATTCCTGTGTACACACGTACACACACACACACACACACACACACACACAGAGGGAGAGAGAAAGAGAGAGAGAGAGAGAGAGAGACATACGTACACACAATAAATAAATAAAAACATAACTTTAAAAACTTAAAGCAAAACAGAAAAAAGAATTAGTTATTTTGACAAAGATAACCCAAATCTTTCTAAGCCTCCTAAGATGCTAGTGCTAAAGGCTGTTGCCACGCATAGCCCTGTCCAGAAGCAATTTACTGTGTTGCTACTTTCTTACAGTCGGTGCATCCACACGCTTGTGGTTCTTATTTCCTTTCATTGTGGAATTCCATTCACAACACCCTATACCTGACAACCACTCAACATGTACGTTGATTTTTCACTCAACAGTTTATCTAAGGGCCCATCTTTAACCACCCTGGTGAGACTGTGTGTCCCCAAACATAAGGGACTCAGAGATTTGTTTCTGTCTGAACTGAATCTGCCTGTTTTGGGTTACAGAGGCCACCCCAGATCTATGGGGATGGGCAAGCCTGGGGTCAGTCTGCACATCAAAGAGTGACACTTGCTTATTTAAAACATTTCTGATTCCACAGCCAATATTTATCTATATTTTGTTATTGTTTGGCTGTCCTGGAATTCACTATGTAGACCATGCTGGTCTTGAACTCACAGAGATCCACTTACCTCTGTTTCCTGAGTGATGGGATTAAAGGCATGCATCACCACATCCAGCCACCTATATTCTTTTTAATACTGTGTGTGTGTGTGTGTGTGTGTGTGTGTGTGTGTGTGTGTGTGTGCAAGCGCGTGAGCATGTGTGTGCGTGCACACAAAGGCTAGAAGGGGCATTGGATCCCCTAAAGCTGTAATTACAGCCAATTGTGAGCTGCCTGATCTGGGTGCTAGGATCCAAATTCAGGTCCTCTGCACAGACCAGCAAGGGCTCTTTACCATTGAGCAATCTTTCTAATCGTTCACCCATATATTTGCTGGAGGGGAAACAAGATCAAATGATTCATCTGAAGTAAAAGCCTATTACACACACCTACTCTTGCTACCCAAAGCGTCAACCAACTAATTTGGTTAGTTGTGTGTTTTGAACCTTTTATTTTGTGGTGGGTTTTGCTCTTTTCCTACATGGGATCATTTCCATTCTCTACAACTTGTTGGATTTATTTTATTTTATTGTTTTTGGTGAACAGGGTTTTACTATGTAGCCCTAGATAATCCCTCCTGATTTTGCCATACAAGGGCTAAGATTACAGGTGTGTGCCATCACCTCTGGCTCTACAATTTGCCTTTTTCAATGAATACTGTCTTAACTTTATTCTGGTCAATACATTTAGATCTACTTAGTAGATTGTAACCACTATTTCCTATTCTACTGTATAGATATATTATAGTATAAAGCTTTCCCTCATGTGTAGTATATGAACATGTTCATAGAGTGGGCACCTGTGTGCATATGCATGTGGAGGCCAGAGGTCAATGTCAGGCATTGTGGTGATTTGAATAAGAATGGCCCCCATAGCCTCATAGGGAGTGGCACTATTAGGAGGTGTGACCTTGTTGGAGGAAGTGAGTCACTGGAGATGGACTTTGAGGTTTCAGAAGCTCAAGCAGGCTCAATGGTTCACTCTCTCTTCCTGCTGCCTGGTGATCTGGATGTAAAACTCTCAGCTACCTCTCCAGCACCATGTCTGCCTATATGCCACCATGCTTCCCACCATAACAGTAATGGACTAAACTTCTGAACTGTAAGCCAGCCCCACTTAAATGTTTTTCTTTATAAGAGTTGCTGTAGTCATGGTGTCTCTTCACAGCAAATTAATATTGACTAAGACGGGTATCTTCCTCAATCCCTTTCTACCTTATTTCTCTGAGCCAGGGTGTCTTACTCATACTTATGCTGGTTAGCCAATGAGATCCCAACTCACTCTACAATGTACACTGGATTACAGATGCTCACTGTTGTGCTGGGCTTTTACAGGAATATTAGGTGTCAAAACTCAGGTCCTGATGCTTGTATGGCAGGCATTTTACCAATCAAGCCATCTCCTCGGCCATAGGATATTCCTCTTAACAAATATTAGACTGTGTATACATATATATGTATATATATATACATATATATATATATATATGCATGCTATGGAAAATGTTATATGTGAAAACTGTGTAAAGATAAGAATAGTTTCTAAAAAACAGAGGAGGAATGTCTGAGGTAAAATGTATGTATATTTAATTTTTTTGTAAAAAAAAAAAGTGTGTGTATGTGAATGCGTCTGTCTGACTGTATTTCTGTAGAGCTGGTGTCACTGGTAGCAGTGAACCTCCTGACATAAACTCTAGGAACCAAACCCAGGTTCTCTGGAAGAGCAATACCTGCTTTTTTAACCACTGAGCCATCCTTCCAGCCTTATATTTAATTTTTTCTTCTCTTTTTTCATTAAAAATTTTTCATACACTATATTTTGATTGTGTTTTCCCCTCCCCTAACTCCCCACCTCTTTATGGCTTCCCCACTCCCTCTGAGATACACTAAATTATCCTCTAAAAAGAAAGTTCTGGAGTCTTTTCTAAACGGGAACGTAGAAAAATGATATAGGATTCTGCTTTTGCCTTTGGGCACGTGTCCAGAAACTGCTGTCAGTGTTCACAAGCAAAATGGAGCCTCAGATTCGCAAGGCAGTGTGACACCTCACAACAAACGGGGCACTATTCACACTGCTGTGAAAGATGGGGAGAGAAGGGAGCACAGAGAGGGCTTGTTCCAACCCGGCCTCTTGCGGGCTGGCTGCTCTGCCCTTGCAGGCTGCTTTAACAGCCATGAAGACATAGCACAAAGACAAGAGGACTTGGGGTGGGGGACAGCACTGTTACAATGGCTGTTTGTTTCCCCAAAGACCTTAGGAGACTGCCATTGAAGGGCCCTTTGGGCAAACAGCTGATGGTTAATTGCATGACTCAGACATGCTCATCCCACTGAGCCTCTTTCTGAGAGGCTCTGCTCCTCAGTTTGTGATGTAACAAAACCTGGAGTGACCTGGTTTTTTTTCTTCACATCTTTCTTTTCTTCTCCAAATAAAAAAGTAAGACCAGATACCTTTCCAGAGTTTCTGTGAACTCCAGAGTGGTTGCTGATGTGTCCTGGTCACCCCCTGCCCCTACTTCCTGCTCTTGAATCCATGATCAGCCCCTTTGTTCTCTCACCGCTTCGGTACTGTCCTAGCCACCGCTGGTCTTACTGGGGTTTGTGGGTAAGGAATGGGGTTATAACACCATCCAATCAGGCAACATTACCAGGAAAGCCAGGCATCAACCTTCTCAAAAACTCTTCAGCCTCTAAACCCTGGAGGATCTGCTACCTACACTCCTCAAGCCCTAGACTTTTGGCAGCTTCCTGGATTACTGCCTCTTTCCCCAAAGCCCTCTGCCACTTTCCCAAATCTCTTCCCATTCAAATCTCCAGCATACAGCTTCAAAATTCCATTGCCTTAGTTGAGACAGTAATTTAACTGTCTTAGAATTACAGAGAATTTAACAAACTCCATGTTTATCTCTGGGCTCTTCTGCTTACTGCCTATGTAAACTTCAGAGAGTTATTTAACCTCTCTGGGCTCCAGTTTCTTATCAAACAGCAGGAGTTAAATTCAAATGTGTTTAAAATAGTAGCACAGTGTCTGGCAGGCAGAACTTCATAAGTGTCCCACACTCATAGGCTCTCTCCTTTGAACTTGAGAAATCATACATCAAAGTGTCTTCCTTGGCTGGGTATGGTGGCTCATGCATATCACCCCAGCACTGCAGAGACTGAGACTGAAGGATTGCCTTGAGTTGGAGGCCAGCCAGAGAGCTACTCACAGAATGATGGTACCTGCCACCACCTTAGGACAGCCACTAGTTCACTGTTAAAACAACTTTCTTTTCTGTTCATGTATTGTTAAGAAGCCTATGAAATACTCAGCTTGCCAAGGTTTCCTGAACACGAGGAGGTTCTTGAACAACTTGAACTTGAAAGTGGGGTACTTTGCACACATACACTAGCACTCTCAGATCAAACTCTTGCAAGTCATCCTTTCTCTGACTTCCCACCCTCAATTCCCCAGCACCTTTGCTGGGGTTGGTTCCCTGAAAACTATCTCTCTCCACTTCTACTGCCCAGCCCTGGCCATCAGCTTTCAAGTGATCCTTTGAAGCAGTCATCTTATGATCTCTCTGATTCCACCCTTGCCTTCTTCTATGTGTACACATGTGTACACATGCCATAGAACATGTGTAGAGGTCAGAGGACAAACTTAGGTGTTGGTCTTCACCTTCTTCTTTATTTAAAAATAGGATCTCTTGCTTTCCCACTGTGTTCCAGGCCCATGAGATTCTGGTATGCTCCTGTCTTCACCTTTGGTTTTTATATGGGTTCTGGGGATTTGAACTCAGGTTGTCAGGCTTGTATAGCTAACTTTTTACTCATTAAGCCATCTTAGTGAGTAAGAATTTTGGATTCTTGCCTTCTTGCAGGCCATTATCCACTAGGCTAGCAGAGTAAACACTTCAATAAAAAAAATGGATATGAGTTATGTGGTATAAGCTTATATATTTAAATACTTGGTCCCCAGTTAGTGGAACTGTTAGGGAAGGATTAGGAGGTGTGGCCTCATTAGAGGAAGTCTGTCACTAGGAGTGGGCTTGGGTTTTAAAAGATTTGCACCATGGTTAGTGTGCTTTCCCTACCTCCTTCTTACAAATCAATATGTAAACTTTCAGCTGTTAGATCACCATGGCTTTGCTCTGCCATCATGAACTCTGACCCTCTGAAACTGTAGGCCCAACTAAGCACTTCCTTTTATAAGTTGCATGGGTCATAGTGTTTTGTCACAGCAATGGAAAAGTGATTAAGACAAGTTATGAAGGAGCATAGAAAGCCGTCTTCCTAGTTATCATACTCTGTCAGGTTTCGGGGGATTCATGGTGGATAAGTGCATACAAAGTATTTGATAGTAAAACTATAAAGTCCAGTGTGAGGCTCCATAGCTTCCATTCAGAATGTTTTTGTTGTTTTTGTTTTGTTTTATCCTTTTGTTTTTTATCTGTGTAGCCCTGGCTGTCCTGGAATATGCTCAGTAGACCAGGCTAGCCTCGAACCCACAGAGATTTGCCTGCCTCTGCCTTCTGAGTGCTGGGATTATAGGTGTGAGCCTCTACTGCCCAGCTCAGAATGGCTATTTCAACTGAATAGAGTGTTTAATAATAAAGCTTATTAAAATAATAAATTTTGAAAAATTGAGATTAGAGTATTACACAGTGGATGAGCATTTGCCTTGTGAGACTCTAGAGTCATACCCCAGAGCACTACACACACTCACACACACACACACACCATATACACATACACACAAACACTGTACATACACATATGCACACATACACACTCATTTTTTTTTCTGCTGCTTAAAGGCACCCATTGCAGATGGGCAGTGGTGGGGTACACCTTTAATCCCAGTACTGGGGAGGCAGAGGTAGGCAGATCTCTGAGTTTGAGACCACCTGGTCTACAGCACAAGTTCCAGGACAGCTAGGGCTACAAAGAAAAACCCTGTCTGTAGAACAAAACAAAACAAAAGCACCCATTGCTTCTATTGCCTCCAGAGCAAAAGCATCACCCAGGCTTTTTCCATTTCCCCCTCATGCATCCAGGCTCTAACCTCTGTCGCCCTCAATGTACCTCTGTCTTCATTTCCTGAGACCCCTATGAAGGAGTTGTGGCCTCTCTCCATACCTGTAGCTCCTTCTAGCCTCAGAAGGTACCTTCCCTGACCACCCTTTACAAATCAGCTTCTCTGGGTCCTACTATTGACTGCATTCTCAGCCTCTTTCTCTTTCTCTTCTCTTCTACACAAACCATAAGCTCCACGAGGGCAGGAGCCTCATCTGCGCGGTCACTGCTCTGCACCTCAGATACCTTGAATGAGTGATTGAGTCCATAAGGAAAATGAAGCTGAATCCCATAGGTGAACATGTGATCTGAGGAAATATGCCAAAGTAGGGCTTCCCAGGGACCTACCCCTTGGCAGAGGTGCCTGGCTCTTTGCTGTGAGCCAATTGGACCTAAGAGTGAAGGCCCTGTGGATCGCACAGGAAAACCTCCTTTACCCCCCATCCTGTCAGAAATGCTGTATCCATGACAGTGAGAGGACAGAGCCACAGCTCCCAGGGCTGATCTCCACCAGCTGCTGCCTTCTTCCACCCACCAGAGAGCCCACCAAGTTGCCATAGCAACAGAGGACTGCTCCAGAGTCCAAATAGGGATGTTTGCATCTCTTGATACTTCTGGCTGAGGAGGGAGGACGTGGGCAGTCCACAGCTGTGTGCTTTCTCAACCTGCTTCTGGCCTGTCCTGGTCTCCTCCACCTTAATCTCACATCTTCCTGTGAAACTCCCTGGAAGCATCTGCTTTGGATTCTTCACCCCTGTTTCCGGTCTCCTGCTGCGGCAGGAGAGAAGATGAACTCATAGGCATTCTGTCTAGGACCATGAATTGGGCAGAAGAACAAAGGCTTTGGAGTCCCTCATGGCTCACATCTCTCTAGACTGCCTTGAAAATATTTTCTTTCTAAATATCACTTTGTTAATCTAACTACTCTCTCTTGGAATTTTGAGTCTCATGGACAGCCTTGTACTCCCCAAAGGAGCAAAATCTGGCTTTTTACTTTTTACTTCCCCAAAGCCTTTTGGTGAAACTGCTGTTCTTTATCAAAATCACAATAGCATCTGCAGTCCCTAGGTGAATGTAAGACAGGTCTCTCTCAGGTCTTTCGACTTCTCTGCAAAACAAGCATTAGAAATGCATTTCTTCTAGCCAGGCATGGTGAAAAACGCTTTCAACTCCAGTACTTGGGAAGCAGAGGCAGGAGGATCTCTGTGAATTTGCGGCCAGCCTGCTCTACATCCAAGCTCGAGAACAGCCAGGGCTACGTAGAGAAACCTTTCTCAAAAAACAAACAAACAAAAAGATTACATTATTCTATAAAAGGAAATTGAGGCATGATCAGTTCCCAGGTCATGCGCCTGCTAAGAGGCCTAGCTGTGATAAGAGCCCTGCGTGTTCATACTCTAAAGCCACGCCTTAGCCACCACCCTACAGGGAGGCACAAATAGATCCATGAAACATATTTAGCTTCTCCGTCTCCAACTCCAGCTGGCTTCCCGGACCTTCACGTGGCTCCCACTCAGGCACAGTGGCCAGCAGTTATTGGCTGTGTCCCAGAGGCATCGTATCACCCCTGCAGGGATTTGATAGCAACTCACTCAAAATGAGAACAAAGGAAGCATTTTTATCCCCTTCTTTAGAAACCTTGACTCCTCTCCATAGGCGCAGCACCTCGGATTGGCTGTTACCATGGTGACTGGCTGCTGATCTCTGTCCAATTATGTCAGCCCTGAACTGCAGGACCTCTGTGCCCATTTCCTGCTCCGCAACCACAGCCCACTAATCCGGCCCTTCTGACCCACAGGCGTCCTGAATGCCCATGCTTTCTAATTACAGCTTCCCCTGTTCCCTTCTGAAACCCCTACGATCTGCAGTGAACTTCTCCTCTCAACAGCCCATTTATCATGCCGGATCCGTGCCTCTTTATCTGCGTCTTAAGCATTGACTACGCATCCAGCCTTGCACTCAGCGCACCCACACGCCCCACTGGGCAGTTAGCTCAGCTCAGACACACAAACCTCACCCGGTTCACACTCAGTCTCTGCTGCGATGATTCTGAGGCAATCACAAGCCAGCATGAACCTTAACCTTTTCCTGGCGGTGAAAGTAAACAAGCACATAACCAAACAAATGAACAAAGATGGACTGCAATAAATATTGGTGAGCGTATAAAGTGGTGGTTGGGGCGTTAGCACCGGATGTATAAAGTGAAAACACGAATGTCCCAAGATATGGTTGAGGATAAGGTTTTTATTGTAGGTATGAGAGAGGGAGTATAGCCGGAGGCATCTGGTAGAGTCCAGAGCAGAGAGAGGAAATAGACTAAACCTGACCAGCAGAATGGAGGGAGAGGGAGGCAGAGAGTGAGCGAGGAAGGGAAGAGAGTGAATGAAAACAAGGACCCGACCGCTCCAATGTATGGTTGAAGAGAAGGATGATATTGCAGATATGAGGGAAGAGTTTATCCAGAGGCATCTGGAAGGGTCCAGACTGAACCGCTGCAAGAGAGAGGTGAGTAGGGATGCGGGAGGGAACATGAGAGAGGAAGAAAAGAGAGGGCAAGAGAGGGAACTGGAGCCAAGAGCAGAGGACCAAAAGAGGAGCCCCGGATCAAGAGGCCTGTAGATGGAAACATTAAGAACTCGGACAGGTTCATTCAGGGAACAGGAGACAAGCATGGTGTGTAAGCCCGAGCCACTTTGCAGAGAGGGTGGAGCCTCTGATGGACCAACCCGAGCACAGGACCTATAGGTAATTTATTGAGGAAAAGCTCCACTCATCCATACAGAATTTTTAGTAGCTTAATGAATAGAACTTCCACAGTGCACCAACCCCAACTTCATCTGGCCAACCTGATGCCCTTTTACTGGCGAAGTCAGCTCTTGCATATTAGCATTTATTCGACTGGGTGCTCTTAATACAAAGATCTTAGTGGGAAAAGTGAAATCTGAACAATTGTTCCATCCATGGGTATTTGAGTAGACAAATGCGGATACTCCAAACTAGCACTCCTTTTGCATCTAAGAAGGCTGCAGCCATCCACACCCAGAAAGCTGGTTCTGACAGATCAGGAAGGTGACCTTCTGGCAGTAGCCCTAGCTGCCAGATGCAGCAGCTGTTCAAAGTTCATATTACTGCACAGAAGTGCATGTAGCTTTATAATATTTGAAAATAGGTTTAAGTATTCCACTACAGAGGCCAAGAGAACACATGACCGAAATGGCAGGTTTATATAAGGAAAGAGATGCTGGGGAAAGGGAGACCAATGAGCTGGAGAAATTTAAGGTAAGAGGCAGGGTGAGAAGAGCTAGAATACCAGCATGGACTCAGTAACAGGTACTTGTGATGCTGAGAGAGCCAGGATGTCGTAATAAAATCTCACCCACGCGCTTGTCCCTAGCAATGGTTTCCTTGCCCAGCGGAGTAACTATAACCGCCGTCCATCCCCAGGCAGGAAGCCGCGTGGGAACAAGGAGTGGATGGTGCAGTCCTTACTGCGTTGTCAACCTGCTTTTGGTTGTAACTCTGTGAGTGAGTGAGTACAGGAATTTGGGAGAAAGGTGTCATGGAGCAATCCCCTTTTAATGCAGGGTTTAAGGTACATTTATAAGGTAGGCAGGGGAGGGTCATTGGTCCCAAGAATGGGACCCATTGGTTAAGACAAGAATACTGGTGTAGCCTCATCTGCATTTGGGGACTCTATGCTTGCAGCTACAGCGTAAAGCATCAACCAAGCCACATTATAGCTGGGTTCTGGCCAGGGCTAAGGCAAGGAGCAGCGAACTCCTACCACTCTGAGGATGAGACAGGGTTCCAAGCCAGCTTCAGCTTTGCTCACTCTTCACTCCAGAACAGTCCCACACCAGGATTCCAGCATGAGCTTTGGTATGTGAATAGGCACCACCGTTAGCCATTTGTCCCCACTTTCTTTTGGACCTGACCATAAGGGAATAGCAGCTGGTGAGCTCTATCTTTTAACTCTAACTCTCTTTGGTATGGCTTAAGGTAAGTCTGACTTCCTAGGGTTCGGCAGGAGTCTTTCTTGCCTTTAACTTTATCTAATTGCCTGCTTGCAGTCAGCAGGATATACACTATGAAGGGTGTGAGAAGGAGATGCTTGGTGTCCTTTGTCACATTTGGACACACATGGCAGAGACCAAACTGTTACCAACTTAGAGAAAAAGTGCTTGGAGCTCCTGGGCCTGAATTCATCAGGACTTCATACTGACTCTTCTGATTCTCTTCTTGATGTGAGCATCCTCCTTCCCCTTAGAATGTTTTCCCCCCAATAAGATGGATGTGTGATATAATTGTGATATGGTGGACACTGTAACTTATCAGTCATGATGTTAGGTGTCCAAAATCGCTCAAGTAGACTCTGAGAGGCATGTATGGCCAGACAAAGCAGTTTATTTCTATGGAACACAGTTCAGCATGCTGGGGTCTGCCATTCAAGAAAATTGGTGACCACAAAATGCAACCAAAGGGTTTTTTAAGCAAAACAAGCAGTCTCTAGGTGATCTCTCTGATTGGTCAGGACCTGACTCTGGATTGGCTTGTTACATCTTTCGGGGAAGTGAGGAATGTTCTAATTGGTCACCGGCTTTGGGGGAGGGCGCTACTCTCCAAGAACTTCAGAGGATTCCAGAAGAGCCTAGGTCAGGGCCTGCCCACCATGAGGGGGCAGAATAGAACCTGGGACAAAAGTGGCACCCGGTCCTCTCAGTGAGAGATAACTGACCTCAAAGAATCTCTAGTTCCAAGATCAAGACTTCAAGGGAAGTGACTCACTGGACCAGGTCAGAGGTTCTCATCTCCGCACTAGTGAGTCAAGGCCAAGGATGAGCTCACAGAGCCCAGAAAGGAGGCTCCCTAGTTCTCAGTTTTCTCTCTGTGGTTGGGAAGGGGCAGTGGTCCCAAGGTCTAGAACACGCAAAGTATGGCCTCTGACCGCTGACCTCACCCCACCTCACCCCTGCTCTGACTTTCTCATTTTCACGCTCTCACTTCTGGTTCTTGGGTGACAGAACAGCCGTTTGTGCTCCAGCTCAGCCCAGTTCTGAAGATCACGCTCTCTGAAGACCACTGGCTTACTTCACCTGTACTGCCATCCTGGGGAATCCCACACAAAAGCCCAAGTCACCTCCAATACTAGGCTGTTGTGTACAGCAGATTTTATTGGAGGTCCTGGTACAGCAGCGATAGAGGGCCATTAATGGAGAACCCCTGGTCAAGAGAATAAAATCTCTCCCTGGAATGAATGAAATCCAGCTGGGGTGGGTCGATCATCTGGCCAAGGGGTCACACCTAGGAAGGCAGGCTTACCTTAAGCCATGCCAAAGACAATAATTAGTCCTTTAATGAGACACCTGTAGCACAGTAGCTCGCTGGACCACCTGTAACCTTGTAAGTAAGCATTACTCCTTTTGTTCTATCTCATTTCTAAGCATGCTTTTCTTAACACATTGGGACTCCCTGACATATGTGGCATCTTCACTCTTTCTCTAAAGCCTCTTCCCTGCCATGCACCTGTTTGTCCTCCAGTGTCTGACCTTCATGCTGGCTTACCATCCCCATTTACTTCCTCTGAGCTGCTACTGGCTGGGGTTTACAGCTTGTCTGTCCATGTTCATCTGTGCCCCACCCCGAGAAGGGGGTTTCTCTTAAACTGTAGTAAATCGTTCTTGAGCTTCCATCTGAGTCCATACATAAGTTCTTTATTAATGAGAATAAAAACTCCAAGAGGGCACCCTAATTTTCCCTGTATTAGGGGGTGACAGATAGAGAGAATACTCCATAGCCCACAGAAGCAACTTTGCCTCTGCCTACAGAGCAATTTTTCCCCTTGCTTCTACTGATAGTGCTCAGACAGTATGTTGCAGCTGTTCCTTGACCTCTCCCCCAAAACAGCAGGCAAACCCCCCTCCAGTTGTTATGCTTTTTGTTGCAGAAGAATTCAGCTCAAGCTCTGGGGTTGATGTTTGCATACCCTAAAAACACAGTGGGGCACTTTGCTAAGCTAAACACCCTGTTCAGAGCCTCCAGGGAATGCCAGAAGCTTGTTGGGGGGGGGGGGTAATTTAACTTATCTCCTATCAAATTCCTAGCAGTCTCATTTCCAATGACCTGGGCCAGGCCAGGGGTGGATGTGGGTGGGGGGTGACGTAGGGGATGGGTATGGTTATCCACAGATTCTGATTTGGGCTCAGGATGAAGTGCAGTCTCCCTCTGTGCTAAATTAGAAGTGCTTATAAGGTTGGTTAGGAAAACTTATCTGTTATTCCCTGTTGGGTGTCCTTTGATGTCAGAATGAGGTCACATTCAGTTCATTACACTTCCTTTAAAGGTCCTATAAGCACACACTAACCTAAGGCTGGGGGTACAGCTTAGGGGTAGGGTGTATGCATAACCTATATGATGGCTCTGAGTTCAATTTCAGTATTACAGAAACAAAACAACAGAAAATTAGCCCAACAACCTGACAGTAGCAACATAGGAAGAAGGAATGGCCTCCTAACTATGGAGGTTGGTGACATCTCAGCAAGAAAGGCAAGGCTCCCAGTCAGAGGAAAGAATAGCTCACTTGTCATTCTTTGTCTTCGCTTGCATTTCTGACGCCTGCCCTTTTTACTCTCAGTACTGTGGGGATCAGTGAGGCTAAAATTGGAAATCTCCATGGTAGATTTAAGGTTTCAAAGATGACAGCCAACTGAGAAGCTGTGCCCTTCAGGGCTCCAGCTGCCTGAAGCAAGGTCTGTAAAGGGTTGGCTAGCTCAGGTGGGCTCTCATGCACAGGCCTAGAGCTTTAACTGAGTGCACTGTCATTCTGCTTCTCATCTCCCTCTAAGATGTTATGTGAAGAGACCACCCGAGGTGTTGGTGTTGTTCATTCCCTGAAAATCTCACTTTCCTTCTTCATCTACTTTATTATTGTTTCTGGGAATTGAACCCAGGATCTCAGGCTAGGCAAGCATTCCACCACTGAACCATTTCACCAGCTGTTAATCCCACTGGTTGAGAATAAGATCCCTACCACAATTTTTGAATCAAATTTGAAGCAAGCTTTAATTAACTACTGACCAGGATGATGGACCCCAGGACAATTCTGGGGTTCCCAGAAAATGGCAATGAGTCACTTTTAGCAGGGGTTTATAAAGGCAAAATCCATAATGCTACATACTGCCAATCAGGGGCAAGCCAATATCCTGACATATTTGCTGCCTATGAACCTCCCACATACATGTGATCAAGCACATCCAGTGCAGTTGGATCAACCAAGCTTGTTTACAAAAGGGAAAACAAGTGGCTTGTTATTTTACATAAACAATTGTTCCCAAGCAAGTTTTGACTGGATCCCTCAGCTAACCAGCCTGAGGAAGTTTTACAGCCGCTACCAGAAAGGACAATCTTAGAGTAGCTATTGCTTCCTGATCCTTCATCATGTCCTCAAATTCTCCCAGCCACCCAGCAATGTGGTGTAACAGTCTTTGTTTCATAAAGGAATAGAGAACGTGATCCTTGGAATCACTCAGTCACATAGAAAAGCCAGTTAGTCCAGCCCTCCCTACTATAGATATCTCATTCTCACCACCATACAGCCAGTCGTCCATTAACAACAAAGAGAAGCAAGTACTGTGTGAGATGCTGTCTGTCCCCATCCCCCACCCCATCAGACTGTAGTGAGAAGTGATAGATGAGTTAGCCTCTACCTTGGCCTGGCCTTGGGGAAGAATGCAGATCCAGGGCTCTTTTGATTTTAGTTATCCAAGTGGTTAGGAGGACAGACTGGAGGTTTATGGTTATATAAGCACACATAAAGGAAACCTCTGTGTTGTTTACTTTGGGAATTTTCCAGAAACTATCATCAATTGCATGCCACGTTAAAATGGGTTAAAATCATTATCAGATTATGAATAATTCACCAGGCACCCCTGTTGCCCATTACACTTTGTTCTACATAATTGCTTCCTGGAAGTCTATTCCCAGAGCAGGGAATTGGGAGTATCCTTGAAATTGAATATTTCTGCCTTTGAGAAGTAAATTTAAACAAAATTGTGAATTAGTTTCAGTCCACTGCTGCCTGTCCTTTTTGAGTTGATAAGACTAGATGTTTAGTAAAATAGCTGAGCATGTGTGTGTGTGTGTGTGTGTGTGTGTGTGTGTGTGTGTATTCTTCAAAAGGCAAATTAGTCTCCTATAGAGCCCAAGGCTTCCAAGTATTATAAAAGATTCAAAATGTGATGGGGCAAAGATGGAACTAAAAAAGTATGCCTAAGAAGGCATCAGAATAAAATCACAAAATATTCTCTGCATGATGTGAAAATGGAACTACCAGGATACCTTTTGAAAAAACTGATATGTAGTTCATATGAGCCAGTGTTTTTTATATATTCACAAAATTGGGCATGGAGGCACATGGCTGTAATTCTAGCTGCTGAGAAAGTTGGGCAAGGCAGTCCTTTGAGCCTAGGAGTTGAAAGTCAGTCCAGGGAACATTGTGAGACATCATTTCTTAAAAATAAATAAATTATAACAAGGTGTGGTGGTGCATATCTGAAGGTATCATTACTTTCTTCTTTAAAAATAATTTTTTTTTTTATATATTTATGAGTGTTTTGTCTGCATGTGCATGTATGCCAAGTACACGTCTGATACCTGCATAGGTCAGAAGAGGGTGTTGGATTTCCTAGAACTGGAATTACAGATAGTTGTGAGGTACTATGTAGATCTGGGAATGGAAGCCTGGTCTTCTGCAAGAGCAACAAGTGCTCTAACCACTGAGTCATCTCTCCAGTCTCAAGACACCATTTCTCAAAAATAAATAAATTATGAGTCGGTATGGTGATTCACACCTTTAATTCCAGCACTTGGGATCTCTGTAAATTTGAGACTGTTTGCTCTACATAGCAAGTTCTAGGCCAGCCAGGGGTATCTAGTGAGACCTTGTCTCCCAAAAATCAATTAAAATTAAATAAAACATTGTCTGGGACGTGTGTGTGTGTGTTTCCTCCTTCTCCTAGCTCCTGGCAACCAATAATCTTTTCTGTCTATAAATTTTGGACATTTCATACAAATGGAATCATTCAGTGTGTCTCTTTTCTCAGTGGCTCCTTTACTGGATAACATTGGTGGGACCTGGAGAGATGGCTCAGTGGTTAAAAGCACTACCTGGCCTTCCAAAGGACCCAGGCTCAATTCCCAGAACCCTCATGGTAGTTCACAACTGTCTGTAACTCCAGTTCCAGGGTATTCAATGCCCTTTTCTGACCTTAGTGGGCACTGCATGCACTTGGTACACAGACACACATGCAGGCAAAATACCAATATACATAAGATAACACTGGCAAAGCTCATCCATGTTGTAGCATTAATTAGTATCTCATTCCTTCTTATTGCTGATTAATTACCATGTATGGATATATCATATATTGTTTATCCATTCATTAGTTGTTAGATTGGGCTATTCCAACTGTATGGCCATAATGAATCATATTACTATAAACATTGATACATGGATCTTTATGTGAACATATGCTTTTTATCTTCTTGGGTCTGTTCCTAATATGTGGAATTGTCAAGTCAGGCAGTAGCATCTGTGCCATTTTTGAGGTGATTATTTTCCACAGTGGTTGCACCATGTTACATTCTCATTAACAATGTACAAGGCTCTGCCTTTCTCTAGCGATATGTCTTTGTAGGAATGCTCTCACTTTATCTTCTTTATCAGAGCCTTTCTGTTCTCGGTGTCTACCACAGTTTATGTGGAAAACCCAGTCAGTGTTATTGGTTCCCTGGGTCATTTCTTCTGGGTAACACATTGAAATTTAACAGCTATAATAAAACAATCAAAATGCTCCCAGATTCAAATGCCTGTAGTGAATCTCCTGCTCCAGCTTTGGCCTCATTCCATGCCTTAGTTACCTTTTTATTGCTGTGATAAGACACCATGACCAAGGCAGCTTCTAGAAGAAAGAGTTTATTATGGGCTTACAGTTTCAGAAGGTTGGAGTCCATGACCATCAGTGTGGGGAGAATGGCAGCAGACAAGCAGGCATCAGGTGCTGGAGTAGTAGCTAGGAGCTTACATCTTGATCCATAAGCATGAGACAGAAAGAGTTAACTAGAAACAGCCTGGGCTTTTGAAACTTCAAAGCCCTCCCCATGACACACCTCCTCCAACAAGGCCATACCTCCTGATCCTTCCCAAACAGTTCCACCAACTGGGGACCAAGTATTCAAACATACAAGTCTATGAGGTCATTCTCATTCAAACCACCACACATGGTCAGTTTCTTTCCATGTATAGAATGAAGCCTAGCAGAAACTTACTCCCTCCCGATTCAGCAGCCACAGGGACAGACTGTCTCCCAGGATTGTATAGATCATGCCTATACCTAAACCAGGCCAGTGTCCAGGAAAACCAGTCTAATGCTTGGCCTTTACTGGCTCCAATGCCAATCTCTGCAATCAGATAAGAAGAGGAAGAAATGGATGTGCCAGGCTGTGTGGTGGGAGGCACAAGCCGGGCAGTCAAAAATAATTGCTGTCAAGGCCTTGATTCAGAGAAAAGGCATGATATTAGGAGCTTCATATTCCATGGCAGATGGATAGGAGGATATTTCTGGCCTAGAGAGAGCTTAACCCAACCAAGTCTTCAGCTTGGGGCCTGGGTCCTGCCCTTCCCTCAAAGACCTCCTGGGGAAAGAGAGCAGAAGCAGCCAGACAGGCTCTGACAAATTGCAGCCCTGGGCAGTCACAGCACTTAACCTGGTGACGGACTCTGGCTCCATTTCTCTATGTGCAGCTGTACCTTTTCCAAACAAGCTGAGCAGAATTTGCTTTGGAAGATGGAGGAATACCTTCCACGATTGGAAGCACTTTCTTTACTCTTTGTGGGTTTCAAAATCTGAGAACAGTGCTCATGGGGCTCAAAAACACTTCAGATTAGGCTATAGGAGCCCACATGTTCAAAAGAGGAAGCAAGTCCTGGGATGTAAGCACTGGAGGGTCTTCCGGAGCATTTAGTTTTCCTTCTTGTTTTTCAGGAGAAACTGAGGTCTGGTGCGCAGGGAGTCTATGTGCACGCAGGTGCAAGGTTGCTAGCTCTCATTCACCTACCTCTCCAAGCTTGCTTGATCCTCTTGAATATAGACCAGGAGAGGGAAACACAACCCCAGGTAGATCGTAAGACCTAAAAATGCCCCCAGTTCATGCATATCCAGTTTGAATTTCCTCCTTTGCAAGAAGGAGGTCTGCGCTTAGGGGAGGGGTTCTGGCTGAGTTCAACACCGCGCAGAGCCGCAGGCGGCGCAGCTCAGTGAGTCACCGCCACACAGGAAGCGCCTTAAAGAGATGCTGGCGACAAGAGACAAGAGTTCCCGGGGGTGAGCCTGCAGAGAGAGGCTGCGTGTTTCGAATGCGATTGAGAGCTAAAATCCACAATCCTTATCTGAGCACCAGCAGCAGGATCTTCTGTGGTCTGCAGAGAGGCTGCAGGTGAAATCCTGTCTGCACTTTTACAACCCAGGTACCCAGGAAGAGAGAGTTTCGCTGTTGGGATATGTTGGGGAGTCCCTTATCCCACTCTCCGTGAAACCCTAAGATCTCTTGAAGGGTTTAGAATTTAGTTTCTTTCTGTCCTTTTTCTTTTCTTTTAAGGCTGGCTTGATCTGACCACAAAGCAGATGACCTTGAACTTCCGTCCACTGCCACGCCCTGTTTATACTGAAAGGGATCTAACCCAAGGCGTCTGGCTCACTAGGCAGTCACTCAACTAACTGCGCTCCTCCCCAGAGCCTCTAATCTATCTTACAGGTCGCAAACATTTCTATCCAGCTTTCATCTGTAGTTTGATCTGTTTTTTCTCTTCCAAAGTTTTGTTCATTGCAGTGTTAGAGATTAAACTTGGGGCCCTGGACACCCTAGGCAAGCAAATAGCAGAGTGAGAAACTGCCTTCAAACAGATGATACTCTTGCCTCAGTTTCCTGAGCAGCTGGAATTACTGGTGCAGTATTCGATTTTCATATATGACTACACTTGTCAATCTTTTCTTTGACATTAAGCGTTGGTGTCATAATTATACCTGCTAGTACATCCCATCTAAAACGTAATGTCTTTTTTTCTACTTCAGACTGTTTTCTGAGGCAAAAATCTTACTGTGCAGGCAGGTCCTAAACTCTAGCTCTTCCTGCTTCAGTCTCTCAAGTACTGGAATTACAGGCACATGTAGCTCGAAGAATAGCAGGGAAATATATCCTCACTGAAAGTGGCTAACTTCTAAGTAATGCAGCCTATGAATATAAGGAAGATTACAGTAAGGTGCAAAATTAGAGAAATGTCTGCAGGGGCTGCCTTCTTCGTGTTCCTCTATGGGCTAATGTGTCTTCTCAGATATCCCCGTATTTTCTTCCCGTGACTCACTTGACTGTGGACTCCACAGCCTACACTGTGCCACAGTGGAAGCTCTGCCCTCCTCCCAGGCTCCCTTTATACCTGTGAGAGCTGAGAGGCTCTATCCTTGGGATCACCAAGCAATACCACTGATTTCAAGCTCTACATCTTCTTGTCAATGCTAAGTCTCTGTGGAAGAGGCTGCCTCTGCCTCAGCCTTCCTGAGAGGCTGATGGTTCTTCTCAGCTTCCTGGGAGAGGCTGGATCAATTCCTTCTTAACCATACTGGGTCACTTGGGCCCTTGAGACTCATTTTGTCCTGAGTCTTGGAAAGTCCATCTTGAATTATCCCATCAACTTCTTGCTTCTGACCCTCTCTAGAGAGTGCTTAAGCTCAGCACAAAGGAGTGGGTAGGGGCTGTAATAGTCGCCTTACCTTTCTTATCACAGTGACCAAATTTGACAAGTAGCAACTTGAAGGAGGAAGGATTTGTTTTGATGCGTGGTTTGACGGCACAATGCATCACTCTGGGGAAGGATGGCAGTGGGAGGAGAGAGGGGCAGCGGGAATATTAAGCTACTTGCTCCCATCCCAGAAACCAGAAAGCAGAGAGAGGAGATGAAGCCAGTTCAGGCTAGAACATCAAGGGCCACACCCAGTAACCTACTCCTCCCAGTCAGACTTTACAATGAAAACATTCTACAACATCTCCAACCAGCACCTGGGGCCCCAAACATGCAAACACAGGAGCCTTTGGGAGACATTTCACATGCAAATCACATCAGTCTTTCCTTCTTCTTCCAAGGATTTCTCTTCCCTCCCACAGATGAAATTTTCTCACAAAAATAGAGGAGGACTGGTGGGAGCTATGAGGATATGAATGTTCATAACTAACGGCAGCCACATTACGATACTGTGACTTCCTGATTCTTCTCTATAGACCTGAACCAAGAGATTTTGCTAGTCTCTCTGACTCACCAGGGCTGCATTTGCCTGCACACAAACCCTCATTTCTTTTCCTTACTTCAGGTTCCTTCCCCTTGGGAAGCTCAACAGCTCCCCTTCTGCCTGGGTGAAAACTACAGCCCTGGGGGAACAGTGCTTCCTACCCTTCAGACCTTGTGCTCCAGAGGACTCTCTTGTTCTTTCCACTCCCTTGTGAACAGGATGGCGGGTACTGCTTGGGCAGAAGAGCGGGGTTTGGCAGCTTTTAAGTAATACAAATGAGCCTTTAAAAGAATGGCATAGGGCTTGCATGGTGGTTCATTCCTTTAATCCCAGCACTCAGGAGGCAGAGGCAAATGGATTTCTGTGAGTCTGAGGCCAGCCTGGTCTACATAGAGAGTTTCAAAAGAACCAGAGCTACACAGAAAGGCCTTGTCTCAAAATACTACTACTACTACTACTACTAATAGAAAAATGATATAGGATATAGGCAAGTTCTCACTATGTAGCTCTGACCAGCCTTGAACTCACAATGTAGACCCCACTGTTCTCAAACTTATAAAAAGCTGCCTATGTCTACTTCCTGAGTGTTGGGACCAAAGACTTGTCCCACCACACCCAGCTTTGATGAAGTACTTTAAAATATATTTTAATTAACTATTTGAAATTTTCATACAATATATTTCGATCATGTTTATCTGTGCTGGATAGTTGTATGTGAACTTGACACGAGCTAGAGCTATCTAGGAGAGACCCTCAATTGAGAAAATATCTCCATAAAATCCAGCTATAGGGCATTTTCTTAATTAGTGATTGATTGGAGAGGACTGAGCTCATTGTGAGTGGTACCACACCTGGGCTGGTGGGTCTGGATTCTATAAGAAACCAGCTGAGCAAGCCATGGGGAGCAAGTCAATGAACAGCACCCCTCCATGGCCTCTGCATCAGCTCCTGGCTCCAGGTTCCAGCCCTGCTTGAGTTCCTGTCCCGACTTCCTTTGATAATGCACTGTGATGTGGAAGCATAAACTGCATAAACCCTTTCCTCCCCAAGTTGCTTTCTTCATGTCATAGTGTTTCATCTTAGCAATAATACCCCTAATAAAGACATCCCCCCAACTCCTCCCCTCCCCACCCTCTCAGCCCTCCCATCCCTTCCCACCCAACTTTGAGATTACTTCTTTTTTTTCCTTTCCCCATTGAGTCTACTTTGTGTTGTCCAGCTAGTCTTAAGATTGGGGTCTTCTCTGATGTGTGGTCTGCCTATCAGGGGCCCATCATTAAAGAAAATTGATTCTACCTCTGATAGTCATTACCCTATGCCAATAGCTCCTCAGTTAGTGGTGGGATTACATGTCTATCTTCCCCACCACATACTGGGCTGCATGCTGTCACTACCACTTTGAGATCATATATGTATCTGCTCTATTTGTGTCAGGAAAACAGTTTCCTCGATGTTATTCATCTCTGGCTTTTACAAACTTTCCATCCCTTCTTTCACAAAGATCCCTGAGCCTTGGGGAGGAGGGCTATGATGTGAATGTCCAATTTAAGACTGTGCACTCTGCACATTGACCAGTTATTGGGGAGGGGAACCATCTAGATTAGTTGGCATCTGCTGAAGGAGAAGCTTCTCTGATAAGGGTTGAAGATCCTCTGATCTATGGGTATAGCAATACGCCATTTTATTACCATGTCCATTTAGCAGAATAATAGTACTGGGTTTTTCCTAGTGCCTATGACCTATGTGGCCACTGGTTCTTGGTGCCTTTAGCGGTGTCAGGTATGGGCTCCATCTCATGGAGCAGGCCTTTCTTTAATCCAAGCAGAAAGCAGTTAATTAGTCACATAAAATCCATGCCACTATTGCATGAGTAGGTCTATCTTGTCAGACCTGTCATTGTAGCTTGCAGCGTTCACACTGGGTGAGAATGAGGCTTACACTTCTTCTTGCCAGAATGCATAGCATCTTCCAGCACCATAAACAGTAGCCTGTAATGATGAAGCTTGCAGGAGGGTACCAGCTTGATGTCTCCATGACAGATATGGCATGCCTTTAGCAATAGGTTCTTACCATCCAGCTCTAGAGGGCAGTCAGGAGAATTTACAATAATCTGTAATGCCCAGGGGTCTGTGTGTCCCCATTGGCCAACAACTCAAAAAGAGGTAATCCATTCCTGACAAATGAACTTTGAACAGGCAACTCCATTCTCAGGATTTTTCATTTATTTTTATTTTTTTGAGGCAAGGTCTCACTATGTAGCCCTAGATGGCCTGAAACTCACAGAGGTCTGCCTTCCTCTGTTTCCCAGGTGCTGGGACCAAAGGTGTGCTCCAGCACACCCAGCCCCACTGTTGGAAAATTTTAAGGATGTGATTAAAGATTCATGTTGTTTATTATAACATTGTAATAGGGAAAATTTGGCTGTTGCTCCACAGCAAGGGAATTGATTCAACTATGACACATCCACCTAATGGAACATTATTCAGCTTTTAAAACTATGCTATAATGAATATTCATAGACATGGAAAAATGGTTATAGTAAATTGTTGAAAAGATAATTGTACTGATGCCATTTCTAACAATATAGACACAGAGGGATGTAGTGTGTGTGTGTGTGTGTGTGTGTGTGTGTGTGTGTGTGTGTGTGTTACCAGTACCTGACTAACCTGAAATGATTGAAATTTTCATCTTTCCTTTTGCCTATATTTCTGGTCTAGTTTCCTCTCTGTTGCTGTGATAAAAAACACTCTGACCAAAAGCAATTTAAGGGAGGGAAGGGTTTATTTCAGTTTATAGGTTATAGTTGTAACTGAGGACAGACAGGGCAGAACGCAAATGGGAACTTGAAGCAGAAACTGTAGAAGAATGCTGCTTGCTAGCTCATTCACAGGCCTATGCTTAGATAGTTGTCTTGTACAGCACAGGACCACACTGCCCACAGAATGGTGATGCCTGAAGTGGACTATATTGATTAATATCAAGACAATCTCCCACAGATATGTCTAAAGGATAATCTGGGAAATCCCTCAATGGAGACTTCCTTCGTAGGTGACTCTAGGCTGTGTCAGGTTAAGAGTTAAAGCTATCTAGGACAGTGTCCCTGATAGGTGAGTGTCTACTTCCTTGTAAAGGAAAGAAAATAGTAAAAATTAATTTAAATTCAAGACTAGATTGTGTGTTAACTATACTAGCTAAAAAACAGAAAGACTGATAGTGCCAGGGTGATAAAGACCTGGGCTTATTTATTTATTTATTTATTTAATAAGACAGGGCTCTCTCTACCTAGCTCTGGCAGTCCTAGAACTCACTATGTAGACCAAGGTGACCATGAAGTCACAGAGATCCTCCTGCCTCTGCCTCCTGAGTACTAGGATTAAAGGTGTTCACAACCAAGCCCAGCTAGGACCTGGGATTCTTAACCACGTTGGAGAGACGTGTATATTACAAGGACAATTTTGGAAAACTGTTTGACTGTATTGCTACAGCAAAATATCTATTTATTCTATGACCCAGCAATTCCCTTCCTAAATACCAATAGAATGAATGTTTATGGACAGAAGCTCCCTGACTTCTAACAGAGTTACATCCCTATAAACCCCACTGTAAATTAAAAATGTTGTGTTGCAAATGCTGACTGGCTGAACATCATGGCTTAGTAACACAGCCTGACAGTGAGTATTGTTGTTGCCCCTCATCGGTGTGTGTCTGGCAGAAGCAACAACTTGAAGCTGCTGTCCAGCTCCATGGGAGCACTGCAGTAAATACCCACCAGCCTAGGAAAAAGAGCAAAGTTCAAAGTTCTAGATGTATTTGTTTTTGAGCCATCATAACATGGTGCTTTCTAAACACCAAAATACAAACTTGTTGATCATAGCTTCATTAATAATAACCCAAACTGGAGACAACACCTATGTTAACCAGTAATGGGATAATTTTTTAAAAAATGTCTGCTCATATCGTTGAATACTACAAACCAGTCGAAAAGAACAAACAATATATGTGGATTTCACAGATTAAATGTTGGGGGGATGGAAGGCTAGTGGGAAAGAGTACAAACCATAAGGTTCCAGTTTCATGAAGGTCATGTATAAGTTAGCTGGATGGAGGGTGATACCAATCTTAAGAGGAGGCATCACTGAGGAAGGAACACTAGGCCCAGGGTGCTAGCTCTGTTCTTCATCAGGCTGTCTCAAAGAAACACAAGTAGCCATATCTAAAATATCCTCTAGCCATGCTTAAAGAGATGTAAAAAATCATCTAGATGGAGAGATGGCTCAGCAGTTAAGAGCACTGACTGGTCTTCCAGAGGTCCTGAGTTCTGTTCCCAGCAACCACATGGTAGCTTGCAACCATCTAAAATGGGGTCTGATGCCCTCTTCTGGCACGCAGGTGTACATGCAGATTCAGCATCCATATAAATAAATAAATAAAGTTATTTTCTGGTACTGAGTTGCCAATACTGCATCTCAACTACAACTACACACTCAGTAGCTGCATGCAGCTGGTGGCTACTGTACTGAACAGTGTGAGACTTTATCTTGAGCTAGTTGTGACTTCACTGAAGTATACTTAAATAACAACTTAAATAAAAACTGAGAATTTAGCCCAGTCAGTAGAGTGCTTGCCCTGGGATCAGTCCCCAGAACCATATAAAACTTGGCATATGGTACAGGCCTGTAATCCTAGCACTCAGGAAGTGGAAGCAGAAGGGTCTGAGGTTCAAGGTCACCCTGGCTTTTAATGCAAGATGGCGTACATGATATCTCATCTCAAAAAACAAGCTAACAACAACAACAACATAATAAATAAATAAATAAATAAATAAATAAATAAATAAATAAATAAATAAATAAAAACTATTAAATGGAAATTGAGTTGCACATGCCTGGGGCTGTAATGTGTGCAGAGTGCAGAACCAGCCCAGGACACAGCGCTCGGCTGCTCTGAGGCTCAGCAGCTCCCCACTGCAGCAGTTCCTCCCTGTCTTGTTGTCACATTTCTTGTATTACAGAGATCTGGTTCTGGTAGAAAAAGAGTTACTATCCACAGACAGGCTGAGGTGGTGAAATTCCTAGCAAGCTCTGGAGACGCCCTCTGGATTTTTTTTTTTTTTTTTTTTTTTTTTGCCTCCATCAGCAGAAGAGAGTTGCCAGGAAGTGATCACTCCACACAATAATTATTTCTGCTCCTTTGGCTGCATGTTGATTCAGCTGACAGTGCTGAGCATGACACTGTGCCCTGCTCTTAGCAAGAAGGGCCTTTTTCAACCAGGCTCTTTCTTGTGTTCTGTGCTAGTAAGTCTCTGCAACCTGGGCCACTCCCTACAGGCCTCAACTCTCCGACTCCTTTTGTTCCCCCTTGATATCCCTCACTCCAACCCCCTCCCGTTGGATGGCCAAGCTCCCGGGATCACTGCAGAGGAGTCACAAGGCAACATACTCCCAAACCAATCAGTGCCTCCTGCCCAGGCAGCACATTATTATTTTTAAAATTGTTGTTTTTCAGGCTGAGGGTGTAGCTTAGTTGGTAAAGTGCTGGACTCCCACGCAAGAAGCCCTGGATTCATTCCCAGCACATTCTATGGCACATTCATTCCTGTAATTTCAGCACTCTGGAGGTAGAGGCAAAAAGGATTAGAAGTTCAAGGTCATCCTCGGATACATCGCAAGTTTAAGGCTATTGATGCAGAAACCATTGCTTTCACCTCAGAGACAAGTAAGAGTTTATTCTGGAACCAAGTATGACTATCACCTGAAAACACAGATTTAGGTTACCCCAAATATCATATTCTAATATGGCAACAGTTTTCATGAAACTTTCATAGTAAAAAAATAAAATAAAATAAAAATAAAAACTGGGTGTGGTGGTGCACACCTTTAATCCCAGCACTTGGGAAGCAGAGGCAGGGAGATCTCTGTGAATTTCAGGCCAGCCTGGTCTACAGAGTGAGTTCCAGGACAGCCAGAACTCCATAATGAGACACTGTCTCAAAACAACAAGAAAGAAAGAAAGAAAAAAAGAAAGAAAGAAGGGAAGGAAGGAGGGAGGGAGGGAGGGAAGGAAGGAAGGAAGGAAGGGAGAAAAGAAAGAAGCACAAAGGAAGAAGAGAAAGCTGTAAGTTAAGGCATTTTTAAAATGCATTTTAAATACATTGATGGAAACACCAGGTAGGTGGGTTACAGCAAAGCTGGAAATCTTTACTCTAGGCCTCAGATGCTATCTGTCTGATGATACTCTTAGTTTTTGGAATGGGAGAAGCTAGGGGCCTATTTGTATATTCCAAAAAGATTTACCCAATAGTCACAGAATGTTAGTTAGATCACACACAGAGGCTGGTAATATATGTCTGTTAAGGAGACTGAAGACAGCCAAAGACAATTTGACTTCCTGTAACAGGGCCCCAGATCTTAGTAGGCCCTGAGACCTTCTTAGCACAACTGACTCCATGATGGAAATACTATTCAGGCTGTAAGACTCAGCACGTAGACAACACCACTTGCCAAAACTAAAACAAAGGCCTAATCCATCAAAGTCCATACAATTCTGGGAAAGTCTCAAAATGTACTAACCCTGCTTTTTAGCTTCAGTAGTTCTGCTTCTGGTTAACTATTCTTGTTAACTGAAGTATGTCAACCCAGAACGTGGTTTTTGTGCTTAAAAGCTCATCTTGAGAAAGGCTCGGGGCTACACTGAGATCCCAAACTCCCAGTGTAGTCCCCACCTAGCTAATAAAGACTTTCTTTTGGCTTAAACCCTTGTCCAAGCAGTCTTCTCTGGTGAATACCCTACAACATCCCAACCTCTTCGAACCCAGCTCTTCACAACCATGAAGTTTGAGCTCATCAATAAGCCTGTAGAACATTTCACACAAGTATGGATTTTGTCTGGGAACTTCAGTTCACAATGCCAGTCTGACATACTTAAGACTTGGTCTTAAAACAACATGTCACAAAGCACGAAGAGATCAAACAACAGTCAAAGGACTCATCGTGGAAGAATCCTCTGCTCCCTGCTTTCAGTCCTCTTCATGAGTCCAATATCTTTCCAGAGATCTGTCTGTGTATGCAGGAGTATTGGGGTCCTCTCTGACCCTTACGCATATTTTAACATCAATGATAGCATGTATGCTCTAGATCTTTTCCTGTGCTGAGCTTCTGATCATCTTCACAAAGGCTTATGGAACTAATGCCCTTCGGACTTTATCAATTATTTTATTTATTTTGCAGTACCGGGGATTGAATCCATGAACTCAAGCATGTCAGGCAAATGCTCCTCTACTGAATTATATTCACAGTCCATTTTGCATTTTAAAGTTTGGTTTTATTTCTATGAATGTTTTGCCTGGATATATGTATATATGTATTTTACTTGTGTGTTTGGTGCCTGTAGAGGTCAGAAGAGGGCAATGGATCCCCTGGATCTGGAGTTACCCATGGCTAGGAGCCATCATGTCGGTGCTGGGAATTGAATCCAGGTCCTCTGCAAGAGCAACAAGTGCTCTAAACTTCTGAGCTATCTCTCCAGCCCCAATTTTGTATGCTTTTTTCAAATTTAAAAATTTTTTTAAATTAAATGATCTCACTAAATTGCTCAAGCTAACCTTGAACATACTCTGTAGCTCAGATAATCCTTGAATTTTCACGTTTTCTGCTTCAGTCTCCAAGTAGCTGGGATTATAGGACTGTACTCCATACCTATGTACCCTTCTGTGTGTGTTTTCATGTGGGTGCATATGTGTGAATGTGCACGTCAAGGCTAGAGGACCACCTCAGCTGTCATTCCTTAGTGCTGTTCATCTTGTTTCCAGGACAAGGTCTTTCACTGACCTGGAGCTTGCCAAATAGGCTGGGCTGGCTGTCCAGCTGCCTCTCTAGTTCTTGGATTACAGGCTTGTGCCACCACATCTGGCTATTTTTTAAAACATTTTTTGGGGGCTTGAACCCAGGTTCTCATGCTTACAAGGTAACCACTATGCTGGACAACCTATCATGCCAGCCCTAATTGCGATCTCTTAGTGGCTGCATTTTATTCTATATTATAGCTACACCAAACTGTATCCAGCTTTTGAAGAACATTTTTGGTTCTGCCAATGTGTTCCTTGAACAAGCCTGGTCCTTTTAAAAGATGAGAGTTCTGTTGGGATGGTCTTCCTTTACCTTCCCTGCCTCTTCCCTACACAGTTGCATGCATAAACCTGGTACCTCTCGTATTTTGTCCTATGACTTGGATTGACTTTGTCGAGACTCCAACCTCCATTCGATTGCCTTGCGTTTTCTTCTTCCAGTGCATCAGAAATTCTGTGCTATTTTTCTTCCACAGCAACGGGCACTTAAATCACTTTAGTGACTATGCTTTGCTGAAAAGCTTTTTATCTCCACAAATAAAGAGCTGTAAAGTCTTTTCTGCTCAGAAGCAGATTGGGCCAGGGAAGAACAGACGGGAAGACCTAGAATTAAATTCATTTTCAGGAAGGAAAGCGCTGTTCTCAGCAGAAATCCCAACAGTAGCCACAGTTAATTAAAGAAAGTAACAGCCGGCACAGGCGTCCTCAGCCTCAGCCAGTCAGAAACGGCCTCACTCCAGTAACTACACTCCAGAGCCAGAGTCAAAAAAGACAGCCAATCAGGGAAGCGTCTCTAGGCTTCAGCCAATAAGCGAGGGCCTCTGGTGACGTCAAAGACGGCCTCGCGCTAATGAGCTAACAGCTGAAAGCCCTGAGATGCCTCGGCACTTCCTCTTCTGAAAGCCTGCCAGGCTGTGAACGCCAACTTCTCAAAAACCTCATGAAACCAATTCTGGCCTGTTGAGATTTTGTGAACATGCGCAGATATCTCTTTCTAGCAAACAGGAAGTTCTTTTTTCTTTTTTTCTTTGCATCAGATGCGAAGTTCAGTTTTATGACACTCTTAACAGCAGGACACTTCCATCCTTCTACCATAAACCCTGTTTATGGTTTACTCTGAGTTTAGATTTGTGAGTGATCGATGAAAGAAAGCTGTCCGCACTTAGAAAATTCAGAACCATCGTTCTTGCGGTGGCCTCTATTATCCGTTTTTTATTTGTTCATATAAGAACACACAAATGCCGGCGGGGGAAACGTATATTTTCTTAGTTATGGATATTTATCAAGTGAGGAAAGAGCCCCATTACGCTTCTTGTTCATTACGCAGTTGTTCGTGTAATATAAAAATGGTAGAAAGACTAAAATATGCTAGCATATATCAACAGGCTTAAAGAAAACGCATGAGCAGGGCTTTAAGGCTCATGCCTTTAATCCCAGCACTCTGGAGGCAGAGGTATCTACCTCCAGATCTCTGTGAGTTCAGCCAGGTTTACATAACAAATTCCAGACCATCCCGTGCTACACAGTGGGTCTACAACAATAACAAACCAAGAAAAAGAAATAAAACGATTCTTCCTCATTTTTACTAAGGGAATTGCAAAGCTGATAAAGTTTTGATTAAGAGAAATTCAGGTTAAGATGATAGCAAAAATCAGGCATGACGGTACAAGCCTTTAATCCCAATTTTCAGGAGTCTGGAGCAAGAAGACAGTAAGTTTGAAGGCTTCCTGGGCTGTATATTGAAACAATATTAAAAGACGGGGAAAAAGAGGAAGGGAACAGGGTATAAAAGGAGAAAGAGGAGGAGGAGATGGATGAGAGGAAGCAGAGGTTGTACGGGCTTGAACTGCTAGTGGGAGAATTTTCTAGTGTGGAGTCTTTAGTTGTTGTTTTGGTTTTTTTTTTTTGCTTTAATGTGTATGAGTGTTTTGTCTGCATGTGTCTGTGCACCAGAGTGTACGCCTGATGCTCTGGGACTGGAGTTACAGAGAGTTATAAACTGACATGCATGAGTGCTGGGAACTTGGGTCCTCAGGGAGAGCAGGCAGTGCTCTTAACCACTGAGCCATCTCTCCAGTCCAGCATTTTCTAGTTCTAAACATGGAAGCCCATTTCAAGTGCTAAAATAAGATCTGTTGCCAAAATAAAAGCAGCAGTGGCTCCATTTCTTATCACAGTATCAAAATGCCCACTTGGTATGCTGTAGCCACACACAAGTGATCACTACGAAGAGAAGGCTTGTCTTTTGTGCTGTTATTTTTCTCCCAGAGAAGGCTTGCTTATAAGGCTATTGCAAACAGAACCCTTTCCAGATGAGACTTGAGAAACTAACAAATTTCACAGCCTTTTATTGAGTTAGCAGTTAATGGGAAAACTTTCACTGCTTTTGTTAACGATAAAACAAATAAAACTTTTTGTGGATGTTAGTATAAAAATACAAATACTGTTTATCCAGAGTTGAAGCAGAGCATGACTGATTTTATGGACAGTGTCAGCTGTTTCTCCATATTCTCAGTGATGCTGCACAAATAGCACACGCATCTTCCACCAAGATTGTGGTAACTGTCCTGAAACTGTTTGCCTGCGTCAGCATTTCTGGTATTCTAACTGAGCAATTCTGTGATTTTAATGATGTCATTGGCGTTCAGAATTTTTCATTTCCCTGACATTCAAAGATCCAAGACAAACTGTAACAAATGCCACTGAGAGAATCCTTCATTTATTTGAAGCACTATTAATTCTAAATTTAAAAAAAACAAACAAAATTCTTAGCCATTTAAATAATCCATTGAATGAAGCCTGCTTACTTCTTGTTCAGAGCTTTCCATGTCAATTCAGCGACAGGATTGTGCCAATTGAAGAGCAAAGGGTGTTACTGGAGGACTCCATTGCTAAAAGACAGAGTGGTGACAAGCTCATTTTTGTCAGGGGGCAGCATTTTAAAAAGTCATTGATCAAGAGATTCTCTATAGCCCTGGAGAATGGAAAAGAGAGTTATGCTCCACAAGATATGCTATGTGCTTCAGCCAATCAGATCTGCACCTCATTTCTCAGAGCTGTTAACTCTAAGCCAGTACTTGTACAGTAGTCTGGCTCAGGTGCTAGTCTTCACCATGGTTTCTCATCAGTGAATGCTGAATGGCTGAAGGAACTAAGTTAGGGCTGGGAAGGGGACTTGGTGGATAAGAATGCTTGCTGTGAAAAACAAGGACCTGAGTTTGAATCCTCAAAGCCTGAGAAAATCAAACAAACAGACAAACACAACAACAACAAATCCCCCACATTTATCTTCCCATTCTTGTGGGAAGATGAGAGGTGAAGACAGGAGAATCCTTGGAAGCTCATGAGCCAGATGGCCTGGCCTATTCGGCAGAAAACCAACAGAGATCCTGAACCTAAACCAGAGTTGTCCTGGCCTCCTTGCAGGAACACACACACACAGTCTGATGTGACACTGGGAAGCTATGTTAAAGTGTTAGTGGAACATAGGCTATGGCTGCAAAAATTTTCAAGAAAATTATGCAAAATAACCTAGAATTAAGAAATAATTGTCAAATTGTCATAGAAATAGAGTTAAGTGTCTAAGACATTCATAATTTATTTTAGATAGTCAATATAACTATGTTTGGGTATAGCAATATTTTTCTTTTGCTGCACACATGCATGAAAATTGGAAATAAATTCAAATGTGTCACCTTATCTTATGTTTTTATTTATTAAACTAGAAGCTGCTTCCCCAGTACATGTGCTTCTGAGCTTTTGTTCATATCTGGCTGCATTCTTCCTTCCTCCTTTACAAAATCAAATCCTATCTATGTTTAAACCAACTCAAAATCTTAGTAATGACAATAGGAATTTCTTAGTGTTTTAAATATGCTAAAGCACTCAGCTCTCTTTGGGACTCTCACTCTCAATAATAATAGTTCATACCATGCAGTAAATATTATTTTTCTATTTTGTAAACAAAGCAATTAGGGCACAAGGAAATCAGGTAACTTATCAAAAGTTAGACAATCCCCAGTGGTAGCTCTGGGACTCAGACCTGGACTGTTGCTTGAGGTGGTAGCATATAGTATAATCCCAGTCCTGGGCAGGCAAGGGTGGGAGGCTGTCCACTTGCAGACCCACCTGAGCTACATAGTAAGATCATGTCTGAAACAACCTCCTATGTAGTGTAGCTCTGATGTCCTTTCCCACAGGCATCCTACCCCGCATGGCTTCTGTTGGCCTCTGACCTGCCTTCCCATGTTGTGTTTGAGTCACAACATCAGCAATTTATTTGGTTGTCATTCCTTTGTGATGGATCCTACAATAACTATGTTTGTTCTCATGTTTCCCTTTTAAAAGGAATTCTGCATAGCCAAAGGATGGGGCCAGCCAAGCATCTGTCTTCAGATGAAGGGCTAAATAGAACTGGGTGAGAAAAGGCAAGAACTCCCCAGACAGCATAAAGCTGAGTAGCTTCTAAGAGTTTGGAAGCCTGAATAGGTGAAGCAGAGGGGTTTTCTCTTTTGTCATTTGGTTTTGTGCAGTGAAGCTACTTTACATGATACTGTAATTGTAGATACATGGCATTTGCCGTGTGCATTTGCCAGACCCTGCAGAATTTTAGCACAAAATGTGAATCTTGATGTATTCAAAGTTTTAAAAATCATTAAGGAGGGGCTGGAGAGATGGCTCAGTGGTTAAGAGCATTTGATGCTCTTGCAGAGGACCCAGGTTCTGTTCCCAGTGGCTCACAAATGTCTGTAACTCCATTTCTTGGGGATCCGACATCATCTTCTAGCCTCCTTGGGCACACACATGGCACATACATACATGCAGGCAAATACGCATACACATGAAATGAGAGTAACTAAATCTAAAAAAGAAAAAAGTCATTTATGAGACTGGAAGATGCTAAGATGGTTCCACAGTTTGGATTCTTTTTCCATGCTTGAGACTGAACCCAGGATCATGTGCACCCCAGACAAGTGTCTTACCACTGAGCTATATCCAATCTTAGCTTGGATACTTGTCCTCTAAATGACCATATATCGAAGGTCAGTTGCTAGCTTGGTCCTAGTAGGAGGTGGGGCCTAGTGGGAAGCTGCCTTAGTAAGGGTTACTATAGCTGTGAAAATACACGATGACCAAAAGCAACTTGGGGAGCAAAGTGTTTATTTGGCTACATTTTCACATCTGTAGTCCATCACTGAAGGAAGTCAGGACAGAACTCAAATAGGGTAAGAACCTGGAGGGAGAGCTGATGCAGAGGCCACGGAGGAGTGCTACTTACTGGCTTACTTCTCATGGCTTGCTCAGCCTGCTTTCTTATATTCCCAGTCAAGGTGGCCCCGCCCACAATGGACTGGGCCCTTCCATAGCAATAATTAGTTAAGATAAAGCTCCAAGGCTACACAGAGAAACTATCTCAAATCCCCACCTTCAAAAATAAAATAAAATAAATAAAAAATAATTAGCTGGGTGTGGTGGCATATATCTTTCAACTCAGCATTGGGGAGGCAGAGGCAGGTGGACCTCTGAATTTGAGGTAACACTGATCTACAGAGCAAATTCTAGTGATAGCCAGAGCTACACAGAGAAACCTGTCTCAAAAATGTCCTCCTCCCCGAAAAAAGAAAGAAATAAAAAAGTAAAAGGAAAGGAAGGAACAGGGAAAATGGTCTATAGGCTTGCCTACAGCCCAATCTTATGGAGGCATTGTTTCAACTGAGGTTCCCTCTTCTCAAATGACTCAAGCTTGTGTCAAGTTGACATAAAATTAACCAGCACAAAAGTCTTCCAGCAATTGAAGGCATGTCCATGAAGATGCTGGGATCCTAGAGTCTTGATACTTAATAAACCTTTCTTCTTTCTTTTTTTGCTTTTTGAGGCAGGGTAATCACCTGTTACACTGGTGGCTGTCCTAGAACTCATTATCCACATGTTGGCCAGCCTTAAACTCACAGTGATACTGCTTCCCAAGTGCTAAGATTATAGGACCACCAGCTTGGCTCAAACCCTCCTCCTCATCATTCTCCTCTTCTTCCTTTCTCCTTTTTTTCTCTTTCCCTTCTCTCACCTCCCTTCCTTTTTCCTTCCTCCCTCCCTCCCTCTGTTCCTTCCTTTCTCTCTAGCTCTCTCTCTCTCTCTTTCTTTCCTGAGTGTTAAACTTATAACTTTACACGTGCTAAGCTAGAATTCTATTACTGAACCACATCTGCAGTCAAAACCTTCATATAAGTTGATTATCTTGGTCCTGGAGAAATAACTCAGACATTAAGACTCTGTACTGCTTTTACAGAGAACCCAAATTCAGCTCCTGGCACCTAAGTCAGATGTCTTCCAATCGCCTATAACTCTAGTTCCAGGGGATCTGATGCCCTTTTCAGGACTCTAAGGACCCCTGAATTCACACAGGTATGTGTCACACAGTCTTTTTATTATATAAAAAAAGTTTAATATCCCAGACATTCGTTACAATAATACAAAGCTGAGGCACACAGCTAGCATACATGGGAACAATAAAACTCATCATAAATGAATGAAATGAACGAAACAGCTGAACTGAAGGGAGTGTAGAGAAAGCACTCATTTAAGTATCTTTGGAAATGAGTAGAGTATATCAAAATCTTAAAGCATAGAGCAGTTGCACATAGCCCTGTATCTTTCCATAAAGTTGTTTCCCAGGGGTTGTATGGGTTAGCCATCCTGAAATTGCTATACATGCAGATTAGCACTGAGCAGTTAATGGATGGCAGACAGCAGCTAAAAGTATGTTATATAAAATGAAATATTGTATTAGGAGGAAATTCTGATCCACACTCCAACACAAGCAAACCACGTAGATACTGTTATATAAAAGAAGCCAATGTGATGAGACTAGTTTTCTGAATCTCAGCCAGGGTAACTCCATTTTGTTGCAAACTGCAATTTATCTGATCTACTTGCCAGACTTCAGTGAAACAAGACATCCTCCCTACAGTCAGACAGTGTTTGCTGAGACCCACAGAATCCCAGATAAGAGCAAGGGCAGGATACACGTGAACATATACCTTTGCCCGAGTCTGGCTCTCTCTGTGTTGCTCTAACACTGGGCAGTGCTCTAAGCCAGGCTTGTACTTCAGTATAGAAAACAGAAGCTTAGTAGATTTAGGGGGAGTGTATAATCAGTTCACTATTCTGTGACTCACTCTGTAGACCAGGCTGACCTCAAACTCAGAGACCCACTTGCCTCTGCCTCCCAAGTGTTGGGACTAAAGGTGTGCGCCACCACTGTCGGGCTTTATCAGCTTACCACTCTATAAGTAACACCAATAAACTCATTTTACTCATCAGGTAAGCTTGTATGAGTCATTCTTGGGCTTCTGGTGCCATCTCAGTTTGGATACAAGTGTTCATTTTACATTTCCCCTGGAGAGTCACTTAACATCAGCGTGCGTGCACACACAGAAACACACACACACACACACACACACACATTCACAAATATGTATTATTTATTTACATAGGCAATCTTGAATAGTCAAAGACCAAAGACAGAGAATAGAAAAGTAGCTGCCAGGGACTAGGGATCAGTGGGTAGGGCTGGGCAAAGAGGAAATGGGAGGTTATAGTGGGTTTACACTTCCAGTTTGGCTAGATGAAAAAGTTTTGGGTTGGAGCATGGTGGCACAGGCCTGTAATCCCAGCACTTGGGGAGCTGAGGTGGGAAGAGAATTAAGACCTTGAGCTTGTAGCTCAGAAAGCACTTGCCAGGTGCTTTCAATTCAATTCAATCTCCAGGACCTCAAAAAAGACAATGTGTGTGTGTGAGTATGTGTGTATGCACATGCACGTGTGCTCAAGGCAAGCCTGGGCTACGTAGCAAGACTCTGTCTCTTTAAAAAAAAAAAAACTCTAGAGATTGGTTGTACAGCACTGTGAATAAATGATCATTTACTTCACATCAGTCACAACTCAAGATCTTTCTGATTAGTCCCCAGGCTGGCTGGTTCCAGGGCTTTCAGGTTTAACAAAGGCCAGATACCGGTTCCCTCCAGAAGGGATAATCAAAGGAGATGGGGTCAGCTGCACAGAGTCACCCTCTTCTCTTGAAAAGATCTGGTTGTAGATGCTTTAGGCCAGGCCTGTGCTACCTGGTACCTTTGGAGATGGGGCTGGAACTTCCTTGTGGATCATCTGTAGTCCTCATGCTGAGATGCAATTTCTGATTAAATTTTAAAGTAGATTTAAAAAAAAATAACACCTTTAGTGAGGCCAAAGAACAAGTCCCTCAGATTGTAAAGATATCTACTCCATGGACTCCGCCTCCTCTGGTCTCAGCAGACAAAGTCCCCCCGACCAAGATCATCATGCATACAGCTGGTGGAAGGGCAGATGAGCCACAGTAAAACTAGTCAAGAGAAATATGGCCACTCTATAAACTGATGACATGACCATTCTGTGGAATGGTTAAGGGGGGAGGGTTGTCGTAGATATGAGAGAACAGCCAGAGACATCTGAAAAGAGCCCAGAGAGAGACAGTAGTAGACTGAACATGGCCACAGACTGACATGGCCAGGACTATCTGTGAAAGGGGAGAATAGCAGGGGATAGAGAATAGAGAAAACAGAACAGCAGGGTTATAGGAGAATGAGTAACTGGAGGGAGGGAAGCCCAAGAGTGGAGGAGGTGAGAAGGGCTAGGTACTTGTGATACCAGCATGGAGCTTGATTTGCTAATAGGCCTCTCAAGCCCCACAGGTAGCCATAGGTCCCTTTTGCTAGAGGTAAGGAAGTGACTCCTTTAGACAGATAGGAACCAGTTTTCATAAGTTCTTAAGGAATGCTGGCTTTTATCTAACCACCAGAAATTCTCCTATAGTCCAAGTTGAGTTGTTTCTGGATATTTGGACTGCCTTTTGGAATCTGGGGAGTTGGAGTTTCTTTTGGACCTAACAGTCACTTCATAGTTTGAAGATAGGCTGAGACTCCTTCAGACTGGTGTTGAATGGAGAGCTAGAGGGATTTAGGAGATTTCTTCCCTGTTATGAAGAACTTACCATGGTCTAGAATGTCCCAAACTGTAAGACCACATAAATATGTACCTCTGTAAAATGTTAAAAGTCACACCTGACTCTCGAATCACTTGAAACCATGGCTTTTACATTTATAAAATATTTTATATAATGATATCTTTATTAATGTGTGATCTTGGGGATGAACAAGAAAGGAAAGGTTGTTGCTTAACAGTGATGTGTTTGTGTGTCACGTTGACAAGGGGTCACATACATGTGATACACAAACAGAGAAACACACACATATACATAAATAAAAAAGCTTTTAAAAAGACTGTATCTTGTTTGGAGCTGGGGAGAAGGCCCCGTGTAGCAGTATCCTGATGGGTTGGCTCACCAAGAACAACAAGGAGGCATTCTCATATGTGCAAACCCTGCCGGACAGAGAGAACCATCATCCTAGCCAGCACCATCCTGGACAGTGGAACCCTGAGCATCTGAGTTCAGGTGTTTTTATGGATCCAGAACTCCTCAGGTGTTCTACTGATAGCACCGACAGATCATTAGCAATCAAACATCCCCCGACATAAATCCAAGACCTGCAGACCCTCACCCAACAGTGCATAAAACAATTATTTTACACATAACTATAAATAAAACTTCTACAACAGCCCACGGGTTAAGAGTGCTAGCTATTGGGGCTGGAGAGATAGCTCAGCAGTTAAGAGGTTAAGGCTGTTCTTCCAGAGGACCCAGGTTCAATTCTCAGCACCCACACGGCAGCTCACAACAATCTGTAACCCCAGTTCCAGGGGACCTGACACCTCACATCAATGCACATAAAATAAAATTAATTATTAAAAAAGAGTCCTAGCTATTCTTTTAGAAGACCTGAGTAAGTTTGCTTCCCAGCATCTACATTTGGCAGCTCATAATTGCCTGTAACTCCAGCTCCAGAGGATCCGATGCCCTTTCCTGGCCTTCGTGAATCCCTGCACACACATGGCAGACAGAGATGCACACCTTTACATATAAATAAATTTTAAAATATCTTTAAAAAAGAGAAATGACACCTGAGGTTAGGCTCCAATACATGTGAACATACCTGCATTCTCACAAGTGAACACATACATATGTATTCACTAGAAGAGTAAGATGGATCATTTGTTGGTACATAAAGTGTCCAAAATCTGCTGTCACCGTGGGTAAGAGGCAGTGTAGGCTAGTGGAAACTATAGCTTTGGAACTTGGACAGATGTTCATGACTTGAAGTTAAGGAACCCATTTGCGCCCTTGGCAAAGTTAATTTCTCTCACTAAGCCTGTTTCCTTATTTATAGGACTAATAGCAATCCTGCCTTATTGGGTGTAATCAACATTAAATGACAGAACAGAGGACAAATACATGACCTTTGATGTAGTAAGTTTATTACCACATCTGTAAAATAACAATAAAATTATGTTCGTTGAAAAACTTGAGACCAGGTGTGGTGGCTCACGCCTTTAATCCCAGCACTCAGAGGAGGCAGAGACAGGTGGATCTTTGTCAGTTTGAGGCCAGCCTGGTCTACATAGTGAGTTCTAGGACAGCCAGCAAGCAGGGCTACATAGAGAAACCCTGTCAAGAAAGAAAACAGAGGTGGGGGGGAGAAGAAGGAGGGGGGAAGGAGGAGGGGAGGAGGAAGGGTGGGGGAGGAGGGGAGGAGGAAGGGGAGGAGGAGGAAGGGTGGGGGAGGAGGAAGGAAGGCAGGCAGGCAAGAAAGGAGGAAAAGAAAGAAAAGAAAGGAAGAAATAAAACCTATTTTGAATATTTTGGATGTACACCGAGAGCAATCATTATTTTGTTGTGTATAATTGGGGCATGGACTTGTCTTTTTTATATATAAAACATGGTACTACAACGTTTAAACACAGACTGCCACAAGGTAACAGGGAGGGCATAAGAATGGCAAGGGCCCTCCTAACCCTCCTTGTTCTGATTGCCAAATCTTGCTGGCTGACAGCCAGGAATTTCGACATAAGTAACCAGCCTGACTACCTGCAAGAGAACAGTAGTCCCCCTCCGAGAGGCATCACAGGTAAGATTACTAAACCGGCAGTGACTTGTCTTTCGCCCAGCTTCCTTGTGACTTGAGCACACAGAGCCCTTGGACAGCTGTTGCATCTCTGTTTCGCTGCGCAATCACCAGCCTGCACAACTCTACCTTTAAAAGTCTCCTTTTCAAGGTCAGAATTCTGTGGATAAGACAAATGCACCTACTTTCCCTAACAGCCAGCTTTCGCTGCAGATTAAGCTGTGTGGAAGGCCCCAGAGCACACAGCCAGGGCTCGGTCAGTCAGAACGCACCTGCCTAAGGCCTGCACGCGGCACCCGTATCCAGGGCTTAGAGGACAGACGTCCTGGCCGCTGCTGGTCCGTGTGCACCCCGCCCCAGGCGGACGGGGGCCGCGGCCGCACAGTCAGCAACCAGAGTCTCGGCCTCCGCCCCAAGGTCAGGACCTCGGGGCCCCAGGCGGAGCGGGCCGGCGGGGCAGGGCCGTGCCGAGTCAGCTGGCAGCGCGCGCGCACCGCGTGACCCGCGGTCACGTGACCCGCGAGGGCTGGCCGCTGTACCGGAAGCGCTGCAGCGGCGGGAAGCGAGCACGTAAGTGGGAGCGGCTCGGTGGGACCCTCCACCCCGCACCTGGGTCCCTGCGGGCCCGAGGGGTGCCGCGTCTCGGTGAGGAACGCCGGACGGCGCGGACAGACGGCGAGCCGCCAGCCCCCCTACCGCAGGCTTACCTATATTCCTTGGTGCTTTGGGGAACTAAGGACCCTGGAAGCTTTGGCAAGCTTGGGGAGCGGGAAGCACCCCGCCCCTCCCCAGGCCGCGCCGCCTCCTCCTCCTCCTCTAGTACCCCAAGGTGACCCCCACCCCCACCTCGGGGCATCCGGGGTAGCGAAGGGAGCCCGAGGCGGGGGACCCGGCCTGGCCGAGGATGAGGATGTGTACGGGAGCTGGCCCGGCTGCCGGTTGACAGTGGCCCGCCGATTGTATGCTATGTGGCTCACGTGCGGCCTTTCACATACCGTACCCTGTCCTGAAACGAGGAGGCAGATAACTGCTGACCCCCTTTTACGCAGAAAGGAACGGGCCCAGAAAATAGTGCTTTGTGAGGTCCTCCCCGAGCCGAGGTCTGATCCCACAATACCGCCTTCTGGTGGTTGGCGGAGGCACCCAGCCCAGCCTGTTCACCTGTGAGCTGGGAGAAGTTGTTGCTTGGCCAGAGGGACTCTGTTCCCAGCCTTCTCTGCCCCTGCGCTTCTCTTAATTCAGCTTGCTATCTCCACGCTGCAGGACGTGATGAAGCTCATTATCCTGGAACACTATTCACAGGCCAGTGAGTGGGCGGCTAAGTACATTAGGAACCGCATCATCCAGTTTAATCCAGGGCCTGACAAGTACTTCACCCTGGGGCTCCCCACCGGTACGCTGTGGGAAAGAGAGGGTGGTGTGCGTGGGGGTGGACAGAGAGGTCGTTGGGGTCTTTAAGGGGTCAGGTTCATGGGCTCATTTAGCCTAGACTTTAAGAGATGAACTAAGGTTCTGCTGTTGTTGTGCTTTCCACATTAGAAAGGAGAGAGGCACCTGGGATTTACTGGCTGCCTATTTCTGGAAAATCCTGGAACAGAATTCTTGGTGAGGCAGGAGTTACATCCTAACTCAGCGCTGGTTCCCTAAGGAGTTCGTTTTATGAAATTAATTTCTGTTCTCTGCATGTAGGTTACTAGCTGAGTATCGGTCATGGGAGAATTGAGAAGTCAGTCGTTCAAATAATTTTCTACAAAGCTTAATTGATTATAAAACCTAGTGTCTTCTGGAAATCAGAGTGTTACCCTTACAGGAAGATATTTTGGCCAGGTGCCTCAAAAAAAGTATCCTGTATTGCTGGGAGCGTGCAGGGGAACAGCAGCCAGCATTGGAGCTTCAGGAGTCAGCCTACTGTTTAGCAAGGTGACAGATGGTTTTTACCTTGGTCTCCCAGGGGATTGTCTCCTGAATGCTCTTTGCTACTGCTGGGCCTCATCATGCTTGTTGCTACCATGGTCTCCCTATCTCTCTTGAGGTATGAAAGTCTATGGAGGTCTCTAGCCCCTCACTGGGCAGTGTTGCTGAAACACATAACAATGATGATGATTTTCCCTCAAGCAATGCCACTTGGGCAAGGCAGTGCCACTCAGATGAATTGGTGACTCTGTTGAAATTCCAAAAAGAATAACTAAAAAACATGTATAGTTAAAAACAGTAGGTGTTTTTCATATATAGTTCCAGGGTTAAATTAGGGTGTTTTGCTAGCTACCTTAGAATCAATAACTTAAAAAGAAATAAATATTTTTGCTAGGGACTTGTTTGGTTAGGGTTAGGAAAGTTAGAACAGAGAAAGCTTAATTGCTAGGGCCCATGAGTTTCACCTATGGAGAACAGACTCATGATCAAGAAATAACAAATGAGTTTCAGTGCCCATTGTTAGGCTTGAACTTCCTCAACCACAAATAAAATTAACTCTTTCCTGGTCTCTATAATCAAAAGTTTACTGATGAGTTTGGGGTATGCCTTGGGGATATTGAGCTGTGCAGTAGACTTTCTTTTACCTAAGAAAAGCAAAAAGACCCCTGACTTAAAGTTTTCTAGTTATAATAGACTTGTTTCACTCTGTTAACTAAATAAGAATTGGGTATGTTAGGATACTGTGATGTGTGCTTGTTCCCTAGCAACCTGCCAATGACAATAGAAGCTGGCTGTGAAATTGTTTGGCCTGCTTAAACTCTGTTAATCTATAATAGAAAAACTATTGCTTCTAGGATATAGATGTACTGTGGAAAAATATATATACATATGGAAAACTAGGTGTTCAGATGTGAGTTTTAAGATAACTTGTTTTTAAAAACTATGGAACTTGTAATCACTGAAATGTAAAACCTGTAATCATTAGGTAAAATTTAAGTTTGTGATTAAGATGTGATTGAAATGTGATCTTTCCCCATAAGGGGCTTTGTCTAAAAAAATACATAAGATATATGGGAAAACAGACAGAAGTGAGAGTGGGAGCCAGCGGGAGTAGGAGAGAGGAGAGAGAAAAGGAAAGGAGGAGAATGAGAAGGAAGAAGAAACAGCAGAAGGAATAAAGAGACGTTTGTCCCATCCATAAGGGGTGTGGTTTTATTCTTATTATTTCATCTACTCCGCCTCACCCTCATGGGTTGCTGAACCCCTTGGTTGGCTTGGAGATGGTTATGTAGACCTGCTCAAACTTCAAGAGATCTGCCTGCCTCTCTCCCCATTGCTGGAATTAAAAATGTGCACTACCATGCCCTGCAAGTAAATCTTTTTAGCTGCTGAGCCATCTCTCCAGCCCCACACAGTAGATACGTTTTTAGTGATTCCTGTAAGCCAAGCACTGAAGGTTCTGGGGATATAGCAACAACTTTAAAAAAAGAAGCATAAATTCCTACTTCTTAAAGCTTAAATTATAGTGGGAAAGACAGAGAGTAAACAAGTTAATTAGCAAAATGTAGAGTGTTTTAGAAAGCAACAGGAGAAGAGAAACAACAGGAGAGAAAGGCTGCTCAGTGGGGAGTTGTGCCAGCTATGGTGGCAGAGAAGGTCTCTGAGAAAGTGGCATTGAGAGGAAGCTTGAAGAAATAAGTTAGCTGTGTGAAGAGCATGGCCTGTACAGGGGACCCAGGGTGCCCAGGCCTTGGGGTGAAGCCAAGGACAGGCTTAAGCAGCCTTTGGGAGATTATTTATTATGAGGCAAAAAGAAGACACTGTTGGGTTTTGAAAAGAAGAGTGATGAGGGCTTTTTTTTCTTTCATCTTTTTATTTAAAAAATTTTCAAATAGTCAAAAGAATTGAAATCAACAGTGTAGTACCATTTGCCTAGATTTACCAATTAATATCTTGGTATACAATTGCTTTTTTTTTCTGGCTCTTATTCTCTGTCTACCCTTGTAATTTGTTGTTGGAACTACATGAAAGTAAGTTCCAGACATCCTGCCACTTTACTCAGCCCTTACCTCCCACAAATGAGGACACTTGTTCATAACTCCCATTACTACTATAGCCCTAAGGACAGGTCTGCCATAGCAGTCTGCAATATCGTTTAGTACACACCCTGTATTCAGAACCTTTCCCTAATAGTCAACATTATTCCTATATGGATGGTTAGTTTTTATTCCCTTCTCCTTGTCTGTAGGCCTGTCTAGGGATTAATCCTGTGTCTTTTAAGCTTCCCCTTTGGCCACACCCCTGTCTTGGAAGGTTAGTTTTAAATTATCCAGTCAGGGTTCTTGTATCTTTCATTTTCTTTCTGCAGTGGTGCTAGAGATGGGGCCCATCACTGAGCTCTACCCAGAGTTCAGCGCTTCAGTCTTTTCCTGCCTTCTGTGTACTTACCTGCTCATGAGACTCAACTTAGGACTTTGCTATTGTTCTGATAAGTCTTCCCTGAACTCGGGTGACCTTGTTACAGCTTACATCTCTACTGTGTCCCCATTTCTACACGGTGGCCTCCTCTGGGGTAGTTATCTCTGTCTTCCCATTGTGGTGACATTCCTACTTGTTTCTCCCAGGGAGCACCCCACTTGGCTGCTACCAGAAACTGATTGAGTACTATAAGAATGGGGACCTGTCCTTTAAATATGTGAAAACCTTCAACATGGACGAGTATGTGGGTGAGTGTTTTCCGTTCTTCCCAATTTTAGGGGAATCATGCTCCTTTACTCACAGGCTCAGCATTGGAGAGGAATGGGGAGAGGGAAGGGAACGGTGATGTCTGGTGATGGACTTAGTTATTGGTGCTTGTCTCTTGCAACCTTACTTTACCCAGCTGTAAAATGGGGCTGACCTTAGTAGTTGCATTAAAAGATGCCATGATTGCTGCAGAAGTGTATTGTAGCAAATACTTGCTGCAGATGAAGGTGCTTTGTCCCCTCTGGTTCGTCACCACCTCCATGCCATTTCTCTCTGGAGCACCTGCAAATGAGATCCTGGGATCCAGGTTCAGCGTCTGAGCTTTTTCCCACGTGTACCCTTCATCTCCTCTTTCTGCCAGGTGCCCTGGGCGGAGGCTGGGACTTGTGTCCTTAGTCTTCTGTCATCTTCTGTCACCCAATCATTTTGTAACGGTTTCATTGTTAGAAAACAAACAAGCAGAGACCTGGTAAAATGTGTAATCACTTACCATCTTCAGAACTGGGTGTTTTGAAGTAGCCCAATTCCCGGGGGCTAGGAAAGGATAGATACGGCGAGAGGTCGCTTTAGCCTGGGGAATTGAGGGCAGCCTGGGGAACACAGACATGTCTGTCTAAAAAGCACAAAATCAAGGCTGTAGAGATGGCTCAGTGGTTAGGAACACACACCGGTGTTAATCCCAGCACTAGGGAGGCAGAAGTAGGAGGATCTCAGTGAGTTTAAGGCCAGCCTGGTCTACATAGCAAGTTCTAGGCTAGCTAGGGCTACACAGAGAGACCCTGTCTCAATCCCCCTTCCTGCTCTTGCAGAGAACTATACTCACCTCCTACCCCTACCCCCCCCATCCAAATGTAGCATTTTAAAAAATAAATCTTTAAAAAAGCATAAAATCCACCATCTTTTTTTCTTGAGCACTTTTTAATATATAGTTCAGAAGTTTTAAATGCATTCACACCACTGTGAGACTCCTTTCCAGAACTCCCACCCTGCAGAGCTGAGACTTTCTGTCATACAGCTCCTCAGTTCCCCCTCTTTCAAAGTGCTGGAAACCAGTGTTTCACCCTGTTCCCCAGAATCTGACTTTCCCAGGCACCTCATGTGAGCCAGATCATAATGATATGAGCAGACATTTTTTAAAAATTATCCCATTACTGGTTAACATAGGTGTTGTCTCCAGTTTGGGTTATTATTAATGAAGCTATGATCAACAAGTTTGTATTTTGGTGTTTAGAAAGCACCATGTTATGATGGCTCAAAAACAAATACATCTAGAACTTTGAACTTTGCTCTTTTTCCTAGGCTGGTGGGTATTTACTGCAGTGCTCCCATGGAGCTGGACAGCAGTTTCAAGTTGTGGCTTCTGCCAGACACACACCGATGAGGGGCAACAACAATACTCACTGTCAGGCTGTGTTACTAAGCCATGATGTTCAGCCAGTCAGCATTTGCAACACAACATTTTTAATTTACAGTGGGGTTTATAGGGATGTAACTCTGTTAGAAGTCAGGGAGCTTCTGTCCATAAACATTCATTCTATTGGTATTTAGGAAGGGAATTGCTGGCTATTTGTGCCTGGCTTCTTTTCCATAGCGTATTTTCAAGATTCAGCAGTTTATGGTATGAGTCTTATTCCTTTTGGTTCTTTGAAGTAGGATCTTGCTGTATAGCCCGAGTTGGCCTGGAACTTGTGACCTCCCACTTGCCCTCTTGAGTGCTGGGATTACAAGTGTGTACCACTGCACAGCAGTTTCTTTCATTTAAAAGACTAAATATATTTTGAAAATTACATTTATTTATTTTGTGTGTGTGCATATGAGTGTGTATATGTGTGTGTGTATCAGAGGATACTTGCTGGAGTCTTTTCTGTTCCTCCACCATGTGGAACCTGGAGATAGGCCATCAGGGTTGGTGGCAAGTACCTTTGCCCAATGAGCCATCTTGCCATCCCTACTTTTAAATATATTTTGAGACAGTTTTCCTTTGGTTTTGGCATAGCTGAAGATTGAACCCAAGGTCTAGGGTGTGCGTGGCAAGTGCTCTGTCACTGATGAACATTCTCGGTCTCTGGATTTAAAAATAAATTTTTAAAAGAGTTTTGAGACAGGGTCTTACTCTGCAGCCTTGGCTGGCCTGCACTTACTCTGTTGATTAGGCTGGACCTGAACTAGAGATCTTCCCCTGCCTTTGTCCCCTGAGTGCCAGGACTAAAGGTGTGATGTCTGTTTGTTTGTTTGTTTGTTTGCTTTGCTTTTGTTTTTCTAAACAAAGTTTCCCTTGTTTCCCACCATCCGGCTTTTAAATATGCTTAATATTGAAATTCTCCTTAAACATCTTTCTGGCTAAAAAGAACAGTTTCAGCCAGGCAGTGGTGGCACATGCCTTTAATCTCAGCACTCGGGAGGCAGAGGCAGGTGGATCTCTGAGTTCGAGGCCAGCCTGGTCTACAGAGTGACTTCCAGGACAGCAGAGTTACAACAGAGAAACCCTGTCTCGAAAAAGCAAAAGAAAAACAAAAACCAAAAACAAGTTTTGAGACGTTCTGATATTCTCTGCAGCCACTGTTTTCGTTGGGGTTCAGGCTTAGTGGGGATAGTGGAATGAGTGGTGGGATAGGAGGCACAGGGTGAGGGATGTGCTTGCTTCCTTTCCCCATGGACTCAGTCCTGTCACCCAGGAGAGCCAGGTACCTCTAGCTGCACAGTGTCTCTAGACTACAGCTTGTGCTCATTCTCTTAGGAGAAGGTGGTCAGTGTATGCCTCCCAACCGTCAGCTGGTGCTAAAGCTCAAACTGAGGGTCTTACACATGCTAGGCAAATGCTCTACCATTGAGCTACAGTCCCAGCTCTGAAAAGGGGACCAGAATGAGATTTTCCAGTGCTCAGTGCCCCTCCACCCTCATATGTAACTATAGCCCAGCCCTGTAGATAGTGATCATGGTTTATTACACACCAGCTCGGCCTGTCCTACGTGATTAGGGGGAATCAGATGAGCAGTCTCCCAAGTAACCCTGCAGCCAGCGTGATCTCCTGGCATTCTCTTTGGGAGGGGGGCTCTTGCTCAGCCTTGGCCTGATTGAATGTCCTCTGGCCCCACAGGTCTTCCTCGAGAGCACCCAGAGAGCTACCACTCCTTCATGTGGAATAATTTCTTCAAGCACATTGACATCCACCCTGAAAATACTCACATTCTGGACGGCAATGCGGCTGACCTGCAGGCTGAGTGTGATGCCTTTGAGGAGAAGATTCAGGCTGCAGGCGGAATTGAACTCTTTGTTGGAGGTGAGCATGGCACATTGGGAAGGGCATTTCCATGCCTAGGCTAGAGTGGCTGCAGTATGTGGGCAGGAGGACAGAACACCATGCCTCTCTCCAGTGTTGCCCCTCAGTGCTAATGACACTGGAGTTATCTGTGGACATGTGGGACAAGGAAGGCATAGAGCGGAACCCTGGGTCCCTGCCCCAGCTCTTCTGCTCGGGGACTGTGTGATCTGAGATGGCCTCTTTCTGCGCTCGGTGCCTCTTTGAAAGGTTTGGATTTGGATCCTGATATCCTCGAGACTACCTAACTGAACAGCCATGCAGGCTAAGCATTTAAAGCCATAGACTCTGTAGTTCCAGAAGGCACTGTTCAGTCCTTGCATGCTGCCGATAATCAGTTGAACCCGAGGGAAGCCAGGAGCACAGGGAGAAGGCAGGAACCTGGGTGTCTGCCTCTAGGATGTATGCTCTTATTTCCCTAATGGGCTGCCTACAGTGTCCACATGCTGTCATGTTGGGAGTGACTTGGATTTAAAGTTGGATGATATTTTACTCAACCTAACTCCTTTAAGAGGAGGAGGAGGAGGGCTGAGCATGGTGGCACACATCTTTAATCCCAGCACTTAGAAGATGGAGGCAGGTGGATCTCTAAGTTCAAGGCCAGCCTGGTTTACATAATGAGTTCCAGAACATCCAGGGCTACATAATAGAGAGACTCTGTCTTTATAAAAATGAAAAAAATATATTTAAGGGAGGAGGACAGGAGTTTGCAGGTCCTACGCTTATGAACTTGGCCATTCGGGCAGTTTTGTTTGCTGAATTCCCACTCCGCAAGATGAAGGAGAAGTCGCACTTCCCCACAGCCAGGGGTGGGAGGGAAGTATTTGTGAACTATCTGAGGGTGGAAGCAAGTTACCAGAGTCTGCGTGTGTCTCAAGTAGAAGAGGCACATGCTGAGGTAGACCTGACTTAGGGTACAAATGAGAGAAGAAATGCAGTTTTCAACGATTTTTTTCAGAGCAGGAAACACTATTTGTTTTTTAAGTTTTTGGTCCCTGGGACTCATAGGGCTGTTCTGCCATTTTCGCAGGCATCGGCCCTGATGGACACATTGCCTTCAATGAGCCAGGCTCCAGTCTAGTGTCCAGGACCCGTGTGAAGACTCTGGCCATGGACACCATCCTGGCCAACGCTAGATTCTTTGATGGTGATCTCGCCAAGGTGCCCACCATGGCCCTGACAGTGGGTGTAGGTACTGTCATGGATGCTAAAGAGGTAAGGGCTCAAGGGTCTCCTCATCAACTTCTGCTAAGGTTGGGGAGAGGGGTTATTTTATTGTTAATTTTAAGCTATGCAGGTACCATGTACACGTTTCCTTTTATAGCTGAACTCTTCATAAATAAGGCTAAAATCCCAGCTGGTCTATGCCTTAGGGGCCAGGGACTGGGCTGTCTTTCTCTGCTTCTGTACCCCTGTCATACTGCTTGTGGGCAGAGGCTTCCAGCACTACTAATGGGAAAATAAGAATTTGTACCTGCCCGGGTACTGAGTAGACACTTTGGTCCCTATAGTTGGTCACTGTTTGAAAGGATTCCTCTCCTGTAGCCCAGGCACGCTGTATCTATAGCCTTGTGCTCAAGGGCAATAAATGTAGTAAAGTGTGATTAGAATATTTTATTTTATTTTTTGTGTTTCCAGTTTTCTTATTGTGTCTGAATTTTACTTTATCTTATTTTTCAAAATCATATTTCTCGTGTGTGGGTGTCTGTGTCAGTATATGTGTGTTTGCAAGTACATGTCACAGCACTCTCATGGAGCTTACAGGACAACTTTTGTGAGTCAGTTTTCTCCTTCCACCGTGTGGGCCCCAGGGATCGACCTCAGGTTGTCAGGCTTGGCTGCAAGCACCTCTACCCGCTGAGCCATTCACTGGCCCATGTGTTTGGATTTTAGAGGCATTTTCTTTCTTTCAGAGGTACTATACTCAGTGGGAAATGGCTGTAGATGTTTACTTTCCAATTTCTTTGTTCAAGTCTATAAGTAAGCATCTAACTTGGTAGAAAAGTGAACTTAGTGAATTATGGTACCTGGATTTCCACAGGGTGGCCCGAGTCAGTCCCTCGGGGTCTGCTTGCCTCCTGAAAGCACAAGGGTTTGGGGGCCAGCCTCAGCAGGAAGGGCATCTGATCTGGAAAAGGACCAAGGGCGGGAAGTAAGTTAGGGCTTTTAGAATCAAAGTCACCATCCTATGTCTCTAAGACAGGAACAGTAGAGCACGCCTTTAATCCCAGCATGGGGAGACAGGGACAGTAGGTTTCTTGAGTTAAGGCCAGTCTACATATAGATTACTAGACTAACCAGAGCTATATATAGTGAGACCCTGTGTCAGATGACCACTGCATGGTGGGTTTGAGGACTTGGGATGAAAGGGGAGTGTGTAGAGCTCAGTTCCTGAGGTCTCTCTCAGCACTGTGTTCTTGGTATCTTAGCTCCAAGTGGAGTCATGCCTTCGCCGTCTGTAAACAGAAAGCACCACACCAAATCATCTTAGTGCTTTCAATGCTCTGAACTTAAAGATGGCAGATGTAGGGGCAACCTTTCTGAGAGTCAGCCTCAGGGACCTATAGGTGAGTCTCACCACGGCTTCCCAAGCTGCCACATCTCCCATCACTGGTCTGTTTTCTGATCCCCAGGTGATGATCCTGATCACAGGTGCCCACAAGGCCTTTGCTCTGTACAAGGCCATTGAGGAGGGCGTGAACCACATGTGGACTGTGTCCGCCTTCCAGCAGCATCCCCGCACCGTGTTTGTGTGTGACGAGGATGCCACGTTGGAGCTGAAAGTGAAGACCGTCAAGTATTTCAAAGGTGAGGTTCAGGCAGTGGAGAAAGCCACAATTGGGCTCTGGTGGATGTGGAGGAGGTGTGGGCGTAGCTTTCATTCTGGTCTCACTGTATAGCTCTGGCTGACCTGGAACTCACTCTGTAGACCAGGCTGACCTTGAACACAGAGATCTACCTGCTTCTGCTTCCTGAGTGCTGGGATTAAAGGAATTACCACCATGCCCAGCACCTGTTTTATTTTATTTTTTCAGGTAGGATTTCACTTTATAGATTTCAAGTTGTAATCCTGCCTCAGCCTCCCGAGGGCTGGAATTAGAGGCATTACAACCACATCTGGCTTATTCTGGCATTTTAATTAGCAACTATGTTTAAAAAAAAAAAAAAAACTGGGGATGGGGTATGCATGTGTGCATGATTAGTTGGTTCTTTCCATCCTACTTTATGTGGGACCAGGAGATCGAACTTAGCTGGCCAGGCTTGTGCAGCAAGCACCTTTACCCACTGAGCCATCCTGCTGGCCTACCTCCTATTATCTCAGTAATGGTTAGACCCTACTCTCCATGATATGGTCATTTCTTTTTCTATCCATGACTGGAAGGAGTGTTTCTGGAGATCTATTACTGAGGAGACAAGGAGATGCAGTTACAGACCATAGGCCTGTGGTACTCTTGCAAGACATGGAGCTTTGAGTTTTCTCTGTCAGGCCTCATACAGACACTTCTCCCATAGCTACGGCACTAAGCCAGCTAATCGGGGGTCTTTATTTCCTTTATTTTAAAAGGATATCTCCTTGGACACTTGAGTATAGCTTTTCTAGAGTGCCTGCCCAGGAATTGGAAAACGTAGTTTTAAGCAAACTTATATGACAGTCCTCATTTGCTAAGTAGCTAAATTAGAATATGCCCTTTGCTGAAAGAATCTTTAAACAGCCCACTCCCACAGTTAGTGGTAGGGCTAACAGAAGTTGTGAACTGTCACTCCCCAGAAGTGAGCTGTATTGATGTTTGGAGATCACAGATCAAGGTCTGCTCTGGGCCACGTGAGAGCCTCTTCATGTCCCTCTTGATAATTGTGGAACTTTCATCTCTGCCTACATTGACTACTGTTTCCTTTAAATTTATTACAGGTTTAATGCTTGTTCATAACAAGTTGGTAGACCCTCTGTACAGTATCAAGGAGAAGGAAATTCAGAAAAGCCAGTCTACTAAGAAGCCATACAGTGATTAGCCTGTGCTAGGACTGAGTACCTCAGAGGGATAGGCAGGTCTTTCTGGACATTGTAGGAGAGCAGAATTATTTTGCTTCAGTCCACTATGGTTTCTGCAGATACGTGTGCTCAACCCCTGTCCTTGGCTAAGCACATACTGACTGGGGAGTTTAGCTAAGGAAACACTGTTTATAACGTTTCCCCTTTTTCAGTACTGGTGGTTGAACCCAGGGCCTTGCATGTCAGGCAAGTGCTCTACTAATGGAACTGTGTTCCCAACCTTCTGCCCCTTTTCATGACTTTTTTGTAACAATCAGAGGATCTCCATCATTGACTGTCATTATACCCAAGTGGAGACTTTCCTTCTGCCCTAATACATAGCCAACATACTTCCATCAGTGAATCCTATCTCTGTGCCCTTACTGTTGAGTGGCGGGGATTAGGGCTTGTGCACTTTGGACATAACCTCTTTATAGTCTTGAGAGCCCCTCTTCTGCAGGCCTGCCCATTGAGAATCTTTGTTTTAAAAAATACTGACTTATGCTCAAGGAAGCAGCCCTTCCTGTCGGTACTAAGTGCCTTGGGGAGAAGCCTATTCCTTGTTCCCATTGCCTGGATGTTCTTTTCCTGCCGTCAACAACTAACCTTTCTGCAAACAGGCTTTCTGGGTAGGATTGGGCATGTGGAGCTAAGGTGGCTTTCACAGATAAACTCAAAGCTTCCAGAAGCCAGCAATGTTTTGTTCTCAAGATTCCAACAAGAGAAAGGTGGAAACCCTTCTCCCATCAGAGCTGTGTTTTTCTCAAAGGATTCTTATATACTCCCCAGTAAGGAGGTCCAGTCTGGTGACAGACACAGCCATGATTTCAGTGTAGTTTACCCAAAGTGGAGAGCTGGCATCTGCACACATGTGCTGTGCTCTTCTGCTTCGAGTTGAGTGCCAAGATCAGACACACGCTAGTACTGTCTCCTCGCTTAAACCACCCATCATTCCCACCTCTTAGGTTTGCGAGGTATCCTCTGATGTTCCCAGAGCGTCAGGAAATATAATCCTTTACCCACTTTGTCCCTCAAGCCCCCTTCCAGGCTTCTCTGCTCAGCCTGTCTTTATTCTCCAGCCTCCTCTGACTTTGTGCCTGTCTGAAGCTGTAGCTGCCTATTCCAGGAGAGGTTTTAGATCCTGGCCCAGGCCCCTCTAGAAGTACTGTGTTTGGTGCCAGCATTTTGTCTGTAGTTTTTATATGTGATTGTGCTGTCTATTCTCTGTTAAGCTAATGGATCAATGGACTTGTTTACAATGTGATATTTTCTATTAAATCTAATATTTTCAAATAAATTGTGTCATTTGTGGATTTTGACATTTCTCCTGAGTTACTGTTCCATTGCTGTGAAGACCAAGACTGTGACTAAGGCATCTTATAGAAGAACATTTAATTGGGAACTTGCTTACTGTTTCAGAGGATCAGTTCATCATGATGACAGGGAGTGTAGCAGCAGGCAGGCATGGTGCTGGAACAGTAGCTGAGGGCTTACATCTTATCTTCAAGACAGAGGCAAAGAGGGAGAGAGACTGGGCTTGGTGTGGGCTTGTGGAACCTCCAAGGGCACACCTAATCTTTCCTAAACAGTCCACCAACTGGGAACCACAACATTCAAATATATGAACTTATGGTGACCATTCTTACTCAAAACCTCCCCAGAGTGCAGAATGTTATCTTCTGAAAATGTATTTGGGGAACCCCTGTGAACATGGTACTGAAAGGGAAGAGGAGAGGGTGGGTCACAGCCTGCAGCATGGCTCTTTTTTCTCTTGCCCTTGGGGCTGAGGACGGGCGCTGTCTGGATGCTGAGCCCCCATTCTGCTCTCAGCGCCTACATTTGGAGAACCCTGACTGAATAACAGCATGGTACTAGGTCAGTGGGAAGTAGTAGACTGTATAAGAAGTTTTATGGAGGTGTTTACTGTAGTCTGAGATTGAAAACTGAAAAAGCAAAATGAGCTTAGTGCTTTGGGATGTGTGAAAGTTGCCATTGAACTCATCTTTACCAGGAGAGTAACTGAAAATCAGCACTCATCAACAAATCTGAAGATGTTTGGCTGATCAGGTAGACAGTGAGCCACCCTTCAGAACTGGTAAAGTAATGAGCAGGAAAAGCATCTAGTAAGGCGTAAACATGGCACCCTATGGTGGTTTGAATAAGGATGGCCCTCACAGGCTCATAATTTGCGTAGTCACCAGGGAGTGGCACTATTTAAAAGATTAAATTAAAAGATTAGGAGGTATTGCCTTGTTGGAGGATGTAAGTCTTATAAGAGTTGCCTTGGTCATTGTGTCTCTTTGCAGCAATAGATCAGTGACTAAGGCACACCTCCAAATATAGTGAGGAATAAACAAAACACAGCTTCATACTGTAGTCTCACAAGCACAATCAATCTGCTGATCTCTTCAATCTTAAGGGGAAAAAAGACTAACAATTAAGCACCTGTGTAAGAAACAGTTGGAATGAACAGACGGGCAATACACTTGTAATGTTCTGGCAGAATCCAAGATCAACAAAGGCAATCAGCTGTTAAAAATAAGGCAGGGGTCAAAGATGCTGCTCAGTGGTGGAGGCTTGCCTAGTACCCTGGAGCTCCAAAGTTAGCCAGCACCACAGTAACATCAATAGCTGCGTGGTACGGTTAAATGAGTCAGCAACTGAGTATTTTGAGTCAACATAACCAATTAAGGGGCTTCAATATGAAAGTGGGGGATCCTGGACAGTGGGGGTGCACACCTTTAATCCCAGCACTTGGGAGGCAAAGGCAGGTGGGTCTCTGAGTTTGAGGCCTGCCAGGGCTACACAGAGAAACCTTTTCTCAAAAATAATATTAAAAAAAATTAAAGTGAATGAAGAAAATTACTTTTCAAAACTTGTATTGATGTCATTTATATGCCAATAAAATCTGCTTTTGCTGTAAATCAAGGGGTGAGTTTAGAGTTGTGATTTCTGTGCCACAATCCCCACCCTGGTTCTGCCTTTAGCTCCAAGTGAGTATTGACAGTTTTATCTCTGGTGTATGCTGAAAGTTGAACGAGGGCCTTGCACATGCTAAACACAGGCAGCTTTCCCAAGTTACAGTCCGTTTTCTAGAAATACCACAGAAATAGAATCATGTCACGCCTTTTGTGTTGATTTTTTTTCTACCAGGTGGGCTGCCTTTAAGGTTTGTGCACATGGCATGTAGCAGTAGTTCACTCCTTTTCATTGCCCAGCAGTGTTCAATTGTGTGTAATGTTTACCCAGTCAAGAAAGGTGTAAAGGAGCTGGAGAGTTGGCCAGCAGTTAGGAGCCCTTGGTGGTGTTACAGAGGACCAGAATGCACATGGTAGTTCACAACCATCCATAGCCCCAGTTCCAGGGAATTCAACAGGCACACACATGTATTTAGGCAGGGAAAACGGTTGTATATATAATGTAAAATAAATTTTTAAACAGATTTAAGTAGATATAGTATGAAACAAAAATGAAGTTAGGTACATCTATGCAACTTGGGACCTTGCAAAGATTTGGCTTCTGGGGTCTATTTTCCTGGTAGTTCCACAGTAGTCATCCTGCACCAGTTAGTGCCTGTGTAGGTCAAGTGGGACCTGCACCCTGCACCGACTTGGGCTCCATTGAGAAGAGTGCATCACACATTTGGGGCAGAGATCACAATGGGCCTGAAATAGTCTCAGAAAATAAAGATGCTTTCAAGATGTGTGCAGCAGTGTTGAGAGGACAAAGCAGCCAGCTGAATGGAATTTTTTTTCATTGGCCAGACCAATAGTTATATTAGGAAGGCTTAGTGGCTGGGTATATGATGAAAGCCTTACTAAGTCAGTAGGATCATGAATTCAAGGCTAGCCAGGGCCACCCAGTAAAACTCTATCTCAGTAACCCAGTCGATAATGCTCCATCAGCGGCTGTCTGCTCTGAAAGTCACCTTTTGGACTCTACCCTCCCCTAGAAAAAAAGCAAATGCCTCCTCCCTTAGAAAAAAACAGCACCTTTTCCCTCTAGAAAAAAAACAAGCACCTTGTCTCTTAATACACATTAGAATAAAGTTTATTTGAAAAAGTTATTTGTTCTAGAATGTAGCAGAACCTAAAATCAGTTTTTTTTATTTTTATATAAATTGGTGTTTTTGCCTATTTTTATGAACATTCGTATTTTGTCTGCCTATCTTGTATGATGGTGTCAGACCCCCTAGAACAGGAGTTACAGTTGTGAGCTACCATGAGAGTGCTAGGAATTGAACCCAGGTCCTCTGGAAGAGCAACCAGTGCTCTTAACCACTGAGCCATCTCTCCAGTTCCAAAGTCACAAAAGTTTGAAGTTTATTTGAAGAAAGTTGTTTATTATAACCTAAAGTCAGTGTAAGCCCTCAAGGCACAAGCAGCTGGGCTCCTCTCCAGATTTAAGGAGGTGAAAAAACTCACCAATCCCTGAGCTGGAACCTTTGCCAGCCCCAAAGACAGAAAACTAAATATTTCAGGATGAAAAGTCCAGACTCAAACCCACCAATCCCTTAGCTCAAAATCTCACCAATCACTGAGCTTGAAACCCACCAATCCCACCTTGGTAAGCTCCACCGCCCCCCCCCCTTATTAACTTTGTCATCATCTATTGAGGACCTCTGCTTAATTGGGGTGGAAACAGGATCCCAGCCCACTGGTCCCCCTACTCAAATGCCATTTACCAGAGCCAGTTCCCCCACCCCTCCCATATACAGCTATAGCCCCTTAGTCCCTATCCTCTGCCCAGCTCTCAGAACCACTTACCGGCTGACAGGTGTTTTATTTCCTACTAAATCGAAGCTTCACAAGGACAGACTTTATATTAACAATCTTCAAGCTCACTGATTCCTCCCTGGCTGTGTCCCGCCTGTTTCAATGTTTAACTTTTAACTTTCTTTTAGGTTCTAGTCTCGTCATACATTTCTCAGTTAACTCCAAAACCCATGTCATATCTAAGTTTGGGTCTGATGTTTGCATTGTGTTCACATCTCCCTTCTGGCATTTTACACTGGAAAATGGACCTGCTGCATTGGGAATAGAAGCTAAGTCAGTAAGCCTTTCATGTAGTCATGTTATTTACATTAGCCTGTGTCCAGTGTTTGCCAGAGGCTTCAGTTCCCACGTTCCATGTTTTGTTTTCTCCCCTTGTCTTAGGGTTTCCTTAAAGTGCCTTATATAGTGTCTGTGACTTCCTGCTCTCAGTGGTCATCCAGGTTCTAAGGAGCTCCACCAATGCCCCCTACTGGAGAAGAACATTCTAGAATCTTTTATTAAACTGCTTGTGCCCCTCCTCCTTATCCACTCCCAGTAAGTGAAAGCCTCGGAATTTTCTAGCTTTCTTCCCCAACCCTGACCCCATCTTTCATGAGACAGGAAGGCTGAAGGGGCCTTGAGACATTCAGTTGCTCTTGTGTAGTGGGTCAAAGGATCTAGAAAAATAATTGTTCCCCAAGTCAGGCTTCCATCTGAGAACAAAGTCTGGAGCTGGAGCTACTTTAAGTGTTTCAGTGGCTCCCTTCCCTTTGCCCAAAGCTCAAGAGGGTCTGTGGGTAGGTGCAGCTCATGGTCTTATGGTGTGCCCCCCCCCACACCTGTTGTTTTAGTGAGAGCTGTGAGGTGCCTGGAGTAAAAGTCATAGGTGTGAAAGGCCACTTATAACAAGGAAGGCAGATGTGTAATTTTCTGCCTTTTTATGGTGATTAGCCTGTGATTTCAATTCTCTGACTGACCTTAAAAAAGCTGTTTTCACTTTAAGCTTATTTTTCCGTTATGACAACACACCATTCTTTTTCCCACACTCAATTTTCAGACATACCCCAACTCAAACTTATCAGTCTCCAGTGCTCTAAACATGGCTTGCTTAGGGTCGGTCATTAGAGTTCATGTTACTGACTTATGTGCAGTATGCTATGAGGTTGATCACATCTCATCTCCCTTTAGATATAATGTGACTTCCACATCACACACTGCTGGTGTTCTGACGGACTCATTTGCTGGCTTGTCCTCTTTGGTCCCTTAGCATGTGGAGTGTCCCAGCAGTGCACAGTAGGGCTTTCTCTATATACAGAGAGCTACATAGTGAGACCCCGTCTCAAAACAAATACATTCCACCATAAAGGTACATCCCAGGTTTCTTACCACAAACCCTCAGTAGGGTGAGTTTAAGCAACAATATCAACAGGCGCCAGTGTGTCTTCATCCTTCTTGGGAGCTTCATATAGCACTTAATTGCTTATGTAAATGGCTGAAGCTAAGTACGATTGTCAGGTGTGGCACTTGCTACATAGCAATTGTATAAGATACCAAGAATATATCTAATATACCTCTGAGTGCTCTTTAAAGTTTTTGGCAATAATGTCATTTTTGTCTGTTATTTATCTTGTATCTACCGTGAGAAATCAAAATCTTAGAAATTAAAATTGCTTTAGCTACTAAATACTACCCCTGCTCTAACCAGTCACTGTTTTTGTTATGTTTGTGTCAGTCTTGCTGTGTCACTCAGACTAAACTGTAATTTCCTAGGTTCAAGCCAGCCTCCCAATAGCTCTTGGCCCTGATTAGGGCTAGCACCTTTTTTTTAATGACACAGCAACTGCTGCCACCTGCTGGCTGTGCTCCTAACAGTACTTGGGAGATGGGACTTCTAGTCAAATTTTTTACATTAATTTTCAAACCAGGTAGCATATAATAGTATTGAGGAGGAGGAGGAGAAGCAGATGAAAGAGGAAGAGGAGGAAGAGGAAGAAGAGGAGGAATAGAAAGGGGAGGGGAGAAGGGAGAGGAGGAGGAAGAGAAGAGGAAAACAACCCTACTGACCATGCTACAGATCTAGTTAGCCAGATTAAGGATCTTCTGTTTGCTGTATTCTCAAGAAAGGAAAAGACACATCGTGCATATCCTGGTCCAGCTGAGATGGCAGGCTTGTCCTTTCATACCAACTGGGGACCTGTATGGGCTCCCCGACACCAGGGTATTCTGGTTCACTTGCCCAGTGTTTAAATGCTTTTTCTTTCTTCAGGTAAATGACCATAACAAGTATAAACAACGTAAAACTGTATACAAAGCCAGCAAAATGTCCTGAGTGAAAACTAATTATTAAAGCTATAAATAAAAATAATTTCATTGACTTGCTGAGCTTTTAAGTAGTTTTCAGTTTCTGATCAATCCAGATGCATCAAAATATAACGGATATTTATCTATAGAACTAGTAAAAATGGATGGGACAACTATGACAGCCAAGAGGCATGTAAATAAACAGGCTGACTAAATGTAATGTGATATCCAGAGATATGAGATCCCAGAACATACAAAAGGGAAAAACTAATAAAATCTGTGTACAATACAGACAATAAGTGTTGGCTTTGATGTGCCCCATTAACTAACACATGGTATCAACAATGGGGAACAATGCAGGATATAAAGGGCCTTGAGTACTATCTTTGCAGTTTGGGGTAAATTTCCACCCTGGTTTTGAGACAGGGTCTCAAGTAGCTCATACTGGCTTGGAACTCACTATGTGGCTGAGGCTGGCCTTGAATTTTTGATCTCCCAGTCTCACTTCCCAAGTGCTGAGATTACAAGCATTCACCACCATGCTTTGCTTCTTTGCAGTTTTTCTATGAATGTAAAATTAAGTTTCTTTTAAAAAACAGATTGACAAAATGCATCTCAGTTGACAAAGACAGGCCATAATCGGAAAAACTGACAGGGACCATATTTCAAGAAAAAGTATCCAGAAGGTCGTCTTCTATTATCAGCTCTAGCAAGCCTTTTATAGTTTGTTTTTTTTTTTAAAGTCAAGAGTCTCAGCCTCTTCAAACTCACAACAAAAGGTCTTTCAAAGATCAAGTCAATTTATGCAAATCCTAGACCTCAGGTAAAACAGGCCTTCTTGAAACTGAGCTAGGGACAAACCTCTTTATTCTATCAAGCATTTTTTTGACATAGCAATCTTCCACAAACTCATTTATTTCACAAGGCAATCAGGGACTTACCCAAATCTTATTTTATTCATTAATAAAAAGAATTCTACTGGGGCTGGAGAGATGGCTCAGCAGTTAAGAGCACTTTGTCTCTTCCAGAGAACCTGGGTTCAATTCCCAACACCCACATGGAGGCTCACAACACTCTGTAACTACAGTTCTGGGAGTTCTGACACAATCTTCTATCCTCACGGGCACCGGGCACACATGTGGTGTACAGGCACATATGCAGGCAAAACACCCATACACATTAAAACTAAAACTATGCCATCTCAAAAACAATTTAAAAACCCAATTGTCTGTGTTAAAGCTGAAGGTGAGGATTTTGTACCTAAGGAAGAAACGAAGACATATTCAGGTGAGGAAACAAGTCTGACACTAAACACTGTTGGCTCTTTAAAAGCCACACATTAGCAGGGGCTCTCGTGTTTCTTTCATGACAAGACTGTAAAGGCTTCATTCCCACTTCTAAGATATCACCAACAAAATGCAAAATAGCTAAAATAAAATGAGCAATAGCTATAATTTACCCAATAGCTCGTGAACCAGGATGCTTCAGTGGCGACACAGAAGTACACCAACTGGCGCCCTGCTAACACTGCCTCCTTTGGGGATTTCCTCAGCAGTTATTGATTTCCAGTCCTTACCTTTGACTTATTTTTTAATTCCAATGATTACATAAAATGTGTTGAAAGCCCATGAAAAGAACACATTCAAACAAAATATGAGCCCTGAGTAAGAAAGGCACAGCTCAAGGGAAAGAAGAGGTGCTGTTCTGGGACTTCTCGCTGTAAGAATGTCTGCGTGTATGTGGGGGTTTCACTTAGTGGCAGGCTCAGGCTCAGCATACTTGAGTCAATCTCCAGAACAAAACAAACAACAAAACTATCCCACACACACGCACCAACGGAATGAACAAAAACACAAGTTAGCTTTAAATTTGATCAGTGCTTTGGTGACAGAAGCAACAGGAACATGTTTCAATTTTAGGATGAGTTTAAATTATTTTTATTTTTAAGATTAAGCATCCTCATTGACAATCCAGAAGCAGTCTGTGCTGACAGTTAAGTAATTCCTTAATTTTCAGTTCAAAGTAGAAAACACATGTTCACAAGCTAGGGGTTAATTTGTCCTTTTTCAAAACATCCACCAAGTGGCTACCAAGCCACTTACTGAATCGTGAGGAAGACAGATTTCTAAAAGCCAATACAACCCAGAAATAGGAATCCAGCTATCAAGCTACAATTATCACCCCAAACACTGCTAGCGGGAGGGGAGGAAGCCCACTCCCTACAGGTGACTAGAGGAGCCCAGAGTGACCGTACACAGGTTCAGAAAGCACTCATCTGAGGAATACAGTAGGCTCTTTCCTATCCCAGCAGAGGAATAAAAATACACACTGCTGGAATCAACATTAAAACTGTCTTTGCCAACAGAAGGCATGCGGGCAAAGGGAGAAAGTGGAGAACAAAACAAGGCAGAGGCAGCCTTAACTCTGAACCTCCTCCCCAGGCGAGTGGGAGGGGGAGTTCAGAGCCAGAACTCTACATTCTACATTTGGGATTCAATATACCATTCATAAATATCAAGTGACCCACAGGGCTTGTGGTACTTAAAATATTTTAAATTATAAATTTTTATTCTGAAAAGCAGTAGATGAGAACCACACTTTGGACGTTTGGTCAGTTAGGGTAGAAGGCCCCCCTCCAAAGAGAACGATGGAAAAGTGAACAGTGCCCAGTGAGTGGGAGCAGGCTCTCAGGACAGAGTCAATGGGGCTGTGACTGTCCCCAGCTGCAAGGGAGAGTCTGAGAGGGCTCCAACAATGCCAGGCTTCTTGGTCACGGTCTGAAAGTTTAATTCTTAACCCCCTCCCTAACCTAAAGCTAGGGGAAGAAAATAAATATTTACTTTTTAACTATCCAGAGTTTGGGCATATTATAATATTTAATCTCCTATAGTTTTCATTTCTGAACCTTTAGCATAGAATTATATCAGTTTTATGTTACATGGAAAAAATGTATGTGCCTTAATCAGTAGTACCAAAGAAAAATATAAAACCCTGCTCTTCCTTCTACACAGGAAGAGTGAATCTATGGAACCCTAAATATCTTGCAAGGTTTCTTTGTGTACTTGACAGAAGATTAGGGCAAACCATTCCATTTCTATATTGTGAGCAGAAGGAATGAACTAGTCTTCAATTTCATCTTCCCAAACATCTCCATTAACATCCACGGCATGGAACAATCTAAAAGCATAAAACAAGGGACATACTTACGTAGTTGGGCAAAACTGAACATAATCTTTCTTTCTCTCAAATACACTATTCTTCTGATAACATTTCTGCAAATATTTTCTTCTTTAACCATTTCAGGAGGGCTGAAATCTGGGTTCCTCTAAACAAGCTGCAAGTACTTTTTCTAAGAACAGTACTGGCCAGTGAGGTGTGGCAGCACATGCCTAAAATCCCAGCACTTGGGAGGGAGAGGCAGGAGAATTTCTATGAGCTCAAGGCCACCCAAGGATATACAGAAAGACCCTATCTCGAAATAAAAAAGAAAAACGAAAAGCAAAAAAAGCCAGTACTAGTGACCAAATCTACGGTCTCTAGCGTGCCAGGAAACTGTCACTAAGCTGTGCCCTATCCTTCCCTTTATTTTTAAAATATGGGGAATGGGCATCACCAAACCGATAATGTGTACGTACGGTGAAGTTAGTCAAGAGTGGAGAGCCATGCAGTCTGGAAGAAACGGAACTTTTCAGTAAGGAAGGCAGCCATGTGCTACTCTTTCCAGTCTCTCTCATTACAGCCTTGCCTCTATTGGTAGCATGTGTGTCAAGGCTCTTTGTCTTCTTCCCCCTTATGTTAAGTCGGTCAGAAGACAACTGTGGAGTTGGTTCTCCCCTTCCACTTTCCGTTGGGTCCAGGGATCTAACTCAGGTCATCAAGTTTGGACAACAAATGCTTTTACCTCCTCAGCCATCTTCCTGTCCCAACGACTAGGACGTTTTAAATGATAGTGGATCATCATTCACTTCTTTTTTTTATTTCTTTTTAGATGTGGTCTCTCTATGTAGCCCTGGCTGGCCTGGAACTCCCTATGGAGACCAGGCCTCAAACTCAGAGATCCTTCTGCTTCTGCCTCCTGAATGCTGTGATTAAAGGTGTGCACCACCACTCCTGGGAATTACTCACTTCTTAAAGTACTGCAATTACATAGAAACATTCTGGTTTTGGGGGAACTGGGGATCGAAATCATAGCTCCCATACACGCTAAGCAATTAACCCTACCATTGAGCTACACCTCAGCAGGCATTTTCTTAACTTAGGATATAAAATGTAGAAATAGAGTTTAAGTATTGTCATAATTTATCTGGAAGTAGTTAGTAATGTCTCTTTGACACAGTAAAGAGAATATGTCCAAGTATTATTGTTTATTCATGCTAGTCATAGTTTTAGTCTTTCTTTTTTATGCTTGAAAACTTTTACCATGAAAGTGGTAGATTTTTGAGTTCCAGGCCAACCTGGTCTACAGAGTGAGTTCTAGGACAGGTAGGGCAACATAGAGAGACCTTGTCTTGAAAAACCAAGAGGGGGAAGGAGGAGGGGGGGTTAGAAGTTCAAAGCCAGGTCTAGCAGGATGGGCCACTGGATAGAATTGCTTACCCTGAGTTAGATTCTCAGAACCCATGGTAGAAGGAGGTAACAATTGCTGAAAATTGTCATCTGACTTCACATATGTACCATGACACAAATACACCACACACACACACACACACACACCCACACACACACCCACACACAAACACCCCTACATACCATACACACAAATAATTTAAATTGTAAAGAATTCAAGGCCAGCCTAGACCACATATGTTCAGTCTTTAGAAATGGTTGGGGTTGGGGGTGGAATGATGATTCAGATGTCAAGAGCATTGGCTGTTCTTCCAGAGACCTGGGTTCCAATATTAGCACCCACATGGTGGCTTCACAACTATCTGAAACTCCAGTCCCAGGGGATCCAACATGCTCTTCCAGTCTCTGCAGGCACCAGGCGCACACATGGTGTGTGTACAGACATACATGTATATATAGACATACATGTGGGCAAAACACTTGTAAGCATAATTTTTTTAAAGGTGAAGATAAAAAGTAAATCCTGATGTTTTTTTCAGGAGGTGCATACTCTGATCATAAACCCATTTTCACAAAGATATAAAAATCACACGCAGGAAGAGTGCTCTAAGTCTAGCAACTTTTTAAAAAACCAAACATACTTAACATTTAGAAAATAAACTAGCCTGCATACTTGTATCAAAACATACTGCAGATGGGTTGGAGAGATGGCTCAATGGTTAGGGATGCCTGCTGTACAATCATGAGGGCAGGAGTGTGTACTCTGTACTCACCTAACAAACCAGGTGTTCAGCAAACATCTGTACTTCCAGCTCCAACTTTGAAAGACCCTCTTAGGCCTTTATTTATGCACAGGCATCCCTGTGCACATTCAGTCACAGACACACACTTATGCACGCATACATATGTTTCTTTAACTGTTAAGTCTAGGGAATCCTAGACTTGTATACAAACCTGTTAAAACATGGAGAATCAGGATCAGTGAAGTGTTTGTAAGGGTTTGCTCTAGAGAGAGAACCCATGCAGATCCAGCAGAAATACTGCATGCAGCCAGTGCAGGTCATCTTGTTACAGCCGTCTAATTTCTGGTGGGAAGGAGAGATGAGAAAAATACCAAGCTGAAGAGGATGCATTGCCAAAAACAACACAGTATACTTCCCCAGCTGTTTTTGTTTTCTCAGGGAGAACTGCTACACAGGCAACAAACACAGTGACGACCACTTATGCTTACAACTGTGCATTGCAAGTAAGATACAGAAATATTAAGCAGGTGTTCCTACAACTAGATACTTAGCAAAATCTCTTCTCACAAATATAGATACAAATGAAGCATATGAGAGGAACATGTAACTAGATTAGTACTAAAATGTTACTTTATTTTCAGTACTAGAGATAGAATGTAGGATCTTTTATGTCTATGTGGGTGACAACTGGATCCCAATGGCAGGAGAGAGAAGTGGGCATCAGTGCCTGCACAAGGTCAGTACCTTGGCCCGAGGCACATCACGTAGCCTTTAAAATGGTGGTTCCTGGCACATCGGTTAAACCCCAAGACTGGGAAAGCTCCCACTTCCTCTGTCTTCATGGAAACCTTGCTCATCAACATCAGCAATACAGACAGGCTAAGAGTCTTTACATACAAGTCTATAGATGATTGGGCTTCTCCTGACCTGACCCTCTGATTAGCAAGCTTTAGATAGGCTGATTGAAGTGTCTAGTAAGCATAGACCAAAGCTATTATCTCTCCTTTGTGCACTGCTCTACTTCCTCCATAAAAGCCTGCTTCTTCCACAAGAAACTGGATTTGCACCATGGAAGGCATTTCCCTAGTGACTCTGCGCCACTCATCACCTTGGGGACCCCCTGCATCCACAAAAGACCACAGTGCAACCTCTCTACTTTTAAACTGTATCCCTATCCCTTTCTATTTTTTATTTTTTTGCCAGGGTTTAAGTTGCTGACCCTGGCCCTGGCAATCCTCCTGCTTCAGCTTCCCAAATGGCAGGAATTATAGCCTGTGCCAACAAGACTGGGATTGAGTTTTAAATTTCTACACAAATCAAAATTAGTAAATGCTATCATATCTTCATTCTATCATAGGGCTTAGGCATGTCAGAAGTGGTCAAATAAAAAGCCACTTTCCTTAATGATGTAACTAAAGAATCATCATCAGTTTCAGTTACGATGTCCAGGACTAGAAAAATAAAATCAAATGGAAGGCTATGTTTTGATTTAAAATCCATCAATATTTTGGTGAGAAGAGACAGTTTATTTGGTTCAGATTAATGGGGAAAATGTCTCTATTTCCTGAGCACATATTAAACCCATTTGCTCTTCTGAAGGATAAAAAGATATGATTATTTATTTATTTTTTTTTTTTGAGATTGATTCTCATGTATCTATCTTGGCCTTGAACTTGAATGTAACTATGGGTAACCTTGAACTTCTGGTTTTCCAGAAGTTTTCTTTTTTTTTGGTTTTCCTGCCTCCACACACAGACCAAACCCAGGGCTTTGTACATTCTAGGCAAGCATTCTACCAACTGTAGCACATCCCAAGCCCCATATAAGACTTTTTAAAAGCACAGACTGGGGCTGGAGAGATGGCTCCTTAGTTAAGAGCATTGGCTGCTGTTCCAGAAGACCAAGATTAATTCCCAGCACCCACAGTGGCTCACAACCATCTGTAACTCCAGTTCCAGGGGATCCAAAGCTGCCTTCTGGCCTCTGCAGGTACCAAACATGCACATGGTACATAAACAAACATGCAGGCAAACAGCCATACCCTCTTTAAAATAAAGAATGAAATAAATAAAAACAAACAATCTTTAAAATCACACAGACAAGGAGTTGACTGTAGCTCTAGTGTGCTCTCTTTCTAACCTGCTATGGTTTGTCCCTTTTAAAACTCATATTGGGAATTTAATCCCCATTGTGGAGTATTAAAAAGGTGGGAACTTGACCTAAATATTGCATTTAGAAGCAGAGCCCTTGGGAGGAAATGAGAGTGAGACATGGTTATCAGGCTGAAGCCTCAACATTGAATACCAATGGCTTTACACGAGAGAGTGCTACCAGTGGAAACACACCATTTCTCACCATGTGATGCTCTGCACTCTCAGGACAGCCATTGAGAAGGCCATCACCATTTAGAATCAAATCTGAACCAGAACATAATCCAAAATAAGCTTTATAACTTACCTAGCCTGTGGTATTGTTATCAGCAAAAGAAAATGGAATAGAGCATCATCTACTCAACTTTGAGAAAGATACAATGTGAGATAATTTGTCTTTGTATAAAAGCATCTTGAATAAAGACATCTATGAGCACTTAAGGTCAGTAACAATATTTAGTACTGAAATTTGTTTTCCAAGTGAGAAGGCTGAGTAGGTATACAAATGTGTTTTCTCCATAACATATTACAACTGACCAGTGGGCTACGGAGGGTAACTGTGTGCTCTAAATCTGTCCTACAGAGGTCACCTGTATGGGCGTTCCGCAGCAGGGGCAGCTCTTGGAGTTCTTTTCCAGCCAGTCCTTACTTTCCATCTCCTCCAGGGCCTTCTGAATCACCCTCTTACCATACCTCTGTTCCAAGAACCTTTTAGTGGCTTCATCAGCTTGTAGGTATTCATTTCGTAAGTCTATTAATTTCTCTAGAAAGTGAAATAGAAAATTAACTATGTTACTTTTGACCAAAAACATTTAAAATGATCATAATGGACATGGTGGTTGCACAGCTTTAGCCCCAGCACTTAAGAATCAGAAGCAGGAGGAACTCATTGAGTGAACTTGAAAGGCCAGCCTTGTCTGCATAGAGAGTTCCAGGTCTGCCAGAACTACATAGTGAGACCCTATCTTGAAAACAAAACAAAGACAAAAAACCCAGAACAAAAATAACCCCCCCCACAACACAAAAAAACCCATATTTAAATACAAAAAACTTAGGAGGCAATCAGTGGGAGGGGGACAAAAAGAGACAATGGAGTGAGTATATATGTATGTATAAAAATTTCATAATGAAACCCGTTATTATGTGTAATTAATGTTAATAAAAATCATACATGTATATGAAAATGTAAACTATCTTCTGTAGTTTGGATCTGCATATTAGATAAAGCTTTCAACATACTGGGAAAAACCAAAACACACACAAAAGACTTATAATTGGGATGGCTACTATTCAATCCAAATACTCATAAGATTAAAAAAAAAAAGCATAGTAACACAACCACCAGGCAAAAGTTATATATGCACACTTGACAGAGAAGGGAAGGAATCCACTAGAAGAGTCAGACTTGCTAAGGTAGCAGAAGGTTTTCTCTTTGACTTCTCAATATTAGTATATTTATATAGACGGCAACATTTAGTTAAAAACTGGCTTGTCAAACAGAACAAAAAGCCCATGGAGTTCAGCGGCAGAGTGCTTGCCCAGACCCTAAGTTCAATCCCCACTACCATACCAAAAATCTGTAGTCACAGACACTGATTCTGCACTATATAAACATCATCATAAAACTCTACAATTTACCACTATGAGCCTCAGCTAACACTATGCTTTGTTACAGGTGCTGAAAAGTTCTTCCTGGGGCAGATGAGATGGCTCAGCAGGTAAAGAAACTGGCTGTCAAGTGTCTAGACAGAGGAAGCGCCAGTTCCACAAGTTGTCTTCCGACTGCCACTTTCCTACCAAAGTGTGAGATTTGTTGTGGGATGTTTTAGCTGTGGATACTATTTTAGTTATGCTGTAGCATGTAAAAGGTCTGCTTTTTACTTGTTTACACCTCTGTCCCATCCCCAGCCTAAACCCCCCACCGGGAGATTCCTGTTCATTTGTTTATTGAGGGTCTGTGAAAACAGGAAGAAAAACACTCAGGGGAGTGGGGGAGCGGAGCAAGGAGGGAGCAGGGAGGAGGAGGCGGAGCAGGAGTATGAGGAGGAATAGGAGAAGAACAGAAGCCTTGGAGGCAGCTCTCTGCCTAAGCTGCCCAGGTACTGGACCCCTGAGATTTGTAATGTTTTAATAAATAGTTTTATTACAGCCAACAATGGACTTTTATTAACAGCGCTTCCCACCACAAAGCAAAGATAAATAGAAGAATAGACAAATAAGCAGATAAATAAGAAAATGAGGTGATTTTGAAACAGTCCTTCCCTGAGCAAGCTGGAGAGAAGGCTCAGGAGTTAAGAACACTTGCTGCTCTTCCAGTTCATTCCCGGGCACCAGTGTTATTAATGTGGCTCACAAGAGTCTTTAACTCCAGCTCCAGGGGAACCTAATGCCCTGTGGCCTTCTCAGGCATTGCACTCATATGTATATATCCACACACATAAATTTTTAAAAAGTTTTTTTCACCTTTTCCGGTAATATTCTTCCGCTGGATTATACTGCTGCTCTACCACTTAAACAGACTAGGCAACCATTTGCAAAGGTTCCAGCTGTAGACAAATGCTTTTGTTCACAATTGTATTCCCTTAATTTTTGAATAGAATTCGAGACCTCTCATTAAAGTTCTAGATGTTTAATTTTTATTTTGGGGATATGTGTGTAGTGTGTGCATGTGAGAATACAGATGTGTGTACTTGTGCACACAAATATGAAGGCCAAAGGAGGCCATCCAGTATCTTCCTCAGCACTCTCTGCCTAGTCTTTTAAAACACAGGATTGGACGCTTGCCATTAGGCTAGGCTTGGCTGCTTAGTAAGCTCCCAGAATCCACCTGTCCTTGCCATGCGAAGATGGGTTTTCAGGCATGTGCAGCCATACACAGAGTTTTACATGGGTGCACACTTGGGTTCTCATGTTTGCATAGCAAGCACACTTACCCACTGAGACACTGCCCTAGCCCTGCTCTTGTTACTAGTCTACTTTGCTCATATTACTTAGAGGTCTGTTCCTTTTAAGCAATAGACACCTTCTGAGGCAGACTGTATATTCTTTCTCTTCCACCTGTAAATCCTTAGTGTACTGTGCATTCCTGAAGCATTAACAAAGGTATTTTGATGTAACAGAGATCCATCTTATGTAATAATTCAAAGCATTTTGTGTTCTTAAACATCTTAAAGACAAAAATTATTCCTCAATATTCTCAAAATAACTCCTATTTCATGTATGTGCACACAAACACACACACACACACAACTTCTAATTTTGCTGAACCCCCCATTTGAACCTTGAAATGTGTGAAACATTGCCCTTCACTCAACAACAGGATTAGAAAAGTAAAGACTAACACTGTACTTCAGAATAACCTCAAGTATAATCCACCCTCTACTTCAGGCTATAAGACTCTGCCAATCCAACTGAACACTTCCTTATAAACAGAGGCAGTCCTGCTGGCATTACCGATCAGTGACTAGAACAACATTAACAGTTACCATTCTGCATTTTATACATATTAGCCCACTGTTTCTCACATTACCGAGGATGAAAGGTCAGTCCTCCTGTAAAGAATCAATACTTTTGCAAAATACAATAGAAAGAATTACTGGAAAGATTAATGACAACTACAAACTTAAATTTAGTATTAGATTTGAGTTATTCTGAAATTGCTGTAAGTTTTTAACCCTGACTTTCAATTTCTGTATCTACCTTGCCACAGGCTCAAATAACAAATGTTTAACAACTTTGCACAGCACTTTTATTAGTTCTTTCCATTTTAATACTTTTGGAGTATTCTTGTCATTATCATTAGTCTGAGAAACCTTTGGGCACCAATGATCAGTCAAAATTGACAAAAGAGCCTAATTCCCCAGACACTACCTGCACCAAAACTGGCAAACATGTTTCACCTCCTGTACTCACTCCGACACAGGTGGCTCAGTAAGAAGGCATCTGAAGACCATGAGACACATGTGCCAAAGAATCAAGAGTGGCAGTCTGGATGCTTTATCTGCCATCCAGGACCTGTGTTACTCCATGTTCAGAGGCAGAGTCAATATGCTAGTCCTTTCCCTAGAAAGCCTTCCCTGTCTGCATGGTTTTGCTTGCTTCCAGTGAAGCTGTCCTTGTTCCCTAACTAAAATCCTAAATCCTCTTCCCTAGAACACTTTCTAACTCGCCCTTATTTTCTTTTCCTCCTTAGCACTTACCATTGCTTATTCCACGTACTTCGTTGCCTGTCACCCCCACTAGACTAGAAGTTCCATGAGAGGATTTTGTGTCTTCTGGTCACTCATATACCCCTAGAGTCACAATAATAACTGACAAAAGTAACTGTTAAATGAGTATTTCATTCAGCAAGATGTGTCAGTATATCCTATCTGTCATCAGGCCCAAGATACACTGGAGTAAAAGTTGATCATAATTGGCATGTAACTCTATTTCTAATAGCTCTATGACTTAGAGAGAAATACAAACACTGCTCAGGTGTAGGACTCTAAATGTATGAATGGAAGTCACAGGCCTTCTTGAGGGAGGGCTACTGGATGAGGGTTGGGTTCACAGTTACAACATACCTGCAGTTACCTTACATGGAGAGACCCCGTGATAGGTCAGTCTGCACAAGGTACAGAAGGCAAAATTGCAGCTGGAGCAAATAGCCATGGTACCACCAGGCTCCTGCATCACTGGGAGCTGGCAGCATGGACGGGGACAGTACACCACATCTGCCATTAGATCCAAGGTCGATTGGAGAAGGAGGCGGTCATAACGGGCAAATAAATCTGCTTCCACCAGCTCTTTGACCTGAGAGGGAATACAAAGCACCATAGAATTGACAATTTCCAACCAGTTCTGACACTGAGAAGATTCTTAGGCTGTCGATATAAAAAAGGTGCAAAACTCAAACCTCTATTCCCATTTCAGAATCAAAGCAGGTTTGGCAATAGTTTATACCTTCTTTTTTTGGTTTTTTGGAGGGGAGCATAGTTGAGATGGGCTTCCCTATGTAGTTCAGAATGGCTTTGAATTTTCAACAATCCACCTTGCCTCAGCCTCCCCCATGCCTTGCTTTAACAGCCTATATCCTGACTGAGGTTATATTGACTGGTCAAAGCTAAGGCTGGGTGCGGTGGTGCACGCTTTTAGTCCAAGCACTCAGAAGGCAGAGGGAAGCAGATCTCTGTCATTCAAGGCCAGTCTGGTCTATGGAGCAAATTCCAGGATAGCCATGGCTATACAGAGAAACCCTGTCTTGAAAAAAAATAAACAAAAGCAAAAGCAAAAAAGTGTGTCTGTGTGTGAGAACAGAAATCTGCCTAATGTGCATGCACACATGTGACCACATATATGTGGGCAGGTTAAAAGACAAGCTGAGTGAGTTATTTTCTTCTACCATGTGGGTCCTTGAGGCTGAACTCAGGTAATCAGGTTGGTGGCAGGTGCCTTTACCTGCTGATCCATGAGCCCTGGTTTTGACTTTTTTGAGATGGATTTCATGCAGCCCAAATTAGCTTTGAACTTGCTACACAGTCAAGGATGATATTGAACATCCTCCTGCCTCTACCTCTGGAGTACTGAAATTAAAGCGTTGGGTACTTCCATACCCATCTTACAGCATTCTTAATAGATACAATGAAACACTTATGGACTGCATCCAACTACTTAATCTAGCTCATAAGTCCTATCAAGAAAAGTTTCTGAGGTAGGAGTATGACTTAGTGGGAGAGGGCTTGCCTGGCATGTGTGAGTCCTGGGGTTGATCCTCAACACTTGTAAAATAAATACATTAATTAGTTAATTAAGATTCCTGAGGAAAGTGTGGTGGCATAAACTATAATCCCAGCATTTGGGAAGTGGAGGCAGGAGGATCATGTGTTTGAGTCCAGTCTGGGCTATATGTAGGAAGATCCTGTCTCAAAGGAAATAAGAAAAGTTCCCAAGATGATTCCCTTTGTGAAAATGGACTAGATCATCACCTATCATCAACAGAGTAAAGTTACCTGACCAGGAGTAGCCACTGAAGAACACTTTGGTTCTGGACAATTGAGGCATTTAACTTGGCCATCTTTGATCTGAATTTCAAAGTAGTCCTTCAGACAGGCTTTGCAGTATACGTGTCTACACTCCAAGAAGTACATGCACTCACTACCTAGCTTCTCACAGAAACAGATATTGCACAGGAACAATTTACTATTAAAGCACTTCATCTGCTGAGCTTGATTGAAGTCCAAGATTTCCTGGATTAGACTTGACAATGATTCTACATCCTGCACAGCTCTCTCATCCACAATTTCTTCTTGGTCTACATCGGATCCAGCAGCTCCTCCAAAACCTAGCTCTGTGCTGGAAGAGGCTTGAGTCGTCCTTCTCTGAACTTTTTTCTGAGGCCCCATCTTGAGTTCAAAAGGAGAGACGATATTCAGGTAAGTGAGGGTCTCCTCCTTAAGAAACTGCATCCAAGCAAACAGCACCACGCTGCCTCGGTGTTCTTCCCACAGGTTATCCAGGTGCTTGCAGAGAGCAGAGAGCTAGGAGAAAGCGCACGAGATGCTGAGTTTGGAAAGATGATGATGGTGTACCAACTCTTCGTCTTCATCTAAGGATCTTTGAAACTTACATTTACTATAACTTCCTGACACTACTTTTTCTTTCTTTCTTTCTTCCCCCCCCACCTCTCTCTCTCTCTCTCCTTTCATTTTTTGAGAGAGGATTTTTTGAGTAGCCATGGCTGTCCTGGAACTAACCAGGCTGGCCTCAAATTCACAGAGATCCACTTGCCTCTGTCTCCCGAGTGCTAGGGTTAAAGGCGTGCGCCGCCACACCCAGTCACTACTTTTTTCTTACTATGAAAATAGTACCAGTATTTTCACCAAATCATTTCTTAAACTATTCAGCAACAGGAGCCAGAGTTAAACATACAGTTGAAATCTAGATAAAGCAGCACGAAGACAAAAGAAATGTAAAATGCTGTAGGATACAGAACCAGATTGCTAGTTAGGTCGCTGGAACAAGACTTTTAGCATTACTCTGTATTTCATGTGTTAGAAAGAAATCTAGTTCTAAAAGGAACTTTTTCTCTTCTGGAGCCCTGCCTTTCCTCGTAAGTGATCTGGAATGGTAATTAGAAAAAGGATGGTGTATAGAAGCCATCCAGGCCCTGCAAGAGTCTCAAGGGCCCTGTGCCTGGGTAGTAAAATTCAATGATTACCTGTGTTCTCCCATACCCTTCCTGTTCCTCTTTTGGCTCAACTGTACTTCCTATAACAAATCTGTCCAACAGAAATTTGTAAGTCACATATGAAATAGTAAGTGGGCTGAAACAAAAAGGAAAATAAACAAAAATAAAAGTATCTTTCAGAGCTGGGGGCACAGCTCAATAGCAGAGTGCTTGCTTTCCTAGTCCACAAGAAATAACAAAGACAAAAAAATCCAAGAAAGGACAGTGTTTTTTAACATGTGGTGCTAAATGAATACCCCCAAGCACATACACACCATTACAAAAATCAACTCAAAACTGATGAACACTTTTATCAAACTGAACAGCTTCTGAACAGCAGAGGAAAGGGAAATTAGGTGTAAGGATAACCTACCAGGTGGGAGAAAATACCTGTCTAGGGACATATATGACAAACTTCAAAAAGTACAACCCCCCCCCAAAATAATGGGATTTTTTTTGGGGGGGGGGCAGTATTGGGGATGGAACCCAGAGCTTCATGAGTGTAAGGCAGACATCCTATCATGAGCTGGAGTTCTCAGCCTTCTTTTACTTTTCATTCTGAGGCAGGATCTTGCTAAGTTGCCCAGATTGTCTTTAAAAATGTATATATTTATTTTGTATGTAATTATGTGTGGGCATGCACATGCCACACCCACAACTGTGTGTGGAGGTCAAAGGATAATGCAGGAGTAAGTTCTCTTTCACCATGTGGGTTTCAGGGATCAAACTCAAATCATCAAGTTTGATAAATGCCCATGCCCACTGAGTCATTTTATAGGTCCCGTCCTTGAATTTTTGATGCTCCTGCACTCCTTTAATCTCCTAAAGAGGTAGAATCAAAGGTTAGTGCTATCAGACCTGGTTTGATAAAGGCCTGGGGTATTACTCAATGATAGGAAGCACACACAGCCTGCACAAGGCCTTGGGTTTAATCCCCAGTACCACTCTCAATACACACACACAAGGGCAAGACCTAAGAGACAATTATTAAATGAAGACAAGCAAGTGCCAGACAAGGCTCAGGAAAAGATGCTTGGTGTCACTAATCAGGGCGATGTAAAATCCAGACACAGCAAGGTACTGCCTCACTCCAGTACAGCTTCCATCAAGAAGACAAGTGCCGGCAAGGATGTAGAGAAAGGGAACCCTTGGCATACTATTAGTAGGAATGTAAATTAGTACAGCCACTGTAGGAAACGGTATAAAGAAAGCTTCCTCAAAAGAATGAAAACCAGAACTACAATATAATCTAGCAATCCTACTACTAAGTATTTACAGAAAATGAGATATGTATATTATATACACTCCCAAGTTGCAGGGCTATTCATTTTTGCCAAGAAAGGAATGACCTAAACACCTATCAGTAGCTGGGTGGATATCAATGGAATACTGTCCATCTCTAAAAAACAATAAAATACTCTTATTTGCAACAACATGGATATGATTTGGAATCACTGTGTTAAGTGAAATGAGCCAGGCTCAGAAACACAAGTACTGCGTGGTTTTGTTCATATGTAGAATATAAAAAGGTTAAACTCAGCTAGGCGTGGTGGGGCACACCTGTAAGCAGAGGCAGATGCATCAGGAGTCTGAGGTCATCCTGGATAACATGAAACCCTTTTTTTTTTTTTTTTTAAAGAGGGGTTCTGGAGAGATGGCTCAGCAGTTAAGAACACTGGCTACTCTTCCAGAAGACCCAGGTTCAGTTCCCAGAACCCAAAGGATGGCTCACAAATATCTTTTACTCCAATTTAAGAGGACCCCATGCCCTCTACTGGCATCTGTGGGCACTGCATTCATGTGGTGCATAGACATACATGCAGGCAAAACATTTACATACACATAAGATAAAAATTTTTAAATTGAGAAAAAAGAAAACAAAAGTAAACAAAACAGTTCATTTTACATAAGTTGAGAGCAGATGTGAGTCAGGGAAGTGAGGGATGGAAGAAAACTCACCAGTGATTACTAAGTCAAAGGAACAGAACAAGAAGTCCCACGTGTTTATGGTAGGGAGACATTGGTAATAGTGTGATAGCACAGGCCTGAAATCCTAACACTTGAAAGGTACAAGCAGGGCAATTTTGAGTTCAAGGCCAGTCTCAGCTACTAAGAGAGTTTGAGGACAACCTAGATTACATGAATCCTGACTGAAAACAACAACAAAAGCCACTGTATATTTCAAAAAGCTAGAAGGGGATGAAAAGACTGATGAAAGGATTTTGGGTGTTTTCACTATAAGTAAATATTAAAATGTTTGAAAAGAATATTATTTACCACAATCGTAAAGACAACACTGGTTGTCCAATCTTAAACATTATACATGTACACATGTATCAAAATATCAAATAACTCCATAAACATATACAACTATATTATCTATTAAGTTGAAATAAATTTAAATAAACTGTTAGTACACACCTATAAGCCAAGCACTGGGAGGCACAGCAGGAAGATCAGGAGTTCAAGGTCATCCTCAACTACACATTGAGTTGAAGTCCAGCCAGATCTATGTGAGACATTGTCTCAAAAATTCTTTAAAATTGTCAAAATGAAATTACCGTTCAAAGTCTTAAGATTAATTGTAACTTTCAGTCCTATCAAAGAGCCACGTCAGCCGAATAATTACTCGAATAATTTAACCTGAGTCTTTTTTCCTCCATTTACAATAAACGTTTTTACTTTCAGTCTGGGGATTGAACCCATAGCCCCATGCTTGACAGAAAGCACTCTAGTACTCAGCAAAACCAACTGGCAGATTCATCTACAACATTCTTTTTATTAAAAAATCTGAATAACAGAGGGAGGCAGACTGACATGGCCCTGAGCATTAGTTACAGGCCCTCAACATGTTTGGCTGCCACAAAGAAAGCTCTCACTTCCTAAACTAAGCCATCAACAACATTAAACTATTTTGAGTTTTCCATTTAAAAGTGGTTGGTTTCATTGGCAAATCAAGTATTACAGGATTCCCCATTAGAAATGTAAAATATTTGTAACTAGAACTTAGGAATTATAAACTACTTTTCTTTTTTCAGGTAAACACCCAAAAACAAGCCTTTCAGATGGCAAACAAATTTTATAAATTAAATGCCAAGTGAAAAATACATTTTCTGTTCCTTGTTCTGTATGGTGCTTCTGACAATAACCCACAAGCATGACTTAAATATTTATTGACAACTTAAGCTTTTTCATATTTGCTTGAAACTTATAATATGAACTGTGCTTTTTAGAGAGACCTGCTAAAATATGTAAAATGCAACAAGTATTTACTTTGGGGGGTTTTATTTTGGATTTGTTTATGTGTATGAGTGTTTTGCCTGTATGTATGTATGACCTTGTGCCCACTGAGGTCAGAAGAAGGCATCAGATTCTCTGGAGTTGCAGATAGTTGTGAACCAACATGTGGGAGGTGGTAATTGAACCAGGGTCCTCTGCAAGAGCAACAAGTGTTCTTAACTGCTGAGCTATCTCTCCAGCTGCAAAGTGTAAAAGCTATTAAAGGGGAAGCTCTGCATACCATGTAAGCAGAGTCTGATAGACACCTCTCTTCTTGAGTCCCACTTCAGAGAAGTAGGGAATACAGAAGATGGATAGATAGGTGGATAGATAGATGGATAGATGGATAGGTAGATAGATAGATAGATGGATGGATGGAGAGATATATGGTATACTGGTGGAGTACAGAAAAATACTATATAACTAGATCCATTTCCTGATTCTATCTACCCATCCCAATTTCAGTGGATGACAGTTTATGTCAATTTCATAATCAAAAGGTAAAATTCACAATGCCCTGGAGTCAGGGAATAGCAACAAAGACTGAACTAAGAAGCACAACCAATTAAAACACTGATCCTCTGTGTGAGAATTTATTTGATAAATAATTCTACTCTAATTTTATCTAAAGACAAAAAGGAAGCCAGGTGGTGGTGGTACATGCCTCTGATCCTAGCACTTGGGAGGCAGAGGCAGGCGGATTTCTAAGTTTGAGGCCATTCTGATCTACAGAGAGTTCCAGGACAACCAGGGCTACACAGAGAGACTCTATCTCGATAAACCAAACCAAAACAAGAAAAAAGACAGAATGTAATAAACCCTTCCCCTACAGGGCCCCCAAAGCTAGCATTAAGTAGACACTAGAATCTGAAAGTACATCATGTATAAAATTAATCTATCCCTTTTTTGTATGTGTGTGTGTAAGCACATGCAAAGTATTAACAATCTGTGGAACTCTATGAGGCTGTAAACATCTAAAGAACTTGCCAACCAACAGTGATCTAAATATCACTCGTGGTAGCCTCAACACACAATTAGCTGCCTCGTACCTACTGCTTCTAGCACACTATTACAATCAATGTCTTTTCTTATTTTACAAGCATTATCCTTCTTAAAGTTTAACTTCTTTTTTCAGCCATAATCCTAATTCTTAAAAAAGTACCTTTATGCAAAAGATTGGATGTGTGGATTGGATAAAGACTGTGTGATAAAACCAAGTGGGTTGCTGCACACATATAATCCCAGCTCTCAGAAGGCTGAGGGAGGGGAATTCATAAATTTTAGCCAACCTGGGCTATGTAGCAAAACCCTAACTCCAAAAACAAACAAACATTTCAAAACTATATGACTAAAGGGAAAAACTAATGAGCTATTTCCTTGAGGTCAACAACTGACAGCTTTTCTCTTAATACCAGCTTATCAATCTTCATAACTTCTAGAAAAGTAGCTATTGATCTATCACATCTCAGAACACTGTACTAGCTTCAAGTCATATTTACGTCTCAATCAAATACTGAAGTTGAAGAGAGGCGCTTGAAGGCTCCAGACATAAATGATACAGAGACAGAAATGCTAATTTCCCTGGTTTGATCAATATCTGCTGTACACAACAGAAATATCACACTGTGCCCCATAAATATGTACAATTATTACCTGTTACTAGAAGGAGTTGAGGTTATTAGAAAAGGATAAACAGCCCAGAGACAATGAAGGCTTTCAAGCCTTAGAAAGTATCAAGAACTGCTCACATTTCTATTTGTATGCATTTACAGCTAAGTGATAAGTGACAATTATCCATTATTAATACACACATTTTTTATGGAGAAGCATTTATCACATTTATTCAGGAAATTTGCTTATTACAGATATTTAGCTCAATTTTCTGTTGTAATTATAAGTACATTTTCATTTAAGAAATGAATAAGTAAGAAAAACAATATCAGCATCTAAGGAAAATGAGGAAGACCTTGTCTATATTACAATGCCAATGAAACAAGAGAGTAAGATTGGAAAAGAAACAATACCCTCGATTAAAAATCATTGCTGTTGCAATTCATAATGATTAGCTAAGGTTTGTTTACTGCCATTTCTTTCTTTCTCTTTCTTTCTTTTTCCAGTACTGAGGGTAGAACTCACATGAGAGGTAAGAATTCTACCTCTGAGCCATATCCCCAGCCCTACCATTCTTTCTAAAAACATCAAGCATTTTCAATTCATTAGCATTAGGATTCATGAACTCTAGGGGGAAAAATTACAAAATCAAAGCCATTTTTTTCTTTATGCACTGAATTAAAGATCACCAAGGTAGTCTTCGATTAAAGATGATTTTGAAAGTTTCTAAAAATGGATAGGAGAAATTAAGTTTTGGGTCTACCTGAGTTGGTGACAGCCATTTGCCACTAAGTGTGAATGAAGGTGGGGAGGAGGATGGATAATCTGGTGGCAGTTCAAAGTTCAGCACAAGTGGTGGCAGAAAGCAAATGGTGTATTCAAAGCCACTATTCTGGAGACACTCATTTGAATTGCCTGAACCAAAAACAAAAAATCAGAAAGGATCAGTTGATCAACACTGGAGTGTCCAAAACTACTGAGCAGTGCTCAGACCTAATGCTTTAGTAGAGAGGATTAAAAACCCTCCCCTAAAGCACCTTCTATTCCTTAATGTTAACTTCCTAGTCTCTGCCTTCAAAAACAAATAAAACAACACACACAACATCTTATAAGCCCTTGAAAAATCCACTTAAGGAGCCATGTAATGTATGAAGTCACAGAACTCATTTTTGTAAACACTTCCTAGTACAATTTTTAATACTAATGACCAAGTTTAATGCACAATGTTTTGTTTTGTTGTTGGTTTACGATAGACAATTAAAGACACAATCTAGAGGAAAAAGACATTTATTTCTATGAAACAACCATGACTTACTATGACCAGCATATGCCAACTAGTCATGAATCAGCTGGGGAAGTTTGTGCCAACAAAATAATATCAGGCTTGAGGACATAATACGGCACACAACACTCTCAGTCCCAGGTTCATCTAAGTGATCACAGGTTCTACGAGAAACATTGTGAGAGAATGTACATCAAGGTCTCTGTAAATGTATCAAAAACAGTTTTGTTTTTCTCCAACAAAAGGTGGCAGAGTAACAGCATGTCTCATACCTGTGCATGGTAGTTGCACTGATTCTAAAAAACAAGCGCTCTAGGGTGCACAAGAATCTTCACAGCTGCACATTATTTCTGTTCTCCTTGACTACCTCTAATTATCAACGACTGTGCTTTGCAACTACTAATTAGAAGAACGGGCTGCATGAAATATGCAGAAAATCTCAATTGGTCAAAGTGGTCAAAAAGGCAGGATCAAATCAAAAACTGTTTTATATCCCTCACATACATTTTCTTTTAAAACAGAAACATGCATTAAATCTGTGCAACCAATATTTATCAATAATCGCTTATGGCTATATACACAAGTGACAACTAGGATATATTAAGAAATCAAGAATAATTTTTATTTAGAAAAATCTGTGTTAAAATATTATTAACTAACCGCTCACAAATATCTTGAAATTCTGTGGCAGATCCAAATAGATCCTGGTTTCTCCACCTTGGACAGACTCTGCTTTTCTAAACTCATCGGCATCATAAATACTCGCCAGGGCCAGTAGTTCATCCTCCTGAGCTTCTAGGTCTTCTGACGACATTGAATTTCCTGAGGATTGAAGACAGTCATTCAAATCAGCTGAAAATGGAAATAACCAGGGGAAGTTTCACGTCATACAAAAGTTCCTCACAAACAACGTAAAGGACTTATCAATGTTCTCCTCGATAAGAGAAGCACTCCATGCTAACAGTTTTTTTCACTTAGAGTGGTTGTGGTACTTCTAACAACTAATCCAGTGGGAAAAAAAACTTTGCAGTAGCTCCCTCAGAACTACACTTTTTGAAACTGAAGTGGAGGCTGGTCTCAAGCAAAAGTGAGAGTGTATTTTTTTTTTTTTTGCACAGTAACACTAGTAAGAACAGTAACAATTAGTGCTACAAAATCTGACTATCTGTTTAAATGACTCCATTTTCTTTCTTTTCATTTTTTGTAACCCCCCCCATAGGAACAATCCCATTTTCAAAAAATATTGCTTTTCCTCAACAGTTGGTACGCTCTGCTTAAGCTTAGCCCTGTCTGAAGTACAGTGACATGCTCCATTTTAGGTCAGTCAGTACCTGTTAGTAACAACCAGAAGAAAAGGATATTAGCACGGCAGTCTGTATTTCAATTTGGCTTGGAATTTGTGCAAATCCCATTTATTTTCTAGCCAGTGGAGCTGAGACTGAAGCTGGGTAAGACACCAAGATGTGAGACTCGTATTAGATATCCTACAGAAATTCTGCCATCTGCAAAAAAAAAAAAAAGCGGGAAGGATGTGTGAGGACACTCTCCAGATTCAAATTCCTCATCTGTCCTATCATCACTTAAGTCAAACACACTCTAACAAATCAACCCTAATCCACAGGCAGTACTACTCCCCTAGGACAGACTGAGTCACAGGGCTGAAGGAAAACTGCATGTTCCCCCAGCAACAATAGACACCTTATCAGACAGCCCTCAGCCCTGAAACTGAGGTGGTTATACGAGACACAGGACACCACACCCAAAACATCATCTTAAATTTGTTTTGTTTTGCTTTCTCCTTTCCTCTTCTGCTTCCTCTATTGCTTCATTTCCCATCCCCTCTGGCTTTTATTCTCAGCTTCTCATAAATTAATTTGCAGGTAACACAGAACTCTGAGAGTAGGATAACATTTTAAAAGGGCATGACTATTCACCTAAGTTTGTAAGATTAACTCTAAATGTTTAGAGCCAGACTTCTAGGACTGGGGCTTTAGCTCAGTGGGAGAGTGACTGCTAAATTCATTTTTACAGAAGTGTGGTTATAGAACACGAGGAACATCTTGAAATTATATTCATGCAAAAATGTTACATAAAACTACTAACTTTTAAACCATATTCTCAGAAGTGGTTCCCAAATAAGTCAGTATCATAATTAGTTTATGAGTATGGAGCATCAACTGTGTATGGTACTAGGTCTGGTCACAATATCTTACTTAATAATCTTCAACAATTTGACCAGAAGTAGCACATGGTGAAGTTATGGTTAAGCTTTTTGTTTCTTTGTAAACAAAGAATTTTCAGATATGAGAGATTATTTATCGACTTCATGGTTTTAGGTTAGCATTCTCCATCTGTCTGCACTTCAGAATCTCCCAAGGAAACTGCTTTTTAAAATTCAATACCCAAGCCATAGTCAAGAACAATCATAGGCCTTCACAGTCGGTTTTTTTTCCACAACTTTTTAAAACCAGACTACAAATGGGTTTCAATGCAGCATTTTCATACACAACTTGCTCTTGTTGAAAAGTTCCTCCTCCCTCTTTTCCCCAGCCTCCTCTGTACCCATCCACCTTTAGCTGTCTCCTCCCCTTTCAGCATTCAGGTCACATGTCCCTTCCTGTAAGCTTCTATTTCTCCTCTCAGTCTCCTTTCTAGTTTCGTAACCTATCCCCAAAAACACCCTCTCACACAAAATAAGGAGTGCTTCGTGAATTTGCATGTCATTCTGGCACAGGGGCCATGCTAATCTCTGTATCATTTCAATTTCAGCATATGTGCTACCAGAGAGAGCACACTTCTAGTTTTCCAAGAAGTACAGATGATTCCAATATGCAGTCGGGGCTGATAATCTTTAATCCAAATGACACCTCTCTTTGACAGTCCCTTATGACCTAACCCTCCTGACCCTAGCTCAACCAGAAGGCTTGGGTCCAGGTGGCCCTTAATTCACTTCCTCCTGATTCCAACCACTCAGCCTTTGAGGGCAACCTCTAAAGTTGTAACTCCACATAGTAATTTCCCAACAGAAAGTCTTATTTAAAATCGAGCCTTGCATTTCCTCTCCTACTAGCCTGCATTAATTCCTTACGGGACAGGCTCAAGTCTTTTCCATCTATACACTGTTCTCAGTATCTAGCAGTACTTTGGGCACTGGGAAAATACCTGGAGTAAAATGCAACGTACTGGAATGGAGGACCAATGGCACAGGATTCAGAGACTGCTTTGTCACATTCCACTAGAAGCAGGAGGTTAGGTCCGTTGTCACAGTAACACTGGTAAGAACAGTAACAATTAGTGAGTTCTTACTGGGTGTCAGCCATTGTGCTGAGCCCTTTCAGTGCACTAACTGACGCTAGATTCCACAACCACTTGAAGGATGACTTATTACTATCTCCATTAACCAAAATAAGATAAATGGCAGCCTAGGCTCTTTTCTGGACTATTCTGGGCACAGACTGCATTTTTTTTTTTCATCTGTAAGCCGGGAACAAGAATAAACCTTGGCAGCACTAAACAGATAAAGTTTACTAATAATACTGTTGCAAACCGGAAGCCGCTCGAGCAGGGCGTGAAGTCCCTCCTCCGCCAGGTTTCCCTATCTTGGGAAAATCCTATTCGTCTTCCCGGCCACTCCCTGCAGGCTCCGGCGCTGGGGTCAGCCCGGGCCTCGCTCCGCTGCCTGCCAATCGCCATGCAGACGTGTTTGTGCGACTCCCCAACAACCGGGGGCAGGATCAGGCAAGGCCACAGGCCCAGCGCCAGCAGCGGCGCAGAGGAGCCGGCCCCGGGCGTGCCGGAGGCGCAGGGCCCGTCCGCCCCTCCCTGTCCCCTCGGCGCCCGCGGAGCCAGCCGCCCCGTCCCGGGCAGGGAGGCCGAGTGTCCACAGAGCAGGCTCAGCTCGGCCACCCGGCTCTGCCTCGCGCGCTCACAGCGCGTCCCCGCCGTACCTTCCGGCCTTCCCGCCGAGCCGGGCCCGAAAGTTCCGCACTACGCCCTCGCCCGGGGCCCCGCGACAAGCTCGCCGGCCAGGCCTGGAGACACCCGGCTCCACTTGAGCACCGCCTCTTCCGTCTTCAGAGCTGTCAGCTGAGAGGGGCGGATGCCGGCGCGGGGAGGGCTCTGCGCAGCCGCCCTGAGCTCCTCTGGCTCCTGCGCGCCCTCCGCAGGCTGTGGACAGCGCTGCAGGCGGCGACGCCGTTGGTACCCGTAAAGCTTAAAGCACTGCGAATTTGGTACAAATGCAGGTTCTGACCCCCAGAATTCGAGTTTTTCCAATCACTAGACGAGAACCTGAACTAGTGGTCTATTTAGAGGCAGAGACTCCCTTAATCAATCCCAGACCTGCTCCTTAAGGTGAATGCTGCATCCATCTTCCGTCTTCCCCCTGAAGAGAGCATTAACTCACTGTGCATAAGATAACAGTAACTGCCGCGTTTATTGAGCAGCTGGAGGCTTCAAGCACTGTGCTCATATGTGTCCCGCTCTTTGCCAAAGCCCTGTGATTCGAGTTATGTTTGCTAGTCTCATTTTACAAAGAAAAGACTCAGGTTCAGTAAGTTAACTAAAAAACACATGATTTTTGAGATAGTGAGCAGCATTTAAAACTATATGCCTCCTTACCTCACAGCATAATACAAACATGAACTAAAATAGGCTAAAGATCTAAATGTGAGGGGCAAAATTATAAAGCTCTAGGAAGAAAATATAGGGGGGAATCTTCAAGAACCCAAAGAAGGCAATAGTTTTTTAGATATATTTTAAAAAGAAACAATAAATTAGATTTATCAAAATTAAAAACATTTGTGCTTCAACGGACGCTGTTAAGGAAGTGAAAAGACAACCCATACTATAGAAAATATTTTCAAATTAAAGATGTATCACCTACAATATATGACTCTGGTGAGCCTGAGTCTGATAATACACATCTCTAATCCTAGCACTAGGGAGAATAATGCAAAAGGATTGAATGTCCTAGGGTAGCTTGGGCTACATGAGGAAACACTGTCAAACACTGTGGGACCAAGGAAAATTAAAAGAATTGATGAAAATATAGATAAATAAACTAATTTTCACATACTGATAACTGAAATGAAAAATTATACAGCCACTGTGGGAAAGTTTGGCTGGTCCTCAGAAAAGTTAAATATAGAATTACGGTAATACTCAGCAATTCTACTCCTAGGTATAATACTCAGAACTAAAAATAAAAACAACAACAACAAAAAACCCAACTACATTTGCATAAACACTTCATAGTAGCAATATACAAAAGAACCAAAAAGTGAAAACCCAAAACTTCATCAATTAATGAACAGCATGTGGTATGTCCAACAATGGATGCTATTCAGCAATTAAAAAGAATATACTGAAACACGCTACAACATGGATGAACCTGGAAAACATTATGCCAGGTGAAAGAAGTCAGATATAAAAGGCCGCATTTTATATTTTCCAACTTATGTGAAATGTCTGTAGTAAACAAAGTGGTAGCAAGTAGGTCGGTGGTTAGCAGGAGGGCCTGGGATGTAACGGTATGGAATTAGCAGTGACCATTGAATAACTTGGTGGATGTATTAGACACCACCACCAATTGTATTTTTTTTTAGTACATGTGGATTATATCTCAATTAAATGAGAAGGGACCTACATAGCATTGTTCCTGACATTTAATCAGAATAAAGATGGGCTGGAACGAAGGCTCGTCAATTAAGAGTACTGGCTGCTCCTCCAGAGGTGCTGATTTCAATTCCCAGAAACCACATGGTGGCTCACAACTGTCTATTAACAGGGTCTGATGACCTCTTCTGGCATGCAGGCATACATGCAGACAGAGCACTCATAAATAAAAATCATTTAAAAAAAAAGAATTTAAACAGAACACAGAAATGCTGTTTTCTGCTTCTCGGAACCATCAAGCTAATGTGCTTCTGACGACCTACTAAGAGCCTGTGTTCTCACTCTGCATCCCACACCCGCACCTCACACCCCCACAAAAAAAAATTGATTGAAGATCTGGGACCCTAGCCCAACCATACAGGATTCTGAAGGTGAATCCTGTATGATATCCCCTGGAAAAGCTACCAAATGAGTCACATACCCCTTTAAAGATGCAAAGAGAGAAAGGAGAACCTTTAACGAGACCAAATGTCTTGAAATCGCTCAGATGTAAAGAGCAAAGGGGTTCAAGAATCAGCTCGAGAGTCTCAAAGTTGGAGCTGGGGGTGGATTGTGACATCATGCCATGATCTCACCCCAGAGGTCACAGCACTGATAGGAAGAAAGTCAATAACTTGGTGGAAGTTAAAAGCAAATTAAAGACTTAGAGTATAGTTTTGAGAAAAAGATTGGATAGAGTCTTTTAATAAATTTTGTCATTAAACTCCATGAAAATAGCAGGCTTTTCTCGCTTTGGTTTCATGTGCCTGGTTAGTTTTTCAGATTGAACTTTTCCCTTGTGTCCAACTCTCTACTCTATTAAGCACTTTATATGCATTACCTCATTTAAAAGCCCAGGACCCCATGACTTAGGCAATTTTGTCTCCCTATTTGTAAAGGAAGAAATCATGTTATGAGGATGAAGTGATCTGACCAGTACTGTTTCAGTGATACCTCCAGGAGTACAGATTCCTCATGGTCTGACTCTCTCCTGCAGTGTGGTAGAGAATTAGAATGTGCTGCAGTAAATAGCACAGAGGAAGAAATAGTTCTGGCCCAAGGCTGTGAAACAGAAGGTCCTATGGAAGTTAATTTCAAACTTTATGACATAATGAAGCTGGGCCTGGTGGCGCATGCTTATAATCCCAGCTTTTAGGAGGCTCAGGCAAGAGGCTTGTTGTGAGTTTGAAGCTAGCCTGTGTTAGGACATCTTCCACACAGCCCCAAGAGTGCAATGGGTCATGAAAAAGACAACCAGATAGAACCTAAGTCCCAGCCTCACGCACACAGGCGCATCTCCCAGAAACCCCTCCATAGCACCCACACCTCTCTCCAAAAAGTCCACACTTCCTTTTTTTCCCTCCTCCCAGCCAATCAGAATCAGCCACCTCAACTATTCTCCAACTGTACCAACCTTTTTCCCTTTCCACCTAGGACCCTATATAACCCACCATCTTGCTTAAAGTCCTTTGTCTGCCTCTACTCTCTCCAAAGACAATACTTTTGTTCCTCAGGGAACAAATTATCCCTCTTCCCTTATTCCCTTTCCCCTGGTCCCTGCCCTCCGTCCCTCTGGGATAAATACATCTCCTTTGTGCTAAGAATCTGGTGTCTTTGTGTGCTCTGTGCCAACCCTGGGGTCTCTTCAACCTGGGCTACATAGTGAAGAGAATCCCAGTGTGTCTGGACTACAGATTAAGATTCTATCTCGAAAAAATAAATAATAAGGTTTACGGCATAATGATAGGTAAGACTAAGACTTCAGAGAGTAGAAGAGATCTAATTCCATCCTCCAGCCTCAGATGGGGTGGTCCGGGCTCTAAGAGAATAGAGTGTGTGAGCTAAAGCAGGTTCTAGACACAGACCACAAGTAAAGAATGGGCATGAGTCATACAATGAAATGGTTGCTACAGTAGCCTTCCACCAGGCCCCACACTCATTGCCCTCCACTGGCATACAGAAACCCACTTCCCAGGCACACAGCCTCCTTTTCAGGGGCCACCACTCACAAGCATCCCTGAACCAGACCCTTCACACTCAGACAACGGCAGTATGGAAAGAAAAGTCCTGCCCAGCCCTTGAAGAAGATTGGGTGCTGGTGAGCCCTGCCCAGCACAGAAGTACCATTGACTTTTGAATTTTGATTTTTTCCAGTTCTGGGCCAGGATCCTGGGCCACTAGGCCAGGATCCTTTCACTGCACTGTCCCTCTGTGGTGGTTTAAATAAGAAATGTCACTCATAGTTTCAGGCATTGAATACTTGGTCCCCAGTTGGTGGCACTGTTTAGGAAAGTTTAGGAGGCATGGCCTGGCTGCAGGGAGTATGCCACTGAGAGCAGGCTTTAAGGCTAAAGAGCCTCATCCATTTCCAATTTACTCTCTCTGACAAATACTTGCAACTGAAGATGTAAGCTCCCAGCTTCCTGATCCTGCCACCATGCCTGCCACTTGCTGCCGTGCTCCTAGACATAATGGACACTAATCCCTCTGAAATCATAAGCTCCAACAAACTTTCTTCTATGACTTGCTTTGCTCACGGTGTTTCATCACAGCAGTAGAAAGTAAGATAGACGAGAGATTAGTGTCAGATAGTGGGCTGTTGCTGTGGAGAACCTGACCATGTTTCATTTGGAAGAATTTAAATTTAAAACATAACTTTTCCTCCTACAGAGCACTATTACCAGCTGGGCTAGAGGCCTTTTCTGTGATATTTTAACAAAGAATGTGGCTGCCTTCTGCCCTTGTCCTAAGACCTTGCCTGAGGCTAAATTAAACAGCAATGGACTAATTTCTTTGGTGGAGGCAAGGGCCAGACAGTATTATATCGAATCTGTGGTACGGTTATTATTACACACCCAGGTAAGCTTCCAACTTGCAAAAGAGCGTAAGTTGCTTTCTGCTTCTAAAACATAGTTGAATAAAAGCTCTGCTCTTGTGATTCAAGAGGCCAAGATCCACTCAAGCCGGCAGCTGATCTTGGCAGCTGATCTATGTGGTGCTGGCTTTAGAAGTACATAGGATGTAAGAGTGATTGTTATTTTTTTAATGGTGGTTTCTTCTTAAGACCAAAATAAAAGAAACAAATGATAAATAGGAGAAGTATGAGAATAGCTCTGTTATGAATAATTAACAGAATCCTAACCGTGCAGCTAGCAATGCTGTGTGCTGAGCTAAACATGCAGAACCCAAGGCACAGTCGTCATCATGATCGTCATCATCACCCTAGTTGTCACTATCCCTGTTTTATTTTATCCTCTGTGTGTGTGTGTGTGTAGGTATGTGTACGTAAATACAGGTGTTCACTGAGGCCAGATGCCCTGGATCTCCCTAGAGCTGCAGTTACAGATGATTGTGAGACACCCAAACTCAGGCCCTCTACAAGAGCAGTACGTGCTCCTAACCACTGAAACATCTTGCCAGCCCCTCCAACCCTGCTTTACATCTGAGGAACTGATCATGGAGAAGGTCATTGATTTGCCGTTGTCTCTGACATGGTAAATGACAGAGTTAAGCTATGTACCTAAACAGTAGGAGTCCTGAGCCCACATCATTATCCTAATGCCATGCTTGGACCAACTCAACACTTTTTACAAATATAGTGGTCAATTGGGTCTGTGAGGATAATAGTGAGATCACTGGTGTGACCAGCTTCCTGGGTCAGGGCAGTACAAACTATCCCATGGGTCATCCCAGGATGATACAAAGACAGATCCTACAGAGGTGGCTGACAGCGTGGAGTATGTCCTGCATTTCTGATGCAAGGTAAAATTTGATTACAATAATTGGCACAGAATGAAGGTGTTTATACTTGCAACCTGGTATTTTATTATTATTCCCCTGAATAAGAGTGAAAAGAGTTTTGTAACCCTAAGGTAACATGGATCTGTGAAGAGAAAAGAGCGTGAGGGTGAGCAGCGGCTGCCATCATAAATCAGTGTGTGGCAGTTTCTCTCAGAGCTCCAGGCTCAACTCCTAGCTGTCAGAGACTTGTAAAGGGAAGCCCCATGAGAATTTATGTAACGATGGGAAGGCTCATTCTCCTTCCTGCTAGAGCCTTTCTGAAGCAAGGAAAGGATTAGGCTGATTAGATTCTATCCGAAGGAAAAAAATCCAAACCCAGGGTTCAGAGGGAGGGAAAATGTGGGTCAACTTGAACTATTTCCCTTGCCCTCTAAAAATTGACCTTGTAAACAGAGAAGAACATGCTGAATTCTACCAAATAAATGAATGATTGGGTGACTGAATGATTTAATGACTGAGTGTGATACAGGCTTCCTCTGGGCTGGTTCTTTCAGTGTGAGAACAGTTCGATCCCAGACTGACCCAGAAATGCTGAGTGCATAACAAGGCCAATCAACAGAGTCAGCTTCTGAATATTCATGTGCAGATGATGCTCCCAGTCAATGTGTTTGATTTTTTTGTGTTTACTGATACATTTGCAAATTCACTGTGTAGACCAAAATTCTGGGGTGGTGGGGAACGGGAAGAAACTTGTGCTGAAGGCGAACATTATTTCTGGGCAAGGCTGTGGGATAAAAATACTTAGAGCAAAATGTATTCACTGTTTATCTGAAATTCAGATCTACGTGGGCATCTTGTATTTTTATATGTCAAATCTAGAGATCCATATCTGAGCCAATAATGCTCAGAAGTGGGCTTAAGACAGTAGCTGGGAACATACTACACCTGAGAGCCATAAGAAAGGAAAGCCAAAGGTGAAGTCTAAGAAGTAGAAGATTGTGCAGAATGTAGAGACAGAACCAGGGATTACAGAGGCCAGGTGAGCACAAAGGCACAGGTATTGGGAGAGAAGGTGACCTGGAGGGTGCTGGGTAAGGACGCATCCTCACTTCCCAGTGACATTATTGAGTCGGCTATAGAATTTGGCTTTATAAGGCTGTGGGTGCTTCTGAGAAACTCTAATCAGAGGTCCCAGTACAGCTGAGGTGGAGATCCGGTATGTGTCAAAATCACCTGTAGAGTATTAGAATTGAAGTCTACAAGCCAGGAGTAGAGGCACACACTTGTAACCCCCGGACTTGGGAAAAAAGGCAAGAAGACCAGACGTTCAAGGCTAGCCTGAGCTACTGAGATCCTGCCCCATAACAATAACAACAGCAACACAAATAAACAAAAAGCAGAACTGAAACAAGCAAATTAGTATGTCTTCTCTTCTGAAGATTGGGTTGAGAGAGGAGAAGGAGAGACAGAGAGACAGAGAAAGGCTGAAAATACCATCAATCTATTTTTGCATTCTTTCTGAAAATCATAAAGGAAGTCCATAGTTTGCCACACTTCTTCAAAATCCTACTCATCCTCTACTCCCTTTACAACCTGTTTTCTCCAGGGATTCTCTCACCATAACTTCTTCAATTGCTATTTCTCATCTTATTGTGTAGATCAGTGGTTCTCAACATGTGAGTCTAGACCCTTTTGTGGGCTGAATGACCCTTTTACAAGGGTCACCTAAGACCATCTACATATCAGATATTTACATTACGATTCATAACAATAGCAAAATTACAGTTATGAAGTAGCAATGAAAATAATCTTATGGTTGAGGGTCACTACAACATGAGGAACTGTATTAAAGGGTCTCAGCATCAGGAAGGTTAAGGACCACTAGGATAGATCAATATGGTCTCTCCAGAAAAGGGATCCAACCAACCTCCCAAGCCCTGCCTCAATGATCTGAAAGTTGAAGCCTTCTAGAAGGAAAGGTAATTGAGCTAGAAATTGAAGCATCATCCTAGGCAGACTGGGAAAGGAGAAATATGAATTTTCTTACTCTGCCTCTGGCATTTTGCAAAGCTTTCCAAGTTGTTCTCTCGGCTAGCCCCTTTGAGGACTACCACTCTTTTCTAAGACAGAAAGCCTTTCTATTTCTTGAAAAATCCTATGTCTTGGCAAGTTTCTCTTTGAAAAGTCCATTTTTCTTTCTGTTGTCTAGAAAGAGGTATCATGGTATGAGATTTGACATTTGTCACCTGTTCTAGTGAAGCCCCAAAGAGCCATGCCAGGATCAAGTGACCCAGAATAACTAGTTTAGTCCCCTAGTCAAGACTCCTGGCTCTCACTTTAACAATGTCTGGTTCTAAAAGGAGGGTGCCCTTGGATGGTCCGGCCACCTTCATGGTGAATGGTGAGTGGTGAGTGGATCCTGAGATCTGTCTTAGTGAGTAATCCCAGGAAGAGCTGATCCAGAAGGCCAGATCAGGATGACCATAGTGTGTGGGAGGGCTGTCCTGCCAGTGCCCTAAGAGATCATGCTACATTTTACTAGTGTGAGCCCTGGAGGTGTCAAGTGTTCTGAAAAGATCCTCTGGTTCTCGTTTTTCTCATTTCACCCCTCAGCTCCTCACTATGGCCAAGGAATCACCTGGGGGCTCAGAGTGAGCAAAGACTTCCATCACCAGCCCTACTCTCCCCTAGTCTTAAATTTCCAGGGCCTGAGGAGGGCGATCCTCAGCAGTTTCAACCCTATTTCAAACACTATCTCTGCTCCTTTCAAACTTTTTTTTTTTTTTTTCAAAATTCAGGGAAATGAAACCTTTCTGGACAAACTGCAGTGACAGCCCCACTCACCCTTTGACAGGTGGGCATTAAAGGTCAGCTCCCCCCAGAAGAAGGAAGGAGACAAAAGGACGAAATGGAGGCCTCTTTCTCAGTGCCAATAACCTGAGAACAGTCTGATGTCTTGTTTGGTAAACCTTTGGGACCTTCAAGGGGTGGCTTAGCTTCATGTCACCAATGCCAATAAAACAAACACATAGCAACAATAAAAAAATCATAGATAACAAGCTGTGAATGGTAGTATGCACCTGTAATCCCCATACTCAGGAGGTGGAGGCAGGAGGATCAGAAATTCAAGGTTATCCTTTGCTTCATAGAGAGTTCAAGATCAATCTGAACTGTATGAAACTTCGTCTCAAAAAAGAACCCAAAACCCAAAGCCAAAACAAAGCAATAAGAGCCAAACACATGTAAAATACAAATCCAAACTCTCTTGATGAAAGTTCATTTTTTCATTCATGGTCACAACACACATGTGCATGCATGAGCACATACACTGTTTTACTCTGTATACTTATATGTAGCGCTGCTATGTATGCACAGCAACTTCTTTTCCAGAATATAAATAACACACATAAAATTATGAACTCTGTTATTTCTAGGCACTGGTTATCTTTTGCTGTTGTTGCTATTTTGAGACAGGGTCACATGTTAGCCCAGGCTGGCCTCCAACTTGCTATGTAGCCAAGAATAGCCTTGAACTCCTGATCATTTTGCCTCTACCTCCAAGTACTGGCGTTACATGCGTGTACCACAACATTCAGGCTGGGTCAGCTACTAAGAGATGTGTTATTATTTGTGGTATCTTCTCTGGTTATATTCTTCTGTATGGTGCAGCTCTATGAACCCTCCTACCTTGGTGGCTGTCTTATGTCTCTGTGCTTTGTTCTCTGCCTTTGACCACCAGATGGCATTCTGGAAACAATTTCTTCATCCAGGCTCTCCTGCAGATTCTCAGCTGGCCTCCCCTCTCTCTGCTACCTTTCAGAATGCAGCTGAAGGGGCTTTCTGGAAGGCAAATCTGTAGGATCTTGGACAGGTTTCCTTGCTCAGCTTCTTTAGCCTGATAACTTGGCCCTGAAAGGTAAATGAGAGGACATAGAAAAACCACTATGGACAGAGGCTGGCAAGTCCCAGCCGATCTCATAATCTTGCTTTAAGCCTTCCCAATGCTCCTGTGGCTTCCAGAACAAGTTCCAGGTCCTTCCTGTGGAAACCCAGGTCTTCCATCATCCCAAGAGCCCAGTCCTATCTTCCTTCTCTGTACTGCATAGACCTCCAGCAGCAGCACAAGGAACCAGCTTGCCTACTTAGGAGTCTCTGCCCACTCTTCTTCTTTGGCCTGCTTTGCCTTTCTCTGCTCTTCCTTTGCCCTAGTGAACTGCTACTGTCCATCAGGGATCACTGAGCACCTGGCCTGAGGCACTGCCTGACTCTCAGGTCACAGAACAGAGGTCCGCTCTGAGCTCACTTTTTCATTTCCTCTACTTCCGCACTGAGTGCAAGTCCTTTAGGGTCACAGTCTCTTCACTGCCTGGTGCAGTAGTAGGATGAATAAGGGTCAGACAGTGAAGTCATCATGTAGGATGTAGACCGTCACCAAAGGGCAATGAGCACCCACTGGGTCCCTCTGCTCTGAGGGGAACACATGGCTCCCTTTGCATCTTGCCCACTCAAATCATTAAGGAAGACCTGACCAAGAAAGAAAAAAAAAATGCAGAAAGGTAAATGCAATGCGTGATTTCACATTTGCATATGAGCCACTAAACTTGCAAGATAAGAAAGAGGAAATGGTGGTCCCTGCCTGCTGAGTGCTTCCTCCAGGTTCCACACTCAGCCCTCCTGTGTATCATCACTTCTTTCCTCCTTACTATAAACTTCTAAGATAGATGACAGCCACACTCTCAGAGAAGGAAGCTGAGGCTCAGAGACTCAAGTCTCCTGTGCTCTAAGTCTGTGAGGGTCTGGCAGTCACTAAAGCTGTGCCGTAGGAAATGGCCCCATGGTCCCAGGACCCTTGCCATGACTAGGTAGCTTCGGTGAGATGGTTGAGAAGACTCAGGGGTGGAATGTAGGCAGGAAGGAAAGAAAGTGCAGAAAGAAGGGGAGGGAGTGCTCATGGTTGACCCTCAGCTTCCCCATGCCTGACTGTCATGGGTCTCCATGCCAACAAGCCCTGAGTGATGTCACTGTGTCCAAATGGGGCATCTCCGGCCCCAAGGACTCAGCAGCAGACACCCATCTTTGGGAAATTGACCTTAATTTCCACCATTTCACATGCTTTATGGACCTCCAGAATAAACCTACATAAGACTTGGGCATAAGGCTGAAAGAATATTGGTGGCAACATACTGAGGAGAAAGCAGAAGCCACCAAGGCTGTGCAAGCAAGCTACCCACTCCTCTGCATTCCAGAACCTTGCCTAAGTGAGGAGAGTAATAGGAAGAGCGACCACCTCACATCCACGTCCATGGGAGGGAGGGAGGGCAAGGCAGCTGCTGTTCATAGGACTCTCATAAACAAAAGGGGGAGGGGTGAGAAGAATTGGAGGAAGGGAGGAAAGACAGATGAAAGGGAGAGGAAGGTGTGGGAGAAGGAAACCTGAAAAGTCCGAGACAGAGGAAGGGAGGCTGGGGGTTCCCCAGACAGGGCCTCAAGTTGGACCAGATGCAGAGAACAATGGATCTCAAGGATGGGGCAGGAAGGGAAGGGGGGAGGGACCCTTGTAGTCAGATCATACACATTGCTATAGCTTCTAGTAGAGCCAATGGCATCCTCAGAGGTCAGTGTGAACAAAAACTACCCCATGGCCAACGTTAGCGCTCCAGCCACAGGTGAGATGAGCTGACTACAGTACCTTAACCAAAACAACACTATTTTGTGATTTGGGACCAGGGCCAGGCCATGGGATTTTATACATCATTTCATCCAATCCTTACAGTTTCCTGCCGGGAGGACAACTATTCTGCTCCCCGCTCCACTCTGAAGATGAAGGAATAGAGGCTCAGAGAGGTTAAGTCACTTGTCCCGGAAGACCCAGCAGATGAGTTGCAAAGTCAGCATTTGAACCCACACCACTTAGTTCCTGAGGCTGTTCTGTTAATTATAGCTGTTCCTCAGAGAGACAAACATGGGGGCAAAGTTGAGAGTGTCCAGCAAGTGTAGGACAAAGACAGAGGCAGAAGGTAAAAGAAAGGGGGAGAAAGGCAAGATAAAAAGAGATGAGGAAGAGAGACAGGGAGCCTGACACACCCCGGAGGGAGTAAAGAACGTTATTCAATTGGCCCCGCAGTGGCTCCGTATCCCTCATTGGCCGGCTTGTTGGGCGGATAGCACCTACCCATCCAGCTTCCCAGGAGCCCTGGCCTCATCCTTTTCTGCAACAGTCCTTTCAGCCTCACAGGAAATGCTCTTTCTCTAATTGCCATTGAAACTCAGAGCCCTCCCTTTTCCTGTAGGTGGGGTTTCCATAGGAAAAAGCTGCTCCTCTGATTCCCCAGCCTAATAACTGTTTGGAAGTCAGATCCCTGCATCCCGCCTCTCTAGGTCAAGTCTCTCAGAACGGTACTTGCCCATCACTGCTAAGTGAACCAGCTGGTGCTGCTGTGGAGCAGGAATCTCCCCTAGCACTTCATCGGTTTGAGGACTTCTCGGATCACTTTTCACAAAGATGGCCTTGCCTGGGAATCCTGCTTCTTCCAGCATCTTCTAATTATGGGACAAAGTTGTGCCAGCAGGTCCAAAGGAGGAGATCCAGGCTGATAGAGCCATTCAGGAACCACTGGGGGACGTGTCCTGCCTTTGAAGAGCTCCAGTTGGTTCTGAGCCCAGCCTTCCCTGCGGTAAGCATAATGTTGCTTCTACAATTCTTGCTAGGGCTCCTGGGGCTAGAAAGCTACTTGTTCCTTTCAGGGGACTGTCAGGAGGTGGCCACTCTCATGGTGAAATTCCAAGTGACAGAGGAAGTGCCGTCTGGCACAGTGATAGGGAAACTGTCCCAAGAACCGGGAGTGGAGGAGAGGCGTGGAGAGGCAGGGAACAGCTTCCAGATCTTGCAGCTGCCTCAGGCATTGCCTGTTCAGGTGAACTCTGAAGATGGTCTGCTCAGCACCTGGAGTCGACTGGATCGGGAGCAGCTATGCCGGCAGCAGGATCCCTGCCTGGTGTCCTTTGACGTGCTTGCCACAGGGGCTTCAGCTCTGATTCATGTGGAGATTCAGATACTGGACATCAACGACCACCAGCCACAGTTTCCCAAAGGTGAACAGGAGCTGGAAATCTCTGAGAGTGCCTCTCTGTACACACGGGTACCCTTGGACAGAGCTCTTGACCAAGACACTGGTCCTAACAGCTTGCATTCCTACTCCCTGTCTCCCAGTGAACACTTTGCCCTGGATGTTATTGTGGGGCCTGATGAGACCAAACATGCAGAACTTGTGGTGGTGAAGGAGCTGGACCGGGAAGTCCACTCATTTTTTGATCTAGTGCTGACTGCCTATGACAATGGGAATCCCCCTAAGTCGGGCACCAGCTTGGTCAAGGTCAATGTCCTGGATTCCAATGACAATAGTCCGGTGTTTGCTGAGAGTTCACTAGCACTAGAAATCCCAGAGGACACTGTCCCTGGTACTCTTCTCATAAATCTGACTGCTACCGACCCAGACCAAGGACCCAATGGGGAGGTAGAATTCTTCTTTGGCAAACATGTGTCCCCAGAGGTGATAAATACCTTTGGTGTAGATGCCAAGACAGGCCAGATCATTCTGCGCCAAGCCCTGGACTATGAGAAGAATCCTGCCTATGAGGTGGATGTCCAGGCAAGAGACCTGGGTCCCAATTCCATCCCAGGCCATTGCAAAGTTCTTATTAAAGTTCTGGATGTCAATGACAATGCTCCAAGCATCCATATCACATGGGCCTCCCAGACGTCACTGGTGTCAGAAGATCTTCCCAGGGACAGTTTCATTGCTCTCGTTAGTGCTAATGACTTGGACTCAGGAAACAATGGTCTGGTGCACTGTTGGCTGAATCAAGAGCTGGGTCACTTCAGGCTGAAAAGGACTAATGGCAACACGTACATGCTGCTTACCAACGCCACACTGGACAGAGAACAGTGGCCAATATATAGTCTCACTGTGTTTGCCCAAGACCAAGGACCCCAACCCATATCAGCTGAGAAGGAGCTCCAAATTCAGGTCAGTGATGTCAATGACAATGCCCCTGTGTTTGAGAAGAGCCAGTATGAGGTCTCCACTTGGGAAAACAACCCACCCTCTCTTCATCTCATCACTATCAAAGCTCATGATGCTGACTTGGGCATTAATGGAAAAGTGTCATACCGTATCAAAGACTCCCCTGTTTCTCACTTAGTAGTTATTGACTCTGAATCAGGAGCAGTCACTGCCCAGAAGTCACTGGACTATGAACAGATGTCAGGCTTTGAGTTCCAGGTGATAGCAGAGGACGGAGGGCAACCCCAGCTTGCATCCAGCATCTCTGTGTGGGTTAGCCTCTTGGATGCCAATGATAATGCCCCAGAAGTGGTTCAGCCTGTGCTCAGCGAAGGCAAAGCCACCCTTTCAGTGCTTATAAATGCCTCCACAGGCCATCTTCTGTTGCCCATTGAGAATCCCAGTGGCTTGGATCCAGCAGGTGCTGGTACACTACCTATGGTTACCCATAGCCCCTGGTCTTTCCTTTTGATGACAATTGTGGCAAAAGATGCAGACTCAGGGGTCAATGGGGAGCTCCTCTACAGCATTCAAAGTGGGAATGATGCTCATCTCTTTGTCCTCAGTCCCTTCTTGGGGCAGCTATTCATAAATGTCACCAATGCCAGCAGCCTCATTGGGACTCAGTGGGACCTGAGGATAGTGGTAGAAGACCAGGGCAGCCCCTCCTTGCAGACCCAAATTCTGTTGAGGGTCATGTTTGTCACCAGTGTGGACCACCTAAGGGACTCTGCTCATGATCCTGGGGTCCTGAGCACACCAGTGCTGGCAATGATCTGCCTGGCTGTACTGCTGGCCATCTTTGGGTTGATCTTGGCTCTGTTCATGTCCATCTGCCGGACAGAGAAAAAGGATCATAGGGCCTACAACTGTCGTGAAGCTGAGTCCACATACCGCCACCAGCCCAAGAGGCCCCAGAAGCACATTCAAAAGGCAGATATTCACCTGGTGCCTATGCTGAGGGCCCAGGAGGATGATGTTGATGAAGTTAGGCCACCTCACAAGGATACAAGTAAGGAGGCATTGACAGAGGCAGGCTGGGACTCCTGCCTGCAGGCGCCCTTCCACCTCACACCAACCCTATACAGGACCCTGCGTAACCAAAGCAACCAGGGAGAACTGGCAGAGAGCCAGGAGGTACTGCAGGATACCTTCAACTTTCTTTTCAACCATCCCAGGCAGAGGAATGCCTCCCGGGAGAACCTAAGCCTTCCTGAGTCCCCACCTGCCCTTGGCCAGCCACACTTAAGGCCTCTGAAGGTGCCTGGCAGTCCCATAGCGAGGCTGGCTGGAGACCAGGGCATCAAGGAGGCCCCACAGAGCCCACCAGCTTCCTCTGCAACCCTGAGACGGCAGCGGAATCTCAATGGCAAAGTGTCTCCTCAGGGAGAGTCGGGCCCTCGTCAGATTCTAAGGAGCCTGGTCCGGCTATCTGTGGCTGCTTTTGCGGAACGGAACCCTGTGGAGGAGCTTGCTGGGGACTCTCCTCCTGTCCAGGTACCTCTGACATGGCAGTTCTTTTCTGGTCACCCCTGGGACCCCACCAAGAGCATTAGACATCTTCATTTCCCACATTCATCCTTAGACTCACCCAGCACTTGGCGATGTAGAAGTTAAGGGCACAGTGGCTGGGGTCAACAGATTGTAGCTGTGATCCTGGACTAATTACTTGTTTTTGAGCCTCAGTTTCTGAAGCAGTGAAACAGGAATGGCAGTTAGAAGTGTGTGCCTTGCAGAGTTGTCCTGGGGAATCAGACCAGTTAATTCCTAAAAAGTACGTATGCATGCTTGGAACATGTAGACACACAGCAAAGGTTATTAGGAATAATAACTTTGGGAGTTGCCTGGGTTCAATAGTTCATGCTCAGCAAATGATTACTATCACCTCCACATAGCATCTCTCCATCCCCGCTCTCAACCTGCTCTAGTTTAGGCAATCCCCCTGTGATGCAGTCAGGCCTGGGTACCACTGTCTGGGGCTCAAGGTGCTGCTTTTGACTTGCCTGAGACCCCAGAGCTTACTTGTCCACATAACAAGACAATGAAAACAACCCGTCTCATAAGGCAGATCCAAGTTCAAACACAGCAACTTAGAGTTGGAGATGTAGGAAATGGCCTTTAACAGTGGAGTCTCATTTTCTTCACCAACAAAATGGGAATTACAAAGCCAAACTTACTTGGTCTCTATTGCCCTGGAGGAGAGGATTAATGGGATGATGAGTGATTGTTTCATTTCTCCCGGGTCATTTCAGGGATGGTGCTTAACTAATATCCCTAACTGCTTCTCTGACGTCCAGAGAGCTTTCACTGTACTAGGCTATGCGTCAGAGACATATTTCTGTTAGGCCAGACTATCAGTTCAGGTTTCTCATTGAGCAAGCACACAACCCCCCTCCCAGGAAGCCACCTGGAGGTGGTTGTTCTCTTAGGAATCTTACCCTGGGGCTCCCTGCAAAACCGTAGGGATCTATAGCAAACTACTTCATCCATTCACTCACTCATCCATCAACTGCATTTTGGATGAGTTCTTGTGCCATGACACTGGCCATGGCAGTAGAGAGCAGACACTGCATGAGACACTGAAGTGATGGAAGGAAAGGTACCATTTGGAATCAATTGCAGGAGGAGTGTAAGATGCCCAATGCCAGGATATTTTTGACAGGTCAGCCCCACAATAAAGTCAGATCTAAGTTGAAGTTCCAGGCTTTGTTGCTGTGAGGACTGTGAGCCTGAGGTTCCATCTCTACAAAATGCATGGAATGGTAACTCCATCCTGCAGCTACTGTGTGGCACAAATGAGATTAGCTGTCACCGGATAATTACTAAGTGCTACCACAGGCTCTATCAACAACTGATTCAGGCATCTCAGCTCATTTAAATGTCACAACCACCACGTGACCTCAGTCTCATTGTTATCCTCCAACTGCTGAGGAAACTGAGGCTCAGAATCCACAGGTGATTTTCTAGGGCCATGGAGATGGGAGGTAAGAATATGAGCCTGAATCCAACTCCAGAGTTTGGGCTCCAGCTGTGAAGTGACCCGAGTGCCAGGATGCAGCACTGGGCTTAGCCTTCAGGCTGTGTTCACCTAGTGTCACTTGGGTAAAGGGCAGCAGGTGTCTGCCTTGTAAAGGCTTCTGAGCCTGGTGGGGAGGTCTACCTGAGGCGAGTCACAGGACCCTGTCTCTCCCAAGTCGAGGTGAAGCCCCAGTCCTGGCCCCAAGAAGCAGCATCTTTAGAGCTAACATCCTTGAGTTTGCAGGAGATTTTTAGTATCAACATATCTAATTAACACTGAAAATGCTGTGGAGAATGTGAACCCACTTCAGAGATGAGAGATGACGAAGCTACGGTCTCATTAGGTCTCAAAATCTGCCACAAAGCTCACAAACCAGGAACCACGAAGGAGAATTCAGTCTGCCAAGACTAGGCTTCCTCTCCCTCCAGGACCTTAGGGTGTAGGGCTGATATCTAGACAATCCCCACTTCTCCCACCTTCCCAAACCCCTATAATTTTTTCTGGTCTTTGAGAACTCTTAACAGAAGCTTAACAGAATTTTCTGGTCTTTGAGAACCCTTAATGGAAGCTAGACTTAACATCTAGACCCCCCTCCTCCCCAGTCTCTGGCAGAATTCCTGTGGAGCCTTAGGTCTCAGCAAGAGTTCCTGGCACACAACCAGAATTAAAAAAACATCTGTTGAGTTGCCTGAAAGCCAGGTTTGGTGACACATGCCTGTAGTTCCAGCCCCTCAGGAGACTAAGGCAGGAGTTCAAGGCTAGTCTGCCCAACATATTTCTGGTCAAAAGACAAGAAAGTAAATGGATAATTTTCTCCAGCAGTACCTCCCTACTTACTGCCTGCTCCAAAATAGGTTTGAGACCACTGCTCCTACACACTTCACCCCTTGCCAACACCCAGATGCAGTCTCTGTCACCCTCTTCCTCCAAAGACAACAGGAGGTCCCTGTCTCATCCTTACAAGTCTCCAGAAACACTATGTCTTGCTCAAAGACATGCTTTTAAATATATGTTCATTGATTGACAGAGTGAACAAACGAATTGGCTAAATGACACCATTTCTCCCCCATACAATGCAGTCTTACATATTGCCCACACAAATTGGCCAGAATGCTTGGATTGCTCAAAGGGGAAAGCAACTGTTGAAGACAAGTATCAAAGCAACAACTGTATGATCAGCTGCCCAGGGCCTGTGGTGACATGACCAAGCTGGAAAAGCACCACCTCCATCTCTTCCCCCCCCCCCATCCCCATCTCAGTCACACAGGTCTTCCCCCACCCCCATCTGATCACAGAAGCATCTATCTGAAGCCAAAGGAAAAACTATAAAAAGAAAGCGCCAGCATTGAGGGAAACATCCGGCAAGGAAGCGTGCTGGGTCGGAATTGTGTGGAGTCAACAGATTTTTCCTGTCTTGTAGCAAATCTCCCAGCTGCTGTCCTTGCTGCATCAGGGCCAATTCCAGCCCAAACCAAACCACCGAGGAAATAAATACTCGGCCAAGCCCGGCAGCAGCAGGTAAGCAGCACGTAGCGTGTAGCACCCACCGGCAGCACAGTTTCTTCTGGGCCCCTAGGCCACCTTCCCTACAGCCTTGGTGAGGTGTGGAAGAGTGAGCACACCCCAAGAACCCAGTTCAGGGGGTCCATGCAGCAGAGAGCCCCCATCCCCCACACTGGAGGCTCCATCCTGGGGCCGCTGTATTTATGATATTTACAGGTCCCAGTGTCACTAAGGAAATTACTTCATCCCTTAGCTCTGACTGTCCGTCCTCTATTACTTGATTGGTTTGAAATCTGTAACTTTCACCTTTCTTTCTCTTGGCCCACAAACAAGCTATATAAGGATGTAGATGTGAGGACGTGGCCCTTAGGGCAGGCCTGGAATGGAAGAGACCTCAAGGGGATATCAAATGGTATTCCTCACTACATGAGGAGAAATATTTTCTTTCTGCAGGCTCAATGTTTGAGTCTGTGGAAATAAACTGGCACCAGACCAATGAACAGGAGAAAAGCCTTTTTTTTAAAAAAACAAACAAACAAACAAACAAACAAACACATTTTAAAAAAATAGTTTACATTCTATTTATTTTGAGTCTGAGTGTGTATGTGTGTGGGGGTGTCATGTGTGGAGGACAGAGGACAACATGTGGGCATCTGTCCTCTCTTTTTATCACATAGGGTCTGGGGATTGAACTCAGGTCATTGGGTTTGGTGGCAAGTGCCCTTAGCCACCCAGACATCTATCTCACTGGCCCCATAGCATTTTTTTTTTTAAATCATAGTTTTATGTGATACAGAAGCCTATAGATTGAAGATCCAAATACCCATTTTTAAGATTGGGTTCAGTGTTGCAAGGACGCCTGTGAAAATGTAATTGGATAAAAAGGAAATGAGCAATCTGTATAGCTTCTTGGCTGCTCTACCCAGCATTCCTTGCTTCCAGGTTTGGGCTAGGAGCCTTTCTGGAATGAGGGTCTTATGACCTGCAATCAAGCTAGGCAGGTCAGAGAATTTCTTTATTGCCAACTCTTACACAGAAAGTAAGGGGGAAATCCAAGCCATGTTTTTAGGTTTTAAGGTTGGCTTTGGGAAAAGTTCTGGTTTCTATGACCTACTTTGGGAAAGGAATTCTAGATTGCTATCTATTTGCCTGGGGATGGGAGCTCTGGGACAGAAGGTCAGAGGTACAGCTTTAAAGGCCTTTGCTTTTTGGCATGCTCTCCAGAGCCCTAACTGTATACAAATTCCAGAGTCATGGGTCTGGATTTGAATTCCTGTTTAATTACTAAGTCCATGGGGGCCTGAGGCAAGCTTCGTAAACTGGGAATGACTCTTCTGCATGGGCTTCAAAGGTTCCAATGACCGAGGATAGTTGTCACTATTACCCCCTAGCTTGCCACCTCCTGGCTTATCTCTTAATAGGAGCATAATGGTCACAGAGGGAAATGAGAACCAGATCCTGCTCCCAGAGTCCCTCAGGGAAACTTTTCCCCTATAGGGATGGGCTTCATCCTGAGTGACTGTTGGAGGCCTTGAGGGTCAGTGAGACATAGGGACTTCAGGTTAGTCCAGGAAACTAGGGTGCAGGTGTAGATCTGAGTAGTTTAAGGATGCCCCATCCAGATGCATCCCCACAGATCTGCTCCTTTGCTCTGAGACGTGGCTTTAGTAGGAAGGAAGGCTTCATTTCTCTTCTGTGTGCCTACTGTTTACATGGTTGCAGGGCACTGTGCTAAACTTTTTACCTACGAAGTCTCATTTTACAAAATTCCATGAGAGTTATTACTTATTACTCCCATTTCATAGGAGGCAAAATAGAGTCAGCAGGAAGGCTGGGAATGTAAAACTTAGTTCACCCTGACTCTGTAAGCCAGGCTACGCATCAGTTCCCTGGATCAATGGCAATGATGCCGTGAACAAACAGTTATGTAGGAATTCCTCACTTGAAACTCGGTCGGCTTATTCACAGGGCTACCATCCCAGATGTGGATGGCCCAGGCATCAGGCCTGGTGGTCAAGCAGAACATGACCTGGAAGAAGGGCCCCTAGGTCCTGAGGAGGACCTCTCTGTGAAGCGACTTCTAGAAGAAGAGCTGTCAAGCTTGTTGGACCCTCATACAGGTAGGGATGCCCCAAGATCACCCCTGTGCTGCCTCTGCCCCCATCGTCTTCCCATGCACCCAGACTCCAGACTCCAGAGTTCTGCTCCAATCCACTTTGGAGAGGGACATGTCCAGGGTTTCATTCCCCTGCAGTCTCAGAAAGCATTGATTTATTTATGTGGTTGTGATGGTAGGTTTGTTTAAGACTGAATTTCACTTTGTCAATATATAACCCAGGCTGACCTTAAATTCTTTGGAAATCCTTCTGCCTCAATTTCCCAAGTGTTGAGATTATAGACATGAGCCATCATGCCCAGTTTTTAAAGGCCAGGTTTTGCATTTTTGTTGTTGTTTTTCAAGACAGGGTTTCTTTGTGTAGCCCTGGCTGTCCTGGAACTTGTTCTGTAGACCAGGCTGGACTTGAACTTGCAGAGATCCACCTGCCTCTGCTACAAGTGCTGTGATTAAAGGTGTGCACCACCACTGCCTGACTATACTTTTTTTTAAAATCATTATTATGAATAACAAACAGGGCTAGAGAGATGGCTCAGTAGTTAAGAGATTGGCTCCTCTTCCAGAGGACTTGGGTTCAATTTCTAGCTCCCACATGGCAGCGCACAGTCATCTGTAACTCTAGTTCCAGGGTATCCAACAACTCTCTTTCTGAACTTCACAGGCATTAGGTATACATACCGTACACAGACATACATGTAGGCAAAACACTCATACACATAAAATAGAATAAATAAATCTTTTAAAAATAAAAAAAAGAGAGACTAACATAGCACAAGGCTTGACTTACGGTCATTGCTGAGTGAACAGTTGCGTAGTCCTTGGTATGTGTGACAGGCTCCAGGAAAGCCTGTACGCAGTCCTCTGGGAGTAGATAGTATTAAGCGCAATTTGCAGGTGAACACAGGCTGGGAAAGTAAACTGGCCTGTTCAGAGTCTCCTTGACCCTGGTTCGGGAGCCCACACCTGGGCAGTATAAACTCAACTGTACCCTCGCTTTTGGTATATTTAACTAACCAGAAAGGAGACAAAGCCTTACTGTGCTAATTGAAGCTAAATAAATTATTATTATTATTATTATCATCATCACTATTATTTTGTAGAAAAACAATTAGTTTTGTATTGGGAATGTAGCTCATTTGGTAGATTGCTTGCCTGGTTTTGGCCCATTCTCAAGCACTGAATTAAATGGGCCTGTTAGTACAGTACTAAGGAGGTGGAAGTAGGAAGATCAGAAGCTCAAGGTCATCCTCAGTTATGAGATGAATTCTGGACTACTTGAGCTACATAAAGAGGAGGAGGGGGAAGAGGAAGAGGAAAAGGGAGGAGATAAAACAGGAGGAAGAAAAGGAGAAACCAAAGCGATTAATTTTAACAATAAACAATATGAATTTTAATGCAAGACTGTTGGCCAAGCACCTTCTGTGGAAACTGGTCTACCTCCTGACACAACCAACCCCAGACCATCCCATCTCCTGTTTCTGCAGTTAATTTATTTCTCACATGTTTCATCTGGCTGCAAGGCATGGCAGGTTTTGCCCTTTCTTGGGCTAAGAACCATAACCAGCATTGACAGAGTGCTTTTTAAGTGCAAGTCACCTATTGTAAGTTTCTCTGGAGAAAATATGAAGAGAAAGGGGTTATTCATTATCCCTATTTCATAAAGGAAAAAAAGCTAAGGGTCAAGAGTGTTTAATAATTTTCCCAGGGTCATGCAGCTAATGGCTATTATCATAAGCAATATGGCTTTAAATTTTAGAGCTGTGCTGTCCAATATGGTAGCCACTGGCCACATACGGCTATTTGAGTTTAAATGAAGTGAAATTACATAAAATGAAATATTGAGTCTGTAGTCACACTAGCTACAAGGGCTCAGTATCCACCACATATGGATGGTGGCTACAGTTTTGAATTCTATGTTTATTGGCCAGCTGTGGCTAGAACCTGTGGGCTCAATCCTCCACCTTCCTGCCTCCTACAGCCCAGAAGGCAGTGGGCTATGTGAGTTGGGAAGAAGGAAATGGGGGTGGGAAAGACTTTGCTGTCCAAGAACTGGATGCCCTGGGCGACTGAGGGACAAGCTTAGGCCTGGGGACTCAGTGATCAGATAAAAGTCCATCTGAAGATGTGGCAATAATGGAGCCAAGATGACTCAGTGGGTGAAGTGCTCACCACAAACGTGTGAGGCCCTGAGCTTGGATTCCTTAAAGCCCATGTAAAAATGAGGCACGACAGTGTACATCTTGCACTCTCAGTGTTGGGGAGGCAGAGACCAGAAGATCCCTGAGGCTTGTTGACTGGCCAAACTAGATGCATTGTGAGCTTCAGGTTTAGTAAAAGAACCTGTCAACAAACAAACAAACAAACAAATAAATAAACAAATAAATGTGGAATTCAGGCATGGGTGCCTTTAATCCCAGTACTCATAAGACAGAGGTAGGTGGGTATCTGTGAGTCTAGCTTGGTCTACATAAGAAGTTCCAGGCCAACCAGGGCTACAGAGTGACATTCCAGCTTAAAAAAAAAAAAAGATATGTAATGAGACACGTGATGTTGACTTTTGACTTCTGGTAGCCTACACACACACACACACACACACACACACACACACACACGGGTAATGATGACTATTTTACTAGTTGCCTGAACTCATTGAATTCCTGGGATGAAGACATTACCACCTTCCAGCTCTTCTCATATGCCCTATGATTTCTCATTCTCCTCTGATGCTGACCATGAACAAGGAAAGGCCAGGATCTGAACCACCAAAAGTTCCACCTCTTAGGTCTCAGAGTCTCCCAATGTCAAGGGTCAATATTCGTGTCTATTAATCATACAACAGACATTCACTAAGTCCCAGGCAGGGGGCAAAGACCCATCTTGTACAGGACAGACCTAAAGACAGGAACCAGGGGATCATTCACTGATCCAAACAAATGATTAACTGCACTTTGGAACAACCTTTCCAAATTGTAAAAGTAGCGTGCTGGTAATGTAGAAATTAGGTAAACAAAACAGAACAAGTCATTTATACCAAGAATTTCAGCTAACATTTGCCCCATTTCCTTCCAGCATCTTCTTGAACAGATTTAAAACCACTAACCCAAAACAAACATTAAATATCTGTTAACATCAACATGTTCTCTCTCTGTCTCTGTATGTGTCTTTCTTGTTTCATAAGCTGGAGCTGGAAACGGGATTTCCATTTTTTCCTCCTGCTTGGCCTCTGCTTTCCGGGCTGGAATTCATGTTTGTTTGTTTGTTTGTTGTAGTCCTAGTGGGCCTAGTACTCTATGTATAGCCCATTCTATCCTGAAACTCCCAGTAATCCTCCTGCCTCAGCCTCCTGAATGCTGGGATTACAGGTGTATGCCATCACATCTAGCTTCAAGAATTATTATTTTGAGACAAAGTTTTTTTTTTTTTTGTTTTTGTTTTTTGTTTTTTGGAGAAATGAGAAAAGAAGTGTGGTGGCATGAGAATCTGGGGAACAATTTTTTTTTTCAAAGCCTCAAGCACCAGGCTGCCACTGCCTCATCCCTTTTCTCAGCTGGACAGTAGGCCGGATTTCCTGCTGTTGGAAATGTGACAGTGTGGGGGGGAGGTGAAATAGGGCCAGATAGTGACAATCCTGGCCCTGGTAGTCCTGGGAATTCCAGAGGCTGGTCCCAGGAGTACCCGGGGGCGGGAAGAGCATGCTTCCCAGAGAGTGAGTAGGGTTGGGAAGTACCAGGGGCTTCAAAGTCATCAGACCTAGGTCCAATCCAGTTTTGATTACCTAGCAGACACAACTTCATTGAGGGTCAAGTTTCTGAATCCTTAATGTGGAGGTAAGACTCTTGACCTCAATGGCCTGAATAGGTGAAATGAGATGATTCTGTAATTTCTTGACATATGAGGAGTTAATAACTGGTCTTTATTATTTCTTTCTTTTCTTCTTTTCTTTTTGTTTGTTTTTGAGATAGGATCACATCATGCATCCCTGACTGGGCTGGAATGAGGCCGGCCTCAAATTTGCTGTGACTCTTTTACCTCAGTTTCCCAAGTGCTGGTGATACCAGATGTGCTCCTCCATGCCAGGCTGAAACAGGCTAATTCTGTCTGTGCTCATGCCTCCTTCCCACTAAGCTCTTCCGGCTGCTTTGGTCAGCAGCTTTCCTGCCCAGGGAGCTTGCCTGTCAAGGCCTCTTCCTTCCCGCCCTCCTCTCACTGTAGTGTGTCCCCCTCCACTTCCCTTTCCTTCTTTGTCCACTGCTCTTGTCCTGCTTACAGACCCGCCCCGCCTGGCTTCCTGGCCCTTCCCTGCCCTTCCCTGCATCTGATCATCACAATGTCCCTCCTTCCTCTGCAGGTCTGGCCCTAGACAAGCTGAGTCCCCCTGACCCAGCCTGGATGGCGAGACTGTCATTGCCCCTCACCACCAATTACCGAGACAACTTGTCTTCTCCTGACGCCTCAGCTTCAGAGGAACCAAGAACCTTCCAGACATTCGGCAAGACAGCCGGGCCAGGACCGGAGCTAAGCCCAACAGGCACACGCCTAGCCAGCACTTTCGTCTCAGAGATGAGCTCGCTGCTGGAGATGTTGTTGGAGCAACGCACGGTGCCGGTGGAAGCTGCATCGGCGGCTTTGCGGAGGCTGTCGGTGTGCGGCAGGACCCTCAGTCTAGACCTGGCCACCAGTGGGGCCTCGGGCTCAGAAGCGCAGTTGGGTAGACACAAGGCAGCCGAGGGCAGACTTGGCTGTGACAGGAATCTATGAACATGCTTGTGACACCTTTGGATCTAGGAACTAGGTCCACTGGGAGATGTTAGGGAACTCAGGCCTTGAGGATCTCAGGAAATGAGCTGGTTTCTAAAATTGTGGCATTCACTGGCCAGAAATACCCCTAACTTTAGGGAGACTGATGCTATTCTCCACAGAGGAGGCAGAAGCCCAGGACTAACAGGCTACTGACCAGGGTAGACCTTGTAACAGACGCTGTGGCTGAGCTTTATGGAGGACAGGGATAGCTTGTTTCTCAACAAGGAGTTTGTGGTAAAACATATAGAGTGTAAAGAGTTGGCCCTTGGTGGGGGGGAACAGATGTCACAGAGTATAGTATCATTAAATAGGGGGGTAGCCTCCCTGGATACTGAAGGCAGAGTGCTGGCTCCAGCAATGCTCTCTGACCTACTAATAAAGAAAAAACTGCAGCTCATTCTCCTGTTTGCACTCGTCAAGGAGGACAGGAGAGTACCAGAGTGAGGGCTGTTTGTCATCTAATTCCTGGCGTGAAACTCCTGTTGGGTCATGGCAGGAGGGATCACACTGGTCCACAGTGACAGGTACGCAGATGATGGACATGTGTGTCCTTGACCCTACTCCACTGTTAGCCAATAATTTGTGTCTTGGCTGGAAAATCAGGACTAAGTAAAGCAAGACTGTAAATAGAATATTTATATGAGACAGAGACTAGGCTTTAATTTGATTTTCCCACATTGCTAGGTTGGCAGTATTATACCCACTTCACAGATATGAGACTTAGAAAAGTTGGGTGTCTTTCCCAAGATTGACTGGGGAGTAGAAGTAGAGTCAAGAGTTGTGCTCAGGTTGGCTCAACACCAAAGCCTGAGCCATCAACCATGGCATTAAATTGCCAATCAAGTAATAGAAAAGGGAAAGTCCCTGGGAGGGAGACTTGTAGAAAAAAAGGCACTCCCATAGGACTCTGTGCTTATGAACATAGGGTAAGAGGAGCTTGCCCAGTGCTGGTCCTGCCCTTTCCAGGGTACGGCCCTTCAGATGCACAAGTTATCTTACCTGACACCCCAGATGATGGTTTGTGAACTGGGACAATGAAATCCATACTGATAGCAGCCAACCTTCCAGGGGTGGGAAGACTTGACTCTCATCCCACTGAGGGGCTGATGACAATAGTACATACTTAGAATGCAGTGATATTATTCCATTTTACAGATGAGGAGCATGAGACCCGGAGAGGCAAGCATTTCAGAGGCAAGGTCTGTGTCTCTGGTTGCCTCACTCCAGGTCAGGGTGATCTTAAGAGACCTGTGATTTTCAAGCTGTTCACAGAGCTGTTGGGTTCTGCAGGCCACTGAGTGAGGCAATAAAAACCAACCAAGCAGGGACTCCAGCTTGTCCAGCTGGATGCCTGGCACAGATGACGTTAGAACTTCTTGTTGAGCAGATATATGAATGAATAATGGGTAAACAAATATTTCGGTTTCCTTTTATTTATGTTGGTGCTCCAGGTGGGACTTCATTGGGGGGGTAGTTTTACTATCTAAAAGCAAAGTCTGAAGACTACAGTATGAAAGTAGACCATGTTGACTCTACAGTTATGAGTGGATTTGCAGGTGGAGGAGAGATGGAGTGGGGAGATGACCCAGGGATGCTGTAATCATGGTTAAGACTTGATCATTAGAAACACTTAACCACTGCATCATTCTAGTCCTACAACTCCAGTCCTTAGACCCTGCATACCCGACAAAACTTTTGTGTGTAAGCATTTTTATCTGAGCAGAAGATAGAAAGTACTTACTTACAAGGGAACGTGTGACCTGTAAAAGTTTATGCAGCATGGCTCCAAGACACTGAACTATTGTAGACAGACATACAGAGTCTGAACTTTTCATTGTTTCAACTCTTCATTAGAGCCCAGGATGACCTTGAACTCTTGATCCTGCTGACACTCCCTCCCAAGTACTGGGATCAGTTGTGTATGACTGTCATAACCAGCTCTCAATATGGGAAGATGAAACAACAGGTGATTTGCACAAGGCCACACAGCAGGTTTGCTGCAAAAGTAGGATCTTGAATCAGGAATGTGGGATTTTAATATGGTATTCTATATCACAGGTTTTTTTTTAAATTTTTTGTTTTTGAAGAGGTCTCACTATATAGCCCTGGTTGGCCTGGTAGAGCAGACTGGCCTCAATCTCAGAGATCTGCCTGCTTCTGCATCCTAATGCAGGGATTAAGGGCATGTATCACCTTGTCTGGCCACTTAAATTATTTTAATATTAATTTTTAGTGGGGTTGAGAGTGGATGGGTGGCACACATACCACAGGGCATGTATGTGGAGGTCAGAGGACAACCTGTAGGGGTCAATTCTCCCCTTCTACCATGTCGGTTCCAAAGATCCAAGTCAGGGTGTCAGGCTTGGGGGCAAACATCTTACCATTCATTTGACTCATTTGACCTTTTTTTTTAAAATTTTATTTTTATTAAAGATAGTCTCATAGTGTAACCTAGGCCAACTTGGAATTTTCTATGTAGCCATGGACTATATGAAGCAGCTCTCCTGCTTCAGTGTCTTGATTGGTGTTTGATATCAGAGGAGTGGACCATCGTACCTGGCTTCCATCACAGGTTCTTATTCTATGGTATTTGGGCTTCAGGAGCTAATGGCTAAACTGCATGCCGAGCAGAGATGCACTTTCCTTTCGGCTGGAATAGTGCTTTCATCACATTTTCAAAGTGGACTCTGACTTCACTAATATTGAGGATCACTGCAGCCCTCTAGGCCTGTTGTCCTCAGCCTTCTCTGCAGAGCCTGAGACTCCTGGGTAATGCTGCTTTGTCAGAATGGGGGGTGTGGTGTGAGGGCTGGTGCTGTTCTCTTTCTAGCGTTGACACCAGCACTTCCCCCCTCCACTCTCCGCAATAGGCTCAGAGGGAGGCAGTACATATGGTGACAGAACTGGGTGTGCTGAACAGGAAGGTTACAGAAATTTCTTGACATCAGCCAAGATGTCAAAGCTGAGGCTTTGGACATACTCGAAACAGTTTCTACCAAGATGGCTCTGTCCCCTGGGAGACAGAGAGAAACAGGAGAGCCAGCAAGCACTCAGTTAAATGTCGTCTTAATTTGGAAAGCACAGAGGGACATTTTTTTTTTAATCAATAGTCAGCCATTCTCCAGCACCAAGAGTGCAATGCAGTGTTCACTCAGAGCCTGGGGGCAGCTCAGAGATTGACAGGCAGCCTTCCCGTCTGTCACCCAACTTCAACTTGGCAGCTCACTGACCCTACCTCTCCTCCTGCTCAAACAAGAATGAGATGGCAATGCTACCCTCGGGACTCTGGAGGGAACGAGATTCCCAAAAAAGACAGGATAGGGGAGGAGGGAGACTTAGCATAGGATCACTTGGCACACCATATTTACCTGCCAAGTAGGTCAGTGTTTTCTAGCTCATCCTAAAAATAGCATATACTATGAGGGAACATATAAACATCACTCAATAAACTTGTTTGAGTCAGTGTCTCTCATTGTAGACCTTGAACTAAAGGCAATTGCACTTCAGCTTTTTGCGTGCTAAGCTTACAGACATAAAGCTACCATACTTGGCAATAGTTTGTACTTCTTGAACAATTTCTAAGTGTCAGAAGTAGTAACATAATGATGAACAGTGAAGAAAAAGGCATAGAGCTCATTCATCCATCCACAAAAACAATTATTTAAAGCACCTACTATGTGTAGGCTTGTTGATGGGCAGAGTAGATGGAGTGCATAAAATCACCATTTGTTGAATAAGCATTCGTTGAGCATCTTCTAAGTGCCTGGCATTGTATCAGCAACCATGATCTACTGATCTGAATGGTAGTGTTCCCACCATAGCATCAAGGCTTCCTTCATGGAGCATCAGTACAGCTTTGCTCAAAGGTCTCATGGCTGAGGGACTGGTTCCCTGGCTAGACCTGGAACCCTGCTCCCTGCAGCACTGAAGCCAAGCTGGCTCTGCTGTGGGGCCACCCCCCACTGTCATCCTTTCACATTTTCTCTCAGGGCACTGAGTCATTAATAGAATTTTAATGGCAGACACACAGCAGTTTGGGGTCTGTCCATGAAGCCTATGCCCTGGGGCTGTACTGAGACCACAGTGACAGCACAGCTATGGAGTTGGGCCCCCGATAACGTCTCTCATGACTTCTATTTTTCCCTCTCCCCAGGCAGAGGCTCTTCTGAGGCTGGGAACTTTGGAAATACTGTACCCCAACTTAGGTACCCAGATAGTTTGTGTTTAACTCAGCAGGGACTGAGTGAGAGAGATAGCCACATTGCACTGCCACTGCAAGACACCTGGGTCCATTGTCTGACCAGCATGGTTGGGGAAGCAAGCATGGCTCAGGGACCCAAATGTCCTAAAAGCTGTCTACTGAGTCCTGGGAATGCCGGTGGTGACATTTCTCAGGGCACCCAGGAAGGCTTTGTTGCCTCAGTGAGGAACCCCAGCCTTACTGCAGGGCTTCTTAGAACTGACTACACTGATGTATACTGTGAATCTATAAAAAGGGGCCATTTACGGCAGTGTTTGCCAAACTTACTTGACCACAGAAACCTTATTTATTTCTGCCATAGAGGTTAGTATACTGCAGGGATTCAAACTCCAAGCAGGGAGCCATTGCTCTGAGTGCTGGGACAGATCAGATGCCAATGTCTAAGGAGCACGGTCTGTGAAGGCAGCATATAAGGTGTCCAGTAGAGGTGAGGACAGTATACATGGAAAACGTGGGAAGGAAGCAAGGGAGCAGGGGAGGCACTGGGGCTCCAGGGGAAGGAAGGTGATGGAACAGTGCTAAGACCACAGAGAAGCTGGGAGAGGCAGGGGTGGGCAGCAGAAGAAAATGTGAACAACTTCCCCTCCCAAACCTTTCTATCTTTGAATGGACCATGATGGCTGGTGAAGGAAACAGTCTCCAGGGGCCTGGTCCTCAGTTCCTCCCACCCCATACCCATAACCACATTTCTGCTATTGAACTTGGGCTAATTTCCAGAAGCCAGGGAACAGCTATTCACAAATTCAGTAATTGGAGTCATTATCGTTGACTCAGAAGTCATTTTTTTTTAAGTTTCTCTCTTGGAGAGCTTTTAAGACCCTTTAAATTGGTTAATGGAGAGTTCAGAGATGAGGATGGAGCTTCGGCTTTCAGCCTCCCCTGCCCATCTCTCTGGCTCTCCCCAACACATTCAAGGGCAAGAGTGACGAGGTAATCCACCATCTGCTATTGAACATTTGTATATTCCTAGCCGATCTTTTCCCTAAAGAGACTCAGTCTCCACTCTGCCTCCAAGACTCTAAGTGCCTAATCTCTACTGACACCCCTAAATCTGCAGGGTGATGGTAATGTTTTCAAGCAACACTCCAGTATGAACTGGTAGACCAGAACTCTGGGATGGAATCATGATGTCAGCTTTGATCCTCATCCTGGTCAGGTGACTCTTAAGGCCAAGGGACGGTGGGCATCACTCTGCCTTTGGGACCCTAAGCAAGGCGTAATGTCCTTTCTGCAGTGAAATGGCTGTACCTCAGTCCCTTAAGGTAGGAGGGCACATGTCTGCCCTTGGTCTATAACTGAGGAAACAATGTTAGAAAATCGGGTCACTACTTCAGGTGGCACAGCCAGGTCAGTGGCAGAGCCAGAACCTGGGTCTTCACACGCATTCCTCTTTATGGTGCTGCGGAGGTGCTGAAGGTTTCTGGGAAGGTGAGTAGCTAACTGGCCCCTCCTTGGGACTCAAGATGTGGTATCTCTGAGAACTCTCAGGCTCCATCTTTAAGGTGGAGGTCTGAAAAAAGTCAAGTAGACACATGTAAGCATTCAGGCAACCCCTTGCTTCCACACCAAAGATGAAAACAATCATGAGTCCATTGGGGCTGAACAACGCGAGGACGCAGGCACCACTCAGGATTTCCCAAGGGAGCACCTCCACACTTTTGCCGCCTTTCTGGATAGGGTCTCCATTTGACATGATACTTTAAGTCGATTCCCTATTTTTTTTTTTTTTTTTGAAAGTTAGCTTTGTACATAAGTGCAAAAGAATTACAGGCAAATAAGCTCATTATATTTGATATTATATATTAAACATATTACTAAAGCAAACTTGATTAACAAGCCATGTAGAATCCTGTCAACTACCAGGGGCATGCACAGGATACATCAAGGGTTGTTGGCAAACTATGCAACTAAGGATAGGGAACCTAAGGCACAGGAACAGAGAGGGTTAGTTATTTGCTAAAAAGCAAAGACAAAAGTGACAAACAGGAGGTTTCTGGAGTCACTGAATTAATATTTTTGGTGCATTTAAGGCTCATACAGAGGCTACCAAGTGGAGAAAAGGCCAACGTTACTGATTAGCTATACACTTGAAATAGGTGGGCACCTGAGCACCAACTGGTGCTAAGAAAAGGGATACTAACACCCAATTTTTATCACCCAACCTCTAGTCCACCCTCTCCCTAGGTCAAAAGGCACCGGCAGAGCTGCGTTTTAGCTTACCTTAGCCAAAACCCAGTCTTACGAGACTCCTTTCCAAGGATGGTATAACCCTGTTGGGGGTTCCATGACTGGCTCCAAGATGGCCACTTCTGCAGAGGAGGCCAAGATTCCCAGTGCTTGAGGCATGAGGGAGGCCTGAGGCGCCTGCCAACAGGGTGTTCAGACTACAGAGCGAGGGACTGGAGAAAGACTTCAATCCTGTCACTGCCAGGTGATTGGGCCCTGAGGCTACAAACAGAAGCGACAGCACTGCTTACTTTGCAGTTTTCACAGTCCTACTGTGGGCCAGGGCCTGCTTGCTAGCCTCCCCCACACCCCTTCTTCTCTGTCTTTCTTCCTTTTGTTTTGTTTTTGTTTTTTTGAGACAAGGTCTTTCTACAGTCCTGGTTGTCCTGTAGACACGACTGGCCTTGATGCCTTTGCTTCCTGAGTGCTGGGATTAAAGGTGTGTGCCACATGGCTGGTGAGGCAGGGCCTTCTTAAAGGACCTGGTGCCCTTGGCATTGCTAATGAGGTCAAACACCAGTGACTAAGAGGTGAGTGTGGCTCTCACAGTCTTAGAAAGGTAGCTCAGTCACCCTCAAGACACAGGACCTCCTAAAAAGTCATGACAGCAACCATCATTCACTGGTTTATTGAATACTTACTGTGTGCTAGACTATGCTACAGCTTTTGTTTTGTTTTGTTTGTTTTTCAAAACAGGGTTTCTCTGTTGTAGCCCTGACTGTCCTGGAACTCACTCTGTAGACCAGGCTGGCCTAAAATTCACAGAGACCTGCCTGCCTCTGCCTCCCGAGTGCTGGAATTAAAGGCCTGCGCCACCAATGCCAGCCTTTTTGTTTTTTTTGTTTTTTGTTTTTTTAAGGCAGAATCTTGCTATGTTACCCACGCCAATCCAGGAATGTATGCCTCAGCATCCCAAATGTTGGGATTACGGGCATGTTCTACCATGACTGGCTATGTTAAGCCTTTATCCTCATGAAATTTAGTGTGTACAATAAGCGAAGGAGTTAAGTTCTACCGTTCTGATTGTGACAGAAGAAACTAAAGTTGAAAGGCATGGACCCAGTTCAGTGACAACAGAGGTCAAGACGTAAGTTTGCTTTGCTCTAAAAGCCTGGCTTCTAACTGCCACTGGGGCCAGGACTGATAAGGAGACCTGGGGCTACTGCCATTTTCTGTCTCAGGGCACTAAGCTTGGAAGGAACCAGGCCTTGATTTGCATTACCTGCTGTCTCCATGGAAAAAAGAGTCCAAAGCCTCTCCTGGGCGGGCTTATTCCCCACAGCTGCTGACTGCTGGTAGCACTTCACAGCCTCTCCCAGATTCCTCTGTACACCAAGGCCCCTCTCATAGCAAATTCCCAAGTGGAATCTGCTCTGAGAGTCCTAAGGAGAAGACAGGAAGATGGAATAACTGGAATGCTCAGGCAGGAGCAGGGTGGAGCCAAGTAGGCATGCTGGACCTTCATCCATGTAGCCTGCCCCATTCCAAGCTCCTCGACCATGAAATGCAAAAGCCCAGTGCCTGCCTAAGGAGTTAGGCCCCTGTCAGGGAGATTCCACAGTGCCAGTATGAAAACAGTTGCTTTGGGTGTAGACAACCCAGAAACTGGATCATTTAGGACTTACACTGAGCAGTGTGGCAGGGGTAGGGTTTAAGTCTTACATATGCCCATTACCATGTCCTCCCTTGGCCTGTAGTACAGATTTTGAACTGCATGTCACGTAAGTGAGAACAGAATCTGTAGCAGAAATGCTTCTCTCACTGGGGTTGGCTGAAAGAAGACCGCAGAAGGGTTTGGCACTAGGTGAGCCAGTGTACAGAGAGGTTCCCAAAGCCAGATCTGCCTTCCTGACTCTGCCTGAGAGGACTGTAGAACAGAAACAAGCATGTCTTCAACTTCACCAGTTTTCATCTTTGCTCGAATTAGCTCCTGCCTGAGACCCTGTGTACTGCCTCTATCACCAGGTCTCCCATGGTTTCTGCTCTGGAACCTTCAGATCACTCTCAATAATTTTTAGCACTTTGCCCCTTGCCTGTGGCTCTGGGCTCTCTCTCTCCTCACTGACATGGCACTCCTCTGTGAGAGAGAACAAGCAGGCATTTGGAGCCTTGGCTTGTGCAGCCAGCCTTCCTGTCCCTCACCTATGGAGCAGGGGTGACAGAAGCACTATCTGCTTAGGTTGTCACTGTAAGAAAAGTGCTTAGGTCAGTGCCACTAGCATCATACACCTCACATCACGGATCTCGCCTCTCTTACTACAGACTCCCGACCATGATCTCACTGCTCTATGCTGCACAAATTTCCTACAGATATGTTCTCACTTATGTGACATGCAGGTCAAAGTCTGTACTAAACAAAGTAGATTCAGAGCTACAGGCCAGGGGAGAACATGGCAACAGGCATACCTAAGACATACCTTAGACCCTTCCTCTGCAACCCTGCTCAGCGTATGTCCTGAATGATCCAGTTTCTGGGTTGCCTACACCCAAAACAACTGTCTTCACTCAGTGCTCCTGAGATCCAAGTAATCATCCCCTGGAATTTCTCGTCAACATCTCATGGGACCAGTTCCCTGTGGAACAGGCTGGGCTATGCCACTTGAACGCCAACACTCAGGTCAGATAATCAGGTATCCTTTCCCCATATGTGTCTGACTTTCCCCAGCCACCATGACTAGTCATGGGTATAGCTTCCAGAGAGCTCTCACACTTGTCACCTTGGTCTGATACTCCCAACAACCTCATGAAGTAGCAGACTTAAGGTGGGCATTATTATGCTTGCTTAAAGTGATAAGGTTTGAGTCAAGAAGTGATGTCTGAGAGCAACTACTGCTCCCTCGGTTGAGCAGTATTCCCACCTTTATGCTTGGTATCCCGGTGGCCCTGTCCGAGATCACACAGTAGGTCAGTGGGAGCCGTGGCTTTTGGCTAGCCCAGACTCCTGGAAACCATATCGTAAGTCCAGAGCTCAGAACCAGTTCCCAAATCCCTTTTCTTAGCAATCATGATCCCAACATGAATGGACCAGAGATCTCATACGCACCCCATTGCTGGCTGCCAGCCAAAGGTATTTCACAGCTCTCCGCTCATCTAGGTGTGGCTCCTTGGTAAAAAGCACCCCAAGGAAAGCTTGGGCCTGTCAGGGAGGAAGTAGAAAGGCATCTTGGTCACTTTCAGACTCTCATACCTCAAACACTTAGAACAGACCCCACCAGAGGCACTCACCTCTGTCAAGCCAGAGTCTGCAGCCTGCTTTAGCACAGACACTGCCCTCTGCTGCTCAGTGTCTGACAAAGAGCCTGAACTCTGCAATAGGCACCTGGCATAGCGGTACTGAGCCAGTCTGTGGCCCTGGACGGCAGCCAGGTCGTAAAAGAGGATAGCCTGTCACAACAGGAGAAATAATCAGTCTGCAGGTAAATTGCCTCTTTCTTTGAAAGAAAATTTAAAAATCATTCAAATGAATACATAATCATTAATGGTTAGTCAGGAAAACACTGGGTAAGTCAAAATTTAAAAACAAATTCCAAAGACAAGCATAAAACCCCACAAGATATTCTCCCTTCTAAAGAGCATCTTTTGTTGGTGTTTTGGATATATTGTCTTTTTGGGTCAGGGGTCTTGATATAGAGTTCTTGCAGCTTGTTACTACCTAGTTATAGCTCAGACTGGCCCCAAATGTGTGGAAATCCTGCTTCAGCTTCCAGAGTGATGGAATTATAGGGTATGTGTTACCTTGTTCAATTAAGCTCTTTCTTTATTAAAACTTTAGTGTATTGGCTTCCAAGTTTCTTCCCATGGATATGTTACACACACTCCATTCACTGTGTATACACTTACACATGTATATTTCAATACATGTATATACTACATGTATATATATTTTTAAATTTTAAATTTTTATTGTTTTTATTTTGTGTGCATGGGTGTTTTGCCTGCACACATGTCTGTGAACCACATGTCTACAGTGCCTGTGGAGACCAAAGAGGATGTGAGATCCCTTGGAACTCAAGTTACAAATGGTTGTGAGCCACCATATAGGTGCTAGGAATTGAACCTGGGTCCTCTGAAGGAGCAGTCCATGCACTTAACCTCTGAGCCATCTCTCCAGTCCTATACTTTATATTTATGTATGAATATAAACATATACAGAGAAAGAGACATAATAGTATGCTATGAATGTCCTTCCCTACTGATATAGATCTGATATATATCATTGTTAATACCCTTTTATCTTAAAATTAATCTATTTATCAAGGCGCAGTCTAGGCTCTTAGAGTACAGCTGCAAGGAGAGGAAAAATGCCTGCCCTCCCTGGTTTTGAGTACGTTTCTTGTAAGTTAGGAATCTCTTACTTTGGAACTACAGCTGGGATCCAGTGGAGTCAGGGAGGGAGTAGAACTATTTTCCCTCTCTGCTTACTGTTTATTTTTTTGAGTTCACTGGGTCTGAAGATGGGACAATACCTTGCTGAGGTCCCTGGGGGTGCCTCTGCCATGCTCGAGACACAAGCCCACATTATACTGTGCTTTGCTGTAGCCACGATCTGCAGCTTTCTGGAAATAGGAGAAGGCTGCCGTGTGGTCTCCTGTCTTCATGTTCTCTGTCCCTGTAGGAAAGCATGGAGCACAAACACGGTTCCCACTGTGACCTTCCACATCCTCAACCGGACCCTTACAGTTTCTCATCTCTTCCCATAATCCCTTTTCTTCTTGTGCTGGATATAGGTATGTAGCATTTCTTTTTCCAGCTGGCTCACTTGTACCAGAGACATGGCTCTACTTGCTTATCTGGCCAATAGTTCTGGTTGCCCTTTGGGAACAACCCCTTCCCTGAGCTATCAATCAATATGCCTGTGCTCTTCTCCACCAATGAGGCTTTGTCAGGAGTGTGAATTTTAATCAGATTGAGAAGAGTCTCACAGAGAAGAAAGATCCCTTAAGTATTCCGACAGTAGCAACCTTGAGACACTATCAGTGCTGCCCCCTGGGTCTCTATAGCCTCCTTGATTCTCATCCCTTCTGAGGCTCAGCAGGTCAAGAAATCCCAGAGATTCTTGGGCTTATGTTAGCCAGAGAGGGCTTCCACTGCACACTTGCACTGCATGGGTGATACTGCTCAGCTAGTCTTATGAAGCAACAAGGAGCCTTAGCAGAAGATGGTCAATGCCTGAATGATGGCATGAAAACTCCTGAGCCAGGGTCCTTTGTTGCCCAGGCATTAAGGAAATAGGGAACACACCAGACACAACTCAACTTCACCAGTTTTCATCTTTGCTCAAACTGGCTCCAGCTTCTACCCTCTATCTCCAGGCCTCCCACAGTTTCTGCTTTAGAACCTTCAGACCACACTCAGGGTTTAAACTTTTTTAGCACTTTCCTAATATACCAAACCTTTGTCTATGGACGCAGCTGTTACAAAAGAATAAGCCCCGTCTCTTCAATTATACTGTGAAATCCTCGAGGCAGGCAGAACAAGAATGGAGAAGTAATTTTGCACGGGATGAAAATTCTACATAAATGCAAAATATGATTATAGCTTGTGCTGCCTTTGTGCTCTGCCACAGGGCTCAGCACTTGCTGAATAAATGAATATATGAATGGAGGAATGGGCAAAAGGGTTCTGAGAAGAGCCTGGCCCTCAAAATCACAAAAAGCCAACCAGGAAAAAAAACCACATTCCATTTGGCAAGCAGAGTTAAACTCACCTCCCTGCCTCCTGAAAAGTCACTGTCCAGAGTTCACAGAGCCCTCTGTCCTTGGGAAGAAGACTCAAAGTGCAGAAGACCCCACCTATTCATTAGTAACCTGGATTCCTCTACTCCTCTGGTCTCTGCTTCCTTTAGCCATAGCTAAGCCCTCATCACATCTGGCTTAGTTCTCAGCAGGTCTTCCTGCCTGGTCTCCCTTTCTGGCCCCCCAATCCATGCTGGTCTTGTAAACAGCCATAAAGATCTTTGGAAAAGTCAGCCAGATCACATGACCAGCCTTCTTCCAGTGGCTTCCTGTTTCACTTCAGAAATCCCTACTCTCCTCCTGGGCTCAGAAAACCTTACTGATCTGGCTCCTGCCTGCTTCTCTGACTTTGTCCTAGCCTTTCTGCCATCTCTAGGTTCCAGCCACACTCTCTTTTGTCCCTTAACAAGTAAACTCAGTGCTGCCTCAGGATCTTTGCTCTTGCTTCTCTTTCTCCTGGAAAGCTCTTTTTCCAGGTGGGAATGAACATGCCTTTGTCAGCCAGGTTTAGCTTAAGGGTCTCCTTTCTGGCATATTTCTATATGAAAAGTTGTTCCTTGCCCGAGTTACTAAAACACCCCCTTGTTCAAGTTCTTCATAACATTTATCATCTGAAATTCTTTTTATTTGTTAGTTTACTATTTTTCTTTTTTTGACACAGGACCTCACTATGTAGCTCTGGCTGTCCTGGAACATACTATATAGACCAGGCTGGACTTTGCCTCCAGAATGCTGGGGTCGAAGCTGTGCGCCATTATATCTGGCCAGTTTACTGCTTACTATCCTTCAATTCACACGTGAATACCATTAAGAGTAAGGACCTTCTTGTGTGAACCACCATATCTCCAGCACATACAGTAGGGGCTAGCAAAAGATGGAATTCAGTAAATATGCTCCCAATGAGCCCCAGCTTCTCACCCACTCAACTACTAGACCCCAACAAGTGCTCCTGGGAAACCAGGGTTCCACCTTAGATGGCTTGAGACATGCGCCAAGAACTAGGACCAGAACACCACAGAAGCAAGACAGACAGCCAAGTCATGTGGAATTCCCAGATTTAATATGGGTTTGTTGCCATTATGCACTTGAGGCCTGCTGCAAACCACAGGAGCCTGCTCCTTTCCAACTGTGGCAATGAATGCTGAGTATCCTCTAAAATTATTTTCTACTGCCGACAAAGGACAGAATTTTCAAGGAAGTACATGGCCATTTGGCTGAAGACTATATCTTTCAGTTCCTCTATAACAGACAGCCATAGGCCTACCTTGTGGCTTACTTACCTCCATAAAGGACAACTTCAAGGTCATGCCCTTTAAGGAAAGTCCTCTAGCTTAGTGTCTTTCCTCCCAGCTGCCAAGAATATATACAGGAAGGCAGGAGAGGAATGACTAATACAGAACTCACGATGAAAGCTAGTTTTAAGACTGGCTGAACACATGAGTAAGGATTACTCCCTGGCCCCACTGAACCACCACACCACATCTGGTCTACCCATCCGAGAGAAGCTACATGTCTCTTGTTTAAAGCACTCTCTACTCTGACTGTATGCCACCCACCCCACACCCTTTCCATTTCCTCATCCTCCTGCCTCCAGGAAGGGAACCAGGTACCTAGAAAGTTGAAAGCAATGGCAACACTGAGCTGAAAGAGTTGCTGGATGGATGTTACCACCTCCTCTAGGGGAAGAACCTTGGACTTGTCTTGTTCCTGGAGAAGAAAACAGCATCAAGGGATGGTTCATTTTGATCTCCACCCACCCCAGTGGAGTGGGTATCAAGGTACCAAACCTGGACCATACATTTTTTTCTCCGGGCGGGGAGACCGCGGCTGCCTTTGCATTGGATGTGAAGTCCCCATTGTCATGAAGGAAGCCAAAGTCACTGGGCTCTGCAAGGGAAAGGTCAACACCAAGGTGGTCAGGGTAAAGAGAAGAGTGTGATTTCTTCCTTCCTTTCTCTCCCAGTCTGCCCTGTCTCTGTCCAGTAACTCTCAGTTACCCTAGAAAAGGCCCCATAGGAATGACAACTGGGTACCTGGGCACACAGAGCAACAAAGGTCTATCCACCAGCTCCTCCCCCTTCTGTGGGTGCTAAGTCTGTCCACCAGCTCCTCCCCGTTCTGTAGGTATTAAGTAAGGTCGCACCTTCTTCATGTAGGTTCGGAAGGCCAGCTCTCAGGGAGCTGTCTGAAGGAAGGGGCTGGGGCTGGACTGAGGATTCTTCTTGCAGCCTTGGTTCCTTGAGGCCAGTGCACCGGGGAACTGGGTGGTCAGGCCTGGGAAGAACATGCCTCCGAAGTGCTGGAAAGAGCCAGCAAGAAGGTCACGTCAGGAAGGAATCAGTTCTCTGGGAGGCAGGGGCACTTGCCAGTCAGTTATCTCTGAGGGTTGGGAGGTCAAAGTAAGCATTATGAAACTCCTGAGATACCTCCCTCCCACTGTTCCTCTTCCACTTCCTTTGCTGGCCTTCCTCTACAGGTCCATACAGGGATCCATACTTATGCTGACCCATCCTGAGCACAAATCATTTGCATTTTCTCAGTGGCAGGGAATACCTACCTCATTCACTATTGTGGCCTAGCATCGGCTCTCTGCTTAATGCTAACACTGACAAGCTTTCATCACAGGACAAGAACTAATACTCCAACCAATAATGAGCAAGGATAGACTATGTGCTAGGCACTGTGCTAAGTCCTTGACACATATGAACTCATTTGGTCTTCCCAAGGAACTCCTGTGGTACTGTTTATTATTGTCCCATTTTATAGATGAAGAAAGGGAGGCACTTTAGGAGGAGATTAAAATTAATTTGTTCACGGACACGAGAGTAGTTAGTAAACAGTAGTTATGGGGTTATAATTCTTATAATCTGACTCCAGAGTCTCAATCATGAGGCTATATGCTTTCTGCCCACAACCCAAAATATATACTCAGTAAAGATTCAGTTACTGATGAGTGACTGCAGGACTAACTGGCTGAGGATTGGGCAGGAAGCCACACCTAGGGTCTAAAGAAGCCTAGGCCTGGGGGCTTCCTTTCTGGGAGGTAACAGGAGGACACTGAGGAGCACTGAGGGGCAGGCATGGCCCACACCAGTGTGGACAGTACTTCCCCACACTTCCCTTCCTCTTGACTTCAGATAGGAAAGGCAAGGAGCTGCTGATGACTCTTTTCCTGAGGTGTGGCCAGAGATGCTTCCTGGCCCAGAGAAACTCCCACTCTGCCCCATTGCCCCTTGAGGATGGAGAACTCACAGGACTGTGGGTGCCACCAGGAAGAGGAGAGGAAGCGATTCAGGGGACTATGCCAAGAGCAGCGTTCAGCTGGCTGAGGTCCTGCTACCAGGGGTGCATAGAAGTGAATCTGCCTCGCCAGTTGCAAGGCCAGCACGGCCAAAGTACCCTGGGAAAGAAAGCAGCACATGAGGAACACAGCCCTCACCGGTCAATCATCATCTGCTCGGTGGCCTTTCCTGATGGCCGTGTACTTTCACAGCACTTGAACCTGCCTTTCTTTGGTGTTCTGTAGCCCTTTTCAATCATTCACTTAGGGTCTGTCACTCCTCTTTGGTTTGTAAGCACAATGGATGCAGGGCCCATGGACCCTGCTCATTCTGGCATCCCTGGAGCCCAGGGTAGTATTAAGTGAGAGTAGATGCCTAAAAAATGCATGCTGAATGCATGTGCCCAAGTGACAGAATGAAAGGATCTAGGCAGGCAAAAAGATGGGGCCTAGCCTAAAATACAGGGACAAGTCGGAGTCCCCAACTGAGCCATAAGAATACACATGTACAAGTGGAGTTTGAAAAGGTATCACAGAACAGCTGAGCTATTTCCTATGCCAGAGGCTGCTTGCTCACCCCTATCTTCCTGTGCTGTGCTAGAGACATCCCAATACTTCTTTGTTGCAACAGGAACAGACAATATCTGTGCCCTCATGACATTTGGGTCTCTTGTTGGAAAAAAGACAAAACCAAACACAGAGAAACAAATAAAATAACCTAGCAATTAGGTTAAACACCAAGAAGAAGACAAATCAGAAGGCTACACAGACCCTGAGAGGAAAGAGTACCAGAAAGCTTTCCTAGAAGCTGACAAGTGAGCTGCAGCCAGAAAGAAGAAAGACAAGGCACCATCATTAGGAAGGTAAGGTGAGGTATCCATGGTGTTAAAGACAGTTTGTGTGGGGGCCCTTTCACATGGGTAGTGGTGACAGAACCTAAAGATGACAACAGGGCCTCTGGAACTAGGCCCAGTTCCCTAAAGGAATCGGTGTGGTACTGACCCAGGGCTCAGATTTTTGACAAATTGGAAAAATATTACCTTCTCTATGGTATAATCTGCTTCCAGTCCACAGAAACCCAGACAGTCACGTCTGTGTCATAGAGATACCCCATGTTTAGCTCCATTAATGACACCAAATTGCAAGTTAAGAAAAGCGAGGCTCAGAGGGGTTGTCACTTGCTCAAAGTACCCTGCATGAAGTACCAGGTTGGGATGTGGCAGACCTGCGAGTGATATTCATGCCCATCTCATTCAGAATACCCTGTAGCTGGAATCTCTATGTGGAAACACTGCCAGTGGAGTCAAGATTCTGCCCCATGAGACCTAATGTTTGTGATGCATCCCTGACCTGACCTTAGTGATCAGGTTAAACAAATATTTACTGAGCAAATATTATACATTAGGCTCTGAATTTGGTGATTCTACAAGGTAAAATAGGTAAAGCAACCATGTGGTATAGCTTGAATGTCAAGCCCGTAAAATCTGGTTCTTGTATTTAAGAGCCATGTGACTTCAGGTATATTATAATATCCCAAAGCCTGAGAATCCTTGTGCATGAAATGAAGGTTAAATTTCCCTTCCAAGATTTTTGTAAATATTAAACAAGATAATGTGTACATAACAGTTCATGTTGGTAAGCCATGCTATCTATCAGCTATTTATTATCATTTGTTCTAAATTCTGTGAAGATAAGAACTCCATCTTCCTTGTTCTCTGCTGTGTCCCTAATGCATAGCTCAGAAGTATTAAATAAATGTCTACCAAATGGAGAAGAATAAACGCATAGCACAGGCTGGAAGAACAGCAATGTTTCCATGAACATGCTCAAGGTCATGGACCTCACCATGTGGATATGACCCTGTCCTTGTTTCTAGTCTACGCTGTTCTTCCATGCGAGTCATTCTCATCCATGCTGGAGGTACAGAACAGGGCTGGGGAAGCCTTACCCATGAGATGGCATCTCGCACAGTGTTTGGGGAGACGTGAGCAGACATCCAGTGGAAAGCATTTTTCCATCCATGGCACTTTGGGTCACTGTTCCTCCTTGGACCATGGGAGCCTGACCTAGATGGTGTGATCAGAAGCCATTAAATTCTGTACAAAATGGAAGCAGGCGGCCACATGTGACAGAATGTCAGTCTCTCACCTGTGAAGGCTGGGCCTAGGGAGAGGCAGGGTAGTAGAGGTTGTCTGAGGCCCATCTGAACTGGTGGGCCTGGGTGTTACCCCTCGAAAGCCAGGTGCCAGCAGGCGGGGAAGAGCTGTGGGAGCAACAAAAATCAGTCACACCAACAAGGATGGATTGAAATAAAAATGGCCACAACCATCTCTCTTCTAGTCTGTGAGTGAGCCTTACCCGGGAAACTGGGAATCATTGATATCTATCTGTGCAGTGTCTGTGTCTGCTTTTTTTTTTTTTTCTGGTGCTGGGGATGGAACGCAGGACCTCCAGCCTTCTAGGCTGGCCCTCTACCACTGAGTCTGCTCCCCTAGCCCTTGCAGTAGTTCTTAAACCAGAGTACAGACAGAAATCTTGAGTCTAGTAGGGATCCCAGGGCACCATCATCCAGAACTAGTAAAACAAGACCCCTTATGATAAAGCGTAGTTATTTTTTAAAAGTTTTCGCACAGTTCTGACGCCCTCCTATGAGTAGCAACTTCTGTTCTAGAACCATCCGACTATAGACACACACTCTCTCTACACCGAGCACGAGTCTCTACATTCCTCCTCTTTCCATTGGCTTCCTTTCATTGACTCTTCCCCTCCTAGAACTCCACCCTTCTTCTTGGGCCTAAGCTCCGCCTTCTCCCACTTTGCCCTATCACGTCTCAAATTCCAACCGCTCCAGCGTCACAGATGGAGCCTCGGCCCCTAGGCCCCGCCTTCCCGTATCTAACCCCACCCACTGCCGTATGGCTGTCTTCCGGCGGAGCGGGCTCGCCGGAACTCGCCTTGAAGACGACCCTTACCTCGCCCTAGGAGCCCTGTCAGGCGCCACATGTCGTGGCCAGCACCTCAGAGAGCTCGCAGCCGAGAGGTCAAGGCCGGACGTCAGGACAAGGGCCAGAGCGGCCGCTGCTCCGCCCCAGAGGCCGAGTCTCCAACCAGCCAATCAGCAAGGAGCCCCGCCGGAAGGACGGCGCTCTGGGGAGGAAGTGGCTGATGGGGCGGGCTTGGCGCTGGCGAGGTGAGAGCGACAAGGACATGATGCGGGCCCATGGCCAAGGTATCCTCTGTCTCTGTCTCAGGAGCCGCGAGGGTGTGCGGATCTGGATGGCTGCGGGTTGGTGGACCGAAGTGCCCAGGGCAGGTTACGCCCCCAGGTTCTAGCGCTGGCCCTGTTTTATCTCTGTATTTTTAGGCTGGCTGCTTTCTGAAGTAGGATCGAAAAGCAGAGGAATCCTCGCCAGCACTCGGGCACGGATTCCAGCACAGTTAGTTGCTTAAGGCCTTTTTCTCCCTTCTCAGCCATATGCTATTGTTTCTCTAGGAATCTCACCAGAAACTCAGTGTACAGGCAAAGGACATGTAACTAAACCCCTCCTGCAATCCTAGTGGCATCTGGTTCTACTTTATCAAATTATAATTCCATCCAAGGAACCACCCTATAAATTCACTTAAAAGAGAGAGAAGTAGGGTGGTTCTTAGCAACCTTTTCAATTGTAACTTAACCAAAGAGGTATATGGCTAGTTTGAAGATAATTGTGACTCTCCGTTGAGGAGTCCATACTTAGTATTGCCTTACTTTGTTTCCCGGAGTGCCTTCTAAGCCTCATGCTTATACCTGTGTTAAAGTTATCTTTAATAAAATCTGCAGCTCTTCTTCATTATAGTGGCTAGTCCTGAAATTCCTTTCATCTTTTAAGCCTAGGAATTTTTATTTGGCCTGAGTCAAAGTCCTTAGAAAATTAGCAGTCCTCAGACTGCTAGAGGTAACAGTGTAAGTGCAGTTTCCCTGTCCCCACACTGCTGACATTCTGTTGTGTGGGCTTCTGCAAGGATAGGGTCAGCTGGACAGTTGTAACTACTCTTTCCTGATCTGACAGGTTGAGATTTTTGAGGGGCTGCTCCTTTCAAAATACAAGGATTTACAGGCCCTGTTCAGTCAGAGCTCTCCAGCTCAGTCTCAGTCAATGTTAATTTTTGTAAATGAATTCCCACTTTCACCACTCTGGAGTCGTCATATGAGAAAAATGTAAGGTGTTCAGACTTCCTCTCTCCTTCCCTTGAATATGTGACTTTTAGGTGGGTGGAAGTCTGGGATAAAAGAGTACTGAGAGTACCTCCTCTTAGACCCAGGCATGTGGTATGAAAGTTGTGTTTATCTGTTAAACAATCTCGAGCCCATATGTCAGCCACCATTCTAGGATCTGAGAAGACAGATTGATAAAGAGCATTTGTGGCCTCCAAAAATACATGGCTCTAGTACATTAGGAGTAGACTGAAGTTGGGTATGGTGACATAAAGCTTTAGAAGTGGAGGCAGGAGGATCAGTCATCCTCAACTACATAGTTCTAGGCCAGCCTGGGCTATATGAGACCCTGTCTCAAAAAAAAAAAAAAAAAAAAAAAAATCTGAGATTGGCCTGGTGGCACAGGTAGTGGGGAGGCTGAGACTGGAATATCACAGATTCAAAACAATGAGTTCAGGGCCATTCTGGTCTATATAGTGAGACATTGTCTCTTAAAAGTACAGTCTGTAGGGCTGAAGTTATAGCTTGGTGTCAGAGCCCAGATCTATCCTGCACAAGACCAAGTTCAGTCTCTAGCACTGGCAAAAAGCAAATGGGCTCTAGTCCACAAATAACTGTGTTTAATATGAGCTTTCTGATTTTCTAGCTTTGTTACCTTTACCCTTGTTTTTAAGCACACTAAGCCTGTTATCTGTAAAATAGGGAAAGCAATGCCTTATGCATTGTGAATTCAGAACCACAGAAATGTTTTAGCATAGGTCCTGGTACATAGAAAGGGCCCAAGAAATATATTTAGTATTAATTATAGTAGTGGAAGAGGTGAGCAAGGAGCTGTAAATAGTATTTAATAGAAGAATGAGCAGTGGGTGGGGGATATATCATGGAAGGCTTCAGACCTATGGCTTGCATTTGAGTTGGGTCTTTAAACACACAAGTTTCTCAGGTGAAGAAGGGGAAAGGACATTGCAAGCAGAGATAACCACTGAGGGTCCAGGAGCCTGAATGTGGGGAACTATTCAGAAATGTTCTTGCTTGGGAAGCTGGGACAGCCACCTTTCATAGTCCATGTGCTGCCTGAAATAAAACCACAAGTGTGCTGGCTCGGATCTGTTCCTCCTGGGACTTCTGTGCTCTTCCTCTCCGCCTGTCTGTAGTTGGCTTCCTTCCTCAGGCTCAGCCTAATCTCAGGTCTGCAGTGAAGACTTCCTAACTCGTGGAGTCCTCACCACTTCTCTGCTTTTCCCAGTCCCTGTAGTGCTTAATTTTTACTACACAGTTTAGCAGTAATTATATGTTGTCCTGTTAATTATCTCATCTGTGTAAGTATAGTCTCCCCAGTTCCCTCCCTCAGGGCAGGGGTAGCATCTTCCCATTTTATGTCCCACATGGGGCTTAACACACACCATCAGCCCACAAAATAAGTTTACACAATGTTGTTTAACCACACACGGCCAGAAGAACCAGAGCCTAATTGTGGGATTACTGATTTGAACAAAAATGTGTTCATTCCACATATATTCAGAGGTCCTGGCCTGTTTAAAGTTAGTTGAGGGGGGTTGAAAGAGAGAATAAGGTATCTGGCCCCATATACAAAATGGTATTATGGCCAGAGGTGGTGGCATACAGTGGTAATCCCAGCGCTTGGTTGATTGAAGCAGGTGGGTCATGAGTTCAAGGCCAGTCAGGTAACTGGTAAGACACTGTGTAGAAGGAGGAGGAATAGGAAAGAAGAAATTCTCTTTCCCCCAGAATCTTGGGAATATCAAGAGAGTACTTGAATAAGAAGTAGAGTGGAGATAGCTGGAATCCTCACATCCATTCACTTGTTCAGCACAACGCACAGTAACACTGTTGGAATGACTCTGACTTGCCTTTTCTAGAAATGCCAAGGCCTGAAACCATCAGCATTTTCTTCTGCTGCTCTAACACTCTGTTTTTTAATTATGGCCCAAAGTGAAGTTGATTCAATCCCTCTACAAAGGCCAGCTGTTGTCATTAAGAACCTATTGTCTAGACACCTAGTAAATTACTTCTTGTGATGTGTATATAAGCCATTCTGTTCCTGCAATAGGGATATTGTAGACATTTGTTGTTGCCTTTATTTTTGTAGACATTTTTAATTTGTACTAATCAAGTTGATAAGAGTTTATTCAGTGCTAGTGAATGCCTAGAGTATTTAACAACTTCGAAAAAAAATGTATGTGGCCCAATATAGTGGCACATGTTTGTAATCCCAGCACTCAGGAATCTTAGGTAGGGGATTATCATGAGTTTGAGATCAGCAAGATATAGGCAATCTAGAAGATCCTGTAGCAAAACAGCAAAACAGGTCAAAGAAGTTTGGTTTTTTGCAGTGGGCAGCAGTCAATGTAGAGATACATAATATAAATATCTGATAAGCAGATGGTTTTAGGCAAACTCTGTGAAAGGGTCTGTTGACCCCCAAAGGGGTTGCAATCCATGGGTTGAGAACCACTATCTTAGTGGCTTAAAACAGTTATTATTTCCTTAGTTCTATAAATTGATTGGGTTCATCTGGGCAATATTGGCTCTCACTTGGAGTTTCTCGTGAGATTGTAGTTAGATGGCAGCTGGAACAGGAGTCAGATGAAGACAACTGGGGCAACAGAAAAGTTGGGCATCTTCTGCATGTAGTCTCAGAGCCTCTTGACCCCACATGGCCTCTCCATCTGGACCGCCAAACTTCCGTAGTGACTCAGAGTATACAAAAATAGAATTGCCAGGCATCTTCAAAACTAGGCCTGGAACCCAAACTGTTTCCCTTCTGCACTCTGTTGGCTAAAGCAACTTTGAAGGCCAGTCCTGAATTAGTGTGGAAAGGAAGACACCAGACCATGAATGTGGGAAGTACGATTCTTTGGAAACCAGCAGGCTCTACGGTAGGGACTGTGCAGGGAGACCTATATAGGATGACAGTGACAGCAACTCTTCCTCCTCTTCCTATTCTTTCTTCTCCTCCTCCACCATGTGTATGCATGCATGTGGGTGAGTGTGCCCAGGCACATGCATCCAGATGCCATAGAAGGACATTGAGTACCTTCCTTTTCTCTGCCTTAATCCTTTAAGACAGGATCTCTCACTAAACTGGAAACTTCCCATTTGGGTAGGCTGGCTGGCCAGCAAGATGTGCTTGTGTCTGACATAACCTCCTCACATTAGAATTGTTACATGCTGTGCACAACCATGCACAGTTATTTACATGGGTGCTGGAGATTTGAACTCAGGTCCTCATGCTTGCACAGCAAACTCTCTTACCTACTAAACCATCTTTCTAGTATCCATGAGTTGACTTATTTCAAAACTGAATGAGTGGCTAGAGATACAACTGGGGCTAGGAAATGTAGCTCTGTTGAAAGAACGCTTGCCTAGAATGCATGAAGACTTGTGCTTATTTCCCCAGGACTTCATAAACATGCCTATGACTGCAGCACTAGGGAAGATGACAGAAATTCAAGGTCATTTTCAGATATACACCAAGTTGGAGGTCAGCCTAGGATACATGAGACCCTGCCTCTAAGTAAGAAAGAAAGAAAGAAAGAGAAGAGCTAGAGAGAGATGTCTCAGCGGTTAAGAGCATTGGCTATTCTTCCAAAGGATCCGAGTTCAGTTCCCAGCACCACGTGACAGTTCACAACTGTCTGTAACTTCAGTTCTAGAGGATCTGACACCCTCACACAGACATATGCAGGCAAAACACCAATGCATATGAAATAGAAATTGTTTAAAGAATTAAAGCATGATAAGGACCGTGAGAGTGTGTATGCTATGTGGGGTAGATTGGGTCCAGGACAGAACGACAAGTCCTCATTGTCACCACCCTGTCTCTTAGCCAGCAACCTTACATTTGTCACTGAGGCAGCTGAGTCAGTACCTTAGCATTGATATCATTACTTTTTGCTTTTTACTAGCAGGATTTTTTATTTAATCTTACAAATGTTTTGTTTTGTTTCATTTATTTTTAAAAGAACATTTTTGTAGAAAACCTGCTGCCTGATAGGAATCTGGACATGGGGTTGGTCAGGTGGTCAAACAATTTATACTTGGGTGTGAAGTGTGCTGAGGAAGAACCTGCTGGCAAGGAGCAGGGAGCATGCTATTGACCTCTCAGATAAAAAGATAGATGAAATTGAAATTATCTTTTCATTACCAGTGAAAAGGTAATGTAGAAGAGGGCAAAGAAGGTCGTTAAAAGAGTTTCTACTCTAGTAAAAAGTCAAATAATACTAAAGTGTTATATCAAAAAGCAGCAGACCTCTGCTACATGCTCTACCCTCCAGTCCGGCCCCCTGGAGGTGGCCATTTTCAACTTTTTGAAGTGTCAGGAAGCAGCCCAGAAGAGCAGGGGTTGTGTGACATCCAACACAGTGCTCCCACTGACCACTAGGTTATCTTGTTAAGGTTAATTATTAACCCTTCAGTTCTCTTATCTGTATCATGGGACTAATGGTAGTAGTACCCATCTCATGAAATAGCACAACCAATGAGTGGTAACTAAATAAGATGAAGACAAAGAGGAGGGGGAGGAAACTTGAGAGCCAGTGTGAACATACTTAGACATTAGTCATACACCATACAAATAAATATAGGGCATGGTTGTGACTTAGAGGAAATGATAAGAATCCAGACTCAGTTGGAAAAGTTTGAGCTTCTCCTTTGTTCTAAGCCAAACTGTTTGTTCTCAATCCTATTCCTTTCCTGTCTCTTCTGCAACCTTGTTACTGTAATTATCCTGATCTTCATATCAAAGCATACATCTCTTCACTAAGTTTTTGCTTTCTGCCTATGAAATATACACGGGCCTTTCCTATCTTGGCCAAGTGTTTTAATTGATCCTCCTACCTCTTCAATTATCAGTCTGTTTCTTTGTCTCCACTGCCAAATTTCTCAGCACAAATGCTGCCTCTTGTTTCTGTATGAATCCCTGGATTTTCAGCCTTGTCATCCACTTCCATCTCTGTTTCTGCTGCACTGGGCACTGGGGTCATTGAGCCCACCTTATTAGCCACCACCAGCAGGTACATTTGGACCCAGAGTATTTGACTGGGTTGGTCATGTTACTCCTTCAATCTTACCCACAAAGACTTACCCCAATTCCCTATTTCTATCTACATTTCTCCAAGTGATCCAGGAAAACAACGAACGCCAGGTTGTCTCAACTCCCTTCTGTCCTCCTCATGTTAGTTTGGACTGTAGCTGGAAATACTGAAGACTCACTAAAGCTAGCATTGATAAAAGTTGCATCAGACTCTGGAGGGGTGGGGTGAGCATCTAATGAATCCCAAGAGCAGGATACAGTCAGAGCCTAAGAAAGACCAGAAATGTAGATTCAGAAGCCAACAGAGTGAGCCCCTCCCCAGCCTGTCTTACGGATTTCTTTGATTTGTACAGACATTCCAAAGGTGTCAGACACCCACACCCAGCTGATCACTAGGTCCTGCAAAAATCACCCTTTTGCATCAGGTGCTTGAATGTGTCTCTTGTCCAACTTTCCCTGAGATGTCCTCATTCTGTTTACCTCTGCTGTCTGTTTCTATGAAATGGGATCCTTAGTGATGTCCTTGGCATACACGCCTCAGTGATTGGTAACAATGACCAATCTTGCCCTTCTCGTTCCTGCCTGTTTGTCCTAAACCACCTTCTAGCTACTTCTGTTAGCTGTTCTGCTGTGACTTCAGATCATGTGTCAGAGTTCTCCAGATACTTGAGGCTGGGGATGTGTCTCAATTTGTAGAGTGCTTGGTAGCATGCACAGAGCCCTGAGTTCGTTCCTCAGCACTGAATAAAACTGAATGAGGTGTCAACACACCTGGGATGCAAGCACTTGGGAGGTGGAAGCAGGAGGATCAGAAGTTCTATTATGTCCTTAGCTATGCAGCAAATACATGAGACTATGTCTTTAAAATTAAGAAGGGGGAGGGAGACTGGAGAGATGGCTCAGTGGTTAAGAGCACTTGTTGTTCTGAAGAAGACCTAGGTTCAATTCCCAGTACCCACATGATGTCTCACAGCCATCCGTAACACTGGTGCATAGACATACCTAGCCACCCTCTGACCCTCACCCTCTCGTCTGTCTCCCTCTCATCTGTGTGTTCCTCTGTATATGTATACTCAAATGCATAAATACATCTGAAAAAAATTCAAAGTAGAAAAGAAAGGCTAGTGAGATGGCTCATCAGGTAAAAGTACTTGCCACCAAGCCTGGCAACCTGAGTTCTGTCCCTGGGACCTACATGGTAAAAAGAGAGAAGGTACTCCCGCTATCCTCTGACCTTGATGCATCTGTTGCCTCCTCCCTCCCTCCCTCCCTCTTTCTCACACACACAATAGATGTAATTTTTAAAAATAAAGAATTTCCAGATATTGGGGAGGATCAGTTTCTGAGTGCTGGGGATAGGAAACTTAATAAGGGTAGGAGGTCTCATCTTGAGGAAATCCCCTTCTGGCTTTAGCCAGGCCTCAGCTCAGAAGACCCTGCAGCAGGATTCCCCTGCCAGCTCCCAAAGCCTATGTTGCTAACTCTCAGGATCTAGGTGTGGCTGCCATTGAAGAGCAACATAGAGGGGAATCCAGCCTTTTAAAAAGCTGGGAGTGGTGAGAGATGTAGCAAGATCTGCAGTGCTTGCAGGAGGCGAGAGAGGCGAAAGCAAGCTGGGAGTCTGGGGCCTTCCTCAAGTGCCTGGCAACCAGGAAGTCAGAGGTGCTCCTATTCTGCTGAGCTCTTGAAGGGTCCCATCTGCACCCTTGTGAGCACTTCTATTAGGCTCTGTGTGTGGAGCAGGGTGTTTGGCTTCCTCAGGTCCAAGAGCCCTGCTCTCCCTGCCTGTTCCTGGGTAGTGGTGCTCCTGCAGCTGGAACTGCAGCTTCCACTCCCACCAGCACAGAGCTGGGGGCGGGGCAGGGAAGGCAGCCTCTCAGCTGTTTGCTCCCAGGCAGCATGGCTAAGTAGTTAACAGCTCTAGCTGAGTCAGAACCGCCCATTTCAATCCTGCTGCCATTACTATCTTTGTGGCCCTGGGCTGGTTAACTCCTTTATGCTTCATCTGTACAGCAGGGATAATGATAGGCCTTCATACTGGCCCTGAGTTTTACTATGATAATACAGAGAAAACACTCAGCTTGGCCCATCTTTACCTCCTGGAGCCAAGGACCCTGTCCATCCTCACACTTTGCTGTCTGTCTCCCTCTTGTCTGTTTCCCCCTCTGTTCACATGTCCATCTCCACCTGTGAGCCTGAGCTCCACTAGGTCATATTTGGTAATAGAGATATGAATTTACTGTTGGAAAGAATTGGTGAGACAGTATAGAAGACCCAGAATACAGGGGCTGCTGAGCTGGCTCAACAGTTAAGAGCATTGGCTGCCTTTACAGAGGCCCTGGGTTTGGTTCCAAGCTCCCACATAGTGATTCACAACTCCAGGGTATCTGACACATTGTTCTGGCCTTCATAGGCACCAGGCTCCCACATGGTGCACATATACACAGGCAAAATGCTCATATACATAAAACAACAAAAGAAAAGCCAGGTATGGTGGTGTGTACCTTTAATCCCAGCACTCTGGAGGCAGAGACAGATATAAATTCAAGGCCAGCCTGTTTTACATAGTGAGACCCTGTCTCAAGAAAAGGAAGTGAAGGAAGAGGAGGGAGAAAGGGGGTTGGGAAAGAAGGAGGTAGAAAGGGGGATGGGTGAGAGAGGAGGGAGTCATCCTCAGAGTTCCATCTGGCTCTAGTGGCTCACCTTCCACTCTGGTCATTTACTGCACTTGAAGAAACTACTGTCACTGGCTTGGCTTGGGGACCAAGAATACTGCAAGAACCACAAGTAGATTCAGCTACTGACCTTATGGAGCAATCTGTCAGATTGATGAACACTAAGCATATAACCAAGCTGAGGATACATTTCATTCTGGAACCTTGTAAGGATGGAAAAACTCAGGCTAGAATAAAGAGAGCACATTTTGTGGAAGGAGGAGGCAGTAAGAGTTTTCTGGATGATGTGAAGGGTAGGCTGTGTTGAAGAGGACCTCAAGCAGAAAGAAATGGGGCTGTTGGACAGAAGACATGGTTAGTGCAGCTGGAGCCCAGTGATGGGCGTGTCAAGGCCTCTGTAAGCTGCAGAACTGGGAGAACACATCCCGCAGAGCCACAATGAGAGAAGTGAGCCTCTGTCCTAATGATAATAGCCCACATTTATTCAATTTTGTGTATATGTACATTGTGCTAAGCACCTTGTGTGCTTTTGTTATTTACCACCCACAATCCTCTAGGAGCCTGGTACTGTTATTCCCACGCTGCCTCAGGAAGGTAAATCTGCTCAAAAGCGATCAGTGGGCTGTAGCAGCCAGGATTTGAATCCAGACGTCAGGATCCAGCACCTTCCCTCCTAACCCTGTGTAGTCCAGCCAAAGAGCTAAAAGCGGGCGAACACCTCGACTACACGCTACTCCTTGGCAGCCCTGGCACCGGCAGGCGAGGGATGAGTTCCTTGGCGTTGGGGTTGACCGCCCAGAGAAGCTGTCACAGAATAGCCGGCCTTGGCTTCCACCCGCGTGGGATACACCGCAGTGCGGAAGGCGCTAGTGCGTGTGCACGCGCGTGGTCGCCCCAGCCTGCGGGCTGCAGCCGCTAGCCGCCCGGTCTGGTCCGGTGGCAGGGGCGCCCCGCGGCGTCAGGCAGGGGGCTCTGTTCCCAGCTTCCCGGGACCAGCCCGCAGCCCCTCCAGCCTTGGAGAGGGAAAGCGAGCCTGCGTTTCTGATTTAAAACGACTATTTTAAAATGGGTATCATTTTTCCCCCTTGCTTTCTCTCACAGCCAGAGAGAGGGGGAAACGACACCAAGAATCCATTCCAAACGAACAACCAAGAGGAGACGCGTCAGCTTCCAGATGTTGATGTTTTGTTTTTTGACATAAATCTTCGCACTCATATGGGAGTTTTCATTGATTCATGTTCCCATCTGCTGAATTTCCTTTTATTTATTTAATATGGCTTTTTGGGGAAATCTTGCTTCGAAGCTCTGGAGAAGCATAAACCGTGGCAACTACTGCAGCCCTCCTCCCTCTTGCAAGCCTTGGCTGTTGGGGGCAGGGAGATGCAGTGGCATCCTGCAGAGGGGTGCTGGGCGTCCTCGATGGGGGCAGGCAGTGTAGGTTTGCCTTAACGTGGCAAGCCTCTTCAAGCCTTGCAGAGCCAGGGAGAGAGGGAGAGTGAGGAGGGGGCGGTTGCGGGTTGGGGGGAGCGGCACACAGACTGGCTGACTGTTCTTTGTGCTTCTTGCTCACCCTCAATACTACATTCCGTTCCTTTCGTACTAACATACACTTTGGGTACTAGGAAACATCTCATAGTGGCCATCTATACTAACGTGATGGTCTATCTCCCCCTCCATCCTGTACCCCTCCACCCCAATAACGATCTATCAGTAATTACAAACTTCAACTCTGGAGTGATTCTTGACTTTCCAGAGGGAATTTTTGAACAAATTAACTTTTTAGAGCTTTGGGTTTCCAACATAAAAAAATTGGAATAATTACTACATCCTTCTTGATACCAGTATGTTTTACAGATAAGGGAAATCAATGCAGAATCAAATTAGGGCATATCCAACCCATCTCCACCCAAACCCACATCTCTATGGACCTGCTCCCCACTCCAGCTCTTCCCCCAGGATTCCATATTAAACCATTTGCCTGGCAAAGATCAGAACCATTTTCTGTCATGAGATAGAAGAAAATCTAGGAGTTAGTGGTTCAAAATGATGGATAATTGAGAACAATCTTCATTAAACTTGGAAAATAGGGTCAAATATGTGGAAAATCTAGAAGTCACCCTATTGGGTCCCTTATATAATCCACACTGGCCTCTCTGACAGGCAGGGAGACTTCACCTTCACAGGCACCTATTCTATTGGAAGATACTTTGGGATTAAGAGCCCTATAAAGCCAGGTATGGGAGTACACACCTTTAATCCCAGTACTTGAGAGGTAGAGGCAAGCAGATCTCTGAGTTTGAGGCCAGCTTGGTCTACATGGAGAGTTCCAGGACAGCCAAGATTGCTCACCCCCATAAGAGCCTTACAGATTATGGGATAGGAGTATTTGAATGTATGGAGCCAGTTTCTACAGAATGCACCCCTTAAGACCCATCACTGATTTAAAAAAAAAGGGGGGGGAGTCTGGGGTCTGGAGAGATGGCTCAGGGGTTAAGAACAGTGGCTGCTCTTCCAGAAGACCCAAATTCTATTCCCAGCACCCACATGGCAGCTCACAACTGTAACTTCATTTCCAGGGGATCTAGGGCCCTCTTCTGCTCCATAGGATCCTGCATGCATGTGGAGCACACAGGCACACACACACACACACACAAACACACACACATATATGACCTATCACTGTTTTTATCTGTAGTTGTTAAGGTCAGTTCTGAGCAGAATGGAGTTTCCATCATTGTGTGACCTTTTCCAGATGAGAATGAACACATACCTATTTGTTCCACCAAACACAGACTGAAGAAACAATTTTAGCCAAGTCTAGCAATGGGTTTAATTGGGAGCACAAGTGATGGTTTATCTACGGCAGTGGTTCTCAACCTTCCTAATGCTGTGACCTCTTAATACAGTTCCTCATGTTGTGGTGACCCCAACCATAAAATTCTTTTTGTTGCTACCTCATATTTGTAATTTTGCTACAAAGAGGGATCTCACTTCCTAAGGCCATTGGAAATATGTGTTTTGCTATGGGTTTGACCCACAGGTTGAGAACTGATGATCCTAATGGTACAGCTTGGGGCAGGGTGTGTATGTGTGGCATGAATATTACAAGACCAGTGTTCTGGAGTATGGTCCTCCAAACCAACTGACATGATCAGATCAGCTGTGCCCTCTTGCAAGAGGCCTATGGACTGTTGACATTTCCTCAGAAGAGGGCCTGGGAGGGTCATTAAGATCCTCACCTGAGATTCTAGCTGCTTCTGACATTTGTATGCACATCTGCCTTGGTTGCACTTGGTATGTCCAGGTGGCACAGCTTCAGCATTCCCGGAGGTGCTAGAAACAGAGGCTCTCAATCTGTGGGTCACAACCATAGGAAAACACACATTTCCAGTGGTCTTAGGAACTGAGATACTGCTCAGTAGCAAAATGACAGTTATGAAGTAGCAATGAAAAGAGTGGTATGGTTGGAGATCACCACAGCATGAGAAGCTGTACTAAGGGGTCGCAGCATTAGGAATGCTGAGAACCACTGATTTACAGGAACACTAGCAACTTATGGACAGCTACACCGCTTTAAAAAAAAAAAAACAATAACAACAACAGAAAACCCAAAAAAGACTTTCTCCCCCCCCCCCCGCCACCAGTACATACTTATCCTTGGGAAGGGGCAGAGGCTTGTGAAGTCCCCCTCCCTCTGTTATTGATGTTACTGGACCCAATCTTGAGTGAATCTCATAGTCTAATAGCTGCTGAGAGTACAATTGGACAACAACCATGTCATGCCAGGAGGACAACATTGTACAACACCAGAGGTCACTTGAAGTGTAGCATCAGACTCTAGTAGCACCCTTGAGGGGGTGGACATTCCTTCTGTATTCCTATCTCACCCAACCCAACCTGCTCTGCATGTTCTGGGGGCAACCTCTCCTGGCTGGGCACATATCTGAGACTGATTTGATTCTAAGCTCGTCAAGTTTGTGCACACACCCGTAACCTTCACTGACGCATGCTGTTTTCTGGAACCCCTTCGAATGGTAAAGCACACAATACTTTTGCAAGTGCTTAGAATGGCACAGGAAGTAGACATTCAAAATGTATTCAGTGAAAAAATTAGATCATATAAGAGGGCGTTCGTTCCTCTTCATTTTGTCCAAGAGCCGCGTAGGCCGAAACCATGACTTCATGGAGAAGCCAAAGCCTACTCACTCATCCAATCCATGATTTGTCCTTGAGATTGCTGAAACAGAGAAGTAGAAAAAAATTGTCAGCCAAAACTAACAGGGAACCAGTAATCCCAGAATAACCAGGAGTGAGTGAATGGGTCAAGCAGTTACAGCAAAAGGGCCAATTCCATCAAAACCATTCTCCTTGTCTTCCGCAGTTGACAGAATTGAAGTGGGTTGCGATGTCTAGGCAGTGTCTGCATTTTGGTTGCTAGTACAACTAGATTTGGGCATATGACTCAGTAAATGAGTTATTTGAACCAAGCAAGGTCCATAGAACTCCAGGCTCTCTTTTTACTTTTTTTCTGTTATACTTATTTTGTGTGTGTATGTGGGGGTGTGTGGTTGTCAGCATGCCATGGCGTGAGTGTGTTGGTCAGGAGACTGCTAGGGGAGTACAATGACTTTGGAAAAATATTTTGAACTTGACCATTAAACTTGAAGATTCTAATAGTCTCTGATATAGGAATTCTACTAATAATTTAACCTAGAGAATTTCAGATTCTAGCACACAAAAGCTTATGTATAAGTTTATTCCTAATCAGTCAGACATAGTGGTGCACACCTGTAATCCCAGCATGTGGGAGGCAGGAACAGCAGGAGGATCAGGAATTAGCAGCCAGCCTAAACTGCAGAGTCAACTGGAGGTCAGCCTGAGTTGCATGGGACCCCGTATTAAACAAACAAACAAAACAACAAAAATTCTGTTCACAATGTCTATAACTGTCAAAAGAAGTCAAATACCTATGTATCCTGGATGGAAATGTGAACTATGCTATTTTACATGATGAGATGTGCAGCATCAGTGAACATCAGCATCAGATATGTGACAACAAATAAATTTATTTCTCAAAGATAAAAATTACAAAAAAATAAAAAATATGTACAGCATGATTCCATTCTTTCAAATTTCAAAAAAACAACAAAACTGTTGTGTCATTTAGGAGTCCATACACAGCTATTAAGACTATAAGAAAAGGAGGGGTGCTTGGAAATGGGTTAGAACACTTGCCGTGCAAGTGTGAGGGACTGAGTTCAAAACCCCAGCACCCACAAAAAGAAACCTGGTATGGCTGTATGCTTGCACATAACCCAAGCACTGTGGTGGGTGGACAGGACTCTCAAAACTTGCTGGATGCCAGCCAAGCTCCAGGTTCGGTGAAAGTCTCTATTTCAAGGGAATAAGACAAACAGTGATGGTGCATACTCCTGACACCTCCTCTCGCCTCTGTGTTCATATCTGCCCATATGCATCCACATACAAATCCAAAAATAGGAAACAAGGGATTCTAAATATACAGCTCCATCATAGACTGCTTTGCCTAGCATGAGTGGGGCCCTAGTTTGATACCAAAATCATACACAAAAAAGAGAATGTCCATTACAGACGTGTAGTAGATAACCATATGGTAATATGGGGTATAATTAGTTAACTGCTCATATACACATTTTAGGTATCTTCTGAATTTGTTACACTTCACAATAAAGTTGTTTTAGACATAACTTATCTGGTAAGTTGTGTGTGAACTGAAGGAGATAATGCATTTAAAGCTCTAAGCAATCCTGCCTGGTGTGTATTAGGCATTCAGTGGAAGTGACTTTTTCATGTTGAAATTATTTGAAGCCTTGGAGAAGACCACATAATTAGTCACTGATAAAAATAAGAAAAGGTCCTTTGCTTTGAAGCACTGACTGCTTATTTTTGTATGTATGTATATATGGAGGTATGAGGTGTTTACTGATTTAGAGAAACTGACAGTTACAAACTCTGTGCAGAGTTGGAAAACATCACTCTGAACCCCCAGAGAAGACACAGAGGGAAGGGACAGGAAAATTGGCTGATTCCAAGGGATCTGGAAGAGAGGGGTAAGAGCAGAAAGGAGAAAATTCCATTTGTGCTGGTTCATAGGAGGGGACCAGGTCTGAGGTTCCAGTAGAGCCCTGGGTGTCTCACCTACTGCCACTTGGTCATATCATATCCTGCAGTGTGGATGAGACTTCAGAAGTCAGCCCAGGGACAGTGGGTTGGCCCAGGCCCAGCTCATTGATGGTGAGGGAAGCCATTCTGCTGACTGTGTGCTCTAAAGGTACTGTGGAATTGGCCAAGAGTAAGAGTGCTCACTGAGCCAAAAAGCACTGGAATCAGACAGGGAGGCCAGGAAAATCTGGCCAGAGTCTTCCAGCCAGGAGATGCCAGCAGAACTGTGCACCTCTGGATGCAAGCCGTTTAGGGTCTCAGAGCCAAGTGCTCTGGCCTGGCTTCCCATAAGCTCTAAGATGGGCCTTCTCAGACAGAGCCTAGTCTGGGGAACTGGGAAAGGCCTCTTTCCCCATGTGTCTTTGCTTTGTGTTGTTATAACATGATGCCACAGACTGGACCATGCACAATAAAAGTATGTTCTGCTCTTGATTCGGGAGGCTGGAGAATCCAAGACCAAGGAGCTATATCTGACAAGGGTCTTCCTGCTTCACTGTAATGTGTTAGAAGGGCATTGCAAGCACACAAAACAGAAAGAACAAGAAAGAGAGAGAGAGTGATAACAAACCCACCGTCAGAGCCCTCATGACTTAAACATTTCTTGAAGGCTTCCGCTTAATATAGTTACAGTGACAAATTTCAGATTGAGTTTGGGGACTGACATTGAAACTACGGTGCCACTTGTTCCTACACTGTGTTGACACACTGCCTGGTCAGTGAAATTACCGGAGATGAGATATGAAAGCTTGAACTCAACACTGTGGACACTTGGGCTTTTGACCTTTTAGAATCTCTTTCACTTTACTCAGATTCATTCTAGTTAATTTAGTTCAGTCATTTAGTTCTGTAGCAGACTTTAGCACAACTGATGCCATGTTGGAAGAACCATTCAGGTCATAAAGCTCAGTATGTAGACAGCACCGCCTGCCAAAATGAAAACAAGGACCTAATCCATTAGAGTCCATAGTTCTGGGAAAGTCTCTAAATATACTGACCTTTTTTGGCTTCTGTAGTTCTGCTTCTGGCTAGCTGTTCTTGCTAACTGATGTATATCAACCCAGGATGTGTTTTTTGTGCTTAAAAACTCACCCTGAGAAATGCTCAGTCTACATTGGGATCCCAAACACCCAGTATAGTCACTGGTTGGTTAATAAAGACTTTCCATTGGCTTTAAACCCATGTCTGAGTAGTCTTCTCTGGTAGATACCCCACAACATTTCACCCTGTGTCTACTGATATGGGGGTTATTACGATAAACAAGGAAGACATAAAGAATATCTTTATGAAGTTTATGATTTAGAGGCATGTTTTAGAGTTTCTGTTGCTATGATAAAGCACCATGACCAAAGCAACTTGGGAAGCAAAGGGTTTACTTCATCTTACAGTTTGTAGTCCATCATTCAGAGAAGTCAGGCAGGAACTGGAGGCAGGAACTTGGAGGCAGGAACTTGGAGGCAGGAACAGATACAGAGGCCACGGAAGAATGCTGCTAACTGGCTTTCTTTGTTATGGCTTGCTCAGCCTACTGTCTTTTTTTTCTTTTATTTACCTTATTTTATTTTTTTCAAGATAGGGTCTCACTGTGTAGCTCTAGCTGTCCTGGAACTCACTATGTAGACCAGGCTGGCCTTGAACTTACAGAGGTCTGCCTACCTCTATCTCCCAAGTGTTGGGATTAAAGACATACACTATTTTGCCTGGTTTTGCTTGTTTTTTCTTATGCTATTCAAAAACATGGGCCCAGGGGTGGCACACTGCCCACAATAGGCTGGATCCTCCCACCTTAATTACTAAGATTATACTCCATAGGCTTGCCTAGAGGCCCGTTTGATGAGAACATTTTCTCAATTGAGGTTCCCTCTTCCCAATGATTCTAGCCTGTGTCAAACTGACACAAAACTAGCCAGCACAGGGGGAGGAGGTGTAGGAAAATTTACAATTATGACTTATGTTAGCAAAAGAGAAGCTGCTGATGGGAAGTAGGAGGATGGTTATTGGCTTGTTTGTTTGTGGCAAGGTTTTGCTATGTAGCCCAGACTTGGCTCAATATTCTATGGTCCTTTCTCCTAAATGCTGGGGTTATAGTGTGTACCCTCATGCCCAGCAGATAGGAGGGTTAACATAGCTTAATGATGATTCTCCATAGACCACCTATCCAAAGGATTTGAGCTCTTTGTCAAAAAATCCAGACCCTAGACTTTATGTCATACATATCAAGTGAAGGACTCTGAAAAGAGGGCTCAAAACCAGTGTGAAGGCTAAGCAAGTGGAAGAGCTTCCTGAGCAAAGTCCTCCCTGGAACCGAGGAGGAAAGCAAACACCCATCCACATAAGTGCCATAAATGCCATGGCATGAGGGAGCCTGCACTCTCTCTTACACAGTGTTAATGAATAAAGTAAAATAAAATTGAAAGTGGGGTCCAAGTAATCTGCTTTTAAAAAACGTATAAAATGTAGCTAAGGAAAAAAACCAGTGTGCACACACTCCAGTGCCCTTTAGTGTTTTTTCAATGCTGTGCAATCACACCTCTATCTAGTTCTGAAGCACTTTTGCCAGCCTTCAAAAAAAGACATTCTCTGCTCAGGATCCAGGCACTCCAGTTCTCTTTCCTGACAGCCAGTAACCATAGTCTATTGCTGTGAATTTGCAGATCCTGGACATTTCATGCAAATAAAATGAAACGGTATGTCACTTTTTGTGTCTGTCTTCTTTCATTTCATGTTTTTGAGGCATATCTGTATGTCAAGTCAATAATTCTTTTTATTGTTGAATTATTTTAGCTATTCCTCTACTGATGGACATTTGGGTAGGTCCCACCCTTTAGCTAATGTGAACACATCACTGCTCTGAACATTCTTACATATGAGTCTCATTGAGAGATGATTTGTGATCACTTCTATAACACTATTGTTAGATTGTATGTTTTAATACTCTTGGGTCCACACGTAGTAATGTGATTGTTGGGTTATATGGTAATTCTCTAACTTTTGGGGATTTTTGTTTGTTTGTTTGAAGACAATTTCTCATGTAACCCAGGCTGGCCTTGAACTCTTGAACTCCCCTGTCCTCCTGCCTCCACTTCTCAAGTGTCAAGATTACAGGTGTGCATTACCACACCCAGCTCTATATTAACTTTTTGAAGAACCACCAAATCACAGAGGCTGTTCCACTTTGGTTTCCATAGGAAGCACGGATAGCCATCATCCACACATGCTTGTCAACACTTGTGATTGCTGTTGACTGTAACCATCATCATGGATGTGACACAGTATCTCGGGAGACTTTGATCCATATCTCGATAATGACCAGTGATGTCCAGCATCTTTTCATATACCTATTAACCATTTGTTTGTCTTCTTTGGAAAGATACTGTACTTGTTTGAATAAGAATGACCCCATAGGCTCATACATTTGCATATTTGGTTCCCAATTGGTGGGCTGCTTAAGATGGATTAGGAGATATGGCCTTTCTGGAGGAGGTGTCACTGGAAGTGAGCTTCGAAGTTTCAAAAGCCCACACCAGGCTCAGTTTTGCTTGCTTTGTGCCTTGTGACTGTGGAAGAGAGTGAGTGCTCAGCTACTGCTTTAGCCCCATGCCTGCCTGCCTGCCACCATGCTCCCCACCATAGTGATGGCGGGCCTAACCCTCTGAAACCGTAAGCAAGTCCCCAGTCAAATGCTTCCTTTTATAAATTACCTTGGTCATGGTGTCTCTTCATAGCAGTAACTAAGACAGACACCTAGTCAGATCTTTGCTCACTGTAAGAACTGAGTTGTTTCTTATTGTTGAGTCGGAATGATTTTTTTTTCTTTTTTAAAATTTTTTTGAGACAAGGTTTCTCTGTTGTAACTCTGGCTGTCCTGGAACTCACTCTGTAGACCAGGCTGAATTTGAACTCACAGAGATCCTACTGTCTCTGCCTCCCGAGTGCTGGGATTAAAGGTGTGCACCACCACCTCCTGGCTGGAATGATTCTTAATAAATTCTAAACACTAGAAGTTTATTGGATGATGTATGATTTGCAGTTAGAGTCAAAAGGGTTTTTTTTTTTTACTTTTTTGACAGTGTTTACACAAAAGTTTTAAATTTTGATGTATCCATGTATGTTTTTCCTTTGTTGTGTATATATGTGCATATCTGTCTGTCTGTCTATCTATCTATCTATCTATCATCTCACTGTAAGCCCAGACTAACCTTAAGTTCAGAATCCTCCTGCCTTGGCATTCCAAGTACTGATTTACAGATACACACCGCCTCTCTCAACTTGTTGCAGTGTTTTGTTTTGTTTTTTTTGTTTCTTTTTGTTTTTTATTTTAATTAGATTGATTGACTGAGGGACATGTTTGTGCCACAGCTCAGATGTGGAGGACAGAGGACAACCCGTGGGAATCAGTTCTCTTCTTCCACCATGTAGGTCTTGGAGGTCAAACTCAGCTCATCACACTTGGCAGCTAGCGCTTTACCTACCCTCTGAGCCATCTTCCTGGCCTTGTTGCTTTTAGTCTTGACATCATATTTACGAAACGATTGTCAGCTAGGCATGCATTAGTGACACATGTCTATAGGAAGAGGAGGTAGGAGGCTAAGCTGGGCTAGTGAGAATCTTTCTCAAAGGAAAAGAAGGAAAGAAGAAAGGAAGGAAGAAAAAGAAACTATTGCTAAACTCAAGGACATGAACGTTTACTCTCAAGTTTAAGTCAAGGAGGTTATATGGTTCTTGCTCTTATATTTCAAAACATAACAAATAAAATTTTTGTTACTTTGTTTTTGCTTTCACCACTAAGTTTGTGGTAATCTACTGCACAGCAATAGGAAACTAGCACAGGCATGAAACAAGAAAAGGTTTTGAAGGTGGTGTAGATATAATATAAGCTGCTTTCATGCTTGGTCTTAGGATCCAGCAATTAAACAATGCTCCAAGTGTCCAGGGCAGATAGGGCCATTCAATGCCATCTGAGAATCTCTGATAGGAAGATACTGTTATATCTCTCTCTCTCTCTCACTCTTCTATTACAGATATGCCTTCTTACATAAATGTGTTCATACTTTGAGAAACCAGTTCCCAAGTTTGTTCCCAGGCTCTACTACAAACCAAATACTTGACCAAGAATACTATATGGACAGGTAAAGTTTACCTGTCTATGACTCAGTATTTTAAAGGGCCCATATGAACATCTATGTAGAAAAGAAAGATAGGTCAAGGCATATGGATAAGGAGATAGAGCATCCACGTCCCATCCGGGGATGTCCAGACACCTGGGAGCTCTTCAGCGAATTAATTTTTGTGCACGATGTGCAGTGCATTAGTTACTATCCAAGACAATACCGTGGCAAAATACTTGACAAAAGCTATTAAGGATAGGCTTATCTGGGCTCCCAGTCTGTTATAGCAGGAGGGCATTGCAGCAGGACTGTGAGGTGGCTGGTCATACGTTCCCTGTAGTTAGGAATCAGAGAGATAAATGCTGCTGCTCAGCTCCCTCAGTTCCCCTACCCCCCATTTCATTCACTCTGAGACTCTAGCCTGTGGGTTGATGGTGCCCCCATGCAAGGTGGGTCTTTTTTTTTCCCATTAAGCTTCTCTGGAAACACCCTGACAGGCACACCCTGAAGTGTGTCTCTTAGGTGATGCTACATTCAATCAAATTGATAATTAACCATTACAATAAGGGCAACAATTTCTGGAATTTTTGTTGTATTTATTTCTTTGTTTTGAAATAAGGTCCTAACTTGTAGCCTAGGCTAACCTTGAACTGAGACCTTTCTATGTCGGCCTACCAATTGCTAAGATTATGGCTTTGCTCTTGTGCCCAACCTCCAATATAATTATTTTCTGTATATAGATATCCAGTTGCCCCAGTACCATGAGAGATTCATCTTGGTTTTGGAATTTTTGCTAAAAAAATCTGTTGACCACAATTGTATGAGTTTTTTTTTTTTCTTCCCTGATCCCTCAGTTCTGTTATCCTTTTTTAAAACTTGCTTGTAGTAGTTTGCTGCTGTGGTGCTCAGCAAGGAAGACAAGGAGGCATATTCATCGGCTCAAACCCTGCCAGACCACCTCAGAGGGAACCACCATCATGGCCATCGCCATACTCAATTGACAGTAGAACCCTGAGCATCTGAGCTCAGGTGTTTTTATTCATTCTGAACTCCTTAGGTGTTCCACTGATAGCACATGCAGATCATTAGCAATTAAACAACCCTTACAGAAATCCAACACCTGCAAACAATACAAAACGTCCTATACCTAGGATAGCCCCTCATCCAACAGTGCATACAATTTCAATCATAACTAAAAATAAACTTCCCCAACATTTGCTATGTAGACCAGACTGGCCTCAAACTCACAGAGATTGACCTGTCTATGCCTCCCCCAAGTGCTGGGATTAAAGGCGTATGCCAATATGCATAGCTTTAACTCTATTATCTTAATAGATATATTTGTCTTTAATCCAGTATCAGACTATTTCGGTAACTGTAGCTTTGGAATCGGGAAGTATGAGTCCTCCAACTTTATCTTTTTCAAAATTGTTTTGGCTTTCCAAAGTCCCTTGCAATTCCACATGGATTTTGGGATTGGCTCTTTCATTTCTGTACTGAAGCAAAAGATCTGAAGACGGAGCCCAGGAATGATTTGAAAAAATAGATAATAAGATATGGATAAAATACAAGCAACTTAAAGCTGACTGTTTTAACCAAAAAAAATATTTATTACGTGTGTGTGTGCGTGTGTGTGTGTGTGCACACGCGTGCGTGCCAAAGTGCATGTGTGGAGATCAGAGGATAATGCTGTAGAGCTGATTCTCTCCTTTCATCTTTACTGGGTTTCTAGGGTTCAAATTCAGATCCCCAGGCTTGTGTCACAAGTGCCTAAAACTAGCTAGGGCATCTTGCCATTCCTATTTTTAATTTTTTGAGGGACTACAATTCTATGTTTCTACAGAAACCGTACATTTAACATTCCTGTTAACCATGCACAAAGTTTGCAATCTCTTCATATCCTTACTAATACTTGTTATTTTTCTAAGATTTGTTCCCCCCTCCTTCCTTCCTTTTTCTTTTTGATACTATAAAATGACATCTAACTGTGGTTTGGCATAGAATCTGCATTTTTAAATAATTTACTTATTTCTATTTTATGTACATTGGTGTTTTGCCTGTATGTATATCTGTATTAGGATGTCAGATCCCCTGGAACAGGAGTTACAGACAGTTGCTATGTGGGTGCTGGGAATTGAACTAAGGTTCTCTGGAAGAGCAACCAATGCTCTTAACCACTGAGCCATCTCTCCAGCACCAGAATCTGCATTTTAAAATAACTTTCTTTATTTTGGAATAATTTTAGACTTACAAAGAAGTTGCAGATAGTAAGGAGAGCCCTTGCGTGTGTGTGCCATTCAGTTTCTGTTTCTCCAAATGTTATCTGACCATGGTATTTTATCAAGTCTGAACATCTGCTTTATTATCACATGAGTGTATACTCATGCGCAGGCATATACACGAGAGAGGGCGGGGGAGAGGGAAAGAGAGGAAGACAGAGAGAGAGAGAGATAGAGAGGGAGAGAGAGAGAGGAAGAGGGAAAGGGAGAGATTCTTCCTTTTAAATTGTATTTATTTCCAGGTGGTGGTGGCACATGCCTTTAATCCCATCACTCAGGAGGCAGAGGCAGGTGGATCTCTGTGAGTTCAAGGCCAGCCTGGTCTACAGAGTGAGTTCTAAGACAGCCAGAGTTACAACAGAGAAACCCTGTCTTGGAAAATCAATAAATAAATAATTTTATTTATTTGTGTGTGTGATGGTGGTGGGGAATGAACCCAGGGACTTCACATATGCTAGACAAAGCTCTACCAATGAGCTATATCTTCTGCCTCACACAGTGACTTTAAATTGTTTTTATTGTGTGTGTGTGTGTGTTAGTTACCTTTCTCTTGCCATGACAAAACACCATGACCAAGGCAACTTATAAAAGAGAGCATTTAATTTGGGATCACAGTTCCAGAGGGTTAAAGTCCATGACCGTCATGGTGGGAAGCATGACAGCAGGCGGGCAGGCATGGTCTTGGAGCAGTAGTTGAAAACTTACATCTGATCCACAAGTATGAGGCAAAGATAGATAGATAGATGATAGAATAGATAGATAAACAGAAAGAGACAGAAAGACAGAGTTAAATGAGAATGGCATGGGCTTTTGAAACCTCAAAGCCCACTCCCACTGACACACCTCCTTCAACAAGGCCATACCTCCTTCAATGAAGCTACACCTCCTAATCCTCCCCAATCAGTTCTACAGATTGGGAACCAAGCATTTAAATATATGAGTAAATGGGAGCCATTCTTATTTAAACCGCCAAGTGTGTCTGAGTATGTTAGTATGCGTGTGCCACAGTGAGTGTGTGGCGCTCGTGGGGGTTAGAGGACAAATTTGTCCTTAATTTGCCCTCGATTCTCTCTTTCCTCCTTTATGTGGGTTCCACGGACCAATTTCAGATTGCTAGGCTTGTGTGGCTAGAACTTCAGCCCCTAAGCCTCCTTAAAGGACTTCACATGGAGCTTTTCATACATGCTAAAGAATTACTGATCTAGAGGCCAGAAAAGTTTTTCCAGAGAAATATATCTCAGGTGTTACTTGAAAGACAAGTGTGGATGAATAAAGGAAACAGGGTGTTATCCAGGCAGATGGAGCAAACCGTGTCAAAGCCTGGGGGTAATAAAGAACCAAGGACTCTCGAGGATAATCATAATAGCAGTAATAGTAATTTATTGACACTTACCATATGCCAAGCATTGGTAAGCACTTTAGAATGTTATTTCACTTAATTTTTCACAAGTCCATAAAGTATGAAATGTTATTTCTGCTTTGCAGATGAGACAACTGAGAGTTGAAAGAAATAAGTTGTCCAAAGCCACCCAACCAGTTGTAAAATGGCAGAGACGAGATTTGAACTGATTCCCCCCCATCCGCCACCCCACACTCCTAATTCCTTTTCTCCCACCAGCTCCAGTAATGTTTATTCACTTACCTATAGGAAGAAGCAAAGCATTTAAATACATAACTTTCCCTACCTGAGTCTATTGTATCTCAGGCTTTCCCAAACCATTCACCTTTCAGGGCCCAGAGAGGCACTGGCATTTCAAATTGTTGCTTCCTGTTATTTCTCTCATATGGATTGATAGCTGAATGGGTTAATTAATAAATAAATAGGAGAAAAAAGCATTGGTAACAATTTGTGTTTATCTACTCATTCATGTGTTTGCCAGTTCAGTGCCTGCCTCTCCCACGAGGTTTCCATCCTTTTAGGGCAAAGATCCAGTCTGATCAGTGAATCTGATACTAATAGATGCTGAGTTTTCTGGGGGTATTTTGGTGATGCTATGGATTGAACTCCAGACCTTGTGCATGCTAGGCAAGCACTCTACCACTGAGCGACATCCCTAGCCCCTTACATTATTATTATTTCTAACAAACAAGAATAAGAATTCTAGTATCTCTAGGATATCAAATGAGTGGTATATATTTATCTTTTTATTTTGATGCTGGGGATTGAACCTGGGGCCTTTATACAGCTAGGCAACTGCTCTGCCACTGAGTACAACCCCAGACCCTATGTTTATTTTTGAGGGAAAAGAAATGGAATATTAGACATCATTTAGGATGTCAGTCATAGGCTCCCTTTGTCTGCAGCCTCATTTGTCCATTTGTCAATCCCATGGAAAGTGCTAGGGGACTTTATTCCATGGAAAGAGATACAGGAAATACCTTGTTCTATCTGACATAAGACACATCTCTTGGGGTCTTTAAGATGGCTCAGTGGTTAAAGGCATTTGCTGCCAAACCTGACAACCTAAGTGAGTTTTAATCCCCAGTACACACATGGTGGAAGGAGAGAATGAACTCCTTTATGTCGTCCCCTGACCTCCACAGTTATGCCACATACACACACACACACACAGGGGTGGGGAGAATATAGAATAGAATAGAATATTTTTTAGGAATTTTAAGCCAGACACAGTGGCACATACTTTAATCCCAGCAGTTGGGAAGCAGAGGAGGGTGGATCTCTTTTGAAGGAGACAGGTTATCAGTCTCTGTTCAAGAATTCTGTCAACATGCCAGGTATGGTGGCACATGCCTGCAATCCCAGCACCTGGGCGATAGAGGAAGGAGAATCAAAAGTTCAAAGATAAAGCTAGGGAGATGACTCAGTGAATAAAGCTCTCGCCATGCAAGCATGAGGGTAGGCATGAGTCTGGATGCCAAGAACTCATGTAAACACTGGGCAGGCATGGCAGTCTGCCTGTCAACCAGCACTTGGGAGGCAGAAACACAGGACAAGCTAGGTAGACATAATAGGTGGAACTGATGAGCTCTGGGTTCAGTGAGAGACTCTGACTTAATAAATAAAATGGAGAGTGATCAAGAAAGGCACTCACCATCAACTTTGGGCCTCTACATATATGCACACATATGTGTACATACACCTACACACACATGTACTTACATACATATTCACACACAAACATGCTCAGACACAACACTCTCACACATATTTTAAAAATGCATGGACCTGTCCCAAAAAATATTAGGGGAAGATGGTAGATAACTCAGTCAAGTGCTTGCTTTGCAAGCATGGGACCCGAGTTTGACTCCAAAATCCATATTAAACAATCTGGGCATCGTGACATGTTACTTATAATCCCAAAACGGGAAGGCAGAGACAGCAGGTTCCCTGAGGTTCCCTGGCCTAACAATTTAGCCTATTCATCCAAGCTCCAGGCCAATGAGCAACTCTGACTCAAAAAGCCCAAGGTGGACAGCTCCTGCAGAATGACATCTGAGGTCAACCTCTAGCCTCTATCTATGTATATGAATATGCGCGCGCACACACACGCACACGCACACACACACTATGAGCAAGATAAAACTGGACACATCTCCAGAAAGTCAACTGTATTCAGGGAGAGGAGGCCAGTGACCTCCCTAGCACTTTCCTATTTTGGGATTTGGCTTTCTGGCGCAGCACCAGAGCTAGCTGAATGGCCATGCTGCAGGTGAAGGCGTAATTGCTCCTTACATTCCCGGCTCCTCCAGTGTTAAATTAGCCGTATGTCAATACCACATCGGCAGCTGGGATGAATTATTGAAGCTCATTCACTGCAATGGGCCCAGGTTCCACTCGCTTTATGAGATGGAGGTGGATGCGAGCACATTATTTCTGTCTGTCTTGTTGCGGTCAGTACATTTTCAGTCTGTCACTAATATGAAGGAACTCAGGCCCGTTGTGCAGATCAGTCCAGACTCTGTTTTTCATAAGAGCAGGAGAGATGAGCACAGTGGGAGGGCTGAGCCCCTGGGTGGGACAGAACAGAGGGGCAGGGGAATGGCAGTGCTGACCACTAGCTCTTGGGAGCTCTTACCTTCTTCACAGTGTCATCCCCAACACCTGTTCATCTACATGGACACACACACCACTGGCTCACATATGTGCATGTGTACATTTAGGGTGGCAATAAGCTACACTCACCAGGGACCCAGGGAAAAAAACTGTAGAAGAGAGTCAACATTTTAAAAGAATGAATTTCCAAAAGATTACAAATTTTAAAGCCTCCTTCCCTCCCCGCCCCCTTCTACACTGATGCTTCTCTAGACTTGCCGGCTAATTTGTGCTCTGCACTTGGCCAGAATGGATGACCTGGAATGTACAGGTCAAGGACATGGAACCCAACTGTGGAAGCTTCTGTGTAGGGAAAGAGTTATCTACCTTTTCCCCCATTCTTCTCCAGAGAGAGTTTACTCTCCTCCATTCAAGAGCTGGTGTGCTCCTGAATTTCAATGTATATTTTTGCTGCTTGGTCCAGATGCCAAAATTATTAACTATAGTTCTAGTTCTGTATATGCTCATGCATACCTGCACTGATTACTGTGGCAAAGAGACATCCACACTTCTTCTCTCTTACACACACACACACACACACACACACACACACACACATCATTCCCAGAGATAGACCTGGTCACATGTCTTCACAAATCCTACCATTAAGTATTTATTCCTGTGGGAGTCCCCAGTTGAGATCAAATACCTCTAGTCAAGGCAACACACCATTAAGTTATCACCTAACACTTTGGCAGGATATCCCTCCTGCCCAGGGAACTTCCTTTTGTTGCCTGGGTGATTCTTACTTATTCTTCATGTCTGGTCCCATAGGTACCTCACTGGTGGTGGAGGGTAAGTTTTCCCACTATCACCTTCATGATTCCCCATCATTTTCCTTAGATGAAGCTATTATAGTTGTAATTAAATAAATGCTTGTGTGGTTCTACTTGTTACAGCTGCTATTCACGTGCCTTGAATCAGCTAGGGGTTGTCCAGCTTTCTATCCTGTACCCTCAGTGCTAGCATATTGCTTGCTACAGAGTAGATACTCAATAAAGGAGAACAGAGATAAAAGATCAGAGATGATTCTAAATCTTGCTGATCTTACAACTCTTAATATCACCACTACCGGGATGTCACCATGCCACCTTTCATGGGGCATGCTAAAAGCTCAGAGGAACCACAAGGAACTGAACTAGAGATAAAAAAGGAAGACTATTTCAGAGAGAGAAAACAGGCTTCGAAGGGTATCCTCACTGTGCCTGGGTCCCTACTTATCCAGAAAGTGACTAAGCATGTACAGAGTAAGCCTCAGGTGAAGAATGTCCTCTTTCAGGTGTTTTCTGGTTATTAATATGAAATATATTTGTTACCAAGAACATATGTACTGTTAATCATTGCAAAAATACTAGCAGATACCTTCTATCAAAAGTTCAGTGTATGTCAGGCACTGGCCAAGTACTTGGTATCTATCACATATCATTATCTCAGCCAGTTCTCTTAGCCACCTCGTGAGATAAGTACACAATCATTTCCATGCTGTAGCTGGAAGAATAAACCCAGAGAGAATAATTGGCCCAAGGTCACACAACTAAGAAGTGACAGAGCTGTTGCAGCTGAACTGTGAGGCGAGGCTTTTAACCCCAGGATATGCTATCTGCCCCTAAGCTCCTTAGGAGACAAGGAGCCAGGCCAACCCTTGTCCTTACATTTTCATATTCATTCAACAGACTCACACTGATGCCGTTTAATAAACTTGTGATATATTTGGAATGTTGGCAGATGCCACTGTTTCCCTGTTTCCTTACAACCCCCAGGACGTGTCTCCTGACTCCTGGACTCGGAGAAGTGAAGAGATGCCCGAGCATCTGTTATTTCAGAAGGAAGCAGATACCAACAGCAGGGAAGCATCAGCTCCTTGGTGTTTTCCAGCAAAACATTCCTAGACTCCTGGACCTCCTGTTTGAAAGATAAGTCTTTGAAAATACTTCGAGTGTTTTCCTTCTACACATCTCAGGGGAATCCTGGACCTTGGTTCAGGATGGTCATGAGGCAGGAGGCAGGTGGACTGCACAGAGCCACACAGATCCAAACCAGATAATGTAAGAGAGAGGCTGCCACTGTTCCCTAGGGACTGTGCTCAAGGCCCTGGGTTATTATGTACAGCTAGCTCCTCACTGGAAGGGAGAGCCTCACACCTTTGACTTTGAGGCCACATTGTTCCTCTCCCTCCCCAGTGTTCTGGCTTTAGCTTGGCTCTCCCAGCAATTCTTAGAGCCTGATCTCTTTAGCTCAGTGGTTCCCAAACTTCCTAACGCTGGGACCCTTTAAGATAGTTCCTCATGTTGTGCTGACCCCCCCAACCGTAAAATTATTTTTGCTGCTACTCCATAATTGTAATTCTGATATTGTTATGAATCATAATGTAAATATCTGATATGCAGATGGTCTTAGCGCAACCCCTGTGAAACCGTTGCTCGACTTTTGGTGGAATTTTGACCCACAGATTGAGAGCCACTACCTTAACTCCAAATTAGAACTGGGACCAGTTTGAGACAATACAGTTCTAGATTTCTGCTGTTGAAATTTGATACTTCCTGTCTCATCCTTTCACCCCACCCCCTCCTGACACTACCTGCCTAGTCCCAGAACTTCTCCAGTGCGATGGCAAGCAGCCATTCTTTCTTCTCCGGAGCATGTGTGTATGTGGTGCTGGAGATTAAGTCTAGGGCCTTAAGTAAGTACTGCACCATTGAAATAGGTCCACAGAATTCTTCTTGCTTTTTGTTTGAGATTGGCCCTGAACTCACTCAGGTAAGCCTTGACCTCACGGTTTCCCTGTGTAAGCCTCCCAAGTAGCTGGAATCATGGGCTTGTGCCAGTGTGCTCCGTTCTTGCTGTCTTCTATTTTGAAGCCTAGAGATCTGGCCTGTGTTCCTCTAGCCCCTAAACCTTGGTGCACTTAAGTCACCAGACAGCAGGAAGAAGGGAGAGGTCTTTCTGTTTGTCTCTGACTTTCTGTTTTCACTACATTTCATTTATTAGTATGTGCACATATGCAGGTCAGAGGACAACTTTCAGGAGTCCATTCTCTCCTTCCGCCATGTGAGTTCTGCAAATCAAACTCAGATATCCAAATGCTCTTACCACTGAGTTATCTCCCTGGATCTTCCCTGATAAGTAAAACCCTAGAGACATGGAATTCTCTCATAAGAGCCATTCCAGCTTGTGGATCTCTTTTCTCATTCCTGGAGAGCAAATCTCCGGCAAAGTGTTCTTCAAATCAATAATTCCACTGCCGTGGCCTTTTGCTTTCTTACCTTTCCAGTCATGGCAAACATACTAGCTCTCCTGGTGCAGCTTCCGGGAGTCCATTCACAAATCCTTTCAGTTATTTTTGGAATCACTAATTCCATAAATTAACCTCCAGTTGAAAATACCAAGAACGGAGGGCAGTGGCATGTGTTTTAGTCCCAGAGCTCAAGAGGTAGAGGCAGGTGGATCTCTGAGTTCAAAGCCAACCTGGTCTATAGTTTCAGGTCAGCCAGGCTACACAGAGAAATCCTGTCTCAAACAAAACAAAACAAACAATAAAACTAGAATCCTAGAATGGTCTTTGTTTCCTGTGATGAACTGAACCCTCACATAGTTATAAAGTGAAGTAAACTGAAACAAACAAAAGCCAACGCTGGAGGAAAAAACTTCTTTTTTTTTTGGTTTGGATTACAATGGCTTACATTGCTTCAAATTATGGCCAAGATTGCTATAACAAAAGACAGAAGGACAGAGGAAAGCTATATATGGTTATTTAGTGTTTTATCTGTCACAGGAGCCCTCATAAGGCAATGAAGACCCCCCCAAAAAAACTGGGAAACCTGTGCTTTAGTTTTCTTTCTTCCTTTTCTTTTGTTTTCTTTTTTTTCAGTTTGACCAAGAGTAGACAGTCATGCCTAAGTATGATTAGACAAACGAAGAGAGTGTGCCCTACTGGTAACAAACTGGTGGGTGAGGCTTAGCAAGGGATATTTGTCCAGATTCTCCTTGATGACTCTGTGACTTCCAGAGCAAGAGGTTTTTTTTTGGGGGGGGTGGTATATGGAACCTTTGGAATGAGGGTTTTACTTCAGGGGAGGAAAGAATGGAGAGGTCTGGTGCCAGTTAAGCATAAAGATAACAAAAATAAGGGGTGAATATGATCAAGATATATTGTATGAAATTCTCAAAGAATTAATAAAAACATTAAAATTTTACATATTAAATTTAATAAAAACTAAATTTAAATAATTTAAATATACATTGCTACTAGGGCTGACCATGTAGCTCAGTGATACTGTCCATAACACAAACAAAATGTGGCCCACAAAAATAAAAACAATTATCATAAATCAACTTTTCTTACTAATAAAGTGTAAGCTTTCTCATCCAAAGAAAACAATGACATCAGAACTCCTTAAATTATTTGTTCTAAATGGATGCAATCTGAGCCAGTAAAATAGCTTGGTGGGTAAAGGTGCCTGCCGCCAAATCTGATGATTTGAGTTCAATTCCTAGAACCCATGTGGTGGAAAGAAAGAACTGACTTCTCCAAGTTGCCCTCTGATTTCCACATGTGCACTGTGGAATGCAACAGAAAGAGAGAGAGAGAGACAGAGAGAGATGGGGGGAGAGAAAGAGAGAGAGAGAGATATTAGAGAATATATTTTTAGAAATTTTAAACTGGGAATGATAGCACATGTCTTTAATACTAGCACTTGGGAGGCAGAGGCAGTCAGATCTCTGAGTTTATGACCACCCTGCTCTGTAGAATGAGTTTCAGGACAGCCAAGGCTACACAGAGAAACTCTGCCTCAGATAGATAGATAGATAGATGATAGAATAAAAATCAGCATTTTAATCTCAATTTTATCTCAGTAAAGATGATTAACATAACAACGATAAATTTTTAGAAGACAGAAGCAGGGTCAGAGAAGATAGACATGTAGCCAAAGAAACACATTTCAGAGGTTTTTGGAGATATGCAGACAAATGAGCCTACAGTTCAGATATTAACATTTAGAAATCTGATATACATTCACTGTTGAATATATAGTACATTACAGACTCAACACATACACAAACATGACTTAGGATTCTCTTTCCTCCTTTGAAAACTCACCTTTTTACTCTGATGGCCTCAATGACATGAGGAATGATGGAGAAGACAAAAGAAGTACGCATGTAAGGAGGACAAGAATCCAGGTGACAACTGAATGTGGTGGCCCACCCTTTAATTCCAGCTCTCAAGAGTCAGAGGCAAGTGGATATCTGAGTTTGAGTCCAGCCTGCTCTACATAGTGAGTTCCAGGACAGCCAGGTCTACAAAGAGAAACTGTCGAAAGAAAGAAAGAAAGAAAGAATGAAAGAAAGAAAGAAAGAAAGAAAGAAAGAAAGAAAGAAAGAAAGAAAGAAGGAAGGAAGGAAGGAAGGAAGGAAGGAAGGAAGGAAGGAAAGAAAGAAAGGAAGGAAGGAAGGTAGGTCCAGGTGACAATAAGAGAGAGAAGAAAGAACATAATGGGAATCATGATGACTGGGCAGGAAGTAGACAGGACACAAAGTGAGGGAAAGAGGTGGATGAAGGGGTAATTGAGGGACAGATAGGTCCCTTCATGTCTGTTGCATACTGTCTGGAAATTAGAAGGCATTTTATAAACATGTACTGAACCAGAGAACAAACTCAGGGAGGCTCCAGGAGCAGTGACACAGTGGGGGGTATCCACCAGTATATATGGAGTTTTACCATAAGCCAACCATTCTGCTGGACATTTTAAATCTTCACCGACACCCCACAAACCCATTTAAGAGAAGAAACAGAGACTCTGATAGTTTAAATTACTTAGTTACACAGGCAGTAAGCTACAGAGACAAGAGTTGAATTGTTACTTATCTGACTTCTTACCAGCATACCCTATGAACTCCCCTTTAAGTCAAGGATCAGTCTGTCCCTCTCTTCCCTTACTACCTTAAATATCCAAAAGTCTAGAGGGATTCCCAAAAGGCATAGTTCTGAAAACAGGATTTAAAAAGGAGAGATGGGGTACCTTCCCCCACTGAGGAGGGACCATATTAAAACCTCATCTTCAACAACAGAAAGAAAAACAATTTGAAACTTAATCATCTCCCAGAATTATGATCCCTCCCCGCAGCAGGGAGCACATTAGCAGAACTGAGAAATGATAATTCAGCAGCCCCCAACCCAGCAGGGATGGAAGGAGGAGAGGAAGGAGGAGAGAGGGAGGAAAGCAGGCACAGGCAGAGAGATGGGGGAGGGAAGGCAAGGCCTGAGCTCCGAGGGTTCTTTTTTCAGGCTCACGTATGAGACAATGCTCTGGGGAGCAGTCTGGTAACACTCAGTTATTCAATAGAGTAGGGGGTGTGTTGCTCCCCAGGTCAGTTCTAAGCACTGAGGGATCCTCACACCCAGAGCATCCAAGCACACGTAGGACAGATGTAGTCTGCGGTTTTAGTTTAGGCGAGGAAGACCTCCTCAGCTATCAGAGCTGGCTCTGGGCGCCCCGTTCTAATGGCATCTAGGCGAATTAGCAGACTATCAAACCTGAAGTGCTGGACAGCTCCCGACTCTGCACTGGTTTCCCCAGTGCAGAGAGGTGGGGCCAGAATCCGCCCGCCCCTTCTCTGACACCGCAGCAGTCCCCACCCTCAAGCGATGCGCGAAGGCTGCTGGGAACTACTGGGGACCCAACTTGGGGTCACGAAAGGGTCCCGACTGAGATCTGGTGGGGACCTTGAGACTAGAGCCACCCCTGGGGGGAGGGGTGCGGGCAACTTCTCCAGACGCATTCCTTCCTTCTGAGTCGAGACCCCCCCTCAGTCCTCGTACTACATGCCTCCCCGCGAGGAGAGGGTAACGACAATGGTGCCTTCAGCCCCCAGACATGAATGGGGCCTTTGAGAGCTGCACGCCATGGGGTCAGCAGAGGCCACCGGGTCCCCCGGGGCTGCCCAGCCTTCTGAGTCGATGGGACAGGGAGAGTGAGGAGCTGGTAGGAGATAGAAGGTGTCCCATGGTCTCTGTTTTGGAGACTAATGGGTCCTGGGAAGAAAGTCATTCCCAATCAGGTAAACAAGGATCTTAAAGAGGTGAAGAGGGAGGAATCCCCTTTCTCTGTGCCAGGAGAAGACAGTTTGGCAGCCTTTCTCAGGAGGCAGAAGGGAAAACTGCATGCAAGTAGAATCTAGCAGGCATTGTCTATCTCTTATGTCCCCTCTCCAAATTGGGGTCCCACTCTGGATGGAGCAGATTCCCATCATCTCCCAATACCCATGCTCCTTCATCTGGAGCTGCCCTTGAGGCCTGGTCCCTCTTTCCTTCTGTCTCTCCTCCCACTCCTGCACTGCACAACCTACACGGTTTCTATGGAAACAGGCTAGGAAGGCTCTGCCAGGAGGCCAAGGCCACTACTGCTCTTGAAGGGAGGAGAGAAAAGAAATTGAAAGTGAAGATCTGGAGACAAGTTCTAACCATTCCCAGAGGGGATGCAGATGTGTTGGGAGCAAGGCTTTCTCTAGGAGGAGGGGGAAGGGCACTAAGACAGACAGAGAAGTAACTGAATGATTGAGGGGTTCCTTCTCATTCACCCAATTCCCAATGCTCCAGACATTTAGACAAGCTTCCTCAGAGGGAACATTAGTGGGGGATAAAGGAAGGGAGGCAGGTAGTATCAAGGATTCTGATCCTTTCTCCCTTGTATGAGGCTCTCTTCCTTTTAGAACATACCCATTTGAGAGGACGTCTTCAGGGAACTAAGAAATGAGAGAGGATATAAGAGTGTGGTGTGAGTATCTGGGATGTTCAGGAGCCTCCTCTAGACAGGCAATGATGAAGGTAGCCAGAGACCTAGGACTGCCAGGTTCTTTTATGGCATCTTTCCCTACTCAAGCACCTTTGTTGAGGAGTTGGGGGTGGGGTGGCTGGTCTGGAGGATGGCAGTTTTCCATCAGGATGTTGGGCTATAAAAAGAGGAGAGTGGAGATGGCCAAGTAGGGGCCAGGAATAGAGGAGGAGGAATAAGCCTAAGACAGGACAAGGGGAGGGGTGGGTGGGTGCGGATGTATTTGACTAGGGCAGGTGTGGAGACTCTTAGACCTTACTTTCTCCTCATACTCCAGCCTGTATCTTGGTCAGGGACTACTGAAAATCTCAGAGTCCTTAGGACAGTATACTATAAGGTCCCTCAGGAAGCAAGCTCCTAGGTGATCTGAAGGTTCAGAAAGTGTTCCTAAAGAAGGAGGGAGTGAAAGGGCTCTCCCGAGAACCAAAGGTTTCCAGGATCTTACTCATCAACTCTTTTTTGGCTATAGCCCCCAGTATAGCCATCCCGGTGTTTGCTTATTTTGGTTATTTTTTGATCAGATATTTTGGCACTATGCATACTGCCTCCTGTTGCCATGGCAGCCATGACAGTGGCTGAGGCACCGTGAGAAAAATACCAAAATTAATGAGTGAGCGAAAGTGCAGCCGAGAGAAAAACAAGGTTAAAAAAAGAGTTAAAACAGTAATGAAAACAGGCTTCTGAGCTCCACAGCAGAGCAGCTGTTGAGGCCTCCCCAGAGCGGCAGCTCCAGCCTGACCTCAGGTTCCTGGCATCTCCGGGACCACTAGCTCACCTGCCCTCCCCCACCCAACCCACCACAGACCCGAACCCAGCATCAGCCACTGGAGGACCATCCTAAGCAGATCAGCTCCCATCTCCAATAGCATGCTGCCTCCCAGAACAGCATCTCAGCAGACAGCTTCTCATCTCCTAGACAGCGAATTCTCAGCTACAGCCCCCACACAACAGTAGTCCAGCTATATTACCAAGAAATGGCTTCCTAGCTACAGCCGAGCTTCAGAGCTTTAGCTGCAGGCAAAACAACATCCCAGTGAGAGCCTTGCACACAAGAACAGCTCAGTCACAATCCTAGGCAATAGCATCTTAGCTATAGCCAATCCTCAATATACTGTCATCACGGCTATAGCTTCAGGACCAATAGTATGCAAGCTATAGTCCTATATACAACAGTAGCTCTGCTTTATCCCAGGTAACAGCCTGTTTCTCAGGTACAGGATCCTAGCAACAGCTTTTTATCTCCTAAGACTTACACAGTAGATTCAGTTACAGTCCTAACTACATCAAATTAACATAGAACAGTTCAGCTATAGACAGCCTTGCATCTACAGCTTCCAGACCAACAGCTCTTCAATTAACAGCCCTCTTTCAACATGCACACATGCATATACATACATTACTTCACGACAGCTTCTTGAGTCATCTGATTATCTGGCTACAGTCTAGGCACACCAGCATCACAGCAAACAGAAGCAACAGTCTTTCTAGTAATCTCAGGTTCTACTCTACCCAAGTCCTCTTAGCTACAGCCCATCCCAGGTGAACATGTATCAACAAACATCCCAGCCATTTTCATACCTAGCGTCACCCAGGCTCCATTCTCTGGACACAGTCCCAGATGGACTCTCAGTCACTGTCAGTTTGAGGAGCCTCCCCCAACACTTCACTTGCCAACTGGTCCTCCTCCCAGTTTGGTACAGGGCCAAGAGCCTGGCTTCTCTTCTTCAGATGCTACCCCCTTTACTCCCCAACTATCCTCCTCGAAGTCTCAGTTCTCTTGCCTGCCTTCCTGAAGGAAAACAAGCCCCATACTCATACCTACATTATCCCAACTCAGGTCCCCACAAAAACAGTCTGGCCGCTAGAGCAGGAAGGGACATGAAGCAGGGAAGAATAATAAGCACACCCTACTATTGATGCCTTGGCCCAGTTCTATTCCAACCACTTGGTGCAGGATTTTGGGTTGATGGTGGTGGAGCAGAGAGGACTGAGGGGAACATCTGGGAGATTAGCATTTCCTGCCCAGCTCTGCGGCTGCTGATCCTGCTCAGCCCTGAGCAAAGGAGGAGAACAGAGGAGCCTTTGAATGGCTCCCAGCAAGCAGCCTGGGGAGGGTTTGCTGCAGTGGGCAGCAGGCACATGCTGGGGGCAGGGAGGCTGGGGCAGCTCCTCTGTGGAAGATTTCTTCTCTCTGGCCCACTGATTTGCTTCTTGGTGCTGTGCTCAATGATGGGGCGAGTAAGGGCTCTGCAAGGGACAGAAAAAGCCATCTAAAGGACAGACCCTCCTCCCACCAGCTTCCTGCATCTCCCGTTGAGCACCCCAGTTAGGCTGCTGGGGCTAAAGGATAGGGCTGAGGGTGAGCAGACGTTCCAGATCAGAAAGGGAGATGAGCAGAGGTTGGAGGTGCTCTGGGAGATCTCTGGCAGTTCTCCATTGCTCCTTCAGCTACTTACAGCTCTCACCTCTACCTCGAAGAATGCCCCACATAAAGAGGCCCCGAGGCTAGGAAGAGGAGAAAGCAGAATAAACAAACACAAAGAAGGTAGAGATGGGGAAATGAGGGAGGGACAGAGAAGGGGGGAGGTCAACGACTATGTCAGAGACCTAGAGAGTAGTGGTCTCATATAAGGGCCTTTCCCACACACAGCACCAGCCTTTGCTACAGATAACCTTTCTCATTCATCTGACCTGGAACATTGGGCCTTGGCATCAAAAGCGGCACTAGGCAGGAGGTCCTATTGAATTGGGGCACTTGGCAGCCTGGGTACCAAAACCTGAGAGGGAGTGCCCAGGCTGCTCAAGCACCTCAAGATGGCGCCAGAGAGCCAGAGCTGAGCGCGAGAAACCAAGTATCGGAGTGTGAGACACTGCGTGTGACACCGTGTGTGACTCGCCGAGTGTGTGACAGGGAGCTTGTGGCACTGTGAGGGCGTGTGACACAAGTCGTGATACTGCGCGGATCCACAGGGTAGAGACCCGTTTGACTCTATGAGGTGTGTTAAGTCACCCCCTCGGGCGTGTGGCAGCCCCTCTACACCGTCCAGAGGGCAGGTGATCTGGAGACCTTAGAACAGCCTGGGATCGGGAGCGTCATTTCATCCTCACACTTGGATTTTCTTCCTCTCCCTCTCTCTAGAGCTCCAAGATCCCATCCCCTAAGCCTTCTACTGTCCCACTCTCACTGCAGCTCCGGCTGGAGGGGGAAGGGAGGGGGGAGGGGCGGACCTCCCCGGAGCGCAAAGAGAGGCGAGGGCCACTCCGGTGACTAGGGGTCTGACTGGGAAAAGGGTGTACCTGGAGGGGCAGCTGCCCAGGGGAGATGCTAAGGAAGAAAAAGCTAGAGGAGACACCTCCCCTGCCTTTCCTCCTAGGCGGGGGACAGGTGTTTGAGGCAATAGAGAGCAATTCCGAAGAGGTCCTAGATGGAAGCTTGGGTGGGATGAGTGTAAGGCGGAGAGACAAGGAGGAAGTCTGTGCACCCGGCCTTAGGCGCTGGGGGGTTCAGCGTAAGAAGAGGGGGCGCTGGTTGGGGGCACGGTACTCAGGGTCCCCTCCCAGCGGGACCAGAGCGGTCCCGGCTCCACCTCCCGGCCGAAAGGGGGGGCGGGAGGAGGGCGGGCAAGCCGGGAGGGAGGGGGAGGGAGGGGGCGGGCCGGCTGTGCGCTCCGCTCGCTGCTGGCTCCACCGCCGTCGCCGCCGCCGCTGCCGCCTCACACACTAGCGGAGCGGGAGCGCGGCGCGGACGCGAAGCCGCCGGGCTGCTGCGCCCATAGCCAGCCGGAGCCGGAGCCTGAACCGCAGCGCCAGCCCCAGCCGTGCAGAACCGCAGCCCGCGCCAGGGCCGGCGGTGGCTCACGGACAGCGGGGCGGGCGGCCGGTGCTGCCCCGAGGCGGGTAAGGATCTGGCGGCGGCGGCTCGGGGCCCAGAGCGGCCATGGCCAGAGGGAGCTGAGGGAGGGGCGCTCGGTGGAGCGAGGCGACCCGGGCCCAGTCGGTGCCCAGAGCGCCGGGGTTGAGAAGGAGGCCGCTGGGACACCGAGTGGGGGGTTGCGGCTGGGGCATCCTGGCCTCCAAGGTCCACTGCAAGAAGCCGAGAAGGGAGGGGGTGCTGAGTTGGACCCCAGCCCCGGCCTCCGCACCCGGGCGCGCTCCAAGCCGTGGGGATGAGAGACTCCAAGAGCGCGAGGAATGGAGAAGGTTTGGGGGAAGCGCAAGGCCCGCAGCTCAGCCGGGGGCTTGCTGGAGGACCAGGCAAGCTAGGAACATTATCCACGACACACACACTTGTTGGGCGATTTGCTCAGCTCACTCAGGCGCTTCCAGCTCGTCGCGGACACCTGGAAGAGCCACACCATAGACATATACACACATACATTCGTCCGTACATATGTGAACACAGACATACCTCCCGCACACCAGCGCCCACTGGGGCAGTCACCAGCTCAGAATCTGCTTCGGCGCCTGCACGATCAGCAGCGGGGACACACAACCCGTGGCCGTAGACAGCTACAACATCATCGGGTGTGATACTGGGCAAAGCCAGACACACAAACACAACCTCGTGCCTTCATGTACAAATATGACCGCCTCGGTTCGCTGGATGAGCGCTCAAAACCCAGTTCCCTAGACATACCGCTGAAGGAACACACCCTAACACAAATGGTTGCCCACTCCTTGGGCAGGACATAGGCATACAGCACAGGTCTTGCTTGCCCCTCTCGACTGCACCCACACACAGGATCCAGTGTCTCAATACGCCTCTATAGCACACACCCTATCACTGAGGTACCATACAGCAGCGCCTCAAAACAGAATCCACTGCTTCAAGCATCTTAACACTGGTTGTCACACACACCTTACACCAACAGTGTCACATTACACTCTGCATCGCGCGCGCGCGCGCGCGCGCACACACACACACACACACACACACACACACACCACTCCGCCTCCCTGGCCAGATCCCCGAGGGAGAAGCCTCTAGGCTCTCCTAGAGAGCACTCAGAGCCCTGTCACCTCAATCGGGACTTTGTTTTTGTAAATATCGGCACAGCCGGAGCCCCCGGGCCGGCCAGACCGGCTTCCCGGCGGCACCTCCCCCCACTTCCACTCCAGGGCCTGACCGACTGGGTATTACGGGAACAAGCTGGACCTGGCAGGCCGCGCCGCGCCGCCACCCTGGGGGCTGTGTAGCCCCAGGTCCCTTTACAAAAGGTACAACACTGGAGGAGGTGTGTGAGACCTTTTCCGGGCCATTTAGCTGGGTTCTCCGAGCCTCCTGGGCCCCTAGCACACCTGGGTTCCGCACACCTGGGTGTCCCTCCCCGGGCCCGGTTGCAGGCCAGTCCTGTGTGGCAGCAAGGCCCTGGGGCCGAAATGGAGACCGCAGCATGCGCAGAAGAAAAACTGGTAGGCGAAAAGGACTCTCGCCCCTTCCTCCGACCACTCTCCGATAGTTCAGGCTTCTGGCCTCAGTTTCCCCAGCAGTAGAGGGCGACTATTGCTTCGGCAGGAAAAACGGGTGACACTGAGACCATCGAGGAGTGAGTGCAGGGCAAGTACCCCGTTTCCTCCACCACGAGAGGGTCGGTTTTATGGGAAGGTCCCCGCCCGGCCAGGCTCGCGGCTTTGTGATTCCGGCGCCGGCTTCCTCCCTGCCCCCCTCCCGGCGCCCGCTGCGCTGCTCCCGCCGGCGCCGGCTGGTGGGAGACCTAGGCGGAGGCCGGAGATGCGGGAGAGGAGGGATTCCCCGCGGTGATCCTGGGAGGCAAGGGACGCGAGTGGCCGCCTGGCCTAAGAGAGTTCTCCCTACGCTGCGCCTTCACCTAGCCTCACCTTGGGCTCCAGGAGGCCAGGCGTCACCCCGGTGGGGGCGGGGGTGGGGCGACCAGAACCTTAGGAGCGGCCGCCGTTCCCCCACTATACACACACACACTCTGGGCCTCCTCTGGGAGGAGGCGCTCAGGCGTGCTGGGTGTGTGCCGAGAGCGCTGAGACCGATGGTGAGGACTAAGGTTGCTCCTGCTGGCTCAGCCCAGGACTTAGTGCGGGAAGGAGCACCTGCTCTTGGTCCGCCCTCAGGAGCTGCCTGGACAAGCCAGGTGTTTGTGGCACCCTTAGAGGTCTAGATGTGTATGCAAGTGCCTGGTGTTACTTTCTTGAGTGTGTGCGGGGGTGGGAGGTGGGGGTGCGCTGGGGGTTGAAATCCATACTAACAACTGCTAGGGCAGAAGATGGGTTCCAGGAGAGAACCTAAGAAACCTCAGAAAGGGTGTGAATCGGAATAGGGGGAGCAAGCCTGTGTTCTGGTGCGGCCTCATCTCGTCTCTCTTTCCTCTTCCATTCTCAGTTCCATATTAGAAGGGACCAGCTGTGAAGGAGTATCTTGCAGCTCTGGCTGCTTCTGCAGAGCTGGGCAGACACCGCCTGGAATGGGGCCTGCACGGGTTGGGAGGAGCTAAGAGGGAATCCGAGTTCTGCTGTGGGGTGAGAGATGCCCCAGGAGCAAAGCTAGTTGGAGTGGCAGAGAGGGATTTTGTTAAATGTACTGAGCAGATACTGTTTGCCAGTGCCTATTGTGGGTGCAGTGGTCGAACACACACCATTTTTTCTTTCATAGCTAGCAGATTAGTTCGTTCATTCATTGAGCCAGAGAGCACCTACGATGTACCTGGTGGAGGACTAGAATGCTCTCTTACAGAATTGGGGGACTTAAATGTCTAACCTGTCTTGCAATGTAATAGAGATCTTAGGTGCGTCGGATCTCATTTTAGTTTTCCCAAGTAACTTCAAGAGGCAGGATTTTAAAGAATGTATTACCTTTATTTAGTGAGTTTATCTGTGTGAACACACACATTTGGAGGTCAGAGAATGCCTTTCAGTAATCAGTTTTCTCCTTCCATTATAGAGGTCTCAGGAATCAAACTACAGTCATCAGGCTTAGAGACAACCTCCTTCATCCACTGAGCCATCTTACTTGCCCATGAGGCAGATTTTCCCCTCCTATTTAATAATATGGAAATGGGTTCAGAAAAGTGAGTTCACCTGGGTAAGGTCACGCAACTAGGAAGTGTTGGAGTGAGGGTTTGAACTCAGCAATCTGGTTCAAGAATGCAGGTGCGGGAAGCCTGCAGAGGCTAATAGAGGGTTCTGGAAGATAGGAAAGAGGCCGGGTACTGCTCGCTGTGGGAAGCCTCTGAACAGCTCCACCCCATGCAGCTCTACTTGCTTACTCTCCACCCAGGCTCTCAGATGGTCCCTTTGTCCTTTGGTGTTTTGTGCTTGCAGCGCCAGTGACTGTTGTGTAATTGTGCTGGGCAGGTGTGGGGGACGGGGGTTCAGAGCTGACCTGACCACTGGAACACTGTAAGCTCTTCTCAGCGTGTTCTGGTGCGGCCTCATCTCGTTGTCTCTCTTCCCTCTTCCATACTCAGTTCCATATTAGAAGGGACCAGCTGTGAAGGAGTATCTCGCAGCTCTGGCTACACGGCCTGGAATGGGGCCTGCACGGGTTGGGAGGAGCTAAGAGGGAATCCGAGCTCTGCTGTGGGGTGAGAGATGCCCCAGGAACAAAGCGTGCAGCAAGAAATGAACCTCAGTCCCAAAGTGGTGTGGAAATGAAGGTCTCAAGTGAACCCTCACCTGTCCTCGTACATTCTCAGATGTTGACTCAGGATGGGGTTTCCTTCGACCTTTGGGGACTCTTGTCCCCTGACTCTCATTCCTACACTGCTGATGGTTTTTTGGCTCCTCAGTCCCCATGGAGATGGGTCACTGTGCCTTTCTCTACTTAGGGTCTGTCTTCTCAGGTCCTGGACACCCATGTCACTGGGTGGAGAGGCACTCTTGCTTAGGAAGGCAGCCCAGGCAGATAAGGCACTAATCGCTTCAAAGGCTACCGCTTGAGACTAATGACTCCCAACAACAACTGCCTGGGACAAAGTTCAGCAATGTTGGGGGTAGGGACGTGCAAAGGCCATTTTACTGCTTCTCCCAGCCCTTCCTGGCAGGCCACATGACTCTCTCTATAGCTGTAAATGACTGAGAGTTTGAGTTCTCTCCTGTCCAGGCCAGACTGGCAGCCTAGGGTTGGGCGAGAGGTAATAAATCTAGTAAATAACCATATTTCAGCCTCAGGTTTCTGTTGATTCTTTTCCCAAATCCAGTCTCTCTCTCATAGATCCTGCCCGTTCATACTGTTTCTGTGATCAAGAGTGTTTACCACATTTTTTAGTCTTAGAACATCAACGATGTGAGGAGGGTGGAACATGGTGGGCACATCTTTAATTCCAGCACTTGGGAGGCAGAGGCAGGAGGATCTCTGTGGGTTCGAGGTCAGCCTGGCCTTCAGAGTGAGTTCCAGGACAGTGAGACAGGAACCCCTGTTTCAAAAAACAAACAAATATATGGGGAGGGTACTATAATAATACATATTATCCATTTCAAATGATCAGGAGGATTCAATAACATGTTTTTAAAATATCTAGCAGTGCACTAGTGGAGCCTTAAGAGTTTATGGGATGGTGGTGGTGTTGAGTGGTGGTGGTGGTGGTGGTGGTGGTGGCAAAGGTGGTGATGCTATAGTTTGCAGGACTTAAGCTCTTGTTCAACTCTGAAACTAGTGTCTCTCAAGGTTGTTTTCTGAGACCTTTGTATCTGTCACAGTTGCCTAGGAGGCAGCTCCAGGTCCCACCTTTCAATCAAAATTCCTAAGGGTAGGGCCAGATAATCCCTATTTTGGTAGAACTCTCCAAGTACTTCAAGTACCTAAATCCTCCTTACCTCTTGTCCCAGTTCTGGGCAACCTTCCCTCCCGACCCCAGATCCAGCCCCATAACTTCCTTGGGTTGTGCCTTACCCTGTGCTAAGCCTTTCTTAACTTCAACTGGCTGGAGGCAAAGCCAGCTCTTAAAGGGAGGTGGGGCTGGCCTGAAGGGTTTGTGTTTTAGGTTGTGATCCCCAAATAGGAAGAGAGTCCCAAGTGAGAGACTTAGTATTTAGCTATCAAAGTGGCCATAAATCAAAATCACCCTGACTTTATCAGACCACAGAGCCTTTAATTTGCTGCCAAATTTTGTGAACAGACATTTTCCTAGAAAAATCCTGCTGTACAGTTCTCAAAGGGGATGTGACCCCAAACATTAACTCTTTGTAATCTGGGGGTGGGGAGCAAAAGTGAACATCTATTGCCTTAATTCCCTTTGCTAGATTTTGGGTAATTCCTATTAAACTTAGACCCTGCCCACATGTATGTGGAGAATCGAGGTGCAGTGATCATATGCTGGTGGTGTGTGTGTGTGTGTGGGAGGAAATGAAGCTCTTTGTGCAGTCCTCTGGACATATGTTCTGGGTTGGAGCTTGAAGTAGTATGATGGAGGGTGAATCCAAATGGGCTTCATAAAATCCTCCTCCTTTAAAGAGAGTAAGCTTGTGGCTGAGAATAAACACGCACACTCATCTGGTGATGGTCTCATGGGTGAGTGACCAGGAGAGGCCTATATTTGGGGAAGGCTCCCCATGGGAGGTGACATGCTTGAGTTGTACAAGGAATCTGTACATTGGGTGAACATTTGCTGAGTGTCTACTGCAGAGTAGACCCTAAATGGAGATTTGCATTTTTATCCTAGTATATTCCTAGGGACTTGTCAAGTAGGCACGTGGTATCTGATGACCATACAGACAAGGCTATCAGGGACTAAATGCAGGGAACTTAAATAACCCCAATCACACAAGAACTGTTTCCTTCAGGCCTACTGTGTGTCAGGTCCAATGCTAGATGACACAGTAAACAATTAGAGGGTAATTATAACTGTAATCTCAGCTCTCAAGAGGCTCAAGTTTGAGGCCAGCCTGTACTACATCTTAAATTCCAGGACAGCCTGGGTTACAGTGTATGAGAAGACCTTGCATCAAGAAGATAAACATTAGCCAATTTTCCAAATAGGCCTGTAACTACAATTGTCCTAAGTGCTTTGAAAGAAAAGACCATTTGTTGAGTGCCTACATTGCTATAAACATTTAGCCTACATTAACTCAAACCCACTAGGAAATAGATGGTATCATCTCCATTTAATAGATGAAGAAACTGAGGCTTTGAATTGTTTGCTCCAGGAAGTAGGCAGCTGTGGCTTGCCTCACATTATCTGAAGTCACCGCCCAGGCTCATCACCACCCTACTGCCTTTCATATGCCAAATGGGTACGCAGAGGCAGTCCAGCAAATCTGACAGTCAGTGAGCTAGAATCACTGTTATAGCAGATGGGCCCAAGCTTTACTGCTGTGTTCTAGTGCCCAGGACACAGCCTGGTACATTTTAAGTGACTAATAAGCATTTGTTGAGTATGTGAATGAGCACCTATCACATACCCAGTTTCACCAAGCTGCATCAGTGGGCACAGAGGGGATGAGTGAGTGTATGAACTCTCGCCTCTCTGGAATGTCTGGCGTCTTCCTGGGGAGACAGAGAACACAAGAATAGGTGCCCAATACTATAATGGAGCAACAGGACTGGGCGGTGTCCGGGGGAGCCCAGTGATTCATTGCCTTAGGATTGGAGTAGACAATAAGTGGCTGTGAGTTGGAGGAAGGAGAGGTCACTGTGGGCTGGAGAGGCCTCGGAAGGCATTGTAGGCTTACAGGCGGAGGCAGAACCTGTCTTCAGTAGCACGGGCATGGTCAGTGTCAGGCCTGGGATAGAAATTCCAGGGGTTGGGAAAATGGACGGAACCTGAAACCCTCCTCCCTCCCCACAGAAAATGCTGGACCAAAGACTTGGGATTTGAATAGAGGAAGGGTTCATCACAATTGTTTTTTGGAAATGAGAGACCAGTGATGGGGACAGTCCTGGCAGGTCTGATAACATGAGCAGGTAGACAACCTCAGAACGGGGTGATGAAAGAGGCAGGCAGGTGGTGCAACTTGTAGTCTAGGGTGTGCACAGCACAGCACAGCCTTCTCTGGAAGGATCTTGGGGTGGCAGAGAGAGGAGGGGATGAGATACACTGGACTAGTTAAAGGCAGAAAAGGGATAAGTATGTAGCAGGTTCTGGATGAAGGCAGGGATAAGGGTCAAATAGGAGCCAAAGCCAGGTGTGGTAGTGCACATCTGTAATCTCACTATTCTGGAAGCTGAGTCAAGAGGAATTAAAGGATAGTCTGAGATACCTAGTGAAACTTTGTTTCAAAAAAACGAGGGCTGGGAGTGTAGCTCCATGGTAGATCATTTGTCTAGCAAGTGCTCATTTCTCAGCACTGGGGAAAAAAGAAAGAAAAAAATAAGTAAACCAGGAGGCAGATGATCATCTGGAGAGCAGAGGGGGTGGACCAGGGAAAGGCTGACGGTGTCATCACAGCTCTGCCCCAGTTAGACCTGCTAGGCTCTCTGTCACGAAGGACAGGCCAGGGCAGCTCCCAATGCCAATCTGAGGGGCAGTCAGTCCTAACCCCAATCTTGACCTCTATTCCTTTCTTCCACACACCTGTCCATGGCAACAGGCAGCAAAAAATGCTGGGAACTCAGTATGTGTGTGAGTGTGTGTGTGTATGTGCAGTGCTTTGTGAAGTCAGGGAGAGTTAATACCTACTCAACTTTAGCATTTTCTTTTAAAAACATCTTTTTGTTATATTTATTTATTTGTAGGGGGGAAATGCATGTCACAGAATGTGTGTGGAGGTCCAATGATAACTTACAAGGGTCAGTTCTAGTTCTCTCTTGCCCACGTAGGTCCCAGGAATTGAACACAGGTCGTCAGACTTGGCAGCAGGCTCCACTGCACCATCTCACTGGTCCTACCGCTAGTCATTTCACAAGATATCACTGGCATTCAATTGTGGGAGTGGGAAGCATTGGGCACTGTGGGTGCTGTTTGTCAAACAAGGAGGAATGGGATGTAATACCTCATACACATAAGCTTATTTGGCATCTCAGATAAAAGAGAAATGAAATACTCTTCCCCTCTTCCTCCAGCTATCCTGAGTGGAAAGCATGGGGAATAATGACTCTCTGGTTCTAGGGTGTCTGAGGGGTGGGTACATGTTGCTTATGTACTACAGATGTGGGGAGAGCACTCCAACAGGAGGTGTCACAGGCCTAACCCTTCCACTTGCTTTTGCTCCCTATCTCAGTATCAGGGTAATTACCATGGGTGACTAAGGCAGGATGCTGGTGAGAAGGAGGTGTTGTGCAAAGCATAGAGCTGAGAGCAGGAGGGGGGGCGGTACCCAGCGAACGTCAGGTGGGTAAGGGCGTGCCATTGGCAGGAACTGCTGTAGACCTGCCTGTCCTCTTACCGACTTCTCCAGCTGGGTCACACACAGCTGCTACACACCCACTGTAGGTGAGACTCTGGATTTTAGAATCACGTTTCTGGGCTGCGGTTGACCCTCCTTGTGGGAGAATGGTATATCAGTGGAAGAAAGAGAGTGGGGGGTTGGCTCTGGCAGCCTTCAGGGTCACCTTTCTCTTCATAGCTGATGGTCTCTATTTTGTGTCTTCTTGTAGTTCTCCTGATTCTGGAACCTGCCAGGATGGGGCCTCTGAGGCCCAGCCCAGGGCCTGGGGGGCAGCGTTTACTGCTGCCCCCCTTACTGCTGGCACTGCTGCTCCTGTTGGCTCCATCTTCAGGCCATACCGCCCAGGTAGTATACAAGGTGCCAGAGGAACAGCCGCCTAACACCCTTATTGGAAGCCTTGCCTCTGACTACGGTTTTCCAGACGTGGGTCATCTGTATAAACTAGAGGTAGGTGCTCCATACCTTCGAGTGGATGGCAAGACTGGTGACATTTTCACCACAGAGACCTCCATTGACCGAGAGGGGCTCCGTGAATGCCAGAACCAGATCCCTGGGAATCCTTGTATCCTGGAGTTTGAGGTATCTATCACGGACCTCGTGCAGAATGGTAGCCCCCGGCTGCTAGAGGGCCAGATAGAGGTGCAGGACATCAATGACAACACACCGAACTTTGCCTCACCAGTCATCACCCTGGCCATCCCTGAGAACACTAACATCGGCTCGCTCTTCCCCATCCCTCTGGCCACAGACCGTGATGCTGGCCCCAATGGCGTAGCATCCTATGAGTTGCAGGCTGGACCTGAGGCCCAGGAGCTATTTGGGCTACAGGTAGCCGAGGACCAGGAGGAGAAGCAACCACAGCTCATAGTCATGGGCAACCTGGACCGTGAACGTTGGGACTCCTACGACCTCACCATCAAGGTACAGGATGGCGGCAGTCCTCCGCGTGCCAGCAGCGCCCTGCTGCGTGTCACTGTGCTTGATACAAACGACAACGCTCCCAAGTTCGAGCGGCCGTCCTATGAAGCTGAGCTGTCTGAGAATAGCCCCATTGGCCACTCGGTCATCCAGGTGAGAGGCCTCCTCCATCTAACTTGCCAGGCTGACCCACCTTTAGAAATGGGACTCACCAGAACCAGGTGGAAGTTTCCTTCATTTAGGAAAAAATAATACTAGAATACTGTGGGAAGCGTCCTTCTCCCTAGCCCCAGCCAAAGGAGAATTTCTCATCAACTTCCTCTCCTCTATCTGAACAAGTGGCATAATCTTCCACTGTCAAGCTACTTCTGTGACAGTGACGTAGCATCTCAATAGCATCAAACACCTCCCTTTCAGCTGAGGGAAACTTCTGGGAAGTGAAACTGCTCCCACAGTTCAGGGAGTGTCTTTTCCTTAGCCAGGGCTGGTTCCTCACCTTTTACCCAGTAGACCCTCTTCTGCCGTGAGAGTATCCTCCTACCCACAGGCGGGCTTCTTTAGCCAGATGAGATTTTGCTTCAGCTGGAGACACAACCTCATTGTGCCCTTCCCAGGAAAGTTACATGAGACTGTGTCAGCCAGGAGGGTCCTCGGTTTTGACAAATTACATTTGACTGTTTGTACATTTGCCTCCTTCCCTGGCCATGGGGTGCCATGGGTGTGTGGTGTTTAAGACAGTTGCAGAGGGGTCAGTAACTCTGTGAAAGTTCTCAGCACCCTTCTTCATGGGAACTGCCCCAGGGGCTGGGCAGCAGCTTGGTGGGGCTGGAGCCTGGGAGGGAGCATAGAAGCGTCCCTGCAGACAGGTGGGTGTATCTCCCGCTGTCATCTCAGCCCTGGCCTCCTGCCAGCCCCATATCCTTTCTCCTTCCCCATGGGCTGAAGCTATCTCTGTCCACGGTGTGAGCAAGCCAAAGAGAGTTTGGCTGGCCTGGACACCGTTACCCAGCCTGGGAGACCCTTCATTCTGGGTCCTGGAGCTGAAGCGAGCAGCACTTTTTATCTTTTCTAGAAGCTGGTGGACTAGAATATAGAAACGAGGCTGAGAAAGAATAGAAAGACAGCCGTTCAGGATGGTGAATAATAATAGCTTAGGTGCCAGGCACTGTTTTAAATGCACTATGTGTATTGTATAATTTAATCCTTATAGTACAAGGTAAGTAAACCTTACCCCCATTTTACAGATGGGAAGCTGAGCCCGTAGAGATGTCTAAACTTGCCTAAGGTCAGAGCCCACCTTATCTCATATCCTACAGTCTGGCTTCACATCCTCTCAGTGAGATGACACAATACATACATTAGCATAGAGGTTGGCAGTACTGAGAAGTGGATGGAAAAGAACAGGCGTGGAAAGAGGCAGCGTTAGACCTGAACAAGGGCGGTAAGCAAGGGTGGAAAGCTAGGAGTCGTAGACAGAAACAAAGATGGAGGGAAGGAGATAGCTAAGACATGAAGCTAACCATCTAGAGACAGGGAGACCGTGGAAGCACAGCCGTAGCTGGTGGCCTGGGGTTTGGTAGGGAAAGTGGCTACAGGTTTGCTTTCAGAGGTATGAAAGGACACCAGGGTAGCTGGGAGCCCTTGTCAGGGAGTCTCTTTTGTAGAATAGCCTTGACAGGTGTGGATGGAGTTCCCTTCCTTAGAAAAGAGAAGTCCAGCAGTGGCACGGGGGCCTCTAGGTAGAGTGCTCAGCACTGTGTAATTGGATTTCCTAGAAACAGATGGGTGGGTAGACGAATGAATGAATGATTGATAGGCAGTTCAAAAGAAAAGGGGAATTATTTAAGAATCATTTGCAAATTATTTGCAAATGTTATAGGCAGTATTAGGCCTTTCTTTATATTATTCCACTTAACCTTCACCATAATCTTATAAAGTAAGTTCTATTATTCCCATTTTGTACATTAGTAGAGGAGGCTTAGGAAAATTAAAATAATTGGCCTAAGGCCACATAATTAATTGGAAAGCAGTAGAGCTGGGATTTGAACCCAAGACTTTTGTTTTGCTCTTTAGAGACTCTGCCAAATTATGCCTACTACTCCTTCCTACCCTCTCCTCCTCACACACACACACACACACACACACACACACACACACACACACACACCCCATTACATTCTGTTTGGTTGTAAATACTTCCAACCCCTTCCCAGTGGTACCCATAGCCATTCCCACCTGGCTTCTGTTGCCCCATTACCACCCATGTTTGTATAGACTTGGTCCCAGTGCAGGGCGGCTTTGGCGTGGGAGGGTGTGCCCACTGCAAAGGGACAGGCAGTTCATTGTTTGGTGTTGGAAGCCCAGCCCGCTGCCAGCAGGCTCTGTGGCCTGCACCAACCCCTCCCTCTGGCCCCAGGCTCAGGCTGGATTCCTCAGGCTGGTGCCTTGCCAGCAACAGACAACAGTCAAGGAGCTGCGGAAACAGGTTTCCCCAGTTTAACAGCACTGGCTGGGCTGGGCCTGACCGGCTCCTTCTGACCCGTATCTCTACCTGGCTGCTTTCAATAGAAATCCCCTCACCTGGGGCCTCTAGTTGAGCATGAGGGTCTCCACTGATGCATGCACACACATGAACAAACACGCCTTCTTGCACTGAAATATAATCACGGCTGACAGTCACATACTTGTGTGTATGTCACATGCCTGCATACAAGGAATGTACATAAGTGCATGCATGCCCACCATCTTACTGCTCGAACACTTTTTCATCCCTTCAAGAGGTGAAAGGGGCAGTTAATTTAGCTGAAAGGGTTTGCCCAATGCCTGTTGACTCCTCATCTCCATGTTTAGGTGGACTGGAACAAATGAAGAGTGGAATATAATTCTACCCGGTCCTAGTGATGCAGCATCACTAAGAAGGATTTGCACACTGCATCTGGGCTTTTTAGGAAAATAGGTTAGCAGTGTCTACCAGAGTGTTAGGCTTAGAGGAAAGGCTGTATGAATGCTGCTTTTGGAAAGGGTGCCAAGTTAGCTACACTGAGTCTGCTCTGATTGTGGGAAACCACATTAGCAGCACGTACCCCTTAGCTTACTAACCTATCCCTGTTTCCTATAGGTGAAAGCCAATGACTCGGACCAAGGTGCCAATGCAGAGATTGACTACACGTTCCACCAGGCGCCTGAAGTTGTCAGGCGTCTTTTGCGACTAGACAGAAACACTGGACTTATCACCGTCCAAGGCCCCGTGGACCGTGAGGACCTAAGCACTCTGCGTTTCTCAGTGCTCGCTAAGGACCGAGGCGCCAACCCCAAGAGTGCCCGAGCCCAGGTAGTTGTGACTGTGAAAGACATGAACGACAACGCCCCCACCATTGAGATTCGAGGCATAGGGCTGGTGACTCATCAAGATGGGATGGCTAACATATCAGAGGACGTGGCAGAGGAGACCGCTGTGGCCTTGGTTCAGGTGTCTGATCGAGACGAGGGAGAAAATGCAGCTGTCACTTGTGTAGTGGCAGGTGATGTGCCCTTCCAGCTACGCCAGGCCAGTGAGACAGGCAGCGACAGCAAGAAAAAGTACTTCCTGCAGACCACCACCCCTCTCGACTACGAGAAAGTCAAAGACTATACCATCGAGATTGTGGCTGTGGACTCAGGCAACCCCCCACTCTCTAGCACCAACTCCCTCAAGGTGCAGGTGGTAGATGTTAATGACAACGCCCCTGTCTTCACCCAGAGCATCACTGAAGTCGCCTTCCCGGAAAACAACAAGCCTGGTGAAGTGGTGGCCGAGGTCACTGCCAGTGATGCTGACTCTGGCTCTAACGCAGAGCTGGTGTACTCTCTGGAACCTGAGCCAGCTGCCCAAGGCCTCTTCACTATCTCACCTGAGAATGGAGAGGAGAGATCCGAGTGAAGACATCCCTGGATCGGGAACAGAGAGACAGCTATGAGCTGAAGGTGGTGGCGGCTGACCGGGGCAGTCCCAGCCTTCAGGGCACAGCCACAGTCCTCGTCAATGTGCTTGACTGCAATGACAATGACCCCAAGTTTATGCTGAGTGGTTACAACTTCTCAGTGATGGAGAACATGCCAGCGCTGAGTCCAGTGGGCATGGTGACTGTCATTGATGGAGACAAGGGGGAGAATGCCCGAGTGCAGCTCTCGGTGGAGCAGGACAATGGGGACTTTGTTATCCAGAATGGCACGGGCACCATCTTATCCAGTCTGAGCTTCGATCGGGAGCAGCAGAGCACCTACACCTTCCAACTGAAGGCTGTAGACGGAGGTGTCCCGCCTCGATCAGCGTACGTCGGCGTCACCATCAATGTGTTGGATGAAAATGACAATGCGCCCTTTATCACTGCCCCCTCTAACACATCTCACCGACTGCTGACCCCACAGACACGTCTCGGTGAGACTGTCAGCCAGGTGACAGCAGAGGACATTGACTCTGGGGTCAACGCTGAGCTGACCTACAGCATTGCTGGTGGCAACCCTTACGGACTCTTCCAGATTGGATCACATTCAGGTGCCATCACCCTGGAGAAGGAGATTGAACGGCGCCACCACGGGCTACACCGCCTAGTGGTGAAGGTCAGTGACCGTGGCAAGCCCCCACGCTATGGCACAGCCTTGGTCCACCTTTATGTCAATGAGACCTTAGCCAACCGCACATTGCTAGAGACCCTCCTTGTTCATAGCCTGGACACGCCTCTGGACATTGACATTGCTGGAGATCCAGAATACGAGCGTTCCAAGCAGCGTGGCAACATCCTCTTTGGTGTCGTAGCCGGTGTGGTGGCCGTGGCCTTACTCATTGCCCTGGCAGTGCTCGTGCGCTACTGCCGGCAGCGGGAGGCCAAGAGTGGCTACCAGGCTGGTAAGAAGGAGACCAAGGACCTGTATGCCCCCAAGCCCAGTGGCAAAGCTGCTAAGGGAAACAAGAGCAAAGGGAAGAAGAGCAAGTCCCCGAAGCCTGTGAAGCCAGTGGAGGATGAAGACGAGGCTGGGCTGCAGAAATCCCTCAAGTTCAACCTGATGAGTGACGCTCCAGGGGACAGCCCCCGAATCCACCTGCCCCTCAACTACCCTCCAGGCAGCCCCGACCTGGGCCGCCATTACCGCTCCAACTCCCCACTGCCTTCCATCCAGCTGCAGCCCCAGTCACCCTCCGCCTCCAAGAAGCACCAAGTGGTGCAGGACCTGCCACCTGCAAACACATTTGTGGGCACCGGGGACACAACGTCCACGGGCTCTGAGCAGTACTCCGACTACAGCTATCGCACCAACCCCCCTAAGTACCCCAGCAAGCAGGTAGGCCAGCCCTTTCGGCTTAGCACTCCCCAGCCCCCACCCCATCCATACCATGGGGCCATCTGGACCGAGGTGTGGGAGTGACAGAGCAGGTGTGTCTTGCCTGCCATAATCAGCTAGATCATGTGGGAGCATCCTGAGCTAGCTGTGGGAGGTGGGAACACTGATCTGGGGGTACTGAAGCCTCACTAAGGACCCTGCTGCCTTGCCCAGGCATGGAGGGTTAGTCTGAGTAGAAACTGATTGGGGGTTCTGTAGTGTCCTCCCTGCTCCTCCCCACAAGGGAGAAGTCTGTGACTTGTCAGATCCCAGGATGCTGAACCAGCTATTGGGTCTTTCAGGTGGAGCTGATGGGCGAGTGAATAGCTTTGGAGACCAAAGGGAACAGGGGAAAGTGGGAGGAGACTATTCCAAACCCGGGTCTCTATCTGAGATCAGCAATATAGGTGCTCTTTTGGAGGGATCACGAAGACCTAGAATCTGGGTGGGAACTCTGCTGGGGAGGAGGGAACGTCCCCACTTGTGCCTTCTGTATGTACTGTGTGTTAACTTTTCCTCATCCCCAGGCCCCGGGGGCTGGCCCCACTCCCCTACCCCAGCCCTATACATGTGGCCCTGACAATAAAGTTCTCTATTTTTGGAGTTTGGTTTCTTATTTTCCCGGAACTGAGAGAAGCAGCGAGAGAGACTGGAAGCAGCTTTGTTCTCAAATCCTGCCTCAATCTCACCATATCTACCCTTTATCCCTCCCTATTCCCTAGGTCTCCTCCTTTGCTCCAGCCCTATCTTAGCACATCATCTCCCACCCACCACCACACCTAGCTCCATATCTGAGGAAAGTCCCCAGCTTCAAATGGAGGAGTATGGTAGCATCCTCAGCCCATGTGAGTGAGGCCTTCCCCCTGGCAGGAGACTCTTCACAGAGAAAGGGTAGGAGGAGAGGCTCTATCTCCCTGGCCCAAGACAGTTTTTTTTTTGTTTGTTTGTTTGTTTCCCATCTGCCTAAATGAAGTAACTTCTGAAGCAGAGCACCTGTGTGGGATGGCAGCCAGCCTTCCTGCCTCAGGTGAAGCCAGAGAACCTTTTGATTACACCATCCACCTTCCCTGGGGCAAGATCTCCCCCACCCCCCTTTCCCAGCTTCTTCATCACACCAACAGCCAGCAATTAGCTGGCCCTGCCCTGTGTCTCCCCAAGATCGCCAGCCTGGGCTGCAGAGAGGAAGGGTCCTGGGAGAGGTAGGGGCTTCTCCAACGCTGCAGAGACCCACTTTATACCCTCATGCTTGGGTGATGGTGTCCCAGTTCTGCCTCCTGCCCAATGCCATTTCCCTCCCCCTCCTTCAGCGCCTTACCCTACCTAGCCAGGACTGCCAGCTAGCTCTCTCTCTCCCTCCGTCTCTCACTTCTTGCTCTCCTGGGTCTGCCCTGTCCCTGGTTGTGCCTGAGGGAAGTTAAAGTGTGGTCCAGGGGCCTCTGGTCCTGAGGGAGTCTCTGAGGCCAGAGGCAACCTATCTCCATGGTGACCAAAGAGGCTTGAGACACTCCCAGGAGGTCCAAGGCGTCAGGTTTCTTCTTGGTTCCATCTATAAACTCCCCAAAGCCCTGATGTACCCCCGAAGTGAAAAGAAGTCTGAAGAGTTTTGGAGGAGCGGAACTCCTGACTCTTTCTCTTTCATTTCTGCTTTGCTTCTTCCATTCCTTTAGTTCATTGATCCCTTTCTCAAGGTCTGAGGGGATGTCCCTCACTGTGCTCCGACCAACCCATTCATAGAACCACACTGAATATCTTCTCCCAACATGTAAATATAACCAAACCATACTACCTGTTGTCATCATCAGAGCATATAGGCCATGTTCCTGCTGCATGCTCAGCGTGGTACTTGACTTTTGATAGGAAAATGGTTACGAGTGAAGTGAACCCTAAGTGTCAAGTGAGAATGGAAGCTTTTCTCTATGTATATTGCAAAACTATTTCAACTTTTTTTTGAGACAGGGTCTCACAATGTAGCCTTGAATAGCTTGGAGCTTGCTATGTGGACCTCACTGGCCTGGAACTCATAGAAACCTACTGCTTCCACTTTCCTAGTGCTGGAACTAACTTGTGTACCACCACATCCGATTCTGTGAAACTTTTTTTTTTTTTTTTTGGTTTTTCAAGACAGCATTTCTCTGTTGTAACTCTGGCTGTCCTGGAACTCACTCTGTAGACCAGACTGATCTCAAACTCACAGAGATCTGCCTGCCTCTGTCTCCCGAGTGCTGGGATTAAAAACATGCGCCACCACTGCCCAGCTCTGTGAAACTTTTGTTACTGCTGTTCTTCCCCATTTTGGGAGGCCTTGCTATACAGGGTACCATATGTGTATTCCAGTGCTCATAACGTTGTGACACAGGCCATTTTATTATAGTCATGTCATATAAGTGAAAACTAGCAGTTGATGGGGTCAGAATTTAAACACAAAGCATCAGGGAATCTGATTTCCAGAGTCTGCTATTATCGACTATACATTTAAAAGCTGATTCCACAATTAAGTTAGTAAGAGACTAGCTATCATGGTAGCCTATAAAAAGTTCTGTAAAACCCTGTAACAAAGGGTGAACTTGTTAAACTTGTATAACTGAGTTTTCCGCATTTGTTTGACTGTAGCACCTCCTTCTTCTTTGAAGATGTAATATAGGGGAAATAGAAATGGGATTCTGGGAGAAGAATAGGAACTCAGAGCCAGCTTGTCAGTGATGAGTAGGATTTGAGCAGAAGGACCCCGTTGCCTAGAGTCATTGTATGAGTAGCTCTTGAAACAGGGATGAGCATGACCAGGTTGGAAGTAAGAAGAGGGCAGAAGGGGAGTTTCTGGTTGGAGTGGAGACTGTAGGCGACAGTAAAGTGAGTCTAGAACTGCAGGCTGTAAAGGATAAGGATGCCTTGCTAAATGTCCCTCAAGAAGAAAATCCCTTACATCTCAGCTTTCCAGATCAACCGAATCTTAGAAATAACACTTGCCTAGTCTGAGTAAAACCCTAGTTCAGTCCACCATTTGTGCTGGGGTGGGGGTGGGGGACATGGAACCACTAAAGTTTCCACTAAGGGTGGCAGTGAGGATGATGGGTGGATGGATTTGGCTGAATTTAGGGAGAAAAGGCCACAGCAGTCAAGATTCTAATTGAGGGGTGGGGGTGAGGGAGAAACTACCAGGATTCCCAGGTGGACATCAGTTTTCCGAGTGTGAGTAGTTGGACAGTGATGAGCTCACTGCCTATGTGAAAGACAATCAATGAAAAATAATTTGATTTCAGGCATGTTGGATCTAGAGGTTCTGTTTGGGTAGCCCATGAAATACTCGGCAAGGTCTCAGAACTTCAGGACCAGAAATTGAGTGATTTGACACCTGGTCTTTCAAGATTTGATAAAATTGCAGGAGCAGTTAAAATTGAGTATGACCACCCAGCACTTCACTGAAAAAGAAGAAACAAAACAAAACCTTGGGAAAAGCCCAAGGGATTCGTCCACATGCAGGACTGAAGCCCTTGATTACCACGTTCTTCTGGGAAGAAGGGCTGATGGCTAGTCTTGACAGAAAACAAGGAGAAGCAACAATAGCCAGGTTTTCTGTGCCTTTGAGGACATCCTGTTAACCTGCTTATCCTAAAACCAGGTGGACCTTGCTCCTTTATAACCTCATAGCCCCAAAGGTGCAGGTCAGCTTTGGAGACCTTGCTTCATTGCCCAGACCTTACATTGTTTTGAGTCGCATGGGTTCCTGAAAAACATGGGGAGAAAGTGGGCTGCTTCCTACCAGCTCTGAAGCTCCTCACCCTGACACCCCTAACCCTACCTCAGATGTTAATAGGAGGTTACAGAAGAGGTGGGAGTAGAAGTGTGGGCTTACAAACCTGAGACCACCTCTCTCGACTATTTGCTTGACCTTTTATGAAAGGGCTACAGAGCTGAGACAGAGTGCACCTTGGAGGATTAGAGGAGTTTGTTGACTCGTCAACAGGGCCTGGGCCTTGCTTCTCCTCTGGCCTCCAGGGGCCCAGGATCTGTGCCCTCCACAACTCCTAATTTCTGGTTGGCAGGAAAACCAGTGGAGGTCCCAGGTGGGTGGCTTGATGGTTGTGCCAAGTGCCAGACTGAGGTTGCCAGGTCTGATCATTAACCCATGGCAGGAAGGCAGGACTACTGGCAGGGAACAGCCTGTCGCTGTTTTATTCTCCCAATGCCAGCACCCAGTTTAAACTCGAGTCTGGTTCCATCAAGCAGGGGGGTCCCTCTTGGAGCTCCTTTCCATTTCCTCGAGGGGTCTCCGTGGAGAAGAGCTTTCCCAGTCCTTGAAGGGTGTCACATCCTCTGCCGTGCAGGGCCTTTACAGCCCCTTTCCTGACATGGAGCACTGAGGGGTTCCATTGATGTTCTCTGACACCACAAATCTGACTTCTTATCAGGTTCCCCTCCCACACCAAGGCCTCTATGAAGAGAGTTGTAGGGGGCTGGGGGCGGAGTAGGAGGGACTCCTTGAGGCCTCAGTACTGCAAATTTGGTCTGAGGAGCAAAATGCAAAAGGTTGGTACGTTTTGGATGAAGGCAATGGCAAGTTACAGAGCAGTGAGACAGGTGAAGAGCTGGAGCCTAGAAGGTACACTCAGACTATAGGGGACTGTTCTACGTGGAAGAGCTGTTTGGGAGCTAGGAGTCCTCTGCTTTCAGGAAGCTGTTTCAGAAGCTTGAGGCTGTGCTGGTGTTTAGCGATCAGGCTGGCACTTGGAGCTGGCTGAGACTGTGCTATTCTGCTCTTGGGCTCTACTCCGTACTGGGGCTCATTCTGTTCTGAAAGGAAAGGGAGGCATGCCTGTGTCGGGAGCTGGGCTACAACTAGAAGGGCTTTGCTAAAATGTGTTGTGCTGGGTTAGGATTGTGATGGCAGTCTGGAGGCTGTAATAACACTGGGGCCTATGCTGTCTTGGGACTTTCAATGTGCAGACTTGGCCGTACTTGGGAGCACTAGCCTCGAATTAGAGGCATCTCCATGGAGTCTGCTTTCTGGGGCCTATGCTGTACTAAGGGGCTGGGCCTCTTCTTGGCTGCTGCTGAGGCCTGGGAGGGTCTTACTGGGTCTGGGACTGGTGTGGTGCTGGGCCCCATGGAGGAGGCTAGCCAGCCAAGAGTAACACTCTTTCTCCTTACAGTTACCTCACCGCCGTGTCACCTTCTCAGCCACCAGTCAGGCCCAGGAGCTGCAGGACCCATCACAGCACAGTTATTATGATAGTGGCCTGGAAGAATCTGAAACGCCATCTAGCAAGTCATCCTCAGGGCCCCGACTTGGTCCACTAGCCCTACCTGAGGACCACTATGAGCGCACCACCCCTGATGGCAGCATAGGTGAAATGGAGCACCCCGAGAACGGTGAGGAGAGTTAGAATGTTTGAGGCACCCCAGGAATAAGTAGAAGTCCTAGAAGGGTGATGGTGCTTTAAAATGACCCACTGTGTCTTGAGTTCTGTTTGCGGGCATAGTAAAGAGCACCGTGATTTCAGATATACCTACTCATTACTCCTCAGACTCGCTGACATGAGAAGTTTATGGCACCCATTTTACAGTGGGGGAAAACTGAGACTCAGAGAGGTTCTGCAACTTGACCAAAGTTACACATCTGGGAAGTGACAGACCTGGAAGGGATTCATATCTATGTCTGACTATAGGGCCTTTGGGTTCAGCATTGCCTTACACTGCCTTCCTGGGCACGGGAACCCTGAGAATGGTAGCCAGAAGGCTCAAATAATGGTGAGGGCCTGGAAGGAGGATGGTGGTCCCCAAATGAGCCAGAGGATTTGAGATGAGAGTATGATGCTCTTGTGATGGTACCCAAATGTTATGAGAAACTCAGAGAAGGATGGAATCCTCCCCCTCCCCCAGGAGAAGAGTGGGAGGTTTGGCTAAGGAAGAGCTGGGCGGAAGTCTGGGAGGTGTGGGCCTGTCTAGGAGAAGTTTGAAGGGAGGAGCTGGAGCAGAGGTGAGTGTGGGAATGGATGGTGAGGTATGCTGTGAGAGTATGCCTGTGCTGCCTGTGTGTGTGTGCACGCCGGTGTGCATGGAATGCATCCACGGCAGCCTGTGGAGGGGAATCTGAATAAGCCAGCCAGCCCTTGGGATAGAAAGACTGTGACTTAGAGCTCTCCTTGGGTTTTACACCTCTCTTAGTCCAAAGTCTCCCTCTCCCAAAAGATGAGAAGCCCCAGTCTTCACCCTGAGCCACAGGACCCTGTCTAACGTCCCAGGCCCTGGGCCCAGAGCACCCTCTGCCCCCTCCCCTGCCACTCCATGCGTGATCTCATGCTAGTCTCGTCCTTTTTGTGCCCGCGCAGAGCCGGCTGGCCGGAGCAGGCCCTGAGGCAGAGTGCCAGGTAGGTGGGAGCTGCTCTGGGGTCTGGGGTCTATGGGACTCGGCCCAGCACCCAACCCCGCCCACCCAGTGCTCTGTGCTATACTGGGTCCCCCAACCCTGAACTAAAAGAGCTTTAGCGCTTTGAGGGTTAACAACAAAACTGTCCCCTCCTCACCTTGCACTGGCAGGAGGCCAAGCTAGGGTGGGTGGTGCTGGGGGAGCCCCTGCCCCAGGCAGAGCTTCTCAGTCATGTCCCTGAGGGGGGTCACCGCCTAGTGCTGTCCCCCAGTGAGGGCGGCACAGGGGCAGCTGTGACAGGAAGTGCTCATGGCCCAGCCGTTCCCATGGAGACTCTCGCTGCCCAGCAACCGCACTGGCTACTGCTGATGTCAGGCGGCCAACTCCTGTTCCCGTGGGTGTTCTGGGCAGGGAGCTGGGGGCAAGGCCAGGGTGGTGGCTGGTGAGGGGCTGGTATGAGGTGGGCAGGGGCTGCATGTGTGTGCTTGTTGGTGTATGTGTGTGCTTATGTGTGAACATCCCGCATAGAAGCCGGTCCCCTCCCCTTGGCTTTAAAGTAAGGCATTGCTGTGCTGGGGTGGGGTGGGGCTCTAAGAAATCTGAGAGCATGTAAGGCTTGAGGGGACTTAAGGAAGGTATGTGCCGTCTTTGTCAGGGGACAGAGGTGTCCAGTGGATTTGTATAACCATGTCTCTGTATATGTGGGGGGGGGGGGTCTACATTAGGCTGGGGTTTACTCAAACCTATCTGAGGGTGGAATTCCATGACTGAACCTGTCTGAAGACAGGTGATGGTTTGTAGATGAGCTGGTTGTGCACCTGTCTGAGGGCAGATTTGGTGGGTGTGTGAGAAGAGTGCTGGAGGGTAGGTGAGGCTGGGAGAACAGCACCTATTTAGAGAGAGAGAGACAGAGACAGAGAGAGAGAGATGCCTGGAGGGCAGCAGTAGTGGGGCATAGGTGGGTAAAGGAGGCTGCGCTTGCCTGGGGGGTGTATGTTTCTGAGCTCTGGGCGGGGGAACCGCACCTCAGTGAAGAAGCAGAATGTATATGATAATGGGAGGTCGTGGAGCACAGCTTTCTGAGGCTGCCATCCCTAATGGCTTTCCTTGTTCCTCCGCAGACCTCCGCCCTTTGCCCGACGTCGCCATGACGGGCACATGTACCCGGGAGTGCAGCGAGTTTGGTCACTCTGACACATGCTGGATGCCAGGCCAGTCGTCTCCCAGCCGCCGGACCAAGAGCAGCGCCCTCAAACTCTCCACCTTCGTGCCTTACCAGGACCGAGGAGGGCAGGAGCCTGCGGGCGCCGGCAGCCCCAGCCCCCCGGAAGACCGGAACACCAAAACGGCCCCTGTGCGCCTCCTGCCCTCCTACAGTGCCTTCTCCCACAGTAGCCATGACTCCTGCAAGGACTCGGCCACCTTGGAGGAAATTCCCCTGACCCAGACCTCGGACTTCCCATCCACAGCCACACCGGCATCTGCCCAGACCGCCGCCAAGCGTGAGATCTACCTGTGAGCCCCCTTCTGGCCGGTGGCCACCCTTCCCCCAGTCGCCGGCCAGCTCCCAACTGGGTCTATTCCAGGGCCCCACTCAACCCCTCCAGCGTGGACTCTGTGGTCAGGGCCCAATCTGCGGGAGTACTGGCTTCAAGACCACGTTGGCCCTCGCCCCCATGCAGGGTCCAGGTCCCTTCCCACATTCCTACCCCTTAGCTTCCAGGAGCCCCTCCCCCCTCTACGAGGCTCCACCCAGCAGATGCCTGTGAGGGCTCCTCTGCAATGACTGGGTTCCCTTCCATCTACTTCTAGGGAGCACCCCTTGCTTTGGGCAGATGGTGGAGACAAGAGTGGGCAGCACACTTTAACTCATTGTTTCCTGCGTGGCTTACCAGGGCAGTGTAGCCTTGCAGCTGGGTAAACTGGGGGACTCGCTCCCTGGGAATGCTCAGAGGAAACTCTCCACCACCAGGGGCTCTCTGAAGGGCTGTTGTTACCAAAGGTGGGGTGGGGATTGGGGTGGGAGTGCTGTGAAGGGCTCTTCTTCCAGTACTGTTCCTGGGCTGGCCCACCTGCCTGTCACAGGCTTATGCCTGATCCCATCTGGGCACCCCCTTCCCTGCTGGTCTTGTGGTGTCTGTATATAAGGACCTTGGAATGATGTCCCCATTTCTGCCTGATTTGCAACTTTTCTCGTTGATGTTGTGTTGTCTTGGGGGACCCCTGGGGGGGCTGCCCTATGCCCCTCCTCCCTGCCGCAGTGCCCCCCAGGCCTCTATTGTTCCATGTTGTAAATACCCCTGGGGCTGTGATGGGATGAGGGTGCAGGCCAGGGAAACAAAGGGTGGGTGGGGGTGGGGACAGGGGTAACATTCGCCTATCAGCAGAGCTGGGCTTTTATTTAATTTTTTTTTAAAATACAAATCTCTATTTTTTTGGAACTGTTGCGCTGTGCCCTGAGGGGGTTATCCCGGCTCAGACTGGCCTCCCACACCCAGATGAGCATCACAGAGGGGCCCTGAGGCTGTGGGGGGAGGGCAGCTGGACAGGGATGGGATGACTGTGCCTCTGGCCTGGTTGGGTGAGTTGGGAGCAGGAAAGTTTGCTTAGGGGGTAGCTGGTTGCTGCCTCCTATATGGGGGACCTGCACCTCGCCTCCTCCCTGCCCTCCAACCCCAGCCCCTGCCATGACTGACCCATCAGCCTGTAAAACCACCATTGCCTTGTTCTCAGGGGGTGGGAAGGGCTGCCTCAGGGCACCCTGTGCTCCAGGCCCCTTCTTCCAATTGGGCTTCCCTTCACCAGGGTCAGGGGTCCCATGGGGGAGGGGGTGGGGAGGCTAGGGGGCAGAGAAGCCCAGTCAGCCATGATGAGGTGGGGGTTTTCTTCACCTCAGGGGGCCAAGTTGTGAAGGGTATCCTGCAGAGCCCCCATCTCCCACTGTGGCCATCTCAAAGCCTCAGCCTCTCTTCCTTCCTGAAGCCCCCACTGCCTTGGCCCCTACCTCTCCAGCTCCCCAAGGGCCCAGGCTGGGAGGCTGGAGACTCAGGGTATGGCCCCCATTTGACTTAGTCTAAGCTTGGGGGCGTGGCCCATGTGTGGGAGGGGCAGACAGGCTGCTGGGTCGTCTGGTGCCTTTGGGAGCTGTGCTGCTGGAGTCTTGACTCCTGTAACCCCAGAGACCCCACTCCCACCCCAGAAAATCCAGGGGGCTGCAGAATCATCCTCTTCCCTGCCTCCTTACCCTTACTTTTGTTTGGGGTAACAGTGCTGGGAAGGACTGCATTGTTAGGGGGGTGGCCCTGGCATCCACAGCCCTTCTATGGAGGGCAGTGGGTAGGGGAGGCTAAGGTGGCAACAGCCAGGTCTAGGGGTTGGCCAAAGGCTCCTTTCCCTGGGGGAGGCCCAGGAAGTGGGCCAGGAGCTTGTTAAAGAAACAGGCCATTCCCCCCCCCCACCCTCGCACAAATGGGGCAGGTGCAATAGTGGTGGAGCTGGTAGCATGAGGTGCCCCCGCTAGTGGGGTGGTGGCCTGGAGGGCTGTCCCGGGTCCTGGAGGTTAGGATCTGGACGAAAAGATTGTATGAGGCCTATCTGCTCAATGGAGAGGGTAGTCCAGCCAAGAGGCATCCCTGGGGTCAGTAGACTCCCACTGGAAGCCTCTGGTGGCCTGGGTACCCTGCCCTGGCCTTGGAGACTCCTGGGGCAGAGGAACATTTTGCACAATGGAGAAGCCAGAAGGAAGGGGGTAGCCTAGATGGCTGGGAGGGCTCAGAAGTCTGAGCGGAAGTCCTCCCACAGGCAAAGGCAGAGCCCTGACCCCCTGGTTGGGGTAAGGGCACTGAGTCTGTCACCACCTGGGCACTCAAGAGGTGAAACCAAAGGTGGGTAGGGGATGGGTGACAGCACTAGGGACTAGCCCTGTTGGTCCTAGGTCTGTGAAACCTCTCCCCAAGGCCTTGTGTCGCGTACAGTTTTATGTACCAATAGACGACATTTGGCCAGAGGAGACCCCCCTCAAACCCAGCCTGACCCAGTCAGTGTCTTCCTAGAGGGGACCAAGTTGGTCCCCATCTCCCTACTTTAGAGCATGTCTCTTAGTAGGGGAAGGGTATGTGGGGACATATTTCCTTGGGTCCCTGAAGCATCTCTCACATCAGGAGGGGAGCTGTCTCTAGGCATCCCTAACCTGGGGGCTCCCTAGTCCTTATGTCTCCCCTTGGGAGTCTCTGGGGACATGAATTCCCACCGGGGACCATGGGAACATGTCTCCCTTCCCTACTCAGGCTCTCTGGGGAGCCTTTTGCCTCCCAGGGTTCCTGGGAGTACCTAAGACAAGTCAGTCTTGGGCCAGCTCTCTTTCCAGGGAAGAGAGCTGTCTTTGAAGCTCTCCCGGAAGGGATGTCTCTGGTCCTCCCCCCATCTCTCTGATGGTGGTGTCTCTGCCCTAGAGCACTTGGAATGAGACTGAGCATCTCTGAATTGTCTTTTCTCTTGGGGCCTCTAGGATACCACTCTCTCCTGAGGGCGGCCCCCTGGAGCCATTTCTTCCCCGGGTGGGGGCTGTCTCCGGTGTTGGGAGGGCTTGTGTTGACCATGAGAAAGTCTCTTAGGGGGCATCTCCTTGTGAGACTTCTCTGGGACGGAGGGCCGTCTCGCCCACGGGGGTTCCAGGGCAGGTATGTCTGCCCATGGGGAGAGGAGACTGTGTCTCCTCGGGTTATCTGAGTGGGGAGGGGGGCCGTGTCTCTCTCGTGTGTCGGGTGGGTGGGTGGGGGGGTTGGGGAGGGGGTTTTGGGCGCGTCGGGTGCCTACTTCGGGGTCGTGTTTCTCTTGGTTCGTGCCACTTCCCACCGCCTCGCTCCTCCCGGGAAGGGCCCCCGCCCCCACTCCATCCCCACCCCCGGCGCTGCGAGCACAATCCCGTTGATTTGTAATGATTTCTGTCTTTTCTGTCTTTCTCTTTCTCTGACCTCCCTCCCCTCGCCGCGAGCATGCGCAGGCACCGCCCCTACTCCCTCCGGTTCGGTTCGTTTCCGGTTTGTTTGCTGAGCTGTCAATGAAAGACCCGTGTAATTATTCCCGAGCTTTACAATAAAAGTGTGAAAACCGGACCCCACTCCGCTTCTTCTAGCCCCTCGGGTCTGCATCCCTGGGGGAATAGTCTTGGGTGGGAGGCCTGGGGGAATAGTCTTGGGTGGGAGGCCTGGGGGAATAGTCTTGGGTGGGAGGCCTTAGGATAGGGGACGTGAGAGAGAGAGACTCACCCTAGGGTCTATGGTGCTTTTTGGGGTTGGGGGCGGAGAACTGAGAGGGAGAAGCACCTGATTCGTACACCTCAAAGTGAAGCCTATCGGCTCCGGGCACTCCATCGGCGCCGAGCGCAGGTGCAGGTCAGAAACTGAGGGACTCTGGGAGGACGGTGCTGTGTTACCTTCTTCACTGGGGAGCCCTTCAGGGACTTGGGGATGGGAACGGGGACCCTTGTGTCGTTCCCTGGTGTATCACTTCCCGCTCCTTTGGTAATGAGTAAGCATTGCAGAACTGGATGGGCGGGAGTGACGGAGGGGGGGGGGGGCTGGCATCTGTGTGTCTGGCACTTCCTCCCACGCTCGGCAACGAGGGTTGGGAGTTGATTTTGGGGATGGGGACCGACAAGGTCTCTGTTCTGGGCTCCAACTGCTCTCTCATCCCCTTTCTGAACTGGAGCGGTCTAGCCTCCTCTGTCCAGCTCGTGGACAAGGCTCGGGAGAGGTCGAAGAACAGAGACAGGATCGGTCAGTTCACGGACGCGCCTCCTCTTCTAGTCCCGCACTTTTCTGTTCGGCTTAGGCGCTCCCTCCAGGACCTGTGCCTCGGACTCTGGGTCTATCCAGCCACTGGGATTAGCCGAGCACAGGGACTAATCCCGGATGAGCCACGGTGTAAACCCGGATTGACTGGGCGACGGCGGGAGGTCGGTCGCTGGCACCTCTTCACCCATTCCCAGACGCGCTGAATGATGGGGTCTATAGAGTCTCACTCCAGGTTTCTGCTACTTTCGAAAAGAACCGAGGCTAGCTGTGTGTTTGTTGAGGGGTTAGGTGGATGGGGGAAGTGCTAGAGGGCGTGGTGAGGAAGACACAGTTGGATCAGGCACCCACCAGTGTGACACATTGGTAGAGACGTGGGAGAAGAGAGGAGGGAAATGGAGTTCCTGGCAGCCTTAAGTCCACGGGGTTAGGTCAGCTGTCTGCAACCCGGTTAGTCCCCCTGTACCCCAACTACAGATTCACAAACCCTCCCTCTACCGGTAGCCATGATGATAGCCCCCCAGTCTTTAGATCTCATTTAATCAGAAGGCAGGTTAATCAGTGTAAAGAGCTCGTAGCTTCCCCACCCTTAAGGCCAAGCCCAGGAAAAAAAGAAAAAGTCAAACATGAAGGGAGTTGAAGGAGATTAGGAGTGGACAGCTGGGTACCAGAATCCTGATCCTGGTTTGCTTACTAATTCTACAAATATTTCCTGAGCCTCTCCCTCTTACCAGTTCAGCACCAGATACTGGGACACCCCAAGAATGACACGCGATCTCTATGAGAAATGAAAACTGGTAAACAAATGATCACATCTTGTGTTCAGCCCTGTCTTGAGCCTGAAATTCTGGCTCAAGAACCAAAGAGGTTGCCACCTCCAGAGGCCAGAAGGCTTTCTGGAAGGAATGGTAAAGGATGAGTTTCAAAGGGCACAGGACTGAAAGCTCACAAAGGGTGGGAGAGATCGGATTTTCCTACAGGCACAGGAAGTCCTGTATTTGAAGATAGGTTGGCCTAGAAAAGCAAGAGAAGTTGAGCAGGAATACAAGTATACAAGTCCGAATTAGAAGGACCTGCTAGACCACCCAAGACTTGGGGGTGGGGGTGGGGGGGGCATCAAAAGAGTCCAAGCATCTGAGAGAAAAGGTCAGATTTACATTTCTTATAGATTCTGTCTTCCTTCCTTCCCTGCTCCAAGTTTCTCTGGGGATGTCTGGGCTAGGAGTAAAGACACACAACACACAAGCAAAAAGACAGGAAGAGGAACCAGGTTTATTTCAGGTTGGTTAAGGTAGTCCCATGTCCTTCCATTACTGGTGGACTTAAAAATAACAGAAACATGGCCGTACAGCTCCTAGTGACACGGTTTGGGGCAGATGACGGCTTCAGTTTCTTCATCTATAAAATGAGGATGGTAATAGGGTGATTATAAGATTTCAGCGAAGTCATTTATCTTCTTTTATTTAGCATCATGTAGAAAGCCCTGAGCCAGGTGCTGCTGACATTAGGGCACTGAGTTAGTCAGGGTCCTTACTCCCTCCCCGGAACTTACATTCCAATGGAGAAGACAGACAACAAGCAAGCAAACAAACAAACAAACAAACGAGGTAATTATAGATTGTGCTTAAGCGCTGGGAAAGAAACAGTGGGACAGGAAGGAAGACAAGCAGAGGTGGGTAGGGGAAGGGGCTGCTTTATTCAGCATAGCCAGGAAGCTTTTTTTTTGCTGTTGTTGAGAGAGTCTAAGCTTTGGTGCTCAGGAAGGACCTTCAGGTGCTGGGAATTGCAGCTGCCAAGGGTTTGATATGGGAGATAGCCTTCCTCCTGGATCCCCACTAAGATGCTAAGCTTCCTGAGGGCAGGCACCCTGAGCTCTCTGACATCTAACTTTTAGGCTAAATGCAGGGGATGTGAGTAGAGGAGCACAGTGTGCAGTTTGCCGACACCCTCCCGCGCCATTCATCGGAATGGTGCTGGGGAGCTGTGGGTCTCTATTAGTCAACCCATCTGCCCAGCTGTTCTACCACTGCCTCCCCCAACTCTAGGACCAGTTGAGTTCAGTCCAGGCTTCTTCCTCCTCTCCTTATGATGCAGAGGCAGGTTTGGTCTCTCCAGAATCTACCTGTCCAATACCCGGACTAGATAGAATTTAATATCTGACCTGGGGGAGGATGTTCCCAGAGGAAAATACCCAGTATTTAAAGGCATTAGAACACTGACCTCCAGAACAAAGACCCCTTAGTACAGGTCTCACTTCAGAGAGATGACCTGGATCCCTGTCCAGTCACCCCCTGAAGAATGCTTCCTACACACCGATGCGTTTCCCACAGAGCCACCCGCCCCTACTGCAAAGTGCATACAGCTTTCTCGCACACTCACCATCCAGCTGCACACTGCGTCTCCATGGCAACTGGGAGGCCTAGTCCATGGATGTTAGAAATAAGTGCCAGAGGAAGAAGAGAGAAGGTGGGGGAAGAGAAGAAGAGAAACCATCAAGAAAAAAAATATTTTAAAGAATGGCCTCTTGGGGAGACCCCTACCCTTGCCTTGTATCCATTTGCTAGAGAGACTCAGGGGACTTGGGTGCTGAGAAGGAGGGGCTGGGGTTGGAACCTGAGAGTGGGCTAGGAATTGGGTGGTCTCAGGCAATGGTGCTCCTAGGCAGTGAGAAAGGAGTGGAAACAGGAGAACTTGAATGACAGTGTGGAGTCTTGGGATGAGAATATTCTTTCTGAGTAAAAGGCAGATAAGGGGGATAGGTTAGGGGTGAGATACTTGGGGGAGCTACTTTCCCTTAATCCTGACCTAATTGGCTGTTCAGGCTGAAACCACCTCTTAGTCACTTAATTTAATTAGCATAGTTCTGGAGAAGATGTTGGAGGAGGGGAAGGAAATAATGGGGGAGGGTGGGTGGAGACAGAAGAAGTGGGGATGGGACTTTTGTTTTCCACCTTCCATCCTTTGGATGGGGTAGTCTGTAAGATCCAGGCTGGGAGTCACCCCCACATCCATCCTTCCAGCTGTCTTACACTCTGTTACTCACCTGCTTTCCACTCTGCCCTGTCCCATCCCTCCCATCTGTGTGTCTCCTTACTGTTCCTCATTCTCTCCTGGCTACTCTTTGATCCCTGAGCCCCCTTTACCCCTTCTTCAAGGTCTCCCAGCCTCTGGCTACTAACAAGTTTTATCTAATGAACAGATAAAGTATTTGGGAGCTGATCCATGGGACATGGAGAAAGAGACTGATCTTGAGGGGACAGAGCAGAAGCTGTCCTGACAGAACTCTCCACAGACTGGCAGGGACAACAAAAGAAGGACTGAGATGCTCTGACTCTCCCCTTACTGAGCCTTCTCATCTGGTAGGAGGTTATTAGGGAGACTAGGCCTGTGAGAGCACAGCTTGGTGCTGGACTGTCTGGTTGCCTAGGGCAAGTTACTTAACCTCTGTGAGTATCAGTTGCCCTAGCTGGAATGGGGATAATAAAGCCAAAATTCGTCCTGTGGATTTAAGGTGATAATGCAAACAAACTGCTAAATAAAGGCTCAGTGAGAGCTTGGTAAACTTTAAGCCAGACGTGGTGAAACATGCCTATAATTTCAGCACTTGGGAGGCTGAGGCAGGAGGATTGACATAAGTTCAGGACAACCTCTGGGTTATAAAGTGAGTTCAAGACTAGGCAAGACTGGGCAAGAGGGTGAGATAGTGTCTCAAAAAATTAGATAGCCAGATGTGGTGGCACCTGCCTTTAATCCCAGCACTTGGGAAGCAGAAGCAGGCAGATCTCTGATTTTGAGGCCAGTCTGGTCTGCAGAGTAAGTTCCAGGGCAGCCAGAGCTACATAGCAACACTCTGTCTCAAAAATTAAATAAATAAACAAATAAATAAAATACATGTGTACATGCATGAATAAATGGCAGGTTTTATGGTCAGTCCAGACTCTATTTCTCCAGAGCCCTTCAGGAGCACTGCCCTCATCTTGTAGTTCCCTCATTCATGGGAAGCAAAATGACCCCTTCTTATCCTCAGATCCATCCCGTGCTCTTGCTCCCAAGGTCACTCAGTGGGTACCCTCTTCCAGAAGGCACTCTCCTTCCAGAAGGGGAGGGGGATTGGATGCTGCCCCCTGCCCACAGGATCAGAAAGCCGGCTCCACCTTTAGGTCTGCTTTTCCCTGCTCCGCTTGCCTCGGGAGGAAAAAGGACAGCCATAAATGATGTAGAGGAAGAAGTATCCTTGTTGAGGGGAACAGTACTTGATGAGCAGCATCCAGAAGCCTAAATATTTCATGGGGCTGCAGCACTGGGAAGGGCAAAGTCCCTGGGCTGTGTTTGCCGGTGTGCGCTTGATTCTGCCACGTGGCTTGGACCTATTCCACCTGCCCAGTGCCCTCTGCTCTCCCAACCCTCAGTAACCTGCACCCACAGAAAGCTGCCCCCATGAGCCCTTTCCTGGCCAGAACCCTTCTAGACTCCTCCCAGCGCATGCATATTTTATTTCTTGCAGCAGTAGGAGTTTGTGAAGCATGGAGGCTGTGTTAAGAGACTTTACCTGAGGGGCTGGAGAAATGGCTCAGCAGTTCAAGGCACTTGCTGCTCTTTCAGAGGACTTCGGTCCGGTTCCCAGCACCTGTGACTCACAACCATCTGTGACTCCACCTCTTGGGGAATCCAACACCTTCTTCTGGCTTCTGAAGGCACTTGTATGTACCCATGTGTATAGACATACACATACATGAAAATGAATTAAAAAAAATTTTTTTTTGCTTGGCTATGGCTTTTCTTTGCCTGTGTATTCAGCACTTCCTTTTGTTTTTTGTTTGCTTTGTAGTGTTGGAGAGTGAGCTCAGAGTCTCCATGTATGCTAGGTAAGATCTCAATCATTGAGCAACAGCCCAACCCAACTTTCTTTGTTTAAATTCCCCCAAAAAAGGCTTGACAGTGGCACACACTAGTGAGTGGTGCATACCTTTAACCCCAGCACTTGGGAGGCAGAATCAGAGGCAGGTGGATATCTGTGAGTTTGAGGCCAGCCTGGGCTACATAGTGAGTTCCAGAACAGCCAGGGCTACATAGTGAGAAAACCATCAATGCCTCCAAATCTGAGGGGGCAAACCTGAGCTGGGTGTCCAACGACCCTTCTAAGCCCATAAAAAGAAGTGACCTAGGCTTGACTAGCCAGTACTTCTCTGAGAGAAAAGGCTAGGTGTTCTCCTGTAGTTGGGGAAGGTTCCAGAAATCAACAGAGGCTCCTGGCTCTTTGATTCCCTATGCTATAGTCAGGGGGACCCTTTTCAGAGTCTCCAGCCTCCCAACTCAAAGGTGATAATGATATTAAGTCATTAGAACTGAACCCAGAGGAAACTAAGTTGGAAGGAATAATGTGTATATGGCGTACTCTGGTCTCTTGGCCCTTCTCTCCCAGACTAAAGGCTTTCTGAGAAGGCAGGTAGTCCAGAATAGGTGTTGGGAGATTCTTATCATAAAAGTGGATTTTCCCCCAGAATTGGCCAGTATGGCTGTGCTGGGATGGGGGAGCTGGAGAGGGACCAGAGGATATTGGAGGTGAACACCTGCAGTAGTTGTCATGGCAACCTGACTTGGATCCCAAGTGGGTGGCCTCTCCCCCAAAGCCTTATGAAGTCTGGGACAGGAGAATGTATGCATGCATACACACACACACACACACACACACACACACACACACACACACACACAGTTTGGCAGAACTCCTAGTCAAGGGTTGGCTACTTCTCCAGGTGAGAAATACCAGGTAAGGGGCTATAGAAAAGGATGGAGGAGTAAGGAGGGAGGACCTTCACAAAGGGAGGTGGGGGTGAAATTCATATGCATTGTGCCTGGGGTGGTGGTCCAGTGTGCAGTGTGTGGAGGATATACATACATAATACATACATACACATATACATATATATACATACACATACACACATATGTATATAAATATATACGTATATATGTGTGTGTATATATGTGTGTATGTATATATATATATGTATGTGTGTGTATGTGTGTGTGTATGTGTGTGTGTGTGTGTGTGTGTGTGTGTGTGTGTGTGTATATATATATATATATATATATATATATATATATATATATATTTAGCTCACCCACCTAGGTCCTGCAGCCAGACCACATAGCAGAAGAGTTTAGGAGGGAGATGATTATTATTAACAGAGACAAAAACAATCACAGTTAACCTTAATTGAGAGCTTATTAAATCCAACTATGTATGTGGTTATGCTAAACATTTTATGGGCAGTATCCCAATTGATTCTCAGAACAATAATACAAGGTAGGAATTATGAGTCCCACTTACACAGATCCTAAGAGGTTAAATACCTTGCTCCAAGTCAATGAGCTGGAAAGAGATAAACAAGACCGTGCAAGGGGGTGGGGGTGGGAGAGAACACAGTGGCAGCCCTGAGGTCATCTGCCCTGTCCCTAGGTCAAATGGGTCACTCATACTCAGGTGTCTTTGTGTTACTTGGCAGGACCTGATTGAGAGGCAGGGCCTGGGAACCTCAGCTCTTGGTGCCTGCCTAGGCTGAGCTGGGGCAGCTGAGGGCACCTGTGAGGGTGTGGGGTACATGGAGCAGCGGGCATCGTGATTGGCACGAGCAAGGGGAGCGGCTGGCAGCCTCGTTCCTGGTAAACACGAGAAGAGGTTACTTCACAAGGAAACAGTAATTAACTTTAATTAGCACCTTGCATCTCAGAATATTATTAACATCTCAATTTCTCTAATCAAGGCAGCAGGAGAGGGGCGGCATCTGCTTTGCCGACTCTTTCCTGGCCGTGCTTCCCAGCTTGGCATGGCTCCTGAGTGGCCCCCACCCCTGGATGGTGCCCAGGAGTACATCCTCAGGGACTGGTTGCCAAGGGGAGCCAGCCAGTGAGGAAAGAGGGGGCTTGGGCTGGCAGGCCAGAGAACAAGTACGAGCCGAGCCTTCAAAGCCAAGGGACAGGAGTTCAGGGCTCTGAATTTGGCCACCTATCTTTCCAGATAGATTGTAGCTCCCAGGCAGGGCAGGCTATGTTCTGTGGTTCTGAGAATAGACGTGGTCACCCTCCTTTCCCCCCTTCTTTTCTCTCTCTTTCCTCCTCTTCTCTCTTCTTAGAAGCTACCCTCCTTTCTGTTACTCTCCTTTTCTCTTCTATTACTCTCTTCTTTCTATTTTCTCTTTTTCTCATTCTCCCTCTCACTCCCACCCCACTGGAATTCTCCATTCCAACTCAAACACCTGAAGTCTCCTTTCTATCATGGGGGCTCTGCTTCCACCTCTGCAATACAGATTGGGCAGAAGATAAATCTGCCCAAAGGTTTAGAAGCCTTGGATACAAGGCTTGGGTATACAGAATTCTCATTTGAGTTCCCTACTATCGTCATCATAAGTTAAGGGAGATATGGGCTATGGGGCTCCAGGAGAAAGGCTGGAGCAGGAGAGCCAGAGTCCTAACTTGGGACACCAGGGCAGAGACGATCTGTGGCATCAGAAGACCCTAAGCCAGTGAGGATAGTTGGGTGCTAATCTGCCCTCTTCAGGAGGCCATCTCAGAAGGAAGTCCCTGAGGGCACAGGAAATGATTCTCTCTTCATTATCCCTCCCCTCAATAGCTGTTAACCCTGCCATGAGTCCAATATTAATAAGTGACTGCCCTCCTTGGTCTAATTACAGCAGCCAGCTGCTTGCACAATTTGGCATTTATTAGACAGTCTTCAGGGATGTCTCTCTGGTTCCTCCAGTTCATATTTTTTTTATTTATTGAGCACCTACTATGTGTCAAAAGGCTTGGTCTACTCTGGAGTAGGTACTAGGGCTGGAGTCTCTCTCTCTAAAGACTGGAGGAGCCCAAGGAAAGTGGCCTACAGGCCTGGGTATTTTAGCAAGAGTCTGGCAGTTTAGGCACAGGATCCCCAGGAATGAAGCCGTGTCCACATGGATCTGATAGGCAGTCCTTGCCTGCTGCTGAACTTATGCCTACAGCGTCACCCTGCGCCTCCAGTTTTATATAATATAGAGGACAAAGTTAGAGGATCAAGTTAGAAGGCAGGACAGGAATCCAGAGGGCAGAGGAAAGGTTAATGGAGACCCAACTCAAGCCTACCAGTTGGAGGCACATAGCATTTGATTGCCTCATTTACTTTGACTCAGGGAACTGACTTATCAAGCTGCAGATGCAAAGAGGGAGCAGCTACATGGCTCAGCTCATAGAGGCCATGGAGAAGCCAGCAGGGGCATCTGCCTTTCATTTGCCATCAATCTAGTCACCAGTTTGGACTAACTGTCATTGAAGCCTTAAGTCTCACGGAGAGGCAGGAATCAGACCTAGTTTATGGTCGAGGACATAAGACAGAGGTGAAGTCACCCTGCTGGGAAGAAAGTGAAAGCCAGAGGGGACAGGCACTTCTGCCATTTCCTTCACTGCCGTCTGCCCACTTTATTGTGAGCCTTCCTGACCTGAGCCTGGCCTTTGGCTCAAGGAGAACTCAAAGAAGGGCCACTAGCTTGTTAGGAAACAGCCTGTCAGCTGCCCCTCCCTCCTTCCCTCCCTCCCCGCCCTCTCCTCAGTTCCAGCACCCCGAGGGCCAGGGGCTGGGCTTCCATAATTGTAGAGTAGACTGCACAGGGCGGGGAAGAATCTGACGTTTCCAAAGGCCATTTTGATGTTGATGATTATGGCGGTGATGAGGCTGTCCTTCGCCAGGCCTCCCTTTGTTTTTCCCTCTAAGAGCCTCTCCAGCTCAGTGCTCTGAGGACTGTCTCTTAGGAGGACCAGCATTGGCTTCTCTTTAGGAAAGGAAGAAGGACAGTCTTGGTCAACGTGAAACCTGGGGACTTAGCACACCCTCACCTTCTTCTAGCTGGGCACTGGGATACACTGATGAGATCATTAGCATAACATTTGCATAAGAAACAATTGAGGAGATTGGAGTCCTGCCTGCCGCAAAGGAAACACCTGCAAGCGGCTGTGAATGAAAGCCTTTCCACCTCCACCCAGATCCCTCTGCCCTACCCCCAAGATCCCAAGAACATGGCTGGAACCCAGCTTGATTAATGACAGTGGTGATCAGTTACCATGCACAGAGCGCCTACTAGGCACCACAGATGCACATGCTGTTTCTCTAGATCTTCACAAATGACTCCCCTGAGGTGATAAGCTTTATAATCCCATTTTACAGAGGAGGAGGCTAAGAATCATCTACATGCTCCATCTATATGCCTTCAGGCCAGATGGGCTGTTAGCAGGTCCAGTTGGCTTTGAAGAAAAGGTCACGTGACCCCTGCCCTCCACTCTCCCCATGAAGCTGGGCGCTCTGGGCTCCTTTGAAGCATGTAGACTCAGGGGCCATGGTTTCCAGGATGCCTAGTGTCTTAGATCAGAGCTCAGAGACAGGCTCCTGTACACAGATACACAAGCTCCTACACTCACATGCACAGCTTTGCCCCTCCCCCCACTCCTGCTACTTGAGGCAGAGGAGCCCACTGACTCGGCCCATAACCAGGTTAGCCAAGATCCAATTAACTAGTTAGCACAGGCAGAGCTGGGGGCAGTCAGGGCGTGCAGGAAAGCAGATGGATGGGCTGGGTAATATGCGGAGACAGCCAGAGACACTGGCTCCAAGCTAACCTGATAAGCAGCTCTCAGTATCCACGTATCCTTCCTAGCAGGATGATAGACCTGACCCCAGCAGGTGAAGGGAAGGGGGAGGGCTGGCCTCTGACCCTATTTTGCCCTCCCCCAGTGAATTCCATCCCCTTCAACCTATGGCCTTCCCTCTTAGCAATCCTCTTTCCCTTCTCTTTTCAGATGCTGTGAGGCCCCGGCTTCAGGAAGATATATTTCCATCCCAATGAGGCCAGAGTAGGAACCTGGGCATATCTGTTAATCCTTCAGGGAAGGTAGCAGGAGAGAGAGAGAGGAGGGTAGGGAGCTGCTGGAAATTGTGGGGGGAGGTGAATGCAACAATAGCCACTATTTATAGAGTTCACCAAGCACTGGGCACTGTATAACCATTCATGAGTACTATCTCATTTACACTCCCAACAGTCCATTGCAGTAAGTATTAGCAGAGCCCTCGTTTTGCAGATGAGAAAACAAAGACCCAAGGAACTTGCCCGAAGTCACTTCCAAGCTGCCTCAGTCTCAAAATGACCATGCTGCATCTAACCTCTGGAACAGGTCTACAGCTGACGATAATACCCTCCGTTGCTTTGTATGCCCCTGTGGGTCGACAAAGGTTGTCTGGATCTGTCATAGGCAGGTGCTTTGCCATTAGGTAGTTTTATTTCTGATCTCCATTTTGCAGTTAAATGAAACTGAGGCCCCGAGGAACAATGGGATTTGCTCAAAGCCTCACAACTGGTATCAGGCAGACCTTGATTCCAGGCCAGTTCTGACGTCTAATCTAGTACTCTTCAGGAGGCAACACGAAAGGGAAAAGACATCCTATCCTGAAGTTAAGGTAGGCCACCTGTCTATTTTGGTTTACTTCTTTGTCTCGGGTTTATTGGCAGCCCAGTGTGTGCAAGTGTCGCACGTGCTGAGCATATGTATTCAGGGGTAGAGGAAGCAAACAGCTTCTTGCCTTTCTTTGCTGCAGCAGCAGGAGAGGGGAGCACGGAAGTTCAGTGTCTATGGACTCCGTGCTGCCTTAGTTAGGGGACTCCAGGGCATGAAGGACCAACAGACATCCTTTCTCTACTCCTCTCAACACCAACATCTCTGCATTGATTCCCTCCTGATTTCCTAAGGCTGTGTCTGAAGTACAGAGCTGAGCAACTCTGCAAGGTCACAACACCCAGAAGGAGACACAAATACAAACCAGGTTTCTGACTTTCAGGCTCATTCCCTCTCAGCCTGGCCTCCTCATTCTTGCAGGGTGAGGTCTTCCTAACCCCACAAGCTTTGGGTTTGGCCCATGCCCTCTTACCCCCGAATAGTTCAAGGGCATGTACGTACATGTGTTGCTTTCTCTGACACCAGCACTAGAAGGGTTAAGACATCCCCAGCAAAAGGGACAGAAAAGTTGTCCATACAGGAAGCTACTCTCCAGTCGCAAGAGCCTCTGGGGAGGGGGAAGGGAGTCACTTTTTTCAGCCTGTTTCCCAGGCTCCTCCAGCTTCCCCTGGGATCCAGCTACATGCCAGAGATTGACCCTTGACCTGGCCCCTTCCACACAACCTCCCCAGCCGGATAGACTCTGATTCCACTTAGGGGCCCAGGGTACTGGGGGAATGGGACTTCCCCACTTCCTTACCTCCCTTTTTTCCCACCATCCCATCTACTCCCCCTATCTGATTTATTCCCCCCTTTATAGTGCCTCACTCCACTATTGTACCACAGTCACCATATTCAGATCCTCCTCCACCCCAACTCTGGGTCCCTAGTCCTCTCCTCCCAGCCCCCGCCTTCATAATCTTCTAAAAATAAAAGCCTGTGATTCAAGTAGGCAACTCCGGAAATACACAATTCAGCCCAGGCATCCGCCGGGTGGGGAATAGGGAAGGACCCACATGTAGAGCAATACTCAGACTGGGCAGCCCCAGGTAAACACAGGAACACAGGCTGTTCCTGAGGCAGTGGGAGAGGCTGGAAGGGGCCAGGAAGGAAGAGAACATTGCTGTGGGAGAGGAGACTCCTGAGGTAAGGTCTCTAATAAAGAGTGTCTGGGGTCTCCTAAGGCTTCGTGTCTGTTGTCCTGAATTTGTCCTACTTTCTTAAGAAATATTAACTCCACCCCCAAAGGCAGGCCCTGCCTATCTAGAGTCTGAACTAAAACTCAGGGAAATCCCCTTCCTACAGACAGGTTTGAGCCCGTTCCCTCAGGGCTTCCAGTTCTTTGCTTCCCAGGGAGGGGAGAAAGGTCACTTGGGTATGTTTCTTTTGAATCATCTATTCCTGGTCTGCTGCTCCCTCTTCCTGGGCTCTGGCCAGGACAAAGGTCAAAGAGAGTCTAGGAGTTGGGCCTTCTGAGATCTGCCTTCGTTCCCAGCAGTATCACCAGGTGGTCATGGGAAAGGGCTCCACTGAGGCCTGAAAGGACACTCCATCTAATCGGGTGGCAGAAGGACCAGACCTCATCACACTTTATTTGAGTGGGATTCACTCCGTGCTAGGCTCTTCAGCATTCATGAGTGGAATTTATGTAATTTCTTGATTGTAGTACATTTGGAGACCCTCCTGAGCTATAGCAATTAATTAGAAGAAAAAACAGCTAGTATCTACCAAATGTTTACTATATTCTACACCTGGGCTAAAATGCTACATGCCTGTTATTACATGTGGGTAATCCTGTTGTGAACTCATCTTTATCATTCCCAGCTTATAGATGAAGAAGTAGATGCAAATTGCTCCCAGAGCTGGCCCAAAGATCCCAGTTGTAAATGGCCAAGCTGGGACTTGAACTCAGATCTGTCTGACTCCATTGTGGTTTCCTCTTAGCCTGAGCTAGAATCTGGAAAGCAAGAGTGTTCCTAAGTTCTGAAGTGGTACCAGGTGTCCTGGGTCCAGATTTCTGGGTAAAGAGAGACAGTAACTTGTTGGGAAGCTGGGGTCTCCTTCTGTACTGGCCTGGCTCCCACACTGTACCAAGTGGTAGATCCCATGGGCACAAGACAGGGTCAGGTGACCCCAAGATGCTCTGAATAGCTGCTGGGACACTGGCTACAGGGCTTGAGGGAAGTGCCCCACTGGCCTCATCCTTGTTTTCAGGAACTACCATCCAGACTGCCATTTTGCAGTCCTGGCTGACCCCTTCTGGCCCCAGCCAGGCCACCTTCAGTGGGTGTGGCCTCCTAGGAGCAGCAGAAGTCATGTTTGTTCTTTTGTTTCCTTGATGAGGCAGATGCCTTGAACAGGCTGGGCAGCCCATCACCCGATGACAGAGGAGATAAGATTGGTCTAAGGACCTGACCATCTATCTTGTCAATGTCTTTGAGCCATTCTTGGCCCTCAGTTCAGCCAGTGCTTGTGTTGTTCTGCCATATATGAGCTCTGCATGCTAGAGAACAACTGGGCCCTTTGCTGAGGCTCTGCAGATGCTGTTTGCTCTCCCCATAGCACAAGTGGGCAGCTGGGGGATTGCAGCCTTCAGTTTATACAAAACTTACACATGGAGTGGGAGTTAGACGGTGTATTTGAGAAGACTCTGCCCTTAAAGCTGATAAACATAGGTAAATGCACACATATATACATGTATCTGTATATGCCACAAATACTCTACCATCGGGTTGTGTCTCCAGCCCCTATACACATTCTTTGCTGTTTCTTTTGGGACAGTGTTTTTCATGTAGCTCAGGATGGCTCTCAAGTTTCAAATTTCATATGAGGTTGAGAATGACCTTGAACTTCTACTTCCCAAGTGCTGAGAGCAGTTAGACTCAGCTACATTTTTTGGTAGTTCTGGAGTTTGAACTCAGAGCCTTACATATGCGAGGTTAGCAATGTAGTACTGAGATATAGCCTCAGCTTATTTATGTTTTTACTTTGAGACAAGGTCTTGCTAAGCTGTCCACAGGCTGACTTTGAACTAACTACATAGTCCAGCAACTTGAGATCTTCCTGCTTCAGTCTTCCAGATAGCTGAGGTTCCAGGTTTATACCTCCATGCCTGACTCCAATACACATTCTTATTTTTTCTTGGTACGTTCATGAATGAAAGTGCACATTCATGTTGTAGAGGTTAGGGGACAACTTCGGGTGTCACCCCCAGAAATACTGTCCTCTCTTTGAGACAGAATCTACTTTTGTCTTGAAGCTCAGCAGCTAAGCTAGACTGACTAGCCAGTGAGCTCCAGGATTCCATCTGCCTATGCCTCCTCAGAACTGGAAATATGACACATACCAGCATACCCAAAATTTTTACTTTGGTTCTGGGGATCAAACTCAGGTCAACACTTTATTAACAACTTCCACCCCAGCCGCTTCCATGCACATTCTTATTTAATACTTGAAAGACAAAACTCCAAGGGGCAGGCAGAATTCATCTTCATTTTGCCAGTGAGGAAACTGAAGCCCGAGTTTTACAGTTAGGAAGTAGATGAGCAGGGATTTGAACTCACAGCTTACAGACAGGGCGCTTCCCTATGGTCGCTCCTCTCTGGACGCATTGGCCTTTGTGCACACATATCCCTCAGATACAGTTGGTATCACTTTCTGGATGTCCAAAACTGCTCCAGGTAGTTTTTCTTATAGGTAATCCATGTCTAGCAAGCTAGGTAAGGCTTTATGATAAGCTTCTAATTGGCTGCTGACCAGCACCTACCCCCCTGGCTCAAACGCTTCTGATCAGAAACCTGTGGATGCTGTCACACCTATAAAGCCCTGTTAAGTCCATCTCATTATGGCGATTCTTCATAGTTCCAAAAATTCCTCAGTCCTTTTCATGTTTGTCATTTGAGATCCTCATTTATATGCTCCCTTTGTCCTTTGTGGTTTTAGGTCCTACCTGATCCTCCCTCCCACTGTGACCTTGGGGGTTCCAGGACACATTTCATTCAGATTCCCCCTCCTCATCCTACCTAGAAGACCTTGATACATAAATTTAACTCTACCTCCTGCTTTGCCCCTTCTGTTATCCTGAAACATTTTTCTGGACTCATCCCTTCTGCCCTCCTGTGACTGCCTCTGGTGTCTCTCTGATGTCTACCTCTCTGAGCCAGTGTCACAGAGTCACTCAATACATGTAACTTACAAGGAACCTGAAGTTGAGTGACAGTATACAGAACCTTGGAGACTCAGACAGCAACGAGGGTGTGTGTGGACTCAGGCAGATTTCAGAAACACAGGTGAGAGAAAGGAGGGGAGGGAATGATCAAAAGAATGAGCTAGAGGGAGAAGGGGGAAAGGGAGGGAGTCATAATCATCCAGCCAGGTCAAAATAGTTCTTAGCTGTCAGCATGGGAAGAGCCTTCAGAGATCAGCCAGTTCAACAGTGGCCAAGAAGCAGTCACAAGCTATTGTGGAATGAGTAACAGCTGCCCTGATGCATTCTGAGAAGAGCATGCTAGTGTCAATTGGTAATGTCTGCTATGGGCACTGGATTGGAAATGGTGGTGCATGCACTGGAATTTCATATACTTGTTCAACTGCAACCTTTTCAATGTAGAACAACAGAAGAGTCTAGGGTTTGAACCCCGCCCACAATCCCACCTCTGCTCTCCTTTTTAAGAGGCGCTTATCTAGCTGAGGCTGCCCTTGAATTTCTGATTCTCCTGCCTCCACTTCCCAAGTGATAGGATTACAGACTTTTGACACCATACCCAGCTGGAATTTCCAAACTTAGCACAAACAAGGGACTTGGGAAATATGATGGATTTGAATGCTGTGTGTGCCATAATAGTAAGAGAGCACACAACGTGAAGCTGTGGGGAAGGTTGTGGTATGTCACAGACAGGACATGGGGCAAATGTTTCCACTGAATGCTAACTCACTGGACCTGCCCAACACCTGCCTCTGCCTCTTTTATTTCATACTTCTGATCTTCCCACCTTTATCTTCCCACAGAAGGATAGCAGGCTTCTTGGCTTTCTTTAGACTGAGTAGAAAATACAGTTGGGAGGTGAGAAGACAGGCTTCAGTGGCGATGGTACCCATATGCAGAGGCCTTGGCAGTGTGGCAGTGAGAGGAGGACCCTGAAAGAAAGCAGCCATCAGGAGGAACAGAAAGCTGGGCAGGGAAGAGCAGAACCACTAAGCTAGCATGTACTACCACTTGCTGGAAGATGCCGGTGGGGCTGGGAGGTAGGCCCAGGTACCCAGGACTGTCCCACCTTCAAAGTTTGTTCATGAGCCTCTGCTTCTTTCCATTCCTGTGTCTTCTGTCGTGCTCTCCAGTACGTATCTTACTTTCTCTTCTCTTTGACCCTGTCCCCATCCATTCCAGAGTGTCACCTGAGGGTATGGTGAGACTGGTCCTAGCAGAGCTAGGTCCAGAAGCTACTTTAGATCTAGATCGTGGATCCAAGGCTAGGCAAAGAAACTAGGCTGTGAGAATGTCCCCAAAGCCGAAAGTGCATCTCAACACAAAACCAGCAGTTTTCTACAAGAGAGAATAGACCTGGAGAGAATACAGTAACAGGGTTGGACAATTACTGTGATTTACCACCAGACTCTCATCTTCCTTCTGGCGAGCACTCCCAGATCCTGCCTAGAGAACTACCCCTCTCTGTGGTGTCTGGTTAGAGATGACTCTCTGACCTTATCCCTGGCCAGTCTGTGCCATCCATCCATGAGCCACAAGTCACTCAATAGAAACAGACCCAGTACCATCGTGGGGCTTTTGCTGACTGCTTGGGGAAAGGGTGCTTTTTTCTGTAGGGTTGCTACTCTGGAAAATTTAAGTATGAATCTGCTTAGAGGATTAGGTTTGTGGCTACCCAAAGAGTAAAGCCAACAAGTAATAGCAGACCTGAGTCAAAGAGACAGATGCTCAGCAACATTGTCTGAGTGGCCCCGATCCAGATATGCCTGAAATCTATATCCCTGAGTTTTTCAGTTTTGTGACATTAAAGCTTAAGCTTCTCTGGTTTGGATCCCCCCCTCTCTGTCTCTCTCTCTCTCTCTCTCTCTCCCTCCCTCCCTCCAAGGTCACATATAGCCCAAGCCGATCTTCAATTCTCTGTGTAACTGAGGATGATCTGAACTCCTGATTCTCTTGCCTCCAGCTCCCAAGCAGGGATTATTGGCGTGTGCTATCACACAGGACATGATTTTATGTGGTGCTGAGGATCAAACACAGGTCCTTGTATGTGGTAGGCAAACACTGCACCAACTAAGCTACATCCTCAGTCTCCTGAGTTGGATTCCTATCATTTACATGCAAGAGGCTACGGATCAGCCTAGAGAAACAGGAGAGAGAACCCAAAGAGAGAAACAACAGCAGTAAGAGGAACAAGCCTGAAGAGGAAGTAGGGGTGTGTGTGTCTGGTGGTGGGTGGGATCTGTTTGGATTACTGAGCTGACATTTAGTAGTAAAGCAGAAAGATAAGAGAATATTGAAACACAGAGCAAATGAGAGTTTTCAGAGAGGTCTATTCAAGATGCGTAAAAACTTTTACTTTGGCTTTCTATTCATGCAATGGCAATGGCCCATTCCAGTCCCAAACCTGTACAGGTGGTAGGACAACATAGGATGAGAGGAAAACAAGGTCAGCTGGAGTTTATCTGGTCAATCAGCACCCAGTAGCAACAGATGTCCTACTAACCAATCTCTAAAGATGAAGCAAAACATTCAACAGATTCCTGCATGTCTCATACTCAGAATACACTGTTCCTTATCGGGCATATCCGGTTTTCATCTGATGTGCGGTATACAAAACTCAACGATAAACAATGGAGACCTGGGAAGGACTAAATGGCCTAGGTTGCCTTGCTCTAATGCATCATGAGTCGACCCAGAGAGGTGACCTCACTGTTCATCCTCACTCTGTAATGGCAAGACATGCATAACCTCCACTGATACGAACCTAATGAAGTGAACCCTGGGGCCCTCAACCAGGGGCATAGTCTAAGACTACGTCTAGAGGTGCCAGACCAGAACAAGGATGGTGGGAGGAAGCAGTGCCCAGCACTGATAAGCCACTCCCTTCCTTTATCCCAGTTGCACTTCAGTGTCTGTTATGTCTATGCACTGGGAATCCTCAAGGGAGAGACAGAAAACAGACAGACAGGGTGGAGGGGCTGCTTCCTGGTGCCTGGGATTCTCTTTACCCTCCCCACATTTCTTCTCACTGGGGAACCATCAACACCATATAAAGAAACCCCAGCTACATAAATAAAATACATATATGTAATATATGTGCACATATAAAATATATGTAAATGTGTTCAATAGCTGTGTTATTTCCTTCTCTGGTTTGCAGTCTGGTCTATCATTTCTCAAAGTGTTGTACTTACCCCTCCCTTGTTAATGGACATTCAGCTTGCTCCTGATTTTTTTCTATTGCAAATAAGAACATCTAGACACTCTGTGCGCATGTGTGAATGTTTCTTGAGGATTCATTCCTAGAAAAGAGATTGCTGGCTCAAAACGTCTATGAATTTTTCATTTTGAAAGATTGTGCCAAGTTAGAGTGGAGACCTTTTTCCTGTGAAGGAGCCCTCCCTCTTTGGAGCTTAACTAGAGATGAAAGATACCCAGGCCAGAAAGAGCACAAGCTTTCCATTAGACACCGGCAGGTTCAAGTCCTGGCTCTGCCACCTTCTCCTGTGACTTTGACTAAATCACTTAATCAACCAATCTCTCTCCCTCCCTCCTTCCCTTGTGTGTGTTTGATGTGTGTGTCAGGCATACTTCATACACATGTGTGGAGTTCAGAGGACAACCTCAGGCTGATCTTCAACATCCCCCTTTGTTTGAAATGGGGTTTCTTTGTTGTCTGCCATTGCATATGCCAGGTTAGCTGGCCCATGAGTTTCTGGAATTTTCCTGTCTCTGCCCTTCGTTTTGACAGAGGTGCACTGGGATTACAGACAAGCAATACTTTTCTGGCTTTTATATGGGGATTCAAGCTCAGGTCCTCAGGTTTGTACTGCAAGTGCTTTATCCACTGAGTCATCTCCCCAGCCCCACACAACCTAAATTTTTTTTTCTCTGTAACTGTCAGCAAGGCTCATACAGGAGGCCTCAGAAAGTGGTTGCAACGATCAAACAGTTTCTTGTAGGCCTAGCTCCAGCCCAGGCTCAGCATGCAATGGGGTCTTAACCAACTTACCTTCTCTTTCTGTGTCTGGATGGTCTACATCCACCATGCCCGATCAGCTCTGTCGGAGAGGCTGCAGAAGATGCTTATTAGGGAGTGTCATGCCAAAGTCAGGATTGCATAAGGATTTTTGCCCTCCATGGTCTGTTCAGCCCAGCCACTGACTCTGCAGTTTCTACAGAAGATGAGGAATGGGTCAGGAGCAGAAGGATGGCTGGATTTAATGACAGGAAATGACTAGATGCTCTCTACATAGAACAGGAAAACAGAACGCCTAAGGTTAGTAGCAGAGGGCATCAGTGTTAGAGAGCACCACATGTGTGAGGGTCCCAGCCAGGTTCAGAGGGAGGGGTTCTGAGAGTGGGTGTGGAAGTCCTTGGAGAGGCAGCAGCAGCAGAGCACCTCCAAAGTCCCAGTGGGGACCCTTAGCAATGCTGAGAGCCCCTCAGCTGCAGGCCACTGTGCCCTGCAGTCTCCAGGGCTTCTGGTGGTAATCAGATCTATAGTTTCCTGCCCCTGGCAATATAATAGACTGTGGGATATGTAGCCCAGGCTGCTCTCCCTGGAAGAGGGTACCGAAGCTGCTGGCATGGGATCAGAGCGGTGATCCAAATAGTGGAGCAGAGCAGCATTGTGACAGCCATGCTGGCAAGGCCTCCAGAAGGTGGAGTCGTGATAGGTGGTGGTCAGTGCAGTTGGCAGTAGGCCTGGGGGCACACTCTAAAGCCTGAGTCTGGACAGGTGGTTTTCAGTTCCAGATCCATCCAGCTCTGTTGTCTGGGGGGAGTAATGTACCCTTTTAAATATCAGTTTCTTCGTTGGTAAAATGAACACAGTAATCTCCATTTTGTGTATCTCCAGAGGCTGGGTGTGGTAGCTCATGCCTCTCTCTAATCAGCACTCAGGGTCCTATGGAAGGAGGATTTGGAATTCAGGCCAGTTACAGAGTGAGAGTCTACCTCAAGTTAAAAAACAAAAGCTAAGCTGAGTGCAATGCAGTGGCTTACATCTGTAAATTCCAGTACCGTAGATGCTGAGGCGTGAGGACTGCTGAGAATTCAAAGCCAGCCTGAGCTACATAGTAAATTCTGGGTTAGCCTGGAATAGAGTGGGACTTTCTCTCAAAAAACTAAAAGAACTGCCCAAACCAGGAAAGTAAAAATGGACCTTGCCCTGGTGGGGAAGCAATAGAGAGGGTACAAGTGATCTGATAGGAGCGATAGGAAAAGTTGGGGGGCTCTAATTAGGGAGGGTAGGGTGGAAGGAGGAAGGGAGAGGGTAAAATAACAGGATCTCTGAAAAAATCACAAAGAATCCTACTATTAACTATCTACCTAAAAATACCTATAATACATGTAAGTTGATGTATAAACACACATACATAGTTTAAATGAAAAATTTCCATCTGTGCTGACAATGCTTTCTCCAGGTGCCAAATACCGTTTAACAAAAACTCGCACATCAGACATGAAAAGCCCTTTTTTGAGTTGTTGGTCAGGGCTGTCCAAGAGACTCCCAAAACACTACTGGCTATCACTATTGCCCATGGTTACCCCAGAGGTGGAAGATAAGTCTCTATTGCTGAAGATACCATGTACTTCAGATACAGGGCTCAGAGACCCCTGAGCTGGAAATGACCTGAATGGCTCTTCCCTGAGGACTAGCTTCCATGGTACTAGAAGGCACCTTCAAGCTTTCAAAGGAGGAAAGCTATCAGATATGAGACGTCTATGAACCACAACGGTGGGCTCATGGTACACTAACACTAAGAGTGCAGTAATGACATGAATACCTTAGCAGTAACCAGCAGCTCTCTAATTGGACTTAAGACCTGCTGAACAAGAGAGAAACCACGTCTGGTACTGGAAACCTAGTGAACTACCCAGGGCTAATGAAGTCATGGATCTTGGAGGAGAATGTAACGTTGCCATTTTACTTAACTAGAATAAGCCGTAACTATATTCTAAATATTTGTCCTTATATCCACAAGTGTACATCCAAGTGTAGTCCTCACCCCCATTGAATGCTATTTCAAATGTGCTAGAATGCCCAAGACAAGGGGGGAATGAAGAAAAAAAAACCAAAACCTATTTGCTGAATCTTGACCTTGCTGAATCCTAAAACTGGGGTCAGCCTGACCCTCAGGTATGCATGGTATTTTACTGGTATGTACAGTTCTTCAGGGGAACCATAACTCACCTGCCATTGTTCTGCTTCTGTAATTACAAGGCTTTCTGCTCCTCTCCCTGATCAAACAGTAATATAGTAACACAGCTATGCCCATTTTTTGTAAAAAGTTCATGTATTGTCATGCTTGTCCACAACCTCTATTCCTGCATCACTGCAAAGTGACCAGCTTGCGGCTTGTGCCTTTGAAGCCCCCCGTTTTACTGACTAGGAGACACCTCTTTAGACTTGTAGTCACAGGAGTGCGCGCCTCAGGCTAGGTCTGTGTGGCTCAATAAAAACAACAAATTCCTAAAAGATCTTGTCCTGATGTCCTTTTCTTGGGTGAGAACAGCCCTGCAACAACATCATCAAGGAAAATTCTCTTTGCAACAGATAGAGACCATTACAGAAAACCACAACCAATCAAAATGCAGAGCTGTGGTACTTAGTCCCAAGGATGAATGTACAAAAATTCCTTACACCTAAGGCTCAGAGGCCATTGCGCAAGAGGGACAGAAGGATTGTAAGAGTCAAAGGAACAAGGAGTTTGTGAGATTGTGTCTCCCAGGAGTGTCAGTAGCTACACCCACAACGTCTTACTAGCAATTGCCTAAACAGGAAGTGAATAAGGACAATAATACTAGAGGTGCTAACAGGACTGAGGAAAAGCCCAAGAGGCCTCAACCCTAGACAAAGAGCTACAGGCAACTAAGGAACAGAGCGTGCACGTGAGTGTGTGGGTGGGGGGTAGACATCCCCAGGAAAGAGTATACCAATTGGTTATCCAATACCAAATGGTCAGCCCTGAAAACATACATACAAGTAGCATTATACAGACTGAGCAGGTTGCATTCGTGTGTTTAGGAGTGGTGTCTATGTGTATGTTTGTGTTTGTGTGTATAACAATAATTAATGAAAAAACAGGCCATGGCTGAGCAGTGGTGGCGCACACCTTTAATCCCAGCACTCGGGAGGCAGAAGCAGGCAGATCTCTGTGAGTTTGAGGCCAGCCTGGTCTACAGAGTGAGTTCCAGGACAGCCAGGACTACAGAGAGAAACACTGTCTAAAAAAGAAGAAAAAAAAAAGATCAAGGAAGAGTATATGGAAGGGTTTCAAGAGAGGGAAGAGAAGGGGGGTGATGCAATTATATTATAATGTCAAAAAATAAATGGCCAGGCGGTGGTGGCCCACAGCTTTAATCCCTGTACTTGGGAGGCAGAGGCAGGTGATTCTCTGTGAGTTTGAGGCCAGCCTGGTCTACAGAGTGAGTTCCAGGACAGCCAGAGTTACAATAGAGAAACCCTGTCTTGGGGGGAAAAAAAAAAAAAAAAAAGCAAAAATAAATAAGTAAATAAATAAAATGAAATAATTTTTTTTTTTTAAATCAAAAGGAGTCAGTTTTAGTGATGCACTTCTGTAATCCCAATACTTTGGAGGCAGGGACATGAGGATCAGGAATTTCAGGCTATATACCCAGTTACATACAAAATTTGAGGCCAGCTTGGTCTACATGAAACTACTATATCTTTGAGAAAGGAAAGGAAAGGAAGAATTTTGGCCATGCCATTCTTATTGTCTCTCAGTTAATGGTTTTTGCTGGTGCTGGAAACTGAACTCAGGGCCTTGTGTATTTTGAGCCAGGGTTCTACCACTGAGCCACATGCCAAACCAACAGCAGATGTTATTAACAAGCTAAAACCAAGAGTGAATCCAAGCCTGGCATGGTGGCTTTAGGCAGGCTAATCAAGAGGCTTTAGGCAGGCAGATCAGGAGTTCAAGACTATCCTAAGCTACATATTAAGTCTGAGGCCAGCCTGAATCACATGGGACCGTCTCTCTCTTTATTTGTGTATTCAGTATTTAGGTAGATGGACTTTGAGGAGGTGACAAAGCACATCCAGTCTTTTTTCTCCAGAATTATGTGTGTCTCCTGGAAGTCCCTATTCTCTTCATTGTATTTTGTGGTTCCTGATTCCTGGACACTGGAGTAGCTGAGATTTTTCTGGTTCGCACTTCCATTAGCTTCTCACAGTGATATCCTGGCTTCCTGCCCAGTCCTCACTCACAGACTCTGGAGCTGAAGTTGCAGCCCCCAGCACCCTCCCACCCATTCAAGATAGGTCCAGAGCTTGCTGAAGGCAAACTATCAAGACTTGCATGGACGCCAAATCCTTGTCCACCTGTGACTGCAGTGGCTGACAAGCTGGACCCAGGTGTCTCAACCCCAAAGGTACCTACCTCTCTGGGGTCAGAAGCATCTCCACTATGTACCTGAGCATGATTCAGGGTGAGCAGGAGAGAGGAAAGGCAGGGTGGAGGTGGGGGTGGAAAACTGCCCAGGATGGTCTTCCTAGATGGACCTTGAGCCTGTCATGGAAATGCACCCTGGGACTCCTTGGCTTCTCTCTATTCTACCATCTCCTGTCACACCCTCCCTACCTGGCCTTCAGGGCTGTGGCTCTCCCACCTTGCCACACTCTGAAAGATGGGCAGAGGTCAAAGCATGAGCCATCATAGGAGAACCAAAGTGAGATTAGAGACCCTCAATCTGCCTCCTTGGAAGAGGACTGATTACTGTTTACAAAACAACAGAGAGGGCAGTGCTCACCAGTGACCTCTAGTGGGAGAGTATCAGAAGAGACCCACCTTTCCAGGCAGAGGTCTGAGTTACTGTGCTGTTTCATTCTGTCTTAGGAGAGCCTTGTGCAGAAGCAGCTAGCTCCAGAGTTCTGTTTTAGTAGCTGAGGAACCTGAGGGTCTGAGAGATTCTCACTCATGTTGCTAGGGAGAGCTGACCTGGAGTGGAAAGTCAGGATTGCCTGTCTGCTGCACTGGGTGTTTTGTGGTCCTTCCCAGGGTTCCCTACCATCCTCCACACACAGGCATGACATCCACTGGGTGCAGGCCTTGACTTCATGCTGCAGCCCTCCCACCCGCTCCACCACTTCATCTCTCCTAGCTCCTCCAGTCTCCCTCACTCTTCCCTTCCTTCCCTTCCTCTTTGGAAAGCAGCCACAGGCTTTTTTCTTCCATCCGAGGGAAAGAAAATGGTCTCATTCCCCCACACCCCAGGTCCTTCCATTCTCTCATCCATCCAAGCCTAAGCATCTTTCTCTCTCCTCTCCCTACCTCCTCACTTCTTGCCCCCCCCCTGTTTATCCATCACTAGAAGCCACCCCCTTCCCTCTTGCCTGTAGGTTCTGTGGCTATAATCAAATCATAACTTTTATTAAATTTAAGATTACTTTTTAATGGAATCAATTTCTTGTGTGGTGCTTCTCTGCCTGCCCGCGGGCTCCGCCGGCTCTGGGCTCAGCATCCCCACCCTCACAATTGTCTCTGCCGCTGGCGTTTCTAGCTAAGCTGCCTCCCAAGGAGGGGTAGGTCTGCCATCCCTACACACGCCACACAGAAACATACATGCACTTGCACACACACATCAAGCTGCGCCTTCCTCAAAGCTCTAGACACAGAACCCCGAAGCCCCAGGCGCCCACGCTGGGTGGTGGGGGTGGGGAGCCAGCATGAAGGTGGCAGGGACCAGAGGAGTGAGCTGCGGAGAGATGCAATACAAACACATAGCGGAGCAAACATTTCTCAGCCTGCTAATTTCCTCCAGTTCTGTTTTCTAGCCTCAGAAACAAGTCGGTTTCTGCCAGTGCACCCCTTCCCTGGACTGCATTGTGCAGCTGGTGAGCAAGGGGGAAGTTGCAGGGGGAGGGGAGTCCAGAGGATCAGCCAGGCAGGAGACCCCAGGCTTCCTTTGATTCATAAAAGCACATATGTGATGATACAAGATGTATTATGCGGGTGCTGTGACCCCTCCAAACACAAGCTCATCAGGCAGATTTGCAACTGGATGGCCCCTAAACCTACATACATGTGTGCGCCACCAGAGGGAGGGAGCATAAGGATCCTAAAGGGAGGAGAGGGATACAAAGGAGAGGAGTATAGAGCCACTTTGATCGACTGGCATAAGCGAGGGGAGGGATTGAAGGAGAGGAAAAGCCATAGTGGCCTGTAGATTGGGGGTAGGGGGGGTGCTGTCTTTTGACTCAGCAAAGATGTGGTCACCTCCAGGGAGCTGCCTGGATAGCTATGGGCTCAGCTCTAGCTTTTTCGGGAGACTGCTTCCACAGATCCAGGTGGGCATGAGCACATAGGTGGGCAGGTGCATTTGAGGCTGGGGGATTGCTATCTTGGCTCTCTGTATTGTCTCTGCACATCTGCTTTACCATTAGGAATGGAAGCTCAGGTTCACCCAGGTGGGTGGTACTTAGCTTAGTGGGTAGACCACAGTGCTCTCTGAGTAGCCACTTTGATGACAGCATGACCTTGAACAAGTGACCTAGCTTCTCCAAGCCTGATTCTTCTCCTGAAAAGGAGGATTCAGCAGAGTGATGCAGAAAGAACAGCCAGCCTAGCACAAGCTGGGAGAGGTGGTACTCAGGAGACTATGGCAGGAGGATGGCTAGAGTTCAAGGGTAGTATGGGCTACATAGTGATTACCAGGTCAGCCAGAGCTACATAGTAAGACAAAAGGTGGAACAGGGGCAGGGGAGATGGGTCGGTGGTTAAGAGCACACACTATTCTTGCAGAGGATCTGAGTTCCGTTCCCAGCACTATGTCAGGGTCTCATAACTGCCTATGACTCCAGCACCAGAAAGAGCTGATGCTTCTGGCCTAGGCAGACCCTGCACTCGAATGCACACACTCACATAGAGAAACACCTATATATAAATTAAATTTGTTTAAAATCTATTTTTGTTTTGCGTTTTTGAGACAGGGTTCCTTCTCTGTGTAGACTTGGCTGTCCAGGAACTCCTTCTATAGACAGGCTGGCCTCAAACTCACAGAGATCTGCCAGCCTCTGCCTCCTGAGTGCTGGGATTAAAGGCACATGGCACCATGTGCCACCTCCTGGCTTTAAAATAAAATAAAATTAAATTAAATTAAAAAGCTGGACTATTTAGTAACTTAGGCTATATTGGGCTACATGAGATCCTCTTGAAATGAAAAGGCTAAAAATAAAAAACCAACACACATGCACACTAGAGCTCAGTACACAATAAGTAAACCACATAGTTTCCAAGCAGCAGCATCTACAGAGATGCATCTGAGATGTGTCTGCAGAGCCCATATCAGCACCATCACTGGAGATACCCCCAGGCAGGTCTGGATTCCTGGATAAAATTCAGGCTGGGACCAGACAGAGTGAATGAGTGACCCTGGAATAGGACCCCAGGGCATGTCTAGCTCTAATCTGCCTTCAGTGAATGGGTGATTCTGTGAGGAGCAGAGGGAAAGGAACACATGAAGCCTCCTGACATTGAGCCTTCACCCTGGGCTATCAAGGAACAAGGAGCTGGCACTAGTCTACCTTTGGGACAGGGTCAAGGAAAAGGGTCTATCCTTTCTCTTCAGCCTCAGGTAGTGCCTGCTGTTTTCAAGACTTTAGAGGGCTCTGACATCCTTAGACAAGGTCCAGACAAGGAAAGTCTATAAAGATTTAATCAAGCACTGTGCATGGGTGACCCTTGCTGCCCGTTCCTGCCCTCTAACTCTAGGGAGAAGGAAGGGCTTTATAAAGAATGCAAAAAAGCGCAGAAATGGCGAAGCCCCACATGTAGGTAAGCCCCACATGTAGGTAAGCTTGAGAGCAGATGTCAAAATGGCTCAGTCACAGCCTCACCAGGTTCTGCAGCTGGATCCAAGGAGGGCAACCACTTAGAGCTCAGCAGCTGTTTTAGAGAGAGGGGATACAGGAGCCTCTTCCCTGAAGCAGGACTTTCTACAGCTCCTGGAAGGAGGCCGGTCCAACCTGCTCAGCATCTCCCTCAGCTTGCCCCCTGGCAATGGCCTGCTGTTCAGTCTGTACCTGAGCTTGCACACCTGTATGGGCCTGTCTGGAGAGAGGACGTTCCCACGGGCCATGCAGTCACTCCCACAGAGTTATGCCCAAGGGGACTGATGAGCTTCAAACATCCTCCTCCCTAACTCACTTCACCCAGGACAGCCCTAATGGGGGGTGGGCAGGAGTCACTAAAACTGAGTGGCAGGTCCTGACCAAGGTCTTCTGAGCCTTCTTATGCTGGTTGTTGTGTTCCATGACCCTTGGTCTGGAAGTAGTTATAACTCTGATCTGTACCTAGGGTGCACATCCCTACAGAGAGTTTATATAAACTCTCCTCTCCTTTTCTCCCTTTCTTTCCTCTTTAGATTTTATTTAGGAGGGGTCGGGTATGCACATGCCAGGGCATGCATGTATAGGTCAGAGGACAGCTTATGAGGGCCTCTTTCTTATTCATTCTGAGGGCCTCTTATCCATACTTCTGCGTGAGTCCCGGAAGTGCCTTAATCTGTTGAGCCATCTCTCTAGCTTTCTCTTTGTTTTTGAGAAGGGATGCCACTATGTAGACCAGATAGGCCTGAAACTTACCATCCTCCTGCTTCAGTCTCCTGAGTCTTGAGAGTCACAGGTGTGGGCCAACACACCCAGCGAGACTAACCAGGCTTTATTTGAATACCCCACGACCATGGCAGGCACTATTGTAATCCTACACTATAGACAGGAAAACTGAGACCTGAGAAGTTGAGTCAGTGAGTGGTTCAGCTGTTTTTGTCTTTTGTTCTTCTTTTCTTTTCTTTTCTTTTCTTTTCTTTTCTTTTCTTTTCTTTTCTTTCTTTCTTTCTTTTTCTTCGAGTCAGGGTTTCTCTGTTATAACTCTGGTTGTCCTGGAACTCACTCTGTAGACCAGGCTGGCCTTGAACTCATAAAGATCTGATTGCCTCTGCCTCCCAAGTGCTGGGATTAGAGGCATGCACCACCATCACTTGGCTGTTTGTCTTTTTAATGGTGCTGGGGATTGGACCCAAACATTCTAAGCAAGTGCAATGCCCTCAGGCACACACTGGAGCTGGAATTTGAAACCAGAACATCTGTTTCTAGAGCCCTGGCTTTTAGCCGCTCTGTGATGCTCCTTCTCCTTCTGGAGGCTTCACCCACACCTGCACACATCCCTTTACTTCCTGCCTCCTGTCCTTCACTTTCACACTCTCGGGCTCACTGTTGTCACCACCGCCTTCACAGTCCGTCATCTTCTCATTTTTCATTTCAGTTCTAGACAAATAATCATCTGAGACCCAAAAGCAGGCTCAGCGCCACGCCGGAGGTCCTCCCTCCTCCGCACTCCTCCCCATCTTCAACATCGCCACACCCCGCTGCCGTCGTCACAGTCACCTTCTGTAAAATATCTGACTGCAGTGGTGGCCATATCTACAGGGCAGCTCAACCCACCTCTCTTCTGTGGGGAGACTCAATTTACACTGCATGTACAACCTAAGAATGTGGAAAGTTCTCAGAAAATAAGGGCAGGGGTGGCGAGGTTGGGAGTGGGGGTGGGAATAGAATTTAAAACAGCCGAAGAGTGTCTGTTGAGGGAAATTAATCAATGGCTTGTCATCTTTCAATATCTGTAAAAATAACAGGTCTCTAGAGAGAGAAATCCAGAGCGCCAAGGGAACCGAAGACCAGAAGATGTTCTGCCCAGCTCAGCCTGTGAGGAGTTCCAGGGGACAGAGAACCACCCACTTTGAGTGTTGGCCAACACTCCATCTTCCTTAACCACACCAGCTCTTGCCGCCCTGGAAGCTGGCAGCCACCAGCAACGCTGCTCAGGATTTTGGAAATTGCTTACTGCCGTTAGTCTGAATCCCACCTGCCTCCCAGCCCACCAAGATTGCCTGCTCCTTGTGAATGTCAGTTGCCAGCAGTGCCATCAGCCTGCATAGGAACTTAAAGAGAGGGCTGCAGCTTCCCGGATCAGAGCCTCCACCCAGACTTCCAGCCAAGGCCCCAGAGCTCCCAGGACCTGGAGGGTTTTTTCTCCTGGTTGTGTTTGGAATTGGCTGGTTTTCTGGGCACCAGGCCCAGCTCAGTTTAATTTTTGTTTATTTTTATGTACAGATTCTCTTCTGTTTGGGGAAGAGCTTTGTGTAAATTATTATTATTTATATGATAAAGAATAAATCACACCAAATAAAAAAACCCACAATCTCTTTTCTCAATAGAATTACTAAATTAGGGGCTGAAAAGAACAGCCGATATGCTGGGTTTTGGTTTTAGAAAGCTTTGGACATGGATTCTCACAAAGTGTCTCAGTCACTGGGCTCTGTCATCTGGATTTGACGCTTTGCACAGCCAGCAAAGGCACATGGGCTGGTTTAGGAAGGCCACAACCAGGTTGGACCTAAGGGTGTGGGTTTCCTAATCTGCTGTACTCCCATCGCCTGGGAGATGAGTTGGGCATTTTGATGTGATTTGCTAACTCAAAATGGGGAAAGAAACAGGAGCTGGGGGATTTCTGCCAGAAATAAAATCAAATGCCCCAAATTGGCATGGGGGTGGGACACATAGGAGTTACTTGAATAGTGGGCATTTATTACATCAGGGGCATGAGCCAATCATTTCTTTGTCTAGTCATTAAATTTGCATATTTCAAATCTATTGGTTGGAATGAAATGAGTCAGGAGGCAGGGATGCAGATGGGCAAAAGACCAACTTGGCCCTGATTGTGTCCCCAAGTGGCCCCCATCCCCAGCCAGAGTAGGGAGACAAATTGACCCAAAGTACTCTGTCCAACTCCTTCCTAACCCTCCCCACCCCAGGGCCAACCAACTGGTTCATAAAGCTCTGTTTGAGGACTAGGACACACCCAGGACTGGGAGTCCGTCCCAGGGGCTGCTACCCTAAAGGCCACAGAGAGGAAAAAGCCAGCTCTAACTGCTGCTTTGTTGATATTGATTTAGAACCCCAAATTATCCCAAAATTTATAATACAAATTAGGGCTAGGAACATGGCCCAGAGGTAGTATTTGCAGGCTATGTGTGAAGTCTTCAGTTTGATCTACAGCACTGCAAAAACAAAAAGTGAAAATTGCTCAAATTGTGGTCTCCTGGAAGGGGACGTTCTAATCTGCCCAGTCGGGTTCTAGTTTCGATTCATGATAAGGCTGCAGGCACCGCCATCAGGAAGAGGAGTGTGGCCTCGGCATCCTCCTTGAGTTTCAAAATCTATTCTTCTACTTCATATTCAATACTGGAAATTTTGAGGAAATCGCTTAATCGCTCCTGAGCCTTAGTGTGCTCATCTGTGAATGGGAGAATACTAGCAATTGCACAGAGACATGTACACACACAGTCGCAGAGTGGGGCTTCGAGGAAATCCAGCTAAAGAGTCCTGTGCATTCAGTGTTCCTAATCTGCCTCAGTCTGCTTCCAAACCAGCTACTGTATGTGATCCTGGCCATCCTTAGGGTTAGCACTTGGTAGACCCAACCAAGCAATTTATTAGTAAGTAAAATAATAAAACCTTAGGGTCAGGATGTAGCTTAGAGGTGGAATGCTTGCCTTGAATCCTCCCCCCTCCTAAATAAATTTCATCTATCTCTCTGTCTATCTATCTACTTGTCTATCGTGTGCGTGTGTGTGCGTGTGCGTGTGTGTGTGTGTGTGTGTGTGTGTGTGTGTGTGTGTGTGTGTGTAGAGCTCAGCAGACAACTCAACTAGACAACTAGTCTCTTTTCTCCCATTATGTAGCAACCAGGGATCCAACTCAAGTTTTCAGGCCTGGCAGCACGCATCTTTACCTGATAAACCACCATGCCAACCCTTACCTACCATTCTTTTTTGAAAATTCTATTGTATTTTATGTATATAGGTGTTAGTCTGCATGTGTGTCTATACACCATGTGTGTACCTGGAACCAGTGGAGGTCAGGGGAGGGTATTTGATCCTCTGGGACTGGAGCTAAAAATCGTTGTGAGCCACAATGTGGGTGCTGGGAATCAAGCCTGGGTCCTCTAGAAGAGCAGCCAGTGCTCTTATCCACTGAGCCATGTCTCCAGCCCCATTGCCTAGCATTCTTGAGACACTAGGTTTAATCAGCAAAACAAACAAAAATCCCTGTAATAACATGTTGCCTAGGTAGCCAAATTATCAAGTCCTGAATATATCCCACTGAGTTCTATTCTCTTTTAAAGTTCCCATTTGATGATTGGATCAGCTATTTCCAGAAGAGTAGGGCTCGGGAAGCCATGAGCCTGGAGGGCTATGGACAGAGAGGGACAGATGAGCTGGGAGACAGATGGAGCCTGTGAGAGGCCCCATGCTTAGCCTCTCTCTGCTTCTCTGGTATCATGCTTAAAATTCTGCCCTGATCTTTGATAAACCAGTGGACTATGGCATGTCCACTTATCCTGGTCTTTCTTGGTCAGCTAGAGGTTCTGGGTACAGTTTGGCTAGACAGGAGCCATGAATTGACCTGTGTGACTGAGCAGAACATCCACACACTTCCCATTAGTATATCCATTTATATCTGTGTATTTGGGGTAAACACTGGTTCTTTTTATCTTGGAGTGCATCAATCATTCATTCATCTGTTCCTTTTGGGGGAGGTGTTTTAGTTCTTGTGAGACAGAGTCTCATATAATCCAGGCTGACTTCCAACTTGCTGTGTAACTAAGGATAATCTTGAACTCCTGATCCTTTTACCTTCACCTTCCAAATGCTAGGATTACATGTGTTTACCATAATGCACAACTTCAGCTATTATTTACTGAGGCCCTACTATGTGCTAGGCCTTGCTAAATACTATAACACAGAAGTTACAGAAGGCTGGATTTCCTGTTTTGAATAGAATTCTAAACAGAATTCTATGAAAACCTGGATGATGGGACTACAGAGTAGAATGCTTTAGGTGAACTGGTCTTCTCTCTACCCTGGCTGGGGATGGTGGCCACTTGAGGACACTCTTTGCACTATGCTGGCCTTCTGGCACTTCAGTCTCCTGACCCATTTCATTCCAACCAACAGATTTGAAGCATGCAAATTTAATGACTAGGCAAAACTATTCTTTAGAAAGGAGAAAGCAACAGTAAGCAGACAAAGCAATAAATAATTTAATTTTAGGCCATGTAAATGCTATAAAAAAGGACCAAATTATCTAAATAAGTAGTATGACAGTGTATGTAGAGAGACAGCTGATTTTTTTTTGGGGGGGGAGGGGAGAGTAGTTTGGGTAAAGACCCGAATGAAGATTCTGGAAGCAGAGCATCCTGGGTAGAGGGAAGAGTATGTGTAAGGGTGGGACTTCAGGGAATCTGTGGCCTGCCTTTCTTTTCCTTCCTTCCCATCTTCCCTTCCTCCCCCAATCCCTTCTCTTTTCCCTTTTTGAGTCTGGGTTCATGTGTAGCCCAAGCTGGCCTAAAACTTGCTGATACTGACCATGAATTTCTGAGCCTCTTTCCTCTACCTCCCAAGTGCTGGGGTTACAGATATGCACTGCCCTGCCTGATTTATGTAGTGCTGGAATTTAGACTCAGGGTGCTGTGCATGCTAGGCAAGCATATCAACTGAGCTCCATCCTCAGTGCCACATGGATTAAAAGTCAACCAGCCTTGCTGGGTGTGGTGGTATAAGCCTGTGATGCCAGCACTCAGGAGGATCAAGCAGTTCTAGGCCAGCCTTGGTTACACAGTGAGTTCCAGGCCATCTGGGCTATATGAGACCCTCTTTTTGCACACATTCATGTGTCTTTCTATTGCTCTAGAAATCAGATCAGACCCCTCACTGTTGCTCAGTCACCTCAAAACCCATTGGTCTCCAATCCCACTGGCATCCTCAGTTTCTTGAATAAAACAAATTCCTCCTGCTACAGGATCTTTGCACAGTTAATTGGTGGTTACTCAGCTCCCTTCCACTCATCAGTAACCCTTTGTTGATGCCTTTCCCAAATTCACATAGTCAGATCCCTTATCTGACTTGGTAATTATGCGTTAAATTACAGAGCTTATCTGGAGAGCTGGGGTCTGATATCTAGCACCAGGCAAAGGGCCTTCTCTCTGGAAGACACTTAGTGCTTGTTGATTGACTTCTTAGGGATGCTAGGGTCAGCTCTAGGTACCCCAAAGACACACAAAGAAGGAAATAGGATGGAGGAGGGACTTAAAGCTACTGATTAGTAGAATCCAGGAGAAGCGAGTTGTTCTGGGTTTCTTCCAGTACCTCAGAGTACCTTGGGAGAACATCATGGCAGATTCAGATTCTGGGAGCCACATGCCAGTGGAGGACCACTTACTTGTGCCTTAGGGGTACTGGGAAGCATTCCTTCAAGGAGGGTTTTGTGGTTGCTAGGACCTTTCAGTAGAACAGGTGTCTTAAGAGGTAGGGAGTTCCCTGTTCCAAGAGGTCTATAAGTGCACAGTGGAGCCGAGGGATCCTGGGAACTTCCGTTGCCTTAGGTCCAATGATCATGGTCTGTTGGGCTTTTCAACGGCAAAATGGACGCCCCGGCACTGAGGGCAAAGTGCATTTCCAGTTTGCCACTGGTGCAGGGACTGCAGGCTGTTGCTCCCCCCTCCTCCCCACTAGCTCGGCAGGGTACTGGGAGGGAGGGAGGGGGCGCTTCCTTGAGTCTTAAGTGGCTCCACAGCTGGAGCAGTGGTGCATATTTTAAGTGGAGTTTGCAGACAATGGAGCTCTCTAGGGCTTAGAGGGGAAGGAAGCTGAAATTCAGGACTATTCTGTGAATTCCCAAGTTCTTTGTGTCCATTGTGTAGGGGAACAATGCTGTTTGTTTGGCTTGTTCACTCAAGGTAGGGGGTTGGGGGGTAGGGATGGTTAGGTCCCAGCACACTGAAATTCCCAGAGTGGCTAAGCTGCTTAGGGATTGGGGAACTCCTAAAAACTGGGGGTGGGCTGTCTGGAGATGGGAAGCTCTGGAGCTGGCAGAGGTGAGACCGATTCCCCAGGCTCTTCTCCAGGTTCAAACTTTGTTTACTTAGGGACTTTGGCTCCCTTTCTGGAGGATTCTAAGCCCAGAGGCTGCTGACTTTAACCTGTCTCACAGTCTCCATCCTATGGAGGAAGGGTAGATCAAATGCCAGTTGGTCAAGTCCCTTCATTCCAGAGGCCTCACCATCTTCTATGTCCATGGTCAAGTGTTTGGCTAGACAGAGTTGCTTATATTTGTCAGCTCAGGTGCTCCTTGGGTCAGAGCTAGCTTCCCTCCTGGACTACATCATCTGTCTTACCAAGCTCTTTCTTGACCTTGATCTTGGCTGGTGAATGCACAGTCTGGGTCACAAGTGGAATCTGTACACTCACAGAACAAAGGCCAATGACACATTGTTGTGAATTGGCTAGAGCTCCCTGCCTGGAGCGTGCCCATCTCCCACACTCCCATCCCCCACTCTCTGGCCAGGTACTGCCCCCCCCAACCCTGTACCTGCCCCCAGACTTGTCCTCTCTCTTTTTTTCTCCCCCCTTTCCTTCTCTTTTGTCCCCTCTCCCTCTTCCTCTGCCCCTCTCTCTGCCCCTCTTCCTCTGTTGTCTCTCTTTCTCTCTCCCTCTCCCCCTGTTTCCTCTCTCTCTCCTTCCCCACTCAGAAGCGGACACTTGGTGTCTCACCCCACCCCAATAAACCTCTTGCGTGAGACCCTGTTGCCTGTTGCGTGGTGTTGTGCACTTTTCTTTTACACACGAGACTTCTTTATCTCAGGTCATAGAACCTCACTAAGATGACATGGCCGCTTGTCTTACCCAGTGCCCAGCAAGTGCTCCAACCCCGAGCTTCATCTCCTAGGACTCCTTCCCCTTTAGACTTTGCAACTGTGCATGGACTCTGTGCCTACCTTACCTTTTATTGCCCGATTAAAGCCCTGCTGTGCCGCTGACTCTCCTAGCCTCAGTTTCCCTTCTGTAAACCAGACAACAATCATTCTTCCCTGCTGAGCTGCAACAAGGAGTAAATGAAATACTGCCGCTCAAGGCCTGTGTGTCATTGTTGCCTCCATTGTTCAGACACGGGAATCAAGGCAGAGGAGACAAGCTTCCTGTGGAGAATAAATGAGGGCATTGCAATTCAAGCCCAGGCCGCTGGCTCTGAAGCTGGGTTGTGACCGTGGCCCTGAGCCTCCTGAAGTTATAGGACTGATGCTGGCTCTAAGCAGGCTTCTCTTGACTTTCCAACTGTACTTGCCAGAGTTTCCCCAGGCAGAGGAGGCATATTGTCTAACCAGGGATGGGGGCTAAGGCTCCATCAGCTCTGCTCACTGACCCACTGGAGACTTCAGTGCCCCAAGTGACTCTGCTGAGGAGTGTCTTTCCCATGATGGGGGCACCAGCTCAGAATGGGGAGCAGCCTTGGGGCTGGGGCTGAGTTCTAGGGGCTGAGAATTAGCATTTGACTGGTACTGGAGACAGCCAGCACTCTGATGTTGAGCTCCAGTGTGATTCCTGTCCATGCTTTGGAACTTCGCCTGGCAAAGGCAAGGACCCATGCACCAAGATGAAACAGCCCTGGGAACGAGAACAGAAGCCCAAACCTCAGGGACCACAATGGTGTGGAGGGAGCTGAGCCATGGCTCCCTCCAGTGTCTACCCTCTCCCTTCATTACCTCAGCTCAGCCTCTTCCCACCTCCACTCTCCCCACCCCTTCTCTTCCCAGCTTGTGGCTTTGCCCTGAATGAGAAGAGGGAGAAAGAAAGGATGGAGAGAGGCCTGGGGGAAGGGGCATCCACTTTGTTGATGTGATGCTGTACTTGTTCTGTGAATGAAGGTGATGTGGGTTCAGGGTGGAGGAAGGGGGTGGAGGGAAGCACTGGGTAGGGCAGCCTGGGATGGGGTTGCCATGGGAACAGCAGCCTGCCAGGAGCCCTGCCTTCAAAGCTGAGGTGCTGTGCGTGTGTGGCAGGTTCCTGAGGGAGGCGGGTGGTGCATGGTGTGTGTGTGTGTGGGGGGGAGCAGTTCTGATGGGAGCCCCCTGGGACTCCAGCTCCTGGATTCCAGACCTAACCTGAGTGGGAAGTGGCTTCATTCAATGTTTCCTGGCAGGTACCCCTAAGCCTCAAGCCCTCTCTTGCAGGGATGAGGGTGGAATCATTCTGGCCATTGTGAAGGGCTGGGGGTGGGAGCTCTGATCGACTCCTCTGCCGGCAACACTTCTTCCTTTCAAATGTGTTAGGGGTGGAGGGAAGGACTCTTCCTGTGGGAAGGGTGTTAGTGGTGGAGGTTTGCCTTGTCAGGCTCAGGTTGGGGCCAGCCCAGTCACGTGTGGCCATTAGCTCTTAACTGGAGGAGCTGCCCCAGAGCCTGAGAATTCAGCCAGGTGAGACGTTCACTGTTGGTGATCTTCAGGTGCACCGGTGGACACCGCTGTCATCAGAGTGACCCTCTGGCCACTAGGGGGGGCCGTGGCCCAGGATCCATGGGACAGCTTCGTGGAGACTTGTTGAGGTAGTGTGGCTGAGAACAGCCTCGGTAGGTATTTCCTTTCATGGGGCTGGCCACACTAGACCATGCCACAGTAAACCTTGCCGGCCTTCCGGGGAAACAGCACCATGGAGTTGCCATTCAGTCTTAGCCTTCTCGGGCTCAGTGCCTGGCTGTTCACTACCGTCCCTATGCAGAGCAGCTTTTGCAGTGCCTGCTGCTCACTGGTGTGCGCTGGGCATTGCAAGGGCCTTCAGACCCATGCAGGAGGCACAAGCTTCACACTACACATCTGAGATTAGACAGGCAAGCCCTCAGACCTGACAACCTGCTTCGAAGTCCCATTGCTGTCTCTGGGATCCATCTTGGGCAAGCTTGCTAATTTGAGCCTCAGTTTCCTCACCTGCAAAATAGTGATAGTAATGGAACTTAGCTTGTAGAGTTGTGAGGGTAAAATGAGAAAACAGGAACAAAATCCATCAGGGTCTGGCACAGGGAAAGCTCTCCCTCACAGGGGGTGGCAACTGTTAACAGTGAGTCAGAGGTGAGAGATGAGGAGTTCTGAAGAAAAGGAAATCCAGTGACCGCAATGAGACAACCAGGGAGGGCTTCCTGGATGTGGTGTCTGGAATGGTTCTGCAGGAAAGCTGGGCAAGGCTGGGCAGGGAGGAAGACATTTTGTGCTCCTTGCAGCACAAACAGGCAGCCCTAGAGTCCTCTCTCCTTCCACCCCCTGGACCCTAGCCTGGCTTCTTTTGGCTCCTCCATCTCCTGTTCCTCTTTCCCTCCTTGTCCTCCTCCTCCTTTCCCACAGGGAAGCCGGCTCAGGGGCAACAAGTTTCACAAACAGTGACCACTGCCTGGTGCTGCTCAGTGGCTCCTGACCAGGGATAGTCTTACTCCCCAGGGACATAAAACAGTGTATGCAGTCACCTTTGCTTGTTATAGCTAGGGAGTAGGGAGAGCTGTTGGCTGTTCTTGGGTGCAGAGACAGTCCTTTCCCACACAAAGCGTCAAAGGGTCCCAACCGGCGAGGAACCCTGGCTTGGATGGAACACTTCCACTAGGGCGAAACTGGGCCCCCTGCCCTGCGCCCCTGTCACCATCTCCCCCACGCCAGGGCTCCCCCCACCTCTCTCTGTATCTTCTAGTCTAGATTCCCCACCCCAGTGCCTCCAGCCTCACGCCGCCCCGCCATTCAGCTGCCGTTGCCACTTCCCCTAGGGTCCTGTCCCCCCTTTTATCCTCTGCCTCGCAGGGGTTGCAGACCGCCTGTCAGGCAGGAGTCAGCCGGCGGCAGCACGAGGCTTCAGAGACCGAGCTGCCCGCTGCACTCGGCCTGCCTGCCCACTGATTGGCCGTGGCTGCTGTTTCCATAGTGATCTCCGGCAAAGCCCGGCCCCAACCTCGCAGCAACACCCCCCACCTCCCCAGGCCCTATTCAGTGGCAAGAGCAGCGACAGGCAGGTTAATAAAACAGGAGCCGCGTGAGGAGCCGGGCTATGGGCAGAGGTCCCAGCGTGGTGGCCCGCCCAGAGGAGAGGGGGACGAAGGGGATGGGGAGCGAGGAGCTTGTTTGGAGCGCAGTTAGTGCCTATCCCACTCCAGCCAATCAGGGGCTCCACCCACTGCAGGTGCTGTGACTGTGCCTGCCCTGGGAGATTGGGGGTTCATTTCCTCATAGTGTACCTCCTCACAGTGGCCTCTGGGGGCAGTGTCCCCACCCCCAACCGAACCTCAGGACCCCTGTAACTGATGGGAGAAGACTGGGGAAGAGACGTAGAGCGGGAGGACAGTGGCTGGTAAAGGCTGGGACTGGGAAGAAGAATAGAGCCAGATAGGGTTGAGACAAGACCGGGGACGCGCTGGAGGATGGGGGAAGAGGAAAGAAATAGGAATGGGTCTGCTGGCAAACAGCGAGTTGGATAGAGGGTGGGAGGGTGCAACGTGGAAGTGGGACTGCGGCTGCAGGTTAAAGGCCAAGAGGAAAGAGATTGGAGCTGGGTCTGGACGAGAAGGAGGTGGAGAGGGCTGTGAATGTTTGATAGGGACAGATACTGCTCAGCACAGCCTCGGGCTGACTCACCACATGTGCCCAGCACAGAGCCTGAGGGGTAGGTGCTGAATGTGTGTTTGCTGCGTAATCACAGCAGTGGAGGAAACAGGTGGAAACTGCTGTGCTATGGATACTGGAAATACGCTCTGGAATCAATAGCCCCAGCGACTCTCCTCTTCCTCAGTATCAACCTAGCGTTTACCGTCAGGTCTGTGCTACACTCTGACATGGATGACCTCATTGAGCACCTACAATAATCCTTTGAGGCAGGCCTATTACAACATCCACCAGAGATTCAGAGAGGTTGAGTAACTTCTTCAAGGTCACAGGGTTCTGATTCCCATCGCAGATACAGTGGGCATGTAATCAGCTGCTGTATCTGGAGAGGAGTCTTTCTGGACAGAGATTCAAACCACTGTAGGTTGGTGATGGGGTAAGCAATGCATTCTGTGTCCAAAGGTCAAGGATGGATCGAGTTGTGATGCTGAGCTGGAGGTCAGGGTCCTGGTTGCCATCCATGACATCATCTGCCTCTATGCTCAGTGCTCCCTGCTGGGGGAGATGCTAGATTTGATGTTTTTGTTTTGTTTTGTTTGTGCATCATTGCTGTTGAAGCGTCACATGACAGGCACAGAGACCCTATAGTAATTCTCAAACACTGCCCTTGAAACTCATCTATTTTGAAACAATGGGAGAGCTCAGAGCTAGTGCCCCAAGGTCTGGAGTGGAAAGAGATTTGTAAAAAAAAATAGAATAGCTTGGCTCTAAGTTAATTGTGATGGTACAGATCCACAATCCCAGCATGCAGGATGGGGAGGCAGGAAGATCAGGAGTTCAAGGACATCCTTGGCTACATAGGTAGTTCAAGGCCACCATGAGGTACATGTCTTTAAAAAAAAATGACTTGCTCTAGATCTGTTAGTGATGTGGCCTTGGATGGATGTCATAATTTCTGTGAGCCTCAGTTTCCCCACTTATAAAATGGGAACATATGTGCTAGGTTGGTGATACAGGTTACAGTGAGATGATGCCTGGGAAATGCCTGCCCATAGAAAGTTCTTTGTTAATGTGGCTTTCTTCTTTTGAGCCAGGAGGTCTCTGTAGGTACTGATTCTCCTGAGAAATTTGCAAGACTGTACTCCATGACCCAGGGGGAAAGAGCTTCCAACAATAGAGACAGCCTCCTAGCCTAAGATATGGTAGGACAGGAACATTCCTCTTTCTGAAAAGGGACAGAAGGGAATGAGGGGGATCACTGTGCCATTTCTCCCCATTCTGCATCCCTGTCCCTAACCTCATCAGGAAACACCATTAAGAGAGGCCAAGCCCCTCAGCAGAAGCTCTTAGCTTCTCAGGCCACCCACTGGTGGCTGCTGCCCCTGCAGCCTGCAGGGTCTGGGGACAGGACTGAGGGCCAGGCCACCAGCTAGGAGCCCAGGCCAGGGAGGGCACAGGCGGCTGCTGCAACCTGAACACTCGATAAACCATTAATTCTTAATAAACGACAGGCTGTGCATTATTTAACAATAATGATACTTTCTGTTCCATTATAGATTAAAACACCGGCCTCTTCTTATTAATCCTGCATTTCAAAAGCTTGTAAATCCTGCACAGCCAGAGGAGATAAAAGCAGGCTCAACCCCATCCCAGGGCTGACACACTCGCACTGACACGGGTGGCTCAGCAGCTCTGCCTGGGTGCACACACTCGTGTGCCCTGGGCCCACCCACAGCCCGGTTCCTGGACAACATCAGTACACCTGCTGTGGATATCTCCCTTCTTGATCCCTCAACTCCACCTCTCTCTCTCTCTCTCTCTCTCTCTCTCTCTCACACACACACACACACACACACACACACACACACACACACACACGGCCTGCTTCTCCATCTCTACCTCCCTTTCCTTTATCTTCACGGCATTCTGCCACACATAACCATAATATGCACGGATTTTATTCTCATATGGGTTTTGCATTTCTCAAGGGTCCTGGGAAGGGGGTGGGGTGAGGAGAAGATCACTCATAGGGAAAGGAAAGGAGGTGCACAGAAAAGAAGGGCAGACACCTCCAGCCCACACAGGCTGGGTGAGTTCTAAGCTCAAGTCCTCTTGACATACTGAGAACTGCACAGGGTTCCCTTAGAGTGGCCCTCACTGGACATGCAACAGTCCTCTGTATGGCCCTCAGGCTCTGTTTTTACATCTTCAGGGACAGAGAGCTCACTCCCAAAGAGGCAGTGTCTGCATTGCTGCAAAGCCCCCAGCCTTATTAGAGCTTCTCTAGAAGCCAGGCTTGGTGGTATACAGCAAAAATTCCAGTGCTGGGGAGGAGGAGGCAAGAGGATTGGAAGTTCAAGTCCACCCTCTGTCACATAATGAGCTACATGAGACTTTATCTCAAAATCAAAACATAAACAAACGACAATAAGAAGCTTCTTCAGTAGAAGCCAGTCCTGGCTTCAGGCTCCCTCTGGCACATGGCAGGCCTTAGGGAGGGAGACAGCTTCCAGGTGCCCGATGATGCTTCCATGTTTTCTCCAGAGCTCCGGTTGAACTGTGTCTTTATCTTGATTCCCCTCTTCTGTGCTGCCAGAATTACAGATCACAGACCTTCCCATGCAGGCAGAACAGAGGCCAGTTAGACATTCTTTCTGTGGGAAGTCAGAAACCATAACTAAGGATTTGGAAAGAAAATCTACTGTGACCTTGAATGCCTTGGCCAAGGTCATTTCAAAAAGCATCTGCATTTACAGAAATTTTACAAATTCTAAGTACCCTGTTGCATCCCCATCCTCCATTCTGTCCTTGGAGAGTGCTTCTACTCTTCCTGCAGAGGAGAGAAGTGAGCTGGGTGTGGCCACACAAGTACATGAAGTGAAGTGTGGAGTGAAGCTGGAACTTGAGGCAGCCGCTGCCTGGCTGTTTTTTTTGTTTTGTTTTTTGAGACAGGGTTTCTCTGTTGTATCTCTGGCTGTCCTGGGACTGGAACTCACTGTCCTGGAACTCACTCTGTAGACCAGGCTGGCCTTGAACTCCCTTCCTTTTTAACCTCTCTTCAGACCTAATGGTCTTTTGGGTCATCTGAACCCCCAAAGTCAGTAGCACTGGTATAAGTCAGGCTGAACTTTCTCTCCCAAAATTGGATTACAGGTGCCCCTGTAGGCGCTCCAGGAGCAGGTATGGAGATGGAAACTAGATGTGGATAAGAGGAGATTGATGGCTTCTCAGGTTTTAGTTGTTGGTCATTTTTTTTTTTTTTCAGGTCTAGGAGGAAGAAACGTCCCAAGCTGCCAGTGCGGCTCCCTTTGTACAATAGCAGGCTTATTTCTTCTGCTCCTCCTCCGCCCACCAACCCCCACCCTCCCCTTTTTGGACAGAATCTCACTATGTAGATCAGGCTGACTGTGGCTTGAAAGCCATCATCCTGTCTCTCTGCTTGGAATGCCGTGATTACAGGCATGTGCCGCCACAGTGGGTCAGGCAAGCCCATCCTAAAGGGTGACTTGCTGGGGCTGAGTGGCTAAGGCAGGGGAATCTGCATTCATTTCCTGCTCAGGACTCTTGGAACTGGTCTGAGATGCTTCTTAAGAGCAAATAAAGGGCTGGAGAGATAGCTCAGCTATTAAGAGCTCTGGCTGGTCTTCCAGAGGACCCAGATTCTGTTCCCAGCACCCATATTGAAGCCAACAACCGTCTTTATGTAACCTTAGTCCCAGGAGCCATCTGTAATTCCAGTCCCAGGGACTCTGAAACCTTCTTTCTGGCCTCCACAAGCACTGAATGTACACGGGGCACAGATATTTTTGCAGGCAAATACCCATACATATAAAATAAAAATAAATAAAATCTTTAAAAAAAAGGAGCAGTTGAAGGAGGCTGGGGATGTAGCTCAGTCTATAGAGTATTGCCTATCATGCACAAATCCCTAGGATCCATCTCCTGTACCATATAGGCTCAGGGATGCATGGCTGTAATCCCAGGCCTCAAGAAGTAGAAGCAAAGGATCAGAAGTCCAAGATCAACATCCTTAGCAAGTTCAAGGTCAATCTAGAATATACAAAACCTCCCTCAATAAACAAACAAGCAAACAAACATCTGTAGGGGCGTTTGAATGTCTGGTGTGAAATCCAGACCTATACAGAATCTAAAAGCCTTGGGGGGGTGAAGGCAGGAGGATTACAAATTTGAGGCCAATGCAGGCTAAATGATGAGTTCCAGGCCAGCTAGGGCTACAAAATGATACCCTGTTTCAAACACACTCCCCCAGAAGAAAAAAATCATAGCTGAGTGTGTGAGTCGAGTGTGTGTCGGGTAAATGGGAGGAAGGGAGGTGTCTTCAAGAAACACAGAGCTGGGGTGGGGAGCTAAGCAGCTTTCCTCCTTTTTTGAAATGCGCAAGTGGGAAATTTGACTTGATCCCTTGTGGCTTTTGGGCCAACCCCTGAGTGAAGTTAGATCGCTTTTGCAAAGGAAAATTTTATCTATTTTCTGGGTTTTATGGGGCTTCCACAATGAGAGAGACCTCTCCTGTTGGTGCTTAGAGAGGATTTCTTTGCATGGCCTACAGTGACGCCGTGTAATCTCCCAAAAAATATGGTGCTAATATCCGCCGGGTTAGGGTTAGTTATTTTTATGTCTCTGTCATTTTGTTTCTCGGCAGCTCTCTCTGCCGCCTGGAAAGGATGCGGCGGACACTTTATTTCCACAGTCATATTTTTTAATTTGATCAAAGCAAATTTCGCTTGTTCTCTTATAAATTATTTAACTCATTTCTTTTAGGTTAAATGTCTCAATAGAAAGATAGAAAGTCCCTCCGTCACATTTTCTTCCAGGATTTTAATCAGTGCTTCCAGATTGCATGAACTTCCTTCTCAGTCTCCATCCTTCTCTGTCTGAGACTCCCCTTCCCTAGCTCCCTTCCCTCCTGACTCTCCTCTCCCTGCCCCTGCTCTATGCAGAGGCTTCTTGAGTCTGTGGCTCAGGATGACTCTGGAGAGGAGTACGGCAGGTCAGCATGCAGAGCCCCCTTTAAAGCTCCCCTCTCCTTTGAATGGCGTGGCCCTGTAGCCTGGTGAATTGCCCTGCAGCCTACAGTCCTTGGTGACCAACCTCAGTTGCTGCTCTAGCCTCTGGCAGGACCTGGCCTCCACACCCATTTTCTTTTTCTTGATGCTCTAGTCTGTAACATAAATTTTAAACTAATAAAAATTATCATCATCATCATAATCGTCATCATCACCATTATTATTGTGTGTATGTACAGGTGGGAGCCAGAGTTTGGTTTCTCAGGCACCATGCAACCCTTTTTTGTTGAGACAAGATCTCTCATTGGCCTAGAACTCACCAAGTAGGCTAAACTGACTGGCCACTGAGCCCCAGGGATCCACCTGCCTCTGTTCTGCTTCCACGGTGCTAGGATTACAAGTGCACATCACTCATTATGCTTGGCTTTTCACATGGCTGGAGATGGACCTTGGGTCCTCATGATTGCAAGGAGAGCACTTCTCCGGTTGAGCCATCTCCCCAGTACCTATTTATTATTTTTTAAAATGCATTACTGGGGATTGAACCTAGAATTTCATGTTTGCTAGGCAAGTATGCTACCACTGAGCTTTATGGCTAGATTTTAATATATGAGCCCCGAGTTGTAGCTATTTCTAACCAAAAGACCTACTCAATTTCCCCATGTCGAAGGCTAGCCCCTGGGAGCTCCTCCCTAGGTCCCAGCTCTCCAGGTACAGGCTTTCTCCTTAGGCTTCCCCTGGTAAGACTATGGGAGTCTGACACAAATATGGGGCTGAAGAGCTGTCCCCAGAAGAAGGCAAGAAGGGACATGGTGCCTCCTACCTTGGCAGTCCACAGCTGCAGATACTGTTGGCTGAGCAGAACCCAGCCTGGCAAGCTCACTACCCCAGACCATCTCCCTCCCTCACCTCACACTGCTTTAGCTGAGGGAGACTCTCCAGTGGGAATTCCCTTTCCTTTTATTTTAAAAACACACAGTAATTAACAAACGAATGCTATTAACTGCGACAAGTCGGAAATTACAATAAAATCAGCAGAGTCCACAAGCAGTGTGGCGAGGCGGTGGGCCTGGCTAGCTTAGGCAAAAAGGAGGCTCTAGGCCATCAGGGGTGGTGATGGGGGGCTTTATCTCAGCCACAGAGGGCCCTTAGCTCAGGCTGGGAGTCTTCAGCCCAGCCCTGAGGGCTGCACAGGTCAAACCAGGCCTTCGGCCCAGCTGTTTCTACTTCCTGTCAGGAAATGTCAGCCCCGGCCATTCTTCCAGTCCCGGGTTGTCCTTTTATGAAAAACTTAAATAATAGGGTCGTGGCCTAGGGTTGACCAGGGCCTGTCTGTGAGGATGTGAACTCTGCTCCTGGACGGCCTGGAGATTTCCCTTCAGGGTCACTGTAGGTTCTACAAAGCCTTGGAAAATGAGGATCAAAGAAAGCCCTTGGGTCTGTTAGACCACGGCAGTCTTCTCCAGCCCGTAGAGTGTCTCCACAGCTGTCACGCTGCCTTCCCTCCAACATGGCCTGCCTAAACTTTGTTGAGCCACAGTCGAAGATCCTAGGAAGGAGTGGGCTCACTGCCGTCTGTTTCCTGGGAGTCTCATTCTAATCTGACTGTAGTCTTTCATGCTGCCGTTCTCTGTAATTTAGAGAGTTTCTGGTGGGCTCAGAGAGAGATTATTTTATTTTGTAGATGATGAAACTAAGGCTCAGAGTGACTCATGTACAATCACACAGGGCAGCAGGTGGGGGGTGTGCCTTGAAATGTCGCTGTATTTCCTTATTGGTTTCGACCTTCCTTCCATTTCCTGAGCTCTGAAGGAAATGGCTACCACCAAGGGTGAGCAGATAGGCCAGACCTTCCTTTCCTTCCGTGCCTACGAGGCAGACATACGGCAGAAGGCATCTCCGCTCACTTCCGCTCTCGCCAGCACTGTAAATTGTTCTATTGTGTCGATTTTATTTTACTTTTTGTGCTTTTTGAGACAGGCTCTCAGGTTCCCAAGGCTAGCCTAGAACTGACTGTACGATCTGGGTTGGCCTTTAACTTTCCATCCTCCCTGGATTACAGACATGCACTTGGTTCTTCAAGTAGATAATGTTAGACCTGGGCTTGGAGTAGTACAATGCTTTGCCCAACATCGAAAGACTGGTGGTGACAGAGAGAGAACTTGAATCCAGTTCTCCTGTCCGTAGAGTCACCCTGCCCTCCGGTCCTCAGCGAAAGGTCAGAGTCAGCCAGACTTGAAGTCTGCAGCAGTGAGTCCAGCTGGAGGAGTGCGGAGTCGGAGAAGCTCATTAGGAGAGAAGCTGACATAGCCGTCAAGAGCCCAGCCTTGGCCAGCCCCGCGGACTCCCAGCAATGGTGTAAACAGCCTTACTAATTCTCCAGACTCAATCGCTGTCCCTGATGGATTTCCCGTCATTACTCCGGAGTGAGTGACAACCTGCTCAGACACTTGCCTTCCCGGCTGCCTTCTGAGAGGTTCAGAAATCAGGCTTTGCTCCCTAAGTTGATTTCAACTTGTCCTAAAGTCATTTTAATTGGTGAAGCGTCAGAGGCAATTTGGGGAACTTTCTGAGAGCCCTTTACTGCTAGCCCTGGGCTGGGGAGGGAGGGGGATTGTCGAATGCCTCTTTGGCTGGGGTGGCAAATTACTTGCCCCTGATTGGTTAGGAGACAGAGCCACACACATTGTTTAGGTGCTTCTTGCTGCAGTTTCTAGCCTGGTTCCTGAGGATAACAAGATTCATTTTCTCAATGGCTCTGACAGATAGGATTGTTATTGTTATTAGACTCATATACCACCTTGCCTCCGAGGAGCTTAAGGCACTTTACAAATTTGAAAATTATCTAATAATCTCCCAGCAACCCTGAGAGAGGGGAGAAGCTGCAGAGAGAGGCTCTTTGGAGCAGCCAGAAGACCCCATAGCCCCCACTGGTCAGCACATGGCCACAATGGGAGCCTTCAGGCTCCTGCTCTAGCTGCAGGAAGAGAAAGAGGATGAAGATGATGTGGGGGTGTGAAGAGGAGGAAGTGGGGGCGGGGCCCCGGCTCCAAAGGATGAAATCCAATGGGAGGGAGATGAGTCGTGCACAGTTTTCTTTAAAGGCATACAAAATGCGAAGAAGCAGGAGGCTCCCAAGGGGCTTTCGGGTAAGAGAGCTGAAATTCAAAATGGAAAAATATGGGCTGGGGATATATGGGCTCAGGAGTGGAGTACTTGCCTAGCAAGCAGGAGACTCTGTATTCAAGCTCCAGTACCCGCCCTCAGAATCAAAATGGATATCTATCAGAACAGGAACATGAGAAAATGGGCAGAAATATCTAGAAACTCCCACCACAAATCTCAATGGCTGCTATTGGATGGGTATGGGAAGCGTCCGCGGGCCTCCGGTTTTTCACCTGCTAGCTGAGAGTGTGGCATTAGGTCTCTGCCAGTCTGACACCCTATGATTCTGTTTCCCTTTAAGCTCCCTTGTGCCAGGGGTGGCGTCAGTAATTGTGGCATCTTTACTAAGCGTGACGGGAAAGCTACCATCAGAATGATGGGAGGGCTTCTTGTGGCGCCACTGTTTTGACGCTCTCCTTTTCAGGACTAGGGGGTTGGCATGGTTCTAGGCAGTACCTTTGGGGGAGCAGGCATAGAGACAGGCAAATGACACAACTGCCCTGACCCTCTGCTTTTGCACTGGTCACAGCATAGTGATAGTGTGACTTCTGTGGCTGCCGTGAGTGAAGATGAACTGGAAGGGTGTGTGGACGTTGCTTAGCTTAGCGCCTGGCACTAAGTCATGAAGAGAGCGGAGATGAGGATGAGACCCAGCTTCTGGTGAGACACCCGCTCTTCCTCGAGTGCTAGGAAAGCCTGAGAATATTCAGAGAGAGCTAGCAGGCTGCGATTTGGATGGGAAGACGAAGCAGGGGCTGATAGTACATGATGATACTATCTTAGGCGTCTCCTCTTCATCCTCTGCCTACCCAGGACCACAGCTGGGTGGGCAGCTGTGGTCTTATTCCCATCATGCCACCATGGCCCTCATCTTCTCCCTAACCTTGACTCATGTTGGATTACTGCTGGTGACTCTCCTCCTTCTGCTCCCCCAGTAAAGCACCTCTCCTGGGTATCCATGAGGCTCTGGTGATGCCATCCACTTGACTGTTGCTCCCCGGTGAGCCTGGTTCCAGAAAAGGCTCCTCTGATCTGGCTGGTGTACGGAGAGATGCAAGTGCTTCACAGAAGGAACATTCAGTTAGGACCATGAGCTGGAGCAAGTGGAGAGGCTCTTGTGGGTGCACAGAGAATACAGGACGGAGGCTGTCGATGGTCTCTCCATTTGTCCCAGTGAAAAGAATATAGTTGACCTTGAATCCTTGGAGGGATGGGTTTCAGGACTACCTCACCATTGGTTACCTAAATCAATGGCTGTCCAATCCTTTATATAACATTGTAGAATTTGCATAGAGCCCTCACAGTCCTGCAGGGTACTTTAAATCATGCCCAGATGACTTATAATGCCTAATACAATGTAAATGCTATGTAAATAGTTGCTACACTGTATTGTTTAGGAAATAATGGCAAGGGAAATTTTCTCTACATGTTCAGCACAGATGTAATTTTCCCCCCAAAGATTTTCTAATCAAAGTTTGTTGAATTCACAGATGTGGAACCATGGACATGGAGGACTGCTGTACTCTTTAGAACTCTTTAGTTAGGGGCTATTATTAATCTCTCTCTCTCTCTCTCTCTCTCTCTCTCTCTATATATATATATATATATATATACACACACACACATATACATATATCACATAAATGTGTCTATATTCATATATATGCAGACATACATTATATATCATATAGATAACACATATAACATAATATATATGTTATAACACATATATAACACTATATACACATTTTATATATATATATATATATATATATATATATATATATATATATATATACACATATATATAATGTAATGAAGAAAAGAGCTGAAACATCCAGCCCTACAAGAGGCAGTAGACTTGGTGTTATTCATTCAACAAATGTTCTTTGTTTACTTGTTTATTTATTTTATGTGTTTGTGAGTACAGATGTGTATATTTGCATGTGGAAGACAGAAATCAACCTTGGGGATATCATTCCTCAGGTACTATCCACCTGGAGCTTTTTTGGAATACTTTAAAAAACATATTATCATCATTTTGCATAGTGTGTAGCATGTACGCATATGCATGTTACTATGTGCATGGCTGTATGTGTGTGTGGATGTGCATGCGCATGTGTCAAGAGGCCCAAAGTTGATGTCAGATGTCTCTCTCGATTGCTCTCTATTTTATTTATTGAGGCAAGGTCTCTTGCTGAATCTGGAACCCACCTACTCTGAATGTCTGTCCAGCTTGCCCCACGGATCCCCTCTCTCTGCCACCTGTGTTCTGAGAAGGTAACCTATACGCCTGCCCAGCATCTACATGGGTGCTGGGGATCCCAACCCTGGTCCATCTGCTTGCATAGCAAATGCTTTATCCACAATGGCATCCGCCCAGCCCACACCTTGTTTTTTGAGACTGGCTTTGAGCTTATCTTATTAGGCAACACTGACTGGCTGTCAAGCTCTAGTGATCCACCTGTCTCCACCTCCCCAACACTGGGATTATAAACACATGACACTACAACTGACTTTAAAAAATGCATTCTGGATATCAGACTCATACCTTCCTCCTTGCATGGCAGGTGCTTTACCAACTAAGCCACTACCCAACTCCTGCGTCTTTCTGTCTGGTGCTAAGATGGCACCCAGGCCTTGTGCCTACTGGACAGGCACCCAGTTGCTGAGCTACATTCCAGCCACAGCAAATATCTGTTAAGCACTGTCTGTGTTCAGCTTGTGTGCTAGCTGCTGTAAATGCAGCATGGAGCAGGGCAGACAGGGATCCTGTTCTACCGAAGCTGGGAGTACATGGAGGGAGAGACACATGAACACATAAAGCAATGATTTTACATATGACCTGTCCGTTCCACTGTGCACTTAACAGTAATGCAGAGAACAAAGCCAAAGTGCCAGCTTCAGATTGCTGGCCAGGGAAGTTGCATGGTGGAAGTGCCCAGTGGGAACTGTCCAGTTATATATTGGCAACAGGGCTTAGGAATAGTTGGACATGCAAAGGTGGGTGGATGTCTTTCTTAAAAAACAACAACAAACAAACAAAACAAAGCCAAAGCTGGGTATGGTGTACACCTTTAATCCCAGTATTTGGGAAGCAGAGGCAGACAGATCTCTGAATTCAAAGCTAGCCTGGTCTACAGAGTGGGTTCCAAAACAGTCAGGGATACACAGAGAAACTCTATCTTAAAAAAACAAATAAACAAAACTCTAACTAACCAACAAAAAGCAAAATAAAACTATTAAATACAACGGGAAGGGATTAGGGATATAGCTCCTTCGGTAGCTTGTCTTACGTGCATAAAGGTCTCTTCCTACCAGTCTGCCTCTGCTTCCTCAGTGTTAGGGTTGTATGTATGCACTACCAGATTGTTCCTTAAGAATTTTTTTCTTTTTCTATTTTTTTATGTATGTGTGGTATGCATATATGTATGCATGTTTGTACATGTGCATGCACAAACATGTGGGCATATATGTATATGCAAACCTAAGGTTAATGTCAGGAGTCACCCCTGACTACCCCCACCTCCTTCAGTGAGCAGAGTCTCTCAGTTAAACCCAGGCCTTGCCAGTACCACCAGTCTTCCTAGCCAGCATGCTAGGAAGTGACATGCTAAGGAGAAAGAGGGGATCCTCTGTCTGTGCTTCTCAGGCTGGAATTACAGATCAGCCGCTGTGCCCACCTGGCATGTATGTGGGGTTTGGAGGTTCAAACTAGATCCTCACACTTGTATGGCATCCACAGAACCACAGAGCCTTCCCAAGGCCCCTGACCCAGCCTCATGATTAAGTACTTTATGGTTTTGGACAGAGTGTCCACAGAGGCCAGGTAAGGGTGTCTGATACCCTGAGACTTTGAGGTCTGGGACTCAAACACCAGTCCTCTAGATAAGCAGCCAGTGCTTTTAACTGCTGAGCCATCTCTCCAGCCCTGGGGCCAGTCTGTTCTATGCAGTAAGTTCCAAGCCAGCCAGGGCTGTCTGAAAAAACCAAATCAAACGAACACAGCTCTCATGTGATTTCAAGGTACGATCCAAAAGTTTGACTCCACCAAGTTGGGCAGGGAATCAAGCTTACAGAGCACCTACTGTGTGCCTGCTGCCCGGCCAGTTGAGTTTGCTTCCGATGGATGTTACTGTACTCACTGAATAGAGGAGGAATCGGAGACTCAGAAAAATAAAACACTTCTCTTCTCTGCTTCTGGGCTTTGAGATAGCCTTTCTGTGACTTAGTTTCTGCTGAGGACAATATCTGCTTCCCAGAATAGTCTGGAGTATGACTTGAGGCAGGATCATCCACATCTGGGACATATTGAGAACGTGCCAAATGGTAACTGATTGGCAGAGCCCAGGTCCTCAGGCAGAGGCAGACTGTGAGCCCCCTCCAACCCCTACCCAGGCACTGCATCCAGGAGAGAGGCTGCATTCTGTGTCAGCCTTGTGAGTATGTGGGGAATCAGAGGGCTTCTCAGCCCAGTCGCAGTCAGAGCATCTTCTCTAGAAGTCTTACAGTCAGTACCCGTTCTCTAAGCGTCCTCGTTCCCACATCTGTTTTGCATTCTCTCTCACCTCTGAAAGAGGAGGTGAGAATGGTTACTTAGCCAACACAGTGCTGCGCAAAGGCTCTGTTAAAGACAGGATGGCCAGTCCTGATGGTATAGGCCTGTAATCCTGGCTATTTGGGAGCTTGAGGCCCAGGATCACAAGTTTAAGGCCAGTTTGGGTAACATAGTGACACCCTGTTTCAAAATAAAAAGTAAACAGAGGGCTGGGGATGTTGTCCCTGAATTCAAACCCCAGCATCACGGAATCGGAAAAAAAGATAGCTTTAGTCACACGATTCCTGCCACCCTTCGGAAGGAACTTGCTTTCTGTTAAGGGGCTAGAGGGGAGATGAGGCTGGACTCAGGGTGGAGACAAGCATGCCTGTAGCCCACGGCCACGCTGTACTCTAGGAAGGGAAGGTGGCCCGAGGGTAGAGGCTGCCTCTAGGGCCCAAATCCCAAATCCTGGGATTGGAAGCACTAGCAGGCATTGGTGTGGATCCTGTGTTTCAGGTTCCCATTGTTATTCCCCATCCCACGAAAGAGCCCTCTGCTGGAGCCGGAGATGTTTGACTGGATCTTCTCCACTCATGCCAGAGGCTGTGTGTCATCCTGTCCAGCCGATATCACTGGGACAGAGCAGCGAAACACGCGGACTCTGAGAACTAGCAGACTGATGTTCCCATTCCAAATTCACCTCTTTAGAACTGAAATGCTGTATGTAAGTTATCCCCCAGCTCCCGAGCCTGCAGAGTCTCACTATGTAGTCCAGGCTTGCCTTGAACTCATGATTCTCTTGTTTCAACCCCCTGAGGACTGGAATTACAGGTATGAGCCCCTATGCCTGACTTTTAAGTGTCTGTTTCCTCACCTGTGAATCTAAGAAAGTAAAAATAAGATAGGTTCAGTTGACCAGTAAGGAAGGAGCTGCTAGATGCATGACTCATGGAACAGGTTATCAGAGTTTAAGGGCAAACGTCCAGCTCTGGGAACCCCAGCAGACTGTGCTCAGCTGCATGTCCTGATCCCACCCAGCAAAGAACAGGCAGAGGTAGGAGCTCCAGTCAACACAGCCACATGCTGATTAAATGAGAGCTCGGTACCTGCTTGTGCGTCTCATGGTACACCTGTGAAGGTCAGAGACAACGTGCGGGCATTGGTTCCACCCTGTGAGTCTGGGGGACAGAAATCAGATTGGCAGCAAATGCCTTTACTAGCTGAACCATCTTATAGAAAAGGGAAGGGGCAGGGCACAGCCTCCAGGCAGCTGATCATGGTCAGGCAGGTCTCTTTGCTTTGTCTCAGTTCTGGTTTTGCAAGAGTTTCTGAAAAAGTTGCTATCGTGCTCACCACTAGAGGACAATGTGGTGTCCCTGCTCCAGGGTACAGCCTCGCCATTTGGGGAATGATCTCATTCAGGGTCATCTATCCTGCAAGGCTTGCTGTTGCTAAGAGGTAGTTTCAGTCTCTGTCATAAAGCTGCTCACTGATCAGTCCTGTTGTCCCTTGAACCCATTGTAGTTGCAAAAGAGAATGACTCAGGAGGAGACGATAAGCTGGGGAAGTAGAAGCAGAGGAGGACATGATGGCATTAGTGAGGTCAGGGGCCAGGAACCTCCTTCAGAAACAAAAGGAGGGCCTGGAGAGATGGGTCAATGGTTAAGAGCACTGGCTGCTCTTCCAGAGAACCCTGCTTCTGTTCCCTGCACCCACATGGCCACCAACAGCTGTGTGTAACTCCGGTTCCAGGGTATCTGACACCTTCTGGCCTCTGAAGGCACTGCATACACGTGTGCACAGAATACATGCAGAAAAACACCCATACACACAAAATAAAAATAAATCTAAAACAATCAAACAAAAGGAAAACTGAGCATAGTAGGGCATGCCTGTAATCCCAGCACTTGGAAGGCTGAGGCAGGAGGATTGAGAGCTTGAGGGTGGCCTAGGCTATGTAATAAGACCCTGCCTAAAAACAAAATGAAACCACGAAAAGTTTTAATTCTCCAAGTCATATATTTTTGTTTATTTGTTTGTTTGAGACATGGTCTCACGTAGCTCAAGATGGCCTCAAACCCACTAGGTATCTGATATTGATCTTAAACTTCTGTTCTTCCTGTCTCTGTCTGTTGAGGGCTGGGATTACAGGTATGTGCCACTACATCCAGTTTATGCCACATGGGGAACTGAACCCAGGGTTTCATGCATACTAGGCAGGAACTGTACCATCTGAGTTATATCCACAGCCACTGTGTCACGTGTGTGTGTGTGTGCATGCATGTGCACAGTATGCATGCATTCAAATGTGAGTGGGTGTACAGTGCAGGACAACCGAAGGTGGTGTTCTTCAGATCCTGGCTACTGAGACAGAGCCTCTCACTGGTCTGGAACTCACCAAATAGGTTCGGCTAGGCTGACTGGCCAGTGAGCTCTCCCCCAAAGACCCACCTATCTCCACTTTCCAAGTCCTATGATTAAAAGTACTAACTCACCACCATGCCTAGCTGTTTTTGTTTTTGTTTTTTAATTTATTTTTTAAAGTAGGTTCAGAGGCTAGAACTTAGGCCCTCATATCTGGAAGGCAAGCATTCAAGTCAGCCATCTCCCCTGGCTCCAAGTCAGATTTTCAAATCTGTGTGTGTGTGAGTATGTGTGTGTGTAGAGAGAGAGAGGGGAGGGAGAGGGAAAGAGAGGGAGAGGGACAGCGGAGATGTATATGTAAACTATTAGAAAGTGCACAAATGGAAGAAAAGAGCCCTCTGCCTCAGGAGGCCAGGCTGGGATTGCAGGAAGAATAATAAAATTGATGCGGCTTTAGTTGTTTGTTTTGCATAAGTTTTACTTATTAATTAAACTACATTTTTATGAAAACAGGGCCAAAGGTGCACTACTTACAGGGCTGTGATGCTTACTGGAGGAATAGATGAATTAACATATGCAAAGTGCTTAGCACCATGGAACAAGAGCAGGTATTGGACTTCTTGAGGTGTTTAGTGGTCTGTGGTAGAGTCACCTGCTTGGAGTGCCTGGCCTCCTCCTGAATCCACTGGCTATGGTCTCAGGGCTTGCTTCAGCCAAGGGTGCGCTTGCTTGGCTGGACACACTTTCTTGAGTCCCTGCCTTCTGTAGAACATACTTCAGGTGGCTGTGCCCAACCTCAGATTAGAACCAGGCCCAGCTGGGTCCAGGCCAGACCAACCAAAGTCTAGTCAACTGGAAGCAAAGAAATACTTGCTTTCTGGCCCTGACTTTGAGGTGGTTTGCAGAACAGTGTTCCTAGAGAAAAAGCTGAGTCACGCAGAGGCCCTTGGCTAAGTACTGAGCATGCAGTAGTGAACAAAGCCAGATGCGGTCATTTAAAGGCACGGGAGGTGGAGAGGGTGCACTTTGGAGGGCAAAGGGTCAAGGAAAATTCCCTGAGTGACACTTAAGTAGAGATGGATAGATTTTAAGTAGGTAAACTCTTCCAGACAGATGTCTGGAACACAAGAAGGCCCCAAGGCCAGAGGGTTAAAATATGAAGACAGGGCAGGCTGGAGAGATGACTCATTTGTTGAGGCTGTCCTGGAATTCACACTGTAGACCAGGCTGGCCTCAAACTCAGAGATCAGCACCTGCCTCTGCCTCCTGAGTGCTGGGATTAAAGGCATACACCCCCACCGCCTGGCTCGCTACTGCTTTTTAATATTTTAATTAGAGACAAGGTTTCACTAAGTTGCCCAGAGTGACTTCAAACTTGCTCTGTAGCTTTTGCAGATCTCATACTCGAGACTCTTCTTGACTTCTGAGTAGCCCAGTGAGATCACAGTTGTGTCCCAGCAGGCGCCTGCTCAAGGATACTTTTTATTTATTTATTTATTTATTTATTTATTTATTTATTTATTTATTTATGGTTTGGTGGAGGAGGAAGTTTATTGTGGATAAAAGGGGTAAAAGGGAAAGCATAGCCAGAGACACAGACATCTACCTGGGAGAGTCCAGAGTGGACATGACCATCCAACTAAGCTGAGCCATTTGAGGAGAAGAGAGGGGAACCAGATATAGCAGCCAAGGGGGCAAAAGGAAGAAAAGCTGGGATAGTTTCCTTTTTTTCTTTTCTCTTTTTTTGAGACAGAGTTTCTCTGTTTTAAGTCTGGCTATCCAGAACTAACTCTGTAGACCAGGCTGGCCTTAAAATCACAGAGAGAGATCCACTTGCCTCTGCCTCTGCCTCCTGAGTGCTAGGATTAAAGGCTTAGGCCACCTGGCTGCTAGGACACTTTGTTAAGTGGTGGGAAATGACAGAAGGGATTGGGAAGAGACTGATAGAACGGACAGGAAGATATGACTAGTGTCTTTTGGGCTGAGCTTATATGATGCTGGAAGTCCTCTTAGTCGGGGTGGTACTAAATAAGAATATTACAGGGCTGGAGAGATGACTCAGTGGTTATGAGCACTGGCTGCTCTTCCAGAGGTCCTGTGTTTAATTCCCAGCACCCACATGGCTCACAGCCATCTACAATGGGGTCTGATGCCCTCTTCTGGTGTGCAGGTGCACATGCAGATAGAGCACTCATCATATACATAAGTAAATCTTAAAAAAAAATACTACAACTTTGTGCCTGTGTCTGTGTCTCTCCTACTTTGGTATCCATATTCATGGATGACTTAATTTTTATGAGAGGGTCCCAGTGTCATTTGCAGATCCCAAGGATTCTTGAAAGCCTTGAGTCTTCCTCATCAACAGTGTATGTGTTTATAAAACCCACACTCACCTCCTGGGCACCATGGGTCTCTCATACCTGAGCTGGTGGTAGTGGCCTTGTGACTGGTCGAGGCTGAAGGCTGTCCCAAGGCACCAGGATCTGAGGCTGGATAATGACACCACACTGGGGACTTGGGGGGAGGTGGGAGGTGCCACAGACCCTGGCATCTGCGAGCCTTGCATCAGCGCAAATCAATGCAAAATTAAAATTCATGATGGTTCCGGGGCACAACTGCAAACAATTTGTTCAGTAAACTTGGCTCTAATTGGCATTCGTAGAATTTCCTGTTAATCAGGCCCCTTGGGCTCTGTGGGACTGGGATGCTCTGTCTCCCCATGACAGGACAGGCAGTGTGGAAGTGGGGATCAGGGAGGATGTTCCAATGTGGGCATCTGCAGACACATGCTTGGTGGTGCATTGCTATGTACTCAAGGGCTAGGTTGGAGTGTTATCCACAGGTAAGCTTTTCTAGGGGGGCCTTGTGCCACACTGTATAGCTTTCCATAAGAGATGGAACGGGGTGTGCCTGAGTCTGCCTGGGCCACTTAGTTAGGGAGTGTATGTCAGCGGTGTGCACAGGTACCACAGTAATACATTCCAGCTGAGGCACGTGTGCGGGAGACATCGGTTGCTTCTGTCAGAGTACTTGTGTGAGGGCCGGTCATCATGTTGCTGTCCAGGCATGATCTGTGGAATGTTTGTGGATGAGCAGAATAGTGTGTGCTTGGAGTCTGTTTCAACATGGCTTCTCCTGGACCCGCAGTCTTCAGCTTTCTCTTTGGCTCTGAAGATGGTAAGCAACTGGTGAGCCAGCTGGTCCTCACAGGGTCTCCTGCCTGCTGTTTCTGACTGATCATTAAAGTAGGGCTGGATTCCCAGTGGCGACAGTGTTGGCTGCCCATGCCCACCACTCTTTTTTTTTTTTTTTTAACTAAGTCTCTATCATCTATCACCAAGGACTCAAGCCCCAGGCCAAAGGCTTTTGAGGGCTCTGCTGTTGAAGATGATCAGTGGCCTCAGCTATGACAAAAACTCACACGAAGAAATCACGAGCGACAAATGCTTAATGAAGTGCCAGCGAAGCATCACATTATGGCAACTGCAGAGCCGCCCAGCTCCGGTTCTCGGTAATGGAATGGAGTGTGAAGCCGGGTGTGGTTGTTGGTGTTGTGATGCAGCCTCAGGAGGAAGCAGAGACACACAGGTCTGCAGACAGCCCCAGCCAGTGCTGGGCTCCGGGCAGGTGTTTCTAACTCTTTGCTTGCTCTTTCCGGGAGAAGTCCTCTGTTCCTGTGCGGTGATGAGGGTCACATTGGCACGTTATCAGACTCTGACACACAGTGACTAGAAAAAGCTCTGTGTGTGTGTGTGTGTGTGTGTGTGTGTGTGTGGTGTTGGTGTGCGGTCATCTCTCTGAATAGTTCTATGCTCACACACAAGAGAAACTATAGCATTAGTTTAATTTTATAGAAGGGGCTATTTGTCTCACGCCAGCAGCTGTATCCCTTCTTTCTACGAGACTCAGTGAGTGTGTGTGTGTGTGTATGTGTCCCTGTCCACACAGATAGCTTATCTGCGCTGTACACGAGGCGCCACTCTTGGGGTGTGCTCTCTCAGAGCCAGAACGGCTCTTGCCCTGGGGCTGCCCTCACTCTTCTAAGCAGCTGCTGCTTTCCCCAGATTAACCCTCCTGTTCCAGACCCTCATTTTCCTGCTTTAGGGGCCAGGGGCTTGCTGGGCAAGGGTCTGCCAGGATGGTAGCCCCAGCAGGTAAGCTGTTCTACAGCCCCAGGCCTATCACTGGTCCCCAGGGGTCCCTCTCTTTCTTGATTTCCTGAGGCTGTGACTACAGGGATTATGTGACGGAGCATCTGAACCTTGTATGTGACTGAGTCTGTGCACACGTGTGAGGCTATGGATGACTGAGAAGCACAGAGGCAGGCAGGGCTGGGGCTGCTCTCTGGATCCCAGGATAGGGCTCCTCAGAAGCCTGGGAAGGATCAGAAGAACCTTATTGTAGGTGGCAAAGATAGGCTTAGCCAAGCTGGGGAGGTTGTGAGATACCTTGAGCGTTTCCAAGTATCCACAGAGGGTCAGCTATGTAAAAGGTGCAGCACTTCTTTACTGACACACAGGGTTAAATCCTGGTCTGTGTGTGTGGTGGGGGGTGGGGTGGGGTGGGGTGGGGGAACCTGAGATCTCAGCAGAAGTCACTGGGGAGAAAGGGGAAGTAAGAGACTGATAAAGAAAGGGGGGGATGATTATCCCAGAGAGCCTAGATCTGCTCCGCTATCTGCTGGGGTGAAGGTATAGGCTCCCTCACATCAAGGGAGACTGGGGCAACATATAGACAAGGAAGTCCAGGACTTGGGACCACCCTCTTTGAGCTGGGTAATTAGAGCTCTTGAACCACATGGAAGACCCTATACAGCACAAACCTTCAGGCCCTGCCGGGTGGAACAGGATACCAACAACCAGAAGCAGGAGAAGCCGAGGAGATGGCTCAGTTGGTAAAGTGATTCCTGTGTAAACTTGAAAACCCAAGTTCATATCTGCAGCACCCATGTTAAAAGCTGGACCACTGGTACATATCTTTTGATAGGAGGATCCTAGGGCTTGGTGGACTAGTCAAATTAGTGAGTTCCAGGTTTGCTAAAGGACTCTGTCTCAAAAAAGAGGATGGAGAGTGACTGGTGAAGGTCTGACCACTTTCTGGCTTCCACAAACACATGTGCACATGTATCTGCTTGTATAAATATATACACAGACCACAGACACACATGTCCATACAAAGCAGGGGAGTGTTCAGCCTAGTGGCATCCTCTTGGAGTAGATGACACCTCACTGGAGGACTGAATTATTCCAGTAACAACAAATTAGTATTTACAGTAACAGTAGTGATCAATGACCATACTGAGAACTTGTCTATGCCACAGGAATCTCATTTAATCTCTACTGCTGCCCTGTGAGTAAGGTGTTGGTATCCCTACACTACAGAATGGTGATGTCTTAGTTGCTTTTGTATTGCTGTGATAGAATATCATGACCAAGGAAACTTATAATAAAGCATTTAATTTTGCTTATGGTTTTAGAGTGTTGCAGTCTGTGATGTTGGAGCAAAGGAAAGGCTGAGAGCTCACATCTTTGTCTACAACCAGGAGGCAGGGAGAGAGACACTGGGAACAAAACAAGTCTTTTGAAACCTCAAAGTCCCAGGGACACACCTCTTCCAACAAAGCCACACCTCCTATCCTTCCCAAACAGTTTCACCCACTGGAGACCAAGTTTTGAAATACATGAGCCCGTAGAGAGCTCCATTTCATTTCCATTCAGACCACTACAGGTGAAACGATTGATTTATTAATTTAAAATGTTTAGATTTATTTATTTTTATTTGTATGACTCTTTTGCCTGTATGTACATATATATGTACACCACATGTGAGTCTGGTGCCTGCAGAGATCAGAAGAAGGAATCAGATCCCCTGGAACTGGAGTTATGGATGCTTGTGAGTCACAATGTAGGTGTTGGGATCTGAACTTGGGTCCTCTGGAAGGACAGTAAGGGCTCTTAAGTACTGAATCAACTCTCCAGCTCTATGTTTAATTTAAAAAAACAAAAAACAAAAAACAAACAAGCTGGGCAGTGATGGCACACATCTTTAATCCCAGTGCTCTGAAGCCAGAGGCAGGAAGATCTCTGTGAATTTGAGGCCATCTAGGTCTACAAAGTGAGTTCCAGGACAGCCATAGTTACAACAGAGGAACCCTGTCTCCAAAAACCAACCAACCAACCAAATAAACAGGGTCTAGTCCTGGTTGGCCTAGAACTTGATGTGTAGACCAGGTTGGCCTTGAACTTGCAGTGGTCCTTCTACTTCTGTACCCCAAGTGCAGAATTAAAGGTAGTCACCACTATGCCTGGCCCGAAATGCTTTATCAAAGATCATTCACTTTATGAGTGACAGACTCAAGATTTCACGGACCCAAGCTGTGCTGCTCACCCACACGGGAGCACAGTGTGGGAGGAGCTGAGCTCTTTCCTCGGTCCAGGACAGCACAGGTCCTTGAGTGCTGCTCTGATCCTTAGAGGCTGGTGCTGCAGCCTAGACCAGGACTCCATCAACAAGATGCAGGGAAATGGAGGGGCAGGAGAGAACTCCACCTATATTTGCAGAAGCTGACACCTACCTGCCCTGTTTTCTGTTGCCTCTTGGTTGAGAAAGGAAAAGTCCCGCGGTTTTTATGACACCAGCTTGTAATTCTATTTTCTGTTGAAATTCTGGTGAGGGAAAAATAAGAGACATCAGAGAAACCTTCAGAATCTCATTTGGAGAATCCGAGCTGCAGATAAATGAGCCTCCTGCAGAAATGTTACATCAAAGCAAATTTTCTCAGCTGTATTTTCTTTCTTTTAATAGGGCCATTTACTACATTAATATTCCAGGAAGTCATTTTAATTTCATGTTTATCATCCATTGGGAAAGTTAAGCGGGATCAATATGTAACCAGTGGCAAATTGGGGGATCTTGGGGGAGAAGGGGTGTGTTTGGAGGCCTTGATGATGCCACCCCTGGGAGTCCTTGGAGGGGGATGGGTGAGTGGGATGGAAGGGAATGGGGAGGGGGCAGGGATGAGCAGGGGAGCAGTAAGGTGTAATTGTCTGAGAATGCATTTGAGGAACAATTACTCTGCATCACCTAGCGTGGGGCATTGCTCATGCCTCATGCTTTTTAATCCCCACACGACACATGAAGTTGATGTTCTTATTCCCATCCTTACCTATGGAGAGACTGAGGCTCAGAAGATTTTTCTCCCGTACAAGCTCTCATAGAAGTCTGGCTCATCCTTCAATAAATGTGTGTGAATCGCTAGCTCTGTGCCAGGCATTTACCTGGTAGCTAGAGATTTTAGGTCAGTGAAGTTAATTCACTAGCTGGGCATGGTGAGGAACACCTGTAATCCCAGCACTTAGGGTAGTGGAGGCAGTAGGATCAGGAGATCAAAGTCACCTTCGGCTGCATAGTGAGTTCAAAGCCAGCCTGGGCTGTATGAGATCCTATCTCAACACTCCCCCACCAAAGTTAATTTAACAAAGCCTAAGAATCCACAGTGGATCCAAGGTCTCTCTGTGTGACTTACCTGCTGTGAGGACACAGGTAGGTGTCTGCCATGCAGGCAGCTCTGAGTCACTATAGGGGTGCTGGGAATCAAACCTGGGTTCTCTGCAAGAGAAGCCAATGCTCTTAAACTCTGGGCCATCTTTCCAGTCCTAAAAATTTTTGGGTTTGCTTGTTGTTTGTTTTTCAAGACAGGGTTTCTCTGTGCACTCCTGGCTTTCTTGGAGCTCACTATGTAGACCAGGCTAGCCTTGAACTCACAGAGATCCACCTGCCTCAGTCTCCTGATTGCTGGGGTTAAAGACTTGCACCACCACTACCCAGCGTAATACTTTTTTTTTTTTTTAAGACGGAATCTCGTGTATTCCAGGCTGGCCTTCTCCATAGTGACGGAGGATATAGCCGAGGATGACCTTGAACTTATTTTCTGCTCTCTACCTCCAAGATGCTAGGAGTACAGGAGTGCACCCATGCATGGTTACGTGACGCTAGAATCAAACCCAGGGCTTCATGTATGCTAGCCAAGCTCTCTGCCGGTTGAGCCACATCCCAAACCCAGGGGAATATTATTTCTAGCTGAAAGTATGTTTTGTTGTTGTTTCATTGACTCCTAACAACCGCCCTCCATGGCAACAGCTGTTATTGGCTCCATGTTCAAGGTGAGGCAGCTGAGACTCCAGGAAGCAGGGTAGAGTTGAGCGTCTTCCAAAGCTCAGAGGACACAAACCAGTGCCAGGCTTCCTGACCTAGGGTACTGCCCCTGCCTGGCCCAGGTGAGGAGAATGGGCAAGCTTCTGTCCTGTCCTCAGTGTTCACATGTTCAGGATGGGAACATTTACTGCTCTGACCGCCTGGGGCCGTTGGAGCTCAGTGGGAGGCACATGAGCAGTCTTGTGCCCAGGCTGTGTGGCTGGCTCAGGGTCAGCTGTTGTTACCAGAGTACACACCGCTGCCTGAGTCATGGGCCTTGGGCTCTTCTCTCCCCGGGGTCTCCATCACATTTCCGCAGGGACTTCAGGTCAGCCAGAGGCTCTGCCTCCAATGGCAGTGGCCAGGCTAGTCCAGTCCCATTTGTTTAGGTGGAATTTAATTTCTCCCTAAGCTGAGAGTCTTCTGCCCCCTCCTGCCCTCTCTCTTGCTCTCATCAGCTGGAAAATGAGCTCTGGGAGCTTTCCCCCTGGTCCAGAAATCCAAGGTGAAGAATTTCATTAACAATCAAGAGGACATAATCAACATTCTAATAATTCCAGATCCACACTCCCTCTTTTGTAGCCCCCCCAAGCACCCTGTCCCCCCCATTCCATCCTGTTCTCTGCTCTCCTAGACACTCTCACCTTGACAAAGAAATCTCATTTTCTTTCCAGCTAAATTTGCTTTGCTATTAGACTCAGGACCTTACCTTCTGGTGTGATGTTGAAGGATGTTCTTCCCACCTTCCAGACTTCTGCCTCAGAAGGACACAAGTGTTAACAAGGGAGTCCCCAGATGCTGGCTTCTTCAGACCTCCCACATGACTTTGCCTGGCATACATGGCATGCTTCCCCTTTTGTGATCCAGAGATCTTGGCCCCTTGGCCAGAGAAGTGGGACTTCTCCTGATTGGTGATTTTCTGGGACTGATGAATATTCTAGAAGCCTTTTTGTGTACCAGATGCATTTCACATGACTCAAGGCCCCCACCTCAAAGCCACTACCCCAGTCACTGGGAAGGCGAAGATTTAGCCTATATCACTTTTTGGCTGTGGTACTTGGGTATTAAGCTTTCTGAGCCCATGTCTGGTGAGGACCTTCTTGTTGGTGGGACTCTACAAGCCCAGAGATGCCACAGGAAACGTTGCCTGTGAGGACACATATAGGAGAAAGAGCTAAACTGGCCTTTGTATTAGACCTGCTCTGCAGATAACGCATTAACCCTTAACCCTGTAAACACATGAATGGGGATGTGGCTCAGAGTTAGAGCACTGACTTAGCAGGTGGGAGGTCCTGGGTTTGACTTCTAGTATTTGAAAACAAACACACACACACACACACACAGACACATTTAAAAAAAAAAAAATCCAAGCCCGGTAGTAGCGGTGCTTTAATCCCAGTACTCTGAAGGCAGAGGCAGGCAGATCTCTGTGGGTTTGTGGCAAGTCCTGGTTTACAGAGTGAGTTCAAGGACAGCCAGGGCTACACAGAGAACCCTGTCTAGAAAAAACAAAAAAATAAAAACAAAAACAAAATCCATCAATGGGTTCATCCATTCACGAGCAGCGAGCCTTCATGGTCTAATTACCTGTAAAAGGCCCCACATCCGAACCCTTCACATGGGGATTAAGCCAGGGCATGAGTTTTGGTGGGGACAATCTTGTTCATGGCACCAAATTGGTTTCTTATCCAGTAAGGATAATAGTAAGAACATCCTCCTTTTAAGGCCCCTCGGGCATGCAATGAGGGGACGCTCAGAGCGTGCCTGTCATGGAGTGGGCACGACCGATAACAGCTGCGTATCACCCTGAGCACAGTAGTAGTGCCCTCGGCCCTCGAATCCTCTAGCAGGGTGCAGCATTCTCTTTCCTGCCTTTGTCATTCTCTCATGCATTCTCTTGGCATATGTTATTGGGTTTGTTTGTTTTTAAATAATCAAGAAAACTTTACTTAAAGCCAAGTAATAGAAAAGAAGAATATATTGCAAGGAACAGTAGACCCTGTGAACAAAGATACTGAAGGGCCTGTCTGGCACTTGCTGTTTGTTTGTTTTGAGACAGTCTTATGTAGTCTAGTCTGGGCTTTGAACTCATGATCCTCCTGCCTCCATCTCCCAAGTGCTGGGATCACAGACAGGTGCCACCATCTGCAGCTCATTATTGAGTTCTCACAGATACAGGTCAGGGTAACTGCTAAACAGGCATTGACGGTGCAGTGCTGTCAGTGCTGTGGCAGAGTACGTTCTGGGGTTGTTAAGAATCCCCAGCCCTGACTAGACAGTGGTGGTGCACACCTTTAATCCCAGCACTGGGGAGGCAGAGGCAGGTGGATCGCTGAGTTTGAGGCCAGCCTGGTCTACAGTGTGAGTTTCAGGACAGCTAGGGCTACACAGAGAAACCCTACCTCGAAACAACAACAACAAAACAAAACAAACAAACACAACAACGGAGAACCCCCAGCCCTACAGGGCATCTATATGGTGGTCGGAGGCTCCTCACATCTGGAGTTAACTTCCAAGTTGAGACATGAAGAACAAATGAGTGATCGAGACTGTGCAGGCTGTGCAGAAACCTAGAGCGAGAACAGGCAGACCCTGAGAGCCCAGCTCTTCGGAATGGCCAGGATGAGGGCTCCCTATGTGGTACTAGTGAGGATGCTGGGGCCAGGTATTGAGGTCAGTTTGGCCTTGTAAGCTACGGGAAGAATTTGATTCTTACTATGAGGGCAGTGAGGAGCCACAGAAAGACATCCCAAAGAGTAGTGACTGGGATTTTTTTACAGGAACCTTGGTTTGGCTGGATGTAGGGGTCTGGGTAGTAGCAGGAGGATGGGAGAATGAAGACAATGAGGAGGATGCTGTAATGCTTGGAGTCTGAGGAAAGCACCCACCCCATGGGGCTCTGTCTCTCTGGGCCCAAGTGTGGGACTTGCATGGAGAGGGTGGACCCCAAGTTTGCTGGAGCTGCTGGGCAGGAGATGTTCTCAGCTCCAGTCTCTGTGGCTTTGGCAGAAGTTAACCCTTTAGGGGACAGGAGTGGTGCTGTGCCAAGTGACACAGAGCAGCTCTCCTGGCTGGAGCTTCACCCAGGCATGAAACCTCCAGACCTCTTCCTGTCCAGCTCTGGAAGGGCAGATGGCTCTACCGTCTCCCCCAAGCCACGCCCTCCCCCAACAAAGGACCGGCCTCAGGTCTTGTGGTGTGTGGCTGTGAGCACACAAGCAAGTCAGGAGGAACTGTGGGAGCAGAGGGAAGGAGGATCAAAGAAGCCCCACTTCCCTTTCTAATGGGGACATAAGGGGCTGCTCCCACTTGTGGGGGAGGAAAGACAGATGGTTGGGAGTCTGTGCAAAGGTCTCCCGCCTTCACCCCTCTGGCCCCCAGTCTTTCCTCCATATGGCACCATATCATGCTCCTGTCCGAAGACTTCCTGTGGCTCTTCTGTGCCCTCTGGATGAAGTGCAAATCCTCCAATGGGGCCTCAGCCAGCCTCCAGCCTCTACACTTGCTATCCCTCCCGTCCGTGGCCTTTTTCCTATGCTGTTCCTTCTGCTTGGAACAGTTCCCGTATCCAGCCCCCACACCTTATCCTCCAGGAAATGGAAAAGTCTTCCCCATCCCTTTCGCCCTAGAAACTAGAAAGCTTTCTCATTCTATACCTTTAAGCTAGAGAAAGTTCCTCTTCTGGGTTCCCACGGGATGCTGCCGCTCACCCCACCCTCCAGGCAGCCTGTGATTCCCCATCCTAGCCCTGGTGGCTGTACTTAGCTGGGAAAGCAAGACCTTGCCTCTCTGGTATGCACACTGCCTGGCACCATGCCCAGCATTCAGGAGACATTGGTGGAGGAAACCCCAGGAATTATCAAAATGCCAACCATTCCTGTTAGAAGCATGTCAGACAAAGCAGATGAAGTATCCTATTTTTAAGGCTCAGACAGTGGATGACCGGGCAGAGAGGAAAAGCACCTGGGAGTCTCATCCTAGGCTCTTGTGTTGTTGTCCCCCCCCCCCCCCACCATGATAGAAGGAAGCACAGAGCCAAAACAGGGAGAGGAAGATGCCCTGAAAGTCCCACAGCAACAGGGCCTGAGATGTGTGTCAGCATGGAGGTGAGTTCTGTATTTGATAGGAGGGACCCTTTCTTTTGGTCAGAGCCCTTGATTGCCCCACAGTAGGGGACCTAGCTGCTTGAAGGAGCCTACACAGGGCTTAGGGTCAGAGTGCTGGGGAGCCAAGCTAGCTGAGTCCTAAAGTAGAGCTCAATGTCATCTCAAACCCCCATGGAAGCTGAGAACTGACACCCAGGGGGCATGGGAGACATCAGGGACTCAATCACAGGCTAATAGCCTCCCAGCCTGAGATGCAATTAGGGGCTGGTTCTCAAGGGCCTTCAGGCAGTGGGAAGGGTAGTTACTAGTTTGGAGCTGGAGGTGGGTGCCTCTTCAGTCCCTGGTCTGATCAGAGAGGCTGGCATCTGGGCACAGGAAGAGTGAGGAGGGCTCCAAACAGAAGCAAGGGTAAGAACAGAGACGAGCAGTGCTCAGGCTCTGGACCCACCAGAACTCAGCGAAGCACTGTCACCATGGATGGCTTCAGGAGGGACATTGCATGCGCAGTACTGACTCTGACCCTTGACTTCTGAAGACTCTGTTCCAGTTCCTGCCTGTCTACTAACCAGATCCACACCTTCATCCTCAAGCACTGAGCACTGATTAGGGTTGTCACCTGTCAACAGAACCAACACCAGTCCTTTCCCAAAGCAGGGCCAAGAGGAATGGGATGGGTCTTGCTTGGGCTTCAGATTCTGGCTAGAGGGCAGCTTCTCAGGACACATTGCTGCCTCCAGTGGGTCTCCTAATCACAATCTAGTCCTCAGCTATCTCTCTGACAGTTAGCCCCTGAGACTAAAGTAGCTCTTTCTGAAACCCAGAGGCTCCACAAGGGTCCTACAGCCCCAGGGAGCTGCCTCATATGAGAGCTGGGAATCAAAACTCCCACCCTCTACAAGAGCACCAAGCGCTCTTAACCTTGAGCTGACTTTCTGAAGAGCCTCAAGCGGGGTCCACAGGAATAAGGAACTGTGGTTTGAGGGCAGTTCTGCTTTGAATTTCCCCAGATACCCTGCTACTATGAGGGGCTTAGGACCTACTGGGTCACTTCATGACCAGCAGGAAGAGCTTGGGAGGGAGGAGGTAGCTCATCAGACCTGACCTTTGCTGAGCACTTTGTATCTGTCACACAGCCTAGAAGAAGGATGCAGGTATCCCAGTTTCACAAAAGATTTAATAGATGATGTGCTAACTCAAGGATGTCTGACTAGTAAGTTGCAGTCCTGTGATGGAAGCTTAGGTTGCCCAGAGCCTGGGCTTTAAAAAGGAGGTCCCATTGCTAGGCTTGGGGGAGCTTAGAATGGTTTATATTCTTGCAGACCTGCAGGATCTCATTCCTAGTTCCAGGATCAGAAGAATATGAACATCAATCCAGAATAAGTGAACACGAGGTCATTGGCTGGACAATGGATGCTTCCATGCCTAGTTTCTACACCCATGTTTCAGACTTGCTTCCTCCCACGTATCTACCTCTCACCAAATCCAGGTGCTTTGAGATAAAGAGCTGACGTAACTCCATTATACTGAAGTGGCTACTTTGAAGTAAGTGTAAACCTGGACTTCCTAGACCCTGTATGTCTCAGTATGACTGAACCCCAAAGTGTCTCCACTGCAATTGTCTGAGAAAGCAGAAGCCAGCAGCCTCCAACTTCTCAAAGACGGGCTGATCTGCTCACCCACGACCACCTCTGTCATAGGCTTTGGAAGAGGAATCCAACCTGAGCATGGGCCTGGGCCCATTGTGGGCCTGGGTTCAAAGCTCAGCTTTGCTACATCCCAGCCCTGGAGCCCGAGTCCCAGTTTCCAAGTCCATCAAATGGGACTGACGAGATCTACCTCCGCAGAAATTTAAGAAAAAAAAAAGCATTTGTGAGGCGAGCACAGACACCATGCAAATGCTTGATACTGTTCCATTTCAGCAACTGAAATTCACTAATTTAAAAGTTTTAAATTTAATATATTTGCAGGTATGTGTCTGATCTTTGTGTGTGTGAGAGAGAAGAATGTGTGTGGGTGTGGGGGTGAACCTGTGCCATCATGCTCCCATGGTAGCCAGAGGACAACTTTCAGGAATTGGTTCCCTTCTCCCACGGCTTTTTAGTAGTCATTCCAGTCTCCTCTAGAGCGCACCCAGAGAGGGACAGTTAATTCTACCTGAGACGGAGCATGTGCACACTGCTGGCTCTCACAGCTGTGAGACAGAAATGGTTGCGTTGTTCCTGTTCTTATTCCTGGCACAGGAAAAAGGGGGGACTCTGAAGGCTTAGAACACAAAATTAGACCCCACAGCCTTATTTTAAAACAGGAAACAGGGGGGCTGCTAGAGCAAGGTCATCCAGTGTCAGGAACTGGAAAAATTAGGCTCTAAAACAGCTTGCCTATGGTTTTGCTTCCAATGTCAGGAGGTCCCTGACATCCCTGGAGAGAAGGATCCATGGTGAGGGAGCTCTGCTGCTCTTGGCAACTCCCATTAGCCCCTAGAACAGTGCCTGACACATAGGAAGTGCCCAGCTAAAGAGTCAGTGAATGAATGAATGAGTGAGTGGTGAGTGAATGAATGAATGAATGGACTGGCAGAGAGACAAGTGTTTTTCCAGACAGGAGAGTGTCTGTGGGACACAGATCACTCATCACCTTGACCTCAGGGCTTCCCCAGGGATGAAGTCTCCTCCAGATGGCAATGAGGGGAGGGGAGAGAAAGCTCCACCAGAAGAAGCTGCATTCTGAGGGATGGAAGTTAGATGGCTAGTGAGCTGTGGGAGGACCAAGGAAAGGAGGCAGGTGGGAGGAATGGTACCATGCCTGTGTGTGTGTTGTGGGGATGAAGAAGTGTGTGAGGCCGATGTGCCCGAGGGAGCCCTGAATCACACTTGCTCAGAGCCTGGGACACCTGGGGGCCTCTGTTGGCAAAGGCCACCTCCGTTCCTTAGAGGCCTGGCAAACTCAGCACTGGCTGTTCAGGATCCTGTTGCCATAGAGATGTGGAGCCAGCTCCTCTGAGAGTGTTAGAGCTATGGGGCGTGGCCTTCCCTCGGCAGAGTTTGAAGCTGAGGGTGGAGGTGGGAGTGTGGTGAGGGCAGCAGAGGGCTTTGGTGAGACACCGTCCAGAAATAACAGCCATTGGCACATATGATGTGGCTGCCACTGGCATGAGAATCGACAGTTCTGGACTTGATCCCAATTTCTGACTGGTAGCCCTGGACAAGAACTATGACATCTCCTAGCCTCATTTCCCTCATCTATAAAATGGGTTTGATAGTACTCTTCATCTAGTTGCTGTGACAGGCATTTGAGCCTGTCTAGGGAAAGCCCAACTCAGAGGGAGGCACAGCAAAGCCTCCATAAATAATTGGTGCTGGGGCAGGGCTTCTGCAAGGTCCTGCCCCAAATCACAGCCCTGTGTCTAGGCCTGCATTTGGTGACTGGTTGGGAGGCTGGAGAAAGATTGGGCTTCTTCTTCCACAAAGAGGCAACCAGGAGTCACAAGTTATGTCATCCTTTGAACATGGGCCTGGAGGCTCTGCCGCAGGCATATCTGAAAAATAAATAATAACAACTTGAATAATTCACAGAATCCATGTGAATAATTCACCATGGCCTCCCAAGCACTAGGCGATTAGTCACCGCAGATCCAGGCTCAGGTCCTGTCTGCCTCTGGCTGCCCCAAGGGTCCTAGGGAGTGTAGCCTGGCCACAGAGGTAGGAGGTGGAGGACATGTAAGGACACTCGGAAAACCCTCTGAGGCCTAGGTCTGTGGGTTCTGTTCAGTCTTGGGGAACCAGAGGGGGCTGACCTGGAAGCCCTGAGTGAGTGGGGCCCTACAGCTGGCCATGGCAAATTGCCTGTCCTCTTGAGGCTTCATTTTGGAGGCCTGAAGCACAGAGAACCTCTCATTGTTATTATACTGGTCTCACCAGCCCTGATTGTCCAGTCCTAGAAGAGCTCCAGCTCCACAGGGACGCTGAGCCACATACCTCTTAGCATTGGAATAAATGCTGAGAGTCTATGCGGGCTTGTCATGTGTCTTCTGGGAATCAAAATAAGGTGGCATCATCTCTCCGGGACTCAGGCAGACCTTTGATGCCGTGACTTGGACACATTGCTCAAATGTTTCAGGTCTCCATTTCCTCCTCTGTAAAATGGGGATTAAGAAACACCTAGCTCACAACGTTATTATTGCTCCGTGGATGCAATGACGTCATGACCATAAATTGCTTAGTGCAATCCCTGGCACACAGTAAGTGCTAAACAACAGTAAGCTGTTACAGATACTCATTATCTTTCCAAAGATAGTATGCTGGGGCCTCGGGGGTAGGAAGGAGGCTGCTCACGAACTGCAGATGTTCATGATCTGCAGGCCCGAGAGATGGGTACGGACTGCTGGCTAGCCCCAGGGAGGGGTGATGGTGGTGTTCCCACATTCTTCCCACTAGGTGAGCTGCGAGAAATACCCAGTCCCTTGTTTCTTCCCTCCTGAGCACTTGCCACTGTTGTAATCATTTCTTAGTTGTTTGTTCACCTTCTGATTATCTGCCCTTCCCACTGGACTATGAGCTCCCAAGGATAGGGACTTGCCTATCATAGTCACATTGTACCCCCAGGAAATACCCTAGAATACCTCTGGCATATAGTAGGTGCTTAGTTAATAGTTGTTGATTAAATGAAAGCATTGACTCATCAAGGGAAGGGATGCTGGTGGGTCAGAAGCAATAGCCAGGAGTGCAGCTCAGAGAAGGATAGTGGACCAGGGCTAGCCTCTGCCAGCTGGTGATGCTGCATGACTGGGCCAACACCCTCTTCCCCTCCTTTCCTACCTCCCAGGTGAGCATTCCTGAGACCAATACACAGTGAACTTACTGGTGGCACAGGTTGACTGAGCCTTTCCCAGTAATGATTTAATTGCTTGTTTAGAATTTCCTGTGGCATGAATGATTACCTCCCAGAATAGGGGAAATAATTGGCTGCATTCTTGTGGTGAAGGTGCTCCCTGTTAGCTGGAAGCTGAGCCTGTTCTGTAATCTTCCTCTCTTACCTGCCTGCCACTCACTTGTAGGAAGATGGCGATAAATGAGCTCCTGTGTGCAGAGGAGTTGGGAAGCCATCTGGAGACTGCCGGGCCTGACTGGGGCCAGAGGCTGCAGGCAGCAGAGGGCTGAGAACTGAGCCTTAAGCTCAGAGACAGAAAGAGAGAGAAGGGTGCTTGGAGATGTTCTCAGGCTGAAGAATCCCCAGCCTCGATTCAAAGCTTCCATTTCTCCCCCGTTGCCTCATGTCTCTTTTGTAAAAGCTTTGCATGGATGTGTCCCTTCCTGAATGTGAGCATCTCTAGGGCAGCGGTCCTGAGTCTGGCACCTGAATGGTGGGAACAGCAGTGCAGCAGCAGCAGCTGGGCTGAGCTTTGAATGCAACACTCCCCCCTCCCCCACAGCCCCTCCAGAATCCTGCCAAATCACAAACCCCCAAGGGCAGAACCTTGCACTTCCCGAGCTTCCCGTGAGTCTGTTGTCCGAGTTGGGAAGCCCTGCTGTAATGCATGTGTGCTGTGACATGGGAAGGGGTACCTGTGCTGCGTGTGCATATGAGAGTATCTGAGCCTTGGGGTCTTCATTAACAGTAGGAAAGCTGCAGCAGTGAAGGCTAGAAAGGCCCAGGCAGAAGTCAGGCCCTCAGATGCCCCAGGCTGTTGCTGGTGGAGACAGGCTCAGGTCAGCTTCCTCTGATACCATTTGTTCCTGGGTGGCTACAGGACCCTCTCCAGGGGAGCCTAGGCATGTGTGGAGGACTACTGCCATTGCCCAGGCTTTCATGAAGTAAGCCTGAGATAGCGAGAGACATCTGCCATGAGTTCCAGCTCAGCCCTGGCATCCTAACATTGACCAAAGGGACTGAATTTGGCCCCAGTAGTCAAGGCACTTGCGGATCCCTGCCTGTCCTCAGTGCTGGTGGCTTGGAGCCAGTGAGTTATCGAGTGTTAAGGAGGAGTGGGCAGGGGTAGGACAACATAGACTGTTTCTGGGAACATCCATAGACAATTTGGGCCTGCGCATGTTTCAGAGTGGGAGGAGCTGGCATAAGAGAGACTTAGAGCTCTGAGGGTGACTCTGTGGTGTGAGGGTGCTGCACTTGGGAGGGGAGGAAGGAGCCTGGGGAAGAAGGAGGAGGAAGACATTGGCTAAGTGGACAGGAGGACAGGAACACGAGTGAGCACCAGGGGAAGCAAAGGATAAGAGGATGGGGGGGGGGAACGGCAGAGGCAAAGAAAAGGAAAGGAAAGGAGAGGAGGCCATGGCAGAAGGATAATGTGAGGGGTGATCCCAAAGCATCTGTGGGGTGTTAGTGGGAAGGAGGTCATGATGGGGAGAGGGCTGCAGATCCCCAGTGGGAATGAACTTGTCTCACTTTAAGGTTTCCTAGACAGAAGAGGTTCTGACCTGTGACTCACAAGTCTGGATTTGAGGAGAAAGAAAGCTACTGGTTGAAGTTTGTATGTATCAAAACAAATAGATGGAATATGAACCATTAGGAAGGAAGCCCTTGCCCCTTCTTTTCCCCCTGACCATCCCCCCTCCCAAGTTCAGAGGAAGCTGCTGAACAGGGTGGGAAGCAGATCTGACCCAGGACCTGGGTTGTTTTCAGCCTCAGTCAGGGAAGCTTGCTTGTGCAGCGAGTGGCAGTCACTGCAGAGATTCATAACTTGTCACTGTGCTGAGGAGAGCCTGAGCCTCAGCCCTGAATGGGCATCTTCACCAACCTGCCACCCAGTCATTCCCCACCCCTGACCATCCGACCCAAGGCTCAGGGAACATTTCAGAAGATAGAAAGGCTGAACTAAAGAATGTGAGAGCTGGGGTTGGGAGGGGGGTTGTGGGGTCCTGACTTCTGGGCGTGACTGGCCTATTGCACCCAGTGTGGTTATGTGCACAAGGCCTACACAAAATCAAACCCGCCAAGTCATTCTTCTGTGACTGTATGGCCACTGGCAGGTCTCCTATACCCAGGGATGGCCCCATGCCTGTGCACACATGGGCAGCGCTGATTGGACTTGGTGGGTTACCAAGAGGAGAGATGTGATGTTAGGAAGGGGTATATTGGAGATAGTGGGGGCTTGGAGGGGGGAGCTGGGTGTATATAACGTTTCACTGATACATGTATGAAATTCTCAAAGGGTAAAAAAAGAAAGGAAAAAGTAAGCAAAAACAAAATGAACAAAATAATGACCAACACACACACAGAATTTTCTGTTGACCGTGGTGGCTCATACTTGTAATCCTAGAACTTTGGAGGCTAAAATCTAGGACTGTCTGGAGCCTGAGCTCAGCCAGGGCTATATAGGCAGGCCTCGTTTCAACACACAACTGAACAAACAAACAAAACCGCAACACAGAAAAAGCCAACTACAAAAACACATGAAAAAGCTCTTATGAGCCAGGCAGTGGTGGCACATGCCTTTAATCCCAGCACTCAGGAGGCAGAGGCAGGCGGATCTCTGGTCTACAGAGTGAGCCCAGGACAGCCAGAGTTATAACAAAGAAACCCTGTTTCAAAAAAAAAAAAAAGGAAAGGAAGAAAGAAAGAAAAATGAAAAGCCCTCATGTTAATTTAAAAAAAAAAAAAAAGGAGAGGAGACAGCAAAGAAAATACCAGAACAAGGCTAGGTGCCCATGTCTATAATCCTAGAACTTGAGAGGTAGAGGCAGGGAGACCTAGAGCTCTAGGTAATTCTGAGGCACACAGTGAGTTTGAGGCTAGCCTGGGCTACATAAGATCTTGTCCCAAATGAACAGTACATATAGCCAGTGAGATGGTGCAGGAAATAAAGGCTTCTGCTGCCTTTGATGACCTGAGGACTTACATACCATGGGAACCATACCGTAGAGAGAACCAGCTCCCGCAGGTTGTCCTCTTCACTCCATATGTACACACACACACACACACACACACATACAGACACATATACAGACACACACAGACAGACACACACACACACAGACAGACACACACACACTCACACACACACAGACACAGACATACACACACACAGACACACAAACACACACAATTAAAATGTAATAAAACATTAAAAACATATATATGTATATATGATATCTTCTATGTACTTACCTATCCTACACAAATTGCCCCAGACTAGGCATATGAGTGAGTCACCACGCCGAGGTAGCCAGCCCCAGCGAGCTGGCTGAGTCTGGAACTGGGACGAGGCAAGAATTGTGGCAATGAATAGCCAGGGCTGTGAGACCAAGTGTCCTCCATGTTTCCTGGCCTGAGCTCTTGCTTGGGGCATCTGGGATCTATTAAAGTAAGACTGTAACAATCTGCAGCATGATGTTGACCTCCAGCTTCTAGGCCCAACACACCAGCAGCTCTCACTTCCTTTACTTACCACTGGGAACCCACCATCAGTTAACTTTGCACAGCCCTTTCTCAACTCCTTTCTATTTTTAGCTGGAAAGACCCCTTGTGGGTAACAAATTCCAGAAGGTGGACAGCAGCTGTTAGAGCAGGAACCACCCCCACCCCCACCCCAGAAATCTTCAGCTAAGGCATTCCAGCTTGAGAAGGACCTTCCTTATGCTAAAGCTTATCAGGAACTTAGGTCTCAGACAGACAGACAGACAGACAGACACACACACACACACACACACACACACACACACAGAGGGATGTCTCAGCAGCTTGTCTGTTCTCAGGTCCCATATTCTGAGCTTTAGAGTCAGAGAGGAGAGGCCTAAATCAGGACTTCCCTACTGCTTCGTTCTGTGACCTTTGAACTGTCACTTAGCTTTCTCTCCGAGGTGTTTCCATCTACACAATAGGAAGTAATGATATTCCCTATTAGAGATGGCAGGGACATGGTGACATAATGTAGCAAACCGTCTGCAGTGCTCCCAGCACATTGAGACAGCTGTGTGAGGTGCCCACCCTGTGCCAGGCACTGCCCCAGGTGTAGGAGGGGGGGTCAGTGGTGGAGAACAGAGACCCCTGTTCTCAAGGAGCTGCATTGCAGGGGTGCAGGGAGATGCCACAGACCAGTGAGCAGATTAGTAAGGTGACTCTGAAGAGTGACATAAGCTCAGAGGGCCCTGGAAGGGTGGTGGTGATCAGACAGCTCATCTGGGAGGCCCACTCTCTTGAAGTGACACTTGAGAAGAGAGGCAGCCAGGTAGATGGGGGTGGGGAAGGAATTTCCTTTGAGATAGAATTTGTAGGAAGTTCAGGGTCATTTATTTACTATCTGTCTTTGTACAACTTGACACTCCCTTTCGATTTCCTCTGAATCTTAGGTTTCCCCCTCTCTGGGCTTAGGGTCCTCCTGTAGTTTAATGGCTCCCAGGCCTGGGCATTAGCGGGCTCCGTGCTCGCTTCCTCCCCTCGCTCTCACGCTGTCTCTCCCTGACTGCCTTCTGCCGCTCAGGGTGATGGATGCCTCCTTCCAGGGCTGAGTCATGTGCTGCCTCTTATACGCTCTGGGCAACATCCCTGCCACTGCTCAGCCCTGCTCCACTCCCAGCAGCAGAAAGGCAGATTTATAGGGATTTCCCCCGGGGAACAGGGCAATCAGGCAGCCGCTTCACTCTGGCTCAGAAGCTGCAGAAGTAGCCCCACTCAGTGACACTTTCTTCAATGCCCAGAGGAGGAACTGAGGCTCAGAGGGAGCAGATGCTCTGAGGTTGTGTAATACTCTGGCTTGCCAGGGGTTTAGCTTCTTATAATCTATGCAGCTGCCCACTCTGAGCTTCCCTGGGCCAGGGTTCTGTGCTGTTAACAGGGTTAGTGGTGACTGCCTAGGGGACCGTGTAGAGGAACTGCATAGAAGAGAGTGTTATGTTATAGTTCAGTGGTTCTTAAATTTCATCTTGCATCAGAATCACCTGGAGGGCTTGTTAAACACAGCTTGCTGGCTTCCACCCCCGGAGTTTTCCACTGGAGGACTCTGTCGTGAGGTCTGATCATTTGCATTCCTAACAAATCCCCAGGTGGTGCTGATGCCTCAGGTCTCAGGACCACACTTTGAGAACCTCTGCTGCAATTGATTAGTGCTGTCTGCTGTGCCCTGTAAGGAGGGGGTTGTGACAAGTAGGGCATACATCTTTATTTCATAGGCCACCAGAGTAATTCAAGCTTAACACGTAAGTTAAAATCATTCCCCAGAAAAAGAAAATGTGCCACAATGTGGACTCCAAGGTCATCAACAGTGTGGACAACTCACCTCACCTGGTCATCCATGTCCCCAGGTCAGCTCATCGGGGCTAGTACGACTCCAGCCACCTGTTACTTGCCTATGAAGTCCCTATTGCCTAGAATGCTTCTCCTTCCAGCTGTGCTCTTGGCTTCATGAACTCCAACTTGTGTAGAGATCTCAGATGAGCCCTTGTTTCTCATGGGAAGCAGTCCCTATCTGATCTGAAATTCACCATTAAAGACTATAGCACAAGAGCCCAGGGCAGTACACTTTCAGAGCCTTGTCAAAATGTTCCTTTCTTTTAAAATCAAAAGAAAAGAATGCACTTTGGGGTTAGGGAAATTTTAATATGCAATAGTAATATACATGGCCCTAAAATATCATGTATGTAACTCTTGATAGCGAGGGACACAGAAAGGCAAAGGTGCCCTGAACTCACAATGTATTCCTGTCTACAAGCATGGGGAAGCCTCAGACAAGCATTTCAGACAGAAGGCATGATACAAGCAAAGGTCCTGAGGTGGCAACCAGCTGGGCATGTGTGGGAAGCATAAAGAAAGATCAAGTCAGGTCTGTAGATTGGGGAGAGTGAGAAGAAGGAGGTCAAAGGTAAGATCACAGAAGGTGAAGGTTGGAGCTGGTGACCCAGTGATTGACTCCGGAGCGCTGGTGGGCCTCTCACTGCAGCCTTCGCTGGCTGTTCTTGGGCTTTGCAGAGATTGTGTCCCTTGGAAGGAAGACCGACATCCCTAATACATGCCCAGGCAGAGACGCATCTTTCCCAGCCCCCGGTCTTGGGAATTCTCCTGGATCCTTCAGGAAAAAAAAAAAAAAAGTGTTGTTGTTTTTTTGTTTGTTTTTTTTAAAGTGAGCTCTTCAGCACACAGGCAGGTGTTTCATGACTTGGATGTTTCTCAGGTGGGGGCTGAGCCCCTCTGTCTTGGCCTCATTTTTGGGGCTCACACAGCCCCTCCCTAGGGCAGCAGACTGGAGAGGGGGATGGGGCTTCCGCAAGTGAGATACAGCAAGAAGCTATTTAAAGCTGCCGGCAGCTCGCCCCTTCTGTTCACGGCTCTGCCGGGTGGGAGCTGCCATCGTCACGCACCCACCGGCGCCTCAGGAACACAGCAGCCCAGTGCACCCACACACAGACACGTGGGGAGGGTCTCCAGGCACCTCTCTGCTGCCAGGGGCTCATGCTACTTGTAGGACGGGGCTGGGGATCAGGAATGGACCCTGAACAGACTCTTGCCTCACCTCCTGTTTCCATTTACACCCCAGAAAAAGAGGACTAAATATAGGCCGCCCCTCCCCCCAGGGGCCACAAGTGTAACCAATTAGCGACTTCCTAAGGTGCCAGTGGAGGCAGGGGGATCTGAGGCCCATGTGGGTCTGAAAGTGCTTCTTGAACTTGGGAGGCTGTCTCAGGCCTTGGGGGAGGAGCTGGGGGTCTGGCCCTGCCAAAACTGTATCCATAAACTAGTGTTCTCCCTGGAATGTTCCATGACTCCATCATTAACTTCCCAAGGATCCAAGCACTGAGTTGTTTGTTCTGGTTTCAGAGCCAACCCCGCCCTGGCAAATCCAGGCCCAGGACTTCAGCTTTCTGAGCGTCAGTTTCCTTCTCTATGATGCGATGATAAAATTGAAGTCCTTCTCAGCTAGTTGAAGATTTTGTTTGATTTAAAAATGTAAGGATCTATATAGCCTAGCCCAGGGCGAGCTGTCAGTGAGGGTTACCACATCAGTATCATTAGCATATATTTAAAAACTGGTCTCTAGTCACCAAAACAAAGAGATTGTTGTGGATGTAGACAAAGAATTGTGGGAATGGGAAACAATGGCGAATCTGGCCTCCTGAGATTGGTGAGAATGGTGAATGGACCTTCTGAGATGTCAGTGACTGGCTGCACACTGGCCCCTGGTCCAATGTAAGGAACATCTACCAGCTACTTCTTAGGTAAGAAATTAGGCTCAACTCTAAAATGCAGTCACCTGCAGGGGTCAGATCATGGTAATAAGGGGATCTGTAAGTGGAATATCCTACATCAAGAAGACCACTATCTACTCAGAACCACACAGGTAGCCTGAACCCAGCACTTGGGAGGCTGAGGCAGAAGCATCAGGAATTCCAGGCCAGCCTGGGCTATATCTACCAATGGCTATATAAATATAGTGGTCTCTAAAGAAGACCACTCAAAGAAAACAACAAACACAAACTACACAGAGAGACAAAGAGGGAGTGGCTAGGGCAGAGACCTGGCTAGAAGCACAGCAGGGAGACAAGTGAGTAGCAAGCAGAGGGAGGGCCCAGAGAGGTCAGCCAATGGCCTCTCACTACTCATACATGTCTACTTCATGGGCTGCCTTCTTCTGACCGGTTCCTTTCACACATGTTCATCACACAACATGTCACCTCTCCACCAGAGGTCCCTTCTGCTCCATTGTGGGTGCCCTTCATCACATCCAAATGCCCCTGACCTCTCTGCTTTCTTTCCAGGACTCTTATGTCATTGCATCCAGTGGTGTTATGACCCTACCCACATACTCAGGAGACCAGCTGGAGTCCTGGCCTGGCAGTCTTAGGTCTTCTGCCAAAGCCTATGACTCTGTCTCCCACTAGCTCCTTCCTCTGGGCCCCCATCACCCCCTTCATCATTGTGTTCTGCAGCCAGCCGCCTGGAAGCTGAATCAGAGCCATAGAACTAACATTTTGCACACACGTCTCTCCAGATGACAGGCAAGATGGGCCTTCTGCCCTCAGCCCACACACGCCCGTGCTCAGGAAGCGCAGAGAGCCAGGGTTGCACTACGTAATAGAGGAGAAGAGAGCTGGGTGATGGAGAGGCCCTTCCCTCTTGGATAGGGCAAGCCTGGCCTTTGCCCTTTGGTCTTTTTTGTTCAAAGCTTGGGATTCAACTTTTAGAGAGCAGAAAAAAAAAAAAAAAAAGCCATGTGGGAGGTAGCAAGACAGTGTGGGCTAGTGAGAGAGGCCACAGGAGTTTATATATAGGAGAGGAAGGGTTGAGGTAGAGGCCTGACAGGGAAACAGGAAAGGAGAGGCAAGCCTAGAGTCCAAAGCGAGACAGATAAGAGACAAGGATTTGGGAAGACAGAAAAAAGAGAGAGACTGAGGGAAAAGACACTTGAGAGGGGGCGAGATAAAGGGGACATTGAGCAGAATGGTGGCAAGTGCCCAGGTGAAGAGAAGCCACCAGGAGCCACACCAAGCCTTGAAGGAAGCCCCAGAGATGCACAAGGAAAACAGAACCCAGGGCGTCTACAGAAGAATCCAGAAGGATCTAGGGCTGTGCTCAGAGGGAGAGCAGAAACTCTTTCCAGAACTCAGACAGGAGCTGCTGGCAGGTGAGCCAAGAGACTGCTGGGGACACACCCAGTGACCAGGAAGAACCTGAACCCAGGACTCCTGCTAGGGAGGGCTAGATGTTGCACGGGAACAGGAATGTGGAGGCCTCCCTCCCATTGCTAGCCAAGCACCCTTTAGCCAGAAAGCATGTTAGCTATGACAATAAGACCTGGACCATGGCTGGGAGGGAGGGCAAGTGGGCCAAGGGGAGCCCTGCCAGCGGGTGACAGTGCTGGAGGACTCTTGGAGCACACATGGGGACAGCTATGTGCACTGTGCACTGCCTCTTGTAGAGCAGGTCCCAGGCTGCCAGCCCCATGTGAATGCTATTTTTGCTCATTCAAATTTCCAATGGTCACCACTGACTGGAGCCTTACTATGAACCAGGGACTTGCAGTCATTATGTCCCAGTCCTTCACACAAGGCCAATACTGTTGTCATTTCCTTTCTTGGGTGTGTGCAGGCTCACACATGTGTGGCACTGGTGATTGAACCCAGCGTCTCTAAAATAATAGCAAACACTCTAACCACTAAGCTATACTCTTAACATTTTTGAAATTTTTTGTTTTGAGACAGGGTCTCACTCCGTAGTCTAACTGGCCTTGAACTTGTGTTCTCTCCTCCTTCAGCCTCTCAAGTAGCCAGGCCTTTATCACCAAGCCTAGTTCTGTGTCTACCCCTCACCCACCCATTTACAGATGAGGGAACCAAGATGCACACCCACTGGGGAACTTGTCTAGATCCAGTTGACTCTACCCTGCTGTGTGTGAGCCTCTGCTTTCCCAGCAGCCCCAGGAAGCTCCATCCTTGCTCTGACATCTTGTGACTCAGCAGTTTTCCCTCTTGCTGGACAACACATGCTCAGGTGGACCCCAGAGATACATACAAGAGCACTGGGAGGGACTGGGAATTTGTCCTTCCTTTGGCCGAGGCCTCTCCACCCCAAGCTCCTTTTGTTTTTCTTCCACTGTATCTCAGATCACCTCTTTTTGGCTCAGCCACTGAGCATAAGGATGATGTCATTGCTTTTATTTAAAGAAAGGGGCTGAGCCAGAGACAGGATGGGGGTCCTTATGGGAGCAGGAGCCAAGTACCTGGCCTTTTTTGTTCTCCAGCTGTGATCTGTGGAGCTGCTTCATGAGACAGCCACATCCCCTGAGAGGCACCCCATGGGCCCTTCTCATCTTAGGAACAGCGTGGGAGGGACTCACAGATCAGCAGGAAAACAGTAAAGCCAGGTCTGTGAGGATGCTCCCGGCTAGTGTGTGTTTAGGGATCAGGGACCTTCAGATAGTCATCCAAGGGGGTTATCTATGCCTGGCATCCCAGCAGAGGGTGACAAAGAGGAGGACTGGCAGGAAACATGCCATTGGACTTGTTAGGTCTCTGTTCTTTCTCTTGTATCCTCCAGCAGTCAGCTTGACCACCTGTTTCTCTTTGGAACTCTAGAGAGGGGCATCATAGAGGGAAGCAGAAGGAACCCCAGGGGGCAGGTCTGCTCAGCTTCCCTGTGCTCCCAAGCCCCTGACCTATCCACCTATCCACCCCAAGATGTCTCAGTACAGCCTCAAACTCCTTTATGCCTTGGCCTCATTCCCTCCTGGGGTCCTCTTTTGGGGCATGTGTGTTCACTAAGTACCTCATTTAAATATAACATCACTCAGAGGGTGGCACTGTTGATTATTTTTATTTTACAGAGGAGGCAGCCTGCCCAAGTCACACAGCTGGTGAGGGGCTGTTATGGTTGGGATCTCAAATGCCTCCAATGGCCACATGTTGCAGGCTTGGTTGTCAGCCTGTGGTACTATTGAACAATAGTGAATTATCACTACCAGCCTTCTGCCTGAGGTAGTGGAAGGTGATGGAATCTTTAGGAGGAAGGACCCAATGAGAGGAAGTTGGATCATTGGGGGCGTATCTTTGAAGGGAATAAATGGGGCTCTGGGATAATGGAATCTCTCGTTCTTTCCTCCTTTTCCTTCTCCTCACTTCTCTCCCACTGTATTCTCCCACCACGGTGACCATAGTAACAAGTGACCACGGACTGAAACTGTAAGCCGAAACAATCTTCCTTCTAAGTTGACTATCCGGAGACAGTCACAGCAACGGAAAGCCATCCACCACAATGGCAGAACCAGGGTGCTAACCCAAGTCTGTCACATTCCAAAGCCATGGTCCTCTGCTTGGTGCTATCCTGTAGGACTGTCTCCCAGACCACTTAAGATTCCCCCACAGCCTCTCAGTGCTCCCTGGCAATGGTCTGAATGTTTATGCTACCCCAAATTCATATGTTGAAGCAATCCTTAATCCTTAGGAGGCAAGGCCTTAGGAGGTGCTTAGTCCCAGAAGACTCACAGATGAGATTAGCATCCCTGTGAAGTAGATCTAGGAAGCTCCTTTGCCCCTTTCCCATGTGATGACAGCCAGAGGGGCTTCGTAGGAGAAAGCTGGCCCTCTTGCCATTAAATCTGCCAGTGTCTTGATCATAGATTGTGAGATATAAGTTTCTTTGATTTTATTTTATTTTATTTCTTGGATTTTTTTTTTTCCCAGACAAGGTTTCTCTGTGTAGCCCTGGCTGTCCTGGAGAGGCTCTGTAGACCAGGCTGGCCTGAACTCACAGAGATCTGCCTGCCTCTGCCTTTGGAGTGCTGGGATTAAAGGCATGTGCCACCACACCTGGCAGTTTCTTTGATTTTTTTTTAAAGCTATTCTTTGATTTTAAAGCCACCCAATTTGCAGTAAAAAGACTAAACATCCCCGACTGTGGAGAGACTGAGTAGTTCATAGAGCAAATTCAATTCCCTATTCTCTGAAGCACTGTCCCAGCAAACAGTCCCTGCCCAGGAGCAGGGCCACCATCTCCTCTTCCCCCATCAGTGCCCCAGTCCCTCTCCCTGGCAGCCTTCAGCGAGGTTGTGCCAGGATCCGGCAGAGATGCTTATTCTATATTTTATTCAACCACTAATTGCCTGCATTTAAAAGGCATCACAGTGTCACAGCCATCCTCTGCTTCATGCCCTGATGCACGCTTCTGCATGAAGGGACACTCGGGAGGGGAAGGAAGGGGGAGAGGGGCCACAGTCTTCCCAATGACAGCTTTAAAAGCCTGACCCCAGCGCTGAGTGCCGGAGGATGTCAGGTTGTCACCCTGAAAAGCAAGAAGGGGCAGGCAGGGACTGGGGCCTCTGTAGAACAGATGGCAAGAGGTCACGACCATGGTAAGGGGCAGGAAGGGGGTGGCATCATGCACCCATGTCCCCATTCACCCTTAGGATGAGGCCCAGCTGGTGGAGCCTACCCAGCATGTCTTGGTTGCCATTCTGCTCCTCCATGGAAGACAGTACATAATGCAGCTGGCTAGAACAGGCACAGCCCAGGCCTCAGTCAGTTTCATCCTCTGCTGAGGGCAGGAAGGAAATGACCTTTGAACCCAGACTTTTCCTAAGACCAGGAGGTGGAATTTGAGGGTGATGAGGGTAGGGATAGGGAGGCAAGCAGTGGTGGGGGAGGTGGGAGAGGACTCTGGAGAGGATCCTGTAAGCTTGCTTTGGGTTTTTCACCTGCTGAGAGAGTGCTCACCTTGGGAGGGGACAAGAAAACTGGCTTCCCACCATTTCCTCATCACTCCTAGGCCTAATCCTGAACCAAATCAAACCTGACCTTGTACTAATAGCTGGCTGAAATTCTGCCACAACCAGCTTGGACCGCTCTTCATCTATAAACCTATAGCCAACCTTTGTGTAACTACAATTTCAGATCTAATCCCTAATCCCACCCATGATATCAAAACCAAGATGGATTTCCCTTCAAATCCTGTAACTAACAGCAATAATAATCCTAACACTATTTCCAACCCCAATGCCCATATATGTATAGATCTTTATACATGTATATATACATATGTGTGTAAGGTTTTTGTTATCTGGTAATTGAATTCAGGGTCTTCTGTATACTGAAGGTGTGTTCTACTGTCTCCATACATATGTAATCTTTTAATATTTATTTGTTTGTTTGTTTGTTTGTTTATATGTGTGAGTGTTCTGTCTGCATGTATACCTGCAGGCCAGAAGAGGGCATCAGAGCCCATTATAGATGGTTGTGAGCTACCATGTGGCTCCTGAGAATTGAACTCAGGACCTCTGGAAGAGCAGCCGGTGCTATTAACCACTGTGTCATCTCACCTGCCCACATATTTAATTTTAAACTTCCCTAACCATGCCCTCGATCCCATCCCCAGTCCTCATTTCTCATCTGATCCAGTTCTTTCTCCAACCTCAGCTTGACTTCCTAACTGCAACAGCCCCTCATCTTTGTGCTGTAGCCAGCATCTGGCTTCATCCTACTGCAACTGAACAAGCCTGGATGCAGGTTTGAGGGCCCCCATGTAAAGCCAAGGCATCAAGGCTTCTCTGTTGGTGAGAATGTTCAAGTTCTCAGCTCTTTCATAGTCAAGTCTGGGTCTCTTCTACTGTGCCCAGCATCTTAATAACCAGGACTTAGGCAAGAGGCTTGTGACAGGCCTCCAGCTGCTGGGACAGAGCTGAGAGGCCATGCTCCTCCCGAGGAATGGCAAGAAATCAGCACTTGGCCAAGACATCCCACCACTGTGCTACTTGTCTCTCAGTGGGTTATTTCCACATGGCAGAGGCAAAGCCTAATGGGCCATTGCTTCCAGCACAGCAGACAATCAGAGAATGCAGCCGCTAGGGTCTCAGGCAGGCCAGACCCAGGGGCTCTGCCTCTGCTAAAAGGATGGTGTTGGCATTCATCAGGAGAGGAGGCCACAGTAATGCTTGGCATCCTGTTGTTGGGGGTTGGGGGAAAAAGTGCCTTAGAGTGATCTGCCAAGCCCTGAGAAGTAAGGAAACTTCCTCTCTGGAGATGGCAAAGAAGCCGGTGCCTGGAGTGCCAAGGAGCCACGGGGCTGAACTCAGCAAGTGCTGCACAATGAAGTCTCTAGCTGTTGGAAAGTCTAGCAGAAAGCTTCAAACAGCTCTCTACAAACAACTCTGCACCCAGGGCTTACCACTGTCCATCTCTAAGCCACCTGTGGACAAATACCACCTGCTGCCACCACATGGGTTGATATAGCCCCACCCCCACCCCTAGTCTGCTGTCATCCAACCCCTCTTCCTGAGGTCGGTCTGTCTGTCTGCTCAGATGGAGAGCTGGCTGGCTGGGCTGCCTGCCAACTCTGCATTTCCTGCCGGGCCCAGCACTCTGGTTGCTCACCAAAAGCTGACTGAATGGCTGAACTTTCTCCAGCTTCATCTCCCAGGAACTTCTGCTTCCTGGGAGGTGGAGTAATGACTCTGCTCTATACTGCAAACACACATGCCTAAGTGCTAATCTTATCTACAGCCCCACCATCGCTGACTGGACCTGTGTGGGACTGCCATGGAGCTGAAGAGCGGGTAGAAGCAGCTAGGAAACACCACGCCATCCCAGGAGGTAGAGCTAGAGGCATTCAGCTGCTCCTCACCTTTGGCCCTGGCCAGATCCCAGCTAAATATTAAATATTGCCTGTTTCACAGAAGCAAAAGGAATGTGACTTGGTAGGTGCTTGTCTGCCCTGTGGCTAAAAACCTAGGGTTGAGCCCATTTGCTGATAGGACACCTTCTTCCTCTTTGTTTCAGTGAGACCATGCCTTGCAAGGAGGCACGCCTTAGTGGGGCCCTGGCACCTAACCCCGCAAGCAAATAAGGCTACCCCAATGCCCTTGTCTAGGCCAATGGATCTCCCACCCTGAGTATCCAAGATCCTCCCTTGCTTTTAGATATAGGTAGCAGACATCCTGCATTAAAGAGAGCTCTGCTTCCATCAGAAGAGAGTCCTGGAACTGATTCATTGCGGGTCCCAGAACCCCAGACTCCTCCCTCCCGCACTCCCCCACTGCTCCCCCAGCTTGAGTTCTCTGCACCTGGCCAGTGCAGAGAACCAAGCCAAAACCCAGCCAGATGCAGGCTGGGACAGAGCAGAGACAGCGAGGGAGACCATACTAACATACCTGGGCACAGAGTCTTCCATACTTTCAACTTCTCTTTTCTGTTCTATACAATGAAGTCAATTATGGTACCTGTTTTCACAGAGTTACTTTAAGAATACAATGGAGGGACAAGGAATGAAGCCCAGGAAGAGAGCACTGGTCTGGCATGCCTGAGGCTCTGGGTTCCATTCTTAGTATGGGGAGTGGTACAGATTCAGTGAAGCAACACACACACAAGCACACAGAGTGAGGGTATGAAGTGCTGGATATAGTGACTGCCATGCAGAGGATCCTCTGCATCCAGCAGCTATGATGGTAGTCTGACTTCAAGACAGGTCCCAGGAGAGAAGGTCAGCTTGGTCCATCACCTGGGAGAGGCCCCATCCTGGTGTATTCTCCCGTAAAGCCCCCTCTGCTTTCTCTTCATCCTGCCAGACAATTCCCTTACTTTATTTCTACCCTAGACCAACAAACCAAACCATATCTTCATTTACTCATTCACTCTGTCAACTGGCAGATTCTATACGTGGGTTACTATTGGGCCACACTCTGGCCAATGGGTCGTACATCTCTAACCTCACAGGACTCAGGCCCCAAAGAGAGGGATGGGTGCTTTATCAGGAGGGTCGAGGGGTCTGAAGGATGGCTTCCTTGAGGCTGTTTGTGACATCCAGAGCACAGGGAAGAGCTGGCTGGCAAAGGTTGGGGGGAAGGGATGAAAATGGAAGGCCCAGTCTCCTTAAAGGCTTGTGTTGACTCCCACCAACATTTCAGCCTACGAGGGTGTCCTAAGTCAAAGGGGATGCAAGCTGGATGTTCCTCAGAGCTCTTCCTTTGAGGTGGATTCTTCTCCATGCACAGCCTCACTTCACACAAGGTGGCTGTTGTGAGCTGCTGTCTGTCTGTGTTGGGAGGGACACTGAGGAGACTTGAAAGAAGTTTTCTCTGGGATTCGTGAGCTGGAGCAAGATCAAGAAGGCTCAGGCCCACATAGCATCTACTCCAGCCACCAGCCACCCAGCACCACTGAAGCCACCAATCCTTTCATGCTGAGCCTTCATGAGCTTATACAGGAGCCCCTCTCTAGCTCCATTTCACAAACAACAAAACTGAGTCACTAGGATTTTTCAGTGTGCCCCCTGATTGGCCCCCAGAGCTGCCCTTGGGAAAGGGGCATGAAGGAAGTGGAGGCCACTGAGCCTTCTTAGAGTGACCCTCTGGCCTCATGAGCAGCCAGCCTCCCAGACACAGACCCAGGCAGCAGACGTCTGCTGGAGGCTAGAGAGACAAAGCCCCCATTCAGCACCCGATGGTCTGTGCACCCGGCTCAGCTCCTTGCAAAGCATTTTCCCTTAATAGCTTCCCATTCAGCAGGCGGCTGCAGCCCACATCTGTGGAAACCAGGCCACACAACTCCTCCTACCAGGCCAGTAAGGCTGCCACAGCCATCATGGTCACCTTGTCCCAAGTTGCTCCTTCTCACTGTGTGTCACCCTCTGTCACTCTACGTGCTCTATCCAGGCCTCTATCTAGAGGGAAAGTACAGACCTGAGAGCACTCCCCTTGGACCATCCGTAACTTGCCTTCAAACTGTATCTGGAGAGTAGGAAGAGAAGAAGGCTTGGCTGGTCCATGGTAGAGGGTTATCGGTATTAGCAGTGGCTTCAGATGTCTTTGTTGTAGATTTTTTTTCCAGATACAACTTTTCAAGGTGTGAGGAGGGTTTGTCCATCTCTGCTCCAAGTTCTGACCTGCAGTGGCTTCTCTGGTTCTGAGCAGCAAGTCATAGGCTTGGCTGATTCTCAGACACTCCAGGGAGTGTTGAAAAGGGTCACAAGGCCACACCACATGACTCTCATTCAGGAAGTCTGTGGTGAGCCCAGAGTGCAGTCACCCAGGTATTCATTCTCTCTGTCTCTGTCTCTCTCTCTTTCTCTCTGTATGCACACATACATGTGGAGGTCAGAGGTCAATATTGGGTGTCTTCCTTAGTTGTTGCTTTCTACTCTATTTTGAAGCAAGATCTCACTGACTCTGGAGCTTGTCAATTTTTCGAGACTGGCTGGCAAGCAAGCCCCAGAGCCTCCTTCCCAAGGCCTTCTCTCAGGCTGAGAAACACCCCAGGGAGGCCACACAGGTGTCTGTGGCCCCTTCCCCTCTCACTCCCAGCCTCCTCTGCCTGCCTCCAGCAAGGCTCCCTTCTGAGTTTTTTTCTTTCAGAGCTGGTCAAAAAGTGGCACAAAGAAATGTTCCTCTACTCCCCCAAGCCCAGTCCTCAATCCCCACATGCTTCTGCCTTCTTTCTAAGCCTGCCTGCCTCTTCAGGTAACGCTCTCTTCACAGTTCTGAGGGCATACTATGCACCAGGGAGAGTGCTGGATACCTTCTGGACATTGTCTTGTGGGAGCCTCATACTATAATACCTGATGGATGATGATACAGAATCAGAGAGGTTATGTGATGTGATAAAAAATACATATATATATATATATATATATATATATATATATATACATATATATATATATATACACACACACACACACACATATACACACACACAGCTATAGTCAATATGCAACTCTAACCAAACTCAAGTTCTTACCTGCTCTGCTAATGTCCTCCTATCAGAACCCTCAACTTCCAATACTGCCCGTTTCCTGCACATTCCCAGGGACTCTCCAAAGCTTCAAGGAGCATGGCTTTGAGGCACCATCAATGACGGAGGCCAGCACCACCACAGCAGGAACTGACCTAACTGGAGCTAAAGAATCAATGTCTTGCGAGACCATTGGTGAACTGGTAAATGCACACCCCCCCCCACCAGCCAGTCCATCCTAACTGGAGCCCTATTAGACCACCCATCTGCCATGTGGTGGCCATCCACCCCACTGGATGATAGGTTGGCCTGCACTTACCATCCCTAGTCATCTTTCCATCTTCCTTCTGATACCAGGAGCTACCAGATGGTCCTTACTTGCCTCTTGGTTCATGGGTTGGCCAATTCCTTTCTACAGACTAAGGGTCTTTATTTGTGGATCTCCAGGGTGAAGCTCTCTGACACAGGGTGAGTAAAAACAGACCTGGCCACTGTCCCCAGAGACCTTATAATCGGACCAGCATTTGCCCAGCAGTCTCCCAAGTCATGAGTCTGAATAAGTCGCCCTTCCTGCCCCCCATCTCATCTCCCCTGGGCCCTGCTGCCCCCACCACTGGGGGCCTTCTCCCTTTGTGACCTGTCTTGGTAATTTGGGAGGTGATTAACAGCAATCACGCTTGAGTTTGACATCCAGGCACGGCCGCTAAATTGAGGCTCACAAAGCCTCCTTGACATCCAATATGTTATATGCTTTTCCCTTTAATTAGGAGCTAAAGTGGATAAATATGAAGTTGCCATGGCAACAGCCTCCTGGGTTGGTGGAGGGATGCAGCTCAGTTTCTGTCAGCTGGCTGGCTGACATGTTGGCTGATGGACCATACCAGCTCCTGGGAAGGAGTAGGCAGGGCCTCCCCTGCTGTTTCAAGCCTGCCCCCAGTCCAGGTCTGAGTAGTCTTCATCGCTGCTCACTAGACTTCACAGAAAGCAGGGCATGGCGTCACATGCCTATCAATCCCTGCACTAAGAGGATCATGGGTTAGACATCAGCCTGGTTACACAGAGAGACCCTGCTTCTAAAATAAATAAACAAACAAACAAATACATAAATGTTATACATAGCCTTAGGGTGGATGTTCCAGCTGGACCACACCACTCAGGAAGGAAATGGGAAGCTGAGGAGCAAGTCTGCTTCCCAAATAGTGAGAGGCCACCAGGACTTAACATCCAGATCTCTTAACTTCAGGGTCCAGGGCCTTTAGTGGTTCTTAAATGTTGTATGGGGGTAGTCCTAGGTCACTTGGAGAATCTGCCTAGTGCTATGGATTTGCAATGTGAACCTGAGATTAATAGCTCCACCATGGCGTTCAGACCCAGGATTGTCTTGAATCTTCTTTTAAAATTTTAAAAGATTTGTTTATTATTTATTTTATGTATATGGGTGTTTTTCCTGTATGTATCTCTGTGTGCTATGTGCATGCACCTGGAACTGGAGACAAAACAGTTGTTAGTGGCCATGTGGATGCTGGGAATTGAACCGGGATCCTTTGGAAAACCAGCTAGTGTTCTTAATTGCTGAGTCATCTCTCCAGCCTCTGTTTTTTAAATTCCATTAGTCAACAGTTAAATTTTACCACATTTTTTTTTTCATTTAATCTCCCTACAAGGAAGGTGTAGTTTGTCTACAGATGGGAAAATAGAATGTCAGGGAGGTTTGCACCTCTGCAGTGCCATCAGCTAGTAGGGAGAGTAGCCAGAATTGGACCCACATCTGTCTGCAGGTTGGAGTCCAGGCTCTAACCAGTTCTCTCTATTACCACCTGAACTCAGAAGTTGTGACTGGCAGTTGTGGGCTTCAGCCAGGTAGTCCTTATGCATAGGGCAGTGGAGACAATGAATCACCCTTCCCTCTGCCCCCGACTCAGCTGCCGGGGTGGCTGGAGAGGTCTATTGATTCAAGTATCCCATTGAGGAAGAGCCAGCCCCAACAACTTCTAAGGTGTCTAAGCCTGCGGTTCTGGACCCTCCTCTACCATTTTCTCTGGCAGGACACCTCCAGTAGAGCCTTGGGGTCAGCCAGGAAGGAGGCACTGCCTTCCCAGTTGGCAAGCTAGAGCATGTGTCCTGACTCCAGGCTCCATCAGGGCTCTGTATCTGGGTTGACAGGTGGGAGCGAGCAATGTGCTGCCTTTCTGAGGCTCTGGTACTTGGGGCTCCTTCTGTGCCCCCGCACCACGTGGAGTGGGTGCTGGCAGAGGCAGCCGGGGCTGGTGGCTTGGCCCCCAAATTTCCTTTCCTTACAGTTCTGACTAAAAATAGAGACGACAAAGACGCAGCTCGTTTTGTCAGACGGGGTGGGGGGGTAGCTGTGCAGACACAGGCCCCCCATTTGTGAGCACGTGGTACCCAGCCCCCAGTTTCCCCTACACATGCCCCTGTTGCTCACAGCCTCCCTCTGCTGGGGCAGCTGTTGCTTAGAATCCAGCTCCTCAGAGAACATTCTGATGTGTCTCTGTGCTACAGACACAGACAGAGACTTAATCCCTGGGGTTGTTTCTGTCTTGTCTTCAAGTCAAGCAGGGCCTATGGGACAAGGCTGCTGGGTCAGGCACCTTCAGAATTGAAAAGATGCCCAGAAACCCAGGCAGGGAGTGAAACCCAAGGGACCCAGGCTGGTAGTGAGGTCATGCACTCTGAAGGTGCCTTGCTGGTTTCACTCCCTCTAGCTTCCTGGCCTTCCCACAGGGAAGTCCCTCGGGGACTAAGAGAAACCACCATCCGCCTATTTGAGTGTTCAGTTCCTGTGGGCAATACCTCTTGGCCGAAAGGGCAGTGGGGTTCAGATTTGGGATGAGGCTGGAGACTGGAATCATCTGCTCCCCTCCAGAGACCTCCAGGCTTCTGTCAGGGAGAATGCAGCCTCTGGACAGTCCCTGCTGGAGATACACACATGCTCACAGGAACACTTACACATATCCACAATGGAACAAACACATATATAAACACACACATTCACATGAACATACACACACTTGCATGAACACTCACAAGCACATGAACACTCATAGAGATTCACATGAAGACACACATAGAGGAAGGATCAGCATGAATTTATTAGATCTTGTGAAATCCTGGGGCATTTGGAAAGCTGGGAATATAAAACTTAGGGAAGCTGGGCTGAACAGCAGACAGCCCCAGAAGATGTTTTACTAAGGTTCCTTGTTATTCAAAGGGGTGATTGCTTCCTGGGGCAGAGACCAGGCTATAGACTGCTTCTGATCCACCTCTCTCTGTTCTAAGCTCAGCACACAAACACTCTAAACATGTACAGGTCCAGTGGCTCATAGGAATTTAAGAAAAGGGAAAGGAAGAAGTTTGCTGTTGTCCTACTGGTCCTAAGACAGGGCCAGCATAAGGTAGGTGTTTGGAAATGCCTGCTGAATGAATGAAAAGGAGAATGAATGAACTGAGTTGAATAAATGATCATGACCCAAGACAGGAAGGGAATCATGAAAGCCATTACTATGACACTTTTGCAACAGGCAAAACTGAAGCTCAGAGGATAATGTTGCCTCTTTGGTGCCTCTTCTAACCGACATTTGTTCAGTCCGTGTCTCGGATTTCTTATCAGAGAAGCTGTGCTGGGCCTGGGTAAAAAGGGAGGCTGTCTTCAACCCTCAGCCTTCCTACCACAGAGCAGAGCCTGTCTGACCCTAACCTGGCCTGCCCCACTGGAAGCTTCCTGGAATTCTTTGATTTTCCAGGACCCCCACCTCAGAAAGAAGGATATAAGGAACAATCCCGTGGCTGACTGCCCTGCAGGGGTCTCAGGTGAGAAAACAGCAGCTTCTGGAACTTACCCAACAGCTCTCCTCCCTGCCCATTATGGCTCAAAGCTGGTAAATACTCTTTCCTTCAATTTGTTAGTGACTGGTAAAGCCTTAGTGTCCTTCCCAGCAACAGGACAGCTGCCTGGTGAATGCCCTCCTGGGCTCTCTTTGTCAGGTAATTAGGGAAGAGAGAGGTTTGGGAATTCACCAGGGTCCCTCTCGATGCCTTGCAACCTCTGACTTCCATAGTAGTACAGATCTAGACAGGGAAGCAGACCGTGTTTTTTAGCTCTGAGCAGGGATTGACCAACCCAGAGGGGACTGCCACTCCCAGCAAGCACCAGGTCCAGACCTATGGCTGTAGTTCCGTTTGTACTGAAATGGCCTGAGCCCTCAAGCTATCGAGCCAGTTCAAGCAGACCTGAGGTGAATGGCATCAGAGCCCCTGAAGTAATGCTGTCTGACTTCCATCCTCCAGGGACGCCCAGGAAAACCAGATGTCTGGCCAGTGAGATCACAGGAGTGATCTTTAAGTAAATACACAGCCATTCACTTTCATTTCCTCTGCTCTGCTTGCCTCGCAGGCTCACCCTCCCACCAGTGCACCCTGCATCCAGCCCCCTGAACTTATAGTCTTCCTACAACTGCACTCTTATCTTACCTACCCCCAAGAAGCCTCTCTATCCTTTCCTGAGCCCCCTGCTATCTGCCCGGCCATAAACCGAAAACCTCAAGCACCCGTGCCAATGAATAAGTAATAACAACATTAGTTTCTGAGCACTTGCTGTGTGCCAGGCAGTGGCTAAATAGTTCTTTACGTGTATTATCTCATTTACCCCTCACAGTGACTCTGAGATACAGATACCGTACTTTACGAAGGCCAGAGCTAGCGTCCTCCACCTCTCACTTGTCAAGTGACCACAGGAAAAAGAAATCACTTAACCTAACAGACTTCCTGTTTCCTCACCTGCAAAACCTCCTTACAAGGTTGTGTGAGGATATAAAGAAAGTGTCAGGTGCTGAATTTAGTATCTGTAAGCTCAGCACTCGCTCAGAAGGCTGAGGCATGAGGGGCTCAGGTTCCAGGCTAACCTAAGCTACACAGTAAGACTTTGTCTCAACAAACAAACACCAAAGATCGGTGTAGCGAATGAGAGTGCTTGTCTGCCTACTGTGCATAAATAAGGTTTGATCCTCAGCATCTCAAAAGAGCAAAGTGCTTAGCACCGTGTCTCACTAATGTGGCTGTTATTACTATTATTATCCTTTTAAAATGAGGAAACCAGTGCACTTAGTCATGTGTCAAAGCCACATAAGTTAGAATGTGGTAGCACCAGGATCCTGACTTAGACCTCCTTAGTCTGGGTGAAGGGGCTGCAGGCTGAGCCTGGTCAGATGCCTGCACCTTATTTCCCAGGATTCAGGCTCCTCTTTTCTTCACCTATGGAAAGGCAGATGGTACTGAAGGAACTGAGGTGAACCTCAGGCTCCAGGCTCTAGTGAAAACAAGCATCCCACAGTGCTCTGGGAAGTATATGCACACGACCACCTGCCATGCCTAGAAGAGTCTAGGCTTTAGACTTGGAAGTAATTCAATCTTCTGGTTCTTCCTTCCTTTCCCCTCTACTCCTCTCCCCTCTACTCTCTCACAACTCTGAGTGTTCAGAAACACAAACTCAGTTTCTGAGGAACAAGTCTACAAGCCCCAAAAGTGTTCAGCCTCACGCATAGTCACTGGAGACACAAGTCAGTCTGGACCACCCTGGCCTGCCTACCCACCCATACCTCTCAGATATCATCAGCCTTGCTAGCTCCCCATTTTTTCAAGGCTCTTTGTTCATGGGCCATTCTGAAGACATATTTTTTTCCCTACTTCTCAATTCCCTACTTTTTCTCCCAGGCCCCAGATCCCAAGGTCACTCTAAGTGACTATTCTTTGCTTATGTATCACCTTTCAACCATGATTTTCTCTCACCATAACAACCTGGTCTTCCACCAATTGGCCAAGCTCAGGCCAGGCTCTGAGATCAGTTGGGGCTAGAATGAGAGAAAGCCTCAGCATCCCAGATGCTAAATCCCAGGGAAGCTGAAGAGGAAGAAGGACTCCATACCATGTCCCTATGGTCTACCAGGTACCCCTCGATGCCCCACCTGCTCAGGTTAAATGCAGTCTTTTGGCCTGCTTTCATCCCAGACCCCATTCATTCAGCTCACAGGCTCAGCCCTGCCTGGTCTCCTTTCTTTGCTCTCCCCTTACCTAGAAGCAGGAGCCTGTTTCCAGAGGCTCTAACACATCTCTTAATACCAAGACCTCATAAGGGGCTGACTAGTCCCCTGTCTCTATCCAGGCCTTGAACTCTGTGCTTGGAGCAGGAAATCTCCAAGAGAACGTGTGGCAACTCACCCCTTACCTTTCCTGCCTACTCTGTTAGCTCCTATATTGACCTAGTCCAGCAACACCCTTGTCCCCTTGGGGACTGGGGACTGGGATGTCCTGGGATCCATCGCCAACTCTAGCTCCTAGGTTAGCCTTTGGATAGTGTCCATGGGAGAAAGCATATTACCCTTCAGAGGTTGTGGTGTGCCTGGGAAGGAAAGGGTCTGGAATGCCCCATGGCTAGTATCTATATATGCCTCTTTAAGGCCTGGGCTATCTATATTTCCCAGGAGCCAGTTCACTGTTTCCCTTCACTCTGGCCCTCTGGGCTTGCACAATCAACTCCATCTTTCCCCTCCCCCGCAAGGATCAATTAATTACAAAACAGCAAATGCACATGGTTAAGGCTCCTGCATGCTACACAAGTACGCGTTCCACCGGTCAGTCTACTCGGCAGCCCCACCACAGGCGATTTCCTGGCTCACCCAAGAGTGAGGGTCTGAATTAGGGGTCTGGTACCAGAACTCAGTGCCTTCCCAGGAGATACTTAGCTCTAAAGACTTGCTGGTGGAATCCAGGTGTGATGGAACATCCCTGTAATCCCAGCACTTGGGAGTCTGAGGTAGAAAGACTCCAAATTCAAGGCCAGCCTGGGCTACAGAGCCAAGACCTTGTCTCAAAAAAGCAACCCCCAGAGACTATTAATAGTTATAAGCAGGTGTGTGGGAGGCGGGGTTCAGATGGGAAGGCAGTGTGTCGTATGGAGAGGCAGGAGGGAGACGGAGGGTGAGAGGGTGTTGGGAAGCAGGAGAGGATTCAGAAAAGTGGGGTGAGGAGGGTGCAGCGTGAATGTGGTTGGGGGTAAGCTGAGGGGAAAGTGTGAGAGGGTTGTGAGGGGGAGGGGAGTAGAGGAGGGAGGGTAAAGGGTGAAAGATAGGGGTGAGAAATTGGTCAGGTCAGTCTGGGGTGCTGTGGGGGAGGAAGGGGTGAGGGCTGTTAGGGGTAGAGGCAGCTTGAAGGGGAGGAGGAGGCTGTGGATTGGGGGAGTGTGAGGTGCACGGTGGATAGGGGGGAAGTGAGAAGGGTTTCAAAAGGTGTGAGAGGACTCTGCAGGCCCCTGAGGAACCTGATGACCCACTCCTGGGGGCGAGGAGGAAGAGGAGGATGCTGAGCCAGATGGACAGGCTCAAGGTTTCTGTCCCTGTCCCTGTCCCCAGTTGCTGCAGCCCCTTCCAGATCTGGCCGCACTGCTAGGCTCCATTTCAAGGATGGGTGGAAATTTCCATTTTAGCAAAATCCATTTGTAAAGCCCTAGAGCTTTGAGCCTCGTTCTGTTCTGCTCGCCTGGCTCTGCCTGTCTGGCACTGGCCTGCTCAGTTAGCTCTGCTCTCTACCCCAGATCTCCCCTGCTTTCCTTCCTGAGCAGGCAGCACATTATTCCAGGATCTGGCCTCCCCAAGACACTACTGCAAGCCCACCTTGATAGCCTATAGATCCCTGCCAAATATCCTGACCTACTGGGAGGCCCCCGAGGGCCCAGAAAGTGGGGGAGATTGAATAGACTTATCTTCAGCTGGGATACCATCAACACAGCTGGCCCTCATCATCCCATCTCCCAGAACCAAGGGGAACGTAAAGAGGCCTGGAGATCACCCTGCTCAGAACTTCTCATTCAATAGGTGAAGAAGCAGAGGTCCAGAGAGAGTCATGCCCAAGGTTACATGACGTGCTGGTGGCCACATTGCCTCAAAGCCTTGCAGACAGGTTTAGATCCTGCCCTGGAACAGAATTGTGCCTCCCGTGCGTGATTTTGCTCCTATGCACCTCAGTATGCTCATCTTCCATGTGGGCTCATCTCTTACCCTGGTATGACTCCAGGGAGTTAAAAACAGCTGAGTACACCAAAATGGGGGTAGGGAGAAAAAAAAAAACTCTGGTCCATGTGGGAAACAGGACTGACCTTAGTCCTAAAGTCTGGTGGTGGGTGTCCACACCCCTTGGCCTTGCTCCATACCGTCCCAAGGACCACAGAATGGGGATGGCATGGACATGGATCAAGGCCCTGCATGGGGAGATGAGTTGTGGTCTCCTATGGTAGAAAGGAAGAGGAAAGCTTATGCCTTCTCAGGCCTCTGGGTGAAACTTTCCACCCCAAACCTTGTGGCATCTGAGTGGCAGATGTGTTCCCAGGATTCAAATTGAAGGCCTGGATGTTATGCAGACAGACTAAGCTTCCCTATGGAGGCACAGGGGCCAGGTCTGTCATGTTCACTTGTACCCTGTCACACTTCTGACACAGGGTGCACCCTTTGGGTCCTGGCACGTCTAGATCCAGCTCAGATCTTAGTAGCTGGTCCAGGGAAGGTTCCCAGGGCCACCTGACTCCACCTGATCTCTAACCAAGTCCACATCCTAGGCACTGCAGGGCATGCCCTGGCACATACTGCACCAACCTCATCTCTAACACAAGCCCGAGCACAGCCTCCAGCTGCAGCCCTCGTCCCTGCCCCCACAGGAATCCCAGGCCCCATCTGCTCCACTTCCCTGTATTTCCCCTGAACATCTGGACTGCTCCTGAAATTTGGCTCCTAGTTTTGTCCAGAGGGAGCAGCTGGGGGAAGAGGAAACTCCTGGGTCCCATAGTTCTGAGCTAGGGCCAGGGCTGACCCCCTGCTTCCAGCCTGCAGCTGCCAGAATGAACAGACCTAAGAGACCATGCTTCCTGTTGCCTACTCTTCCTACTCTTGAGCACCCTCTCAGATCTGGGGTAGTGTGTACGACAGTGCTTCCACGGCCTCCCCAATACCCACCCATGGGTCATAATGTTCTCTGTGCCAGGATCTGCTGGTATGTCCATCAGCGTCACGAGAGCTGCACTCCTGAACTACATATCCTAGGACAGGCAGTTTTTTGCTTCCCACTCTTCCTAAAGGTAGCGATTCGGGGTGTGTAAGTGTGTGTGGGTAACTAAAGGCCTTTGGTTTAGAGCAGCAAAATTTCTGAATGGCAGTTTAGAAAACACGCTCTGCTGGAAGGACTTTCACTCAAACCATTGCGTTTGACCACCACCTCTTTCCTGCTTCCACCCAACCTTTGCCTTACTCTCTAAGACAGTCCTATATTTGAACTGATATTGTTTGGGGGGGACAGGGCACCTGTCTTGAAGGACACTCTCCATGGTCCTGAACCGTGAGCTGGCGCAAAAGATTTCTAGTAACTTCGAGGGGCAGAGATCCGGAAGGAGGTGATCCTCCTGGAAGGGAAGTCTCACAAAGCAGAGACAGAAAAGAGTGTAAAACTTCTCTGATATTGCTTCCAGTTTGTTTTCTGTCCCTGTGTGTTCGAGTCTTGATCCCAAAAGGTTCGGCTGTACCAAAAACCAGAAGAACCTCTCCTCTGGCTTAGACCGGCACAAGAGCAGCCAGCCAATGCAGTGGCCCCAGCCGCAGTCTTCAGGAATGCCTGCCACTCTGCGGGGAGCGAAGGATTTAGAGACGACCCCACCGGGAGGCCCCGGACCGCGATTGGAAGGAAGGAGTGGAGGAAACAGAATAGAAGAGTGGAAAGCGGTTTCCCTCTCGGTTGTGGCTGTTATTATTTATTTATTCATGTATTTTTTATTAAAGAGGGATGTCAGCCTAATGAGCACAGAGCCTGGCGGGCTCCTGGTGGGTGGAGCTGGGTAATGGGGCACAAACCACACACGCAGCGCCCAGAGGCCCCTCTTCAGAGCCGGAATCCCTCGGAGGTCCGAGGCAAGTGCTCCTCAGCTGCCTGCAAAGCCCTTCCTCACCTCTGCGGGTGCCCAAGAACGCCCTTAGCACTCATGTCCCTGTCCCTGTATTGACGGGGGTGGGGGTGGGGCAAGTGCTGCTCCCCCTCACCCTAAGCGTTTCTGCCTCTCCCGTACAGTGTGGCTGTACGCCCCCTCTCCTCAGTCCACTCGCCCACTGCCTCCTTGGCTTCTCTGCGAAGCAATAGCTCAGCCCCCACTCTCCGGGCAGGTGCAATCTCGGCCTCAACTGGGCTCACACTCAGCTTCAGCGTTCAGTCCAGAGCAAGCTAGGCTTTCAATTCAGTGTAGTCCTCGGCTACAACATAATCCTGCTGCAGCCTGATCTTAATTTTGAAGCTTTTTCTAGGAAACTGTCTCAGACCAGACCGAGAACTAGCTCCTGGGGTAGGACTAGCCTTAATCCCAGGAGCCTTAATCTGTTTAAAGAATAGCTTCAGACCCAACCTTTTGTCCAGAGTTTTAGGATGGGAAAGGAAGCCAATGTCAAATCTGTTGGGAGTTGGGGAATTGGAAGTTATTTTTATAATCCCAACACTGGGGAGACTGAGACAAATCATGAGTTCTAGACGAGTATGAGCTTCAGTCAGACTCTTTCAGAAAAGAAAAAAGAAAGTAAATGGAGGGTATAGCCTAGGGGAGTGGGGACATTGGCTGTTTCCTTTGACCCAGACTATTGAGGCTCTGTCATTAGCAGAGGGTTGCCTCCTGCTTATTGAAGGGACCTGGCTGAGAGTCTCATGGGGGTGGGGAGTGAGGGGTAGGGGTTGGGGAGGGGCTCAGGGAGAGGAAGGTGGCTCTGGGGACTTTCACCAATATAAACACGGGTTACACGCTTCCTTTGATGTTCAACAAAAGCTGTACCAAAGGAAACGATTTTTTCAGTAAATATCAGCAGAGGCCTGCTATGTGCCTGGACTTGGGGACAGAGAAAGCACCCCCAATAAACCAGCTCAAGCTAATGGTGGGGGAGGGGGTAGAACACAGACATTTTAGTGATCTCTAACTGCCCAGCAGGCACTTGTGCCAAAGCCATGTTCCTCATCATTACCTTATTGCACCATGACAGCACCAGCAGGAACACACTGTTACTGTTTCCATTTTATTTACTAAATAGCATTTTATTATAGAAGCAATGCACACACATTCTGGAAATGTGATAAGTACAGAAAACAGAAATACAAAAATAAAAAACGGTCATATTCCTATCATCATTAACACCACATCTCCACTACCCTTCTCTTTGGCTTTTGAGATAAGGTTTTGACATGTAACATTGTCTAGCCCGGAACGCACTCTGTAAACCAGGCTGGCCACAACTTTGTGGCAATCCTCCTCTCTCTGCCTTCTAAATTCTGGAATTACAGATGTGTATCACCATGCCCAAATATTCTTTTTTAAACATATAAGCCTTTTTTTTTTTTTCCTTAACCAAAATGTGATCAAGGGACTGGAGAGATGGCTTAGCAGTTAAGAGTACTGGTTGCTTTTACAGAGGACACTGTTTCAATAACCAGCATCCACATGGAGACTCACAACTGACCCTCACTCCAGTTATGGGAATTTAACGCCCTCTTCTGGTGCCCATATACAAATTTCTCCAACTAATCACAATTTGCCAGAGTTCAGTGTGGGGGCAGCACCTGATCATCCTGTGCAGAACATTGCTTAGCAGGATGCAGCCTGCTTTTGTTTTTGTTTTTTTGGCTACTGATCCATTGGAACATCCAGATCAGCCTTCCTATAACATTCACCTCTTCTCCTGGCTATCTAGTTATTTCCTTGTGCTTACAACACGATCCCAGAATTTCCTGTAAACTAGAAATTTTATCTAAAGGCCGAAGGAAGTCAAAATATGCATTTGGAATACATGTGAGGTAATGCTGATACGTCGTGTTGCATCACAGCAGAAGGCAGGTGGGACTTTACTTACCCAGCATTAGAAATGCTTAGGTGGACGGTGTGATGGCTGTAATTTTATTCTCACCTCCTAGGAAACAGTGTTTGTGGGTTACTTTGGTACCAGACACACTCATTTCCTTCACCAGAAAGTCACTTAATGATTATTAACACCAGCCATAATCCTCGACTGGTTACTCTCATATTTACTATATTAAGATTCATTGCTTTGTGTGTGTGTGTGTGTGTGTGTGTGTGCAGGTCACTGCAGAGGCCAGACGAAGGTATCAAATTCCCTGAAGTTGGAGTTATAGGCAGTTGTGAATCAACTGACATAGGTATTAAGAAGCAAATTTGGGTCTTCTGAAAGAGCAGCAAGCACCCTTAACCTCCAAGCCATATCCTCAGCCCCTGCTCTCATGTTTAAAGAGACCAAAACTGAGACTCGGGTGGCACATCTATCTCACATAATCAGCACATTTGGAATCTGAGTATTTAGAAATACCTAGATTTCCAAGAATCTGGCTTTCTTCTTTGCCTCTCTGTCCTGAGAGGGTGCACACCAGGTGCCTGGCACACATGCAAATGCATAAGCCCCTGCTGGAGAGATGGTCCTCTCTCTTTATGGATGAAGTCCATCAGAAGTGAGAAAGGTTCTTGGTGAGATTCAACCTGCTTCCTGGTTGCTAGCTGATGCCACTAATGACAGAGGCCAGCAAAGCAGCTCAGAGTGTGTTATGTGTATGGTAGTCCATGCTAAGACATTTAAAACATGATCCTCTCTAATTCTCCTCACAAGTCTGCAAGGTATGCAGTATTAATACCCTTCTTCAGAACTGAAAAAGACAGTGTTCTGAGACGTGAAGTACTTGCCTAAAGCCACACAACTAGTGAACAGTAGAGCCAGGATTAGCTTTGCTGACTCCAAAATCTAGACGCTCTGCATCACTCTGACCCGACCTTTCAAGCTGGTTTCCTAACTAGCCTAAGATGAAAGAGTGAAGCTGGCGAGTGAAGCTTGGCTCTCCCTCCTGATACAGGCTGGTTTTCCTAAGCTGTGTTTTAACTAGACCCAACCCTGCTTAGTTCCCAAGATCAAGCATGTGCAGGGTGGTCTGGCCTTAGACTGGGCTGGTTCTGATGTGTTCCATGGCTCTGTTGCCCTCTGTTAACATCAACAAGAGCATCAGAGAATTCCCCTAGTTCCCTGTGCTGACTCCTACCCACCAAATGACTCTCTCCAATGTATGAGATTGCCAGAATCTGGCTTGGTTCCTCTAGCTTCTGCACCTGTTGGTCCTCCACACTGCACCCCTGCCCGGGCCTAATCCTTCTGTCTGGACCTCACACTTGGACAACAGTACACCGTCGATGTAGTGCTTCCCTTCTCTCACCATTGTCCACTTACAACTCCCATCTGAAGGAAGCACAGAATGCAGGTTCTGTCCCACAGAGGCAGATGTTGAGCCTTGGCAAGTAAAGGGCCGAGCCCACACCTGCTTCAGTCACGCCCCATCAGCATTTTTAAGGCGGCACGGGAGGCCCTGTGTAGGTTCGGCAGTGGTCAGAGGTGGTGAAGGAAAGACAACGCTTGTTCCCAGTGGGTCTGGGTCTGGGTCTGGAGCAAAAGCTTCAGGGTCAGGCTTACATCTTCCAGCCCTGTCAGAGAGCAGGTCTCTGAAATGTCACCATCACTGAGGGTGTCTTGAGAAATGTCAACAAATGCTGATTTGAATCCAGTGACAGAGGGTGGAGCCAGCATTTCTCTGTAGCCTATTCCAACTGCAGAAGAAAGAGAAACCAAAGAGCCCTGGGGAGTTCCCCCCAAATGTCCAACATCTAGCAGACTTTATAGCTAGGGGAACTGAGACCCACAGAGCAAGGTAGCCATCCTTCTCTGAAGAAGCATCAGGGATCTCCTCCATGCAATCTCATTTCCTGTTCCCTAGCATCTCTGGACTCCTCCAAACTCTAGTCCCTACTCTGTCTTATCTTCCCCCAAGCCCTGAAACCTCAAACCCCTTGATTCATAGGAGCAACAGGACTTGAGATCATTCAGCCACGATGGGCCCAACATGTAGGAGCTGCAGTAAGAGAACAACTTGAGCAGTATGCACCAGCCTCTGCTCACTCACCCCCTTGCAGAACTCACACCTGCACTCCAGAAGACATCTCAGTCGCCAGGAGCTCCAGGAACACCCACTTCCTCCAGGTATTGAGGCTGAAGCCCTCCCCTCTCCCAGAAGGAACACCTTCATCCATCATCCCTAACCCTAACCAGGGAAGGCTGTTTCCTGCTCAGCCAAGTCAGTCTTGCCAAAGCCCTACCCATTCACATGCTCTCCCATGGGGTGAAAAGGATGGGTCTTACCATCTTAGAGAACCTTCTGCAAGGTCTCAGAGAGCCTGGACCCCTGCTGTCTATAATCTCCTCTCTCCTGGCCCTATCACTGTTGTAGAATCTAGTGGTTGGAGGCCTTTCTCTGCTGTGTCTGGGAGGAGAACACCTGGACCATTCCTAGCCTTATCTCTCACAGCTGGCATATCATAGGTGCCCAGGGGATAGTCATTGAGCAAAAAAATTACTGATGTCTCAAATCTGCACTTTGACAGTCTTCACTTCCTCTCAAAGCACTCAAGGGTGATGATCTTAAGACTGAAAACTCCCTGAAAGCAGGGGCCATGTTTCTGAATCACTTCTATGTGATTAATCCAGCATCCAACCCAAGAAGGTACCTAATAAATCTTTTTTTTTAAAGAGGGTGTATCAATGAATAAGTGAATGCATATATAAATGAGTGAATGGCCTAGACAAACAGGGACTTTAAAACAAACAAAATCTTCTATTATAATGAGGAAATGAGGTTTAGGAAGGACAGCAGCTAGAAGGAGCCTCCAGGATATTACATGGTAGAATTAGAACCTTCCTCCCTGAGAGCTGGCCCAGGAAGCTTAGAGCAACTAAGCATGGAACAAGCCATAGGAGCTGCACAAAAGGCTGAGTGGGCAAGGTGCAGACTGAGGCCCAGGCAGATGGAGCCTCTGCCCAGAAAGAAGGGCTTTCCTGGAATTATTCTGCCTCCAGGTGAAGAAGCACAGAAGCCTAATTGATTTTCTCGGCTCCTGGAGCCGGGTTCATAAATCACAGCTCCATTGAAGATACAGGCACCTTGTCTCTGGAGACCTGGGTGTGACTTGATGCAAACTCCCAGTGACATGAAGAGGCTTACAGCCTCCATGTGCAGGTGCCGATGCCCCCCCCTCACCCCCTGCCCAGAATAGAACTCACCGGTCTCTTGACAAGGTCCACTAGTCTACTGTGGTGCACTGCTCAGAACTCCATGCCCAAGTGCTCAGGGCCCCAAGGGAGAAACTGGGAAAGGAGAGGTGCAGGAATTCAGACTGGGAGTGTGGTGAAATGCCCAAAAAGCCTTCCCTTTCTGAATTCAATCCCACTCACCATTTATTGAGTTCCTACCTTGTGCCAGACACTGTGTTGGGCTCTAGGGACCTTGGGATGGCTCAGATGCAGAGGAGAGGGAAGGGAAGACGCAGCTACTGAGACAATCATCACAACATGGGTGGTAAGTGCTTTAGAGGGAAGTACAAAGTGCTCTGGGAGCTCAGAGCAGCGGGCCATTCATTCTTCTCTCGCTGGAAGATTTTGGAAAACTGCACTGGGAGGGAGTGCCTTGGCTGGGTTTAGTGGGCTTTGAGATAGGAGGTAGAGGAAAGGACACCTAATGCAGAGAGGAGCCTGTGCAAAGACAGGGGTGAAGGAGAAAACCTATATGGTGTAGCAGATGGGGAGGCAGGAGGATGGCTGGACAGCAAGCTGCAGGCCAGAATCAGAAAGGGCATGAATGATCACACTAGAGTGCCTGGCCGTAGTCCAGCCGTGGGCAAAGGGGAGCCATTGAAGAATTTTAAGCAGGGGCGTAGGGGGTGGCAGTGCCAGATTTGTGTTTTAGAAAGCCTTCTCTAGGGAGAGAGAATGAACTAGAACTGTGGCCAGTGGGCAGAGAGAAGGGAATGTGTCCTAGGGACACTTTGGAGGAAAGATGTGCGGGGCTTTTCCTTCCGAAGTAACGCTTCTGCACTCTCTTGCCTTTCCACTCCGGCTGGGTTCCCCTGGGGAGGAGGGCTGCTTCCTCCTTTCTCTGGTCTGCTTAGGGCTTCTGCATTCGCAGAGCTGAACCTACAGGGTCTGACTGACATGAACAGCTCCAACAGCTCAGAGTCCTGCTGTGAGCCTGAGCTAGTGACTTCTCTCTACTCAGTCCACAAGCTCCATGGAGTGGTAAGCTTAGCCTAGGCCTCTGGGGAAGGCCCAGAAGATCCTCCCTCCCTCTTCTTCCTTCCCTCTCCCTTGTTCTTCCCTCTCCTCCCTCCCTCCTCCCTGGAGCCCAAGCTTTCTTGCTGGGAGCTCTCAGAGCCAGCAGAACTGTAGATGAAATGGTTCGGTGGCTCCAGCCCAGCTGCTGCCATGGCAACCAGGCTGCCTGCCAGACCCACAGAGGGAGCAGGCCCAGTTTCCCCGCTCCAGAACTACATTTCCCAGCGTGCAAAGCACCTGCAGGGATGAAAGAAACTCATACTCTCCCTGGGTCTAGCCTAGAAGGTGCGTGGAGGAACACAGTGCAGGGAGTGTGTCAGGGTCTGGAAGAGGCCTGGAAACCCTTCCTTGGTGATGCACCTGCCTGACATACTAGAACGAAGCCAATAGCTATAAGAAAGGGCAAAGGTTAAGGATAGACACTCGTCCTAGTTTTGCCACCGGTCCGTCCATGGGGTGGATTGAAAACATTCTCTCACGCAGTTGTCACCACTCTCCATCCCTGACACCACCTTGAGGGACCAAGTCTGAATGGCTACAATGCACAGATGATTGGCCTGTTTGTCTCTCCTCAAGTCCCTTCCTCCACAGAAGCCTGAATGACCTTTTCAAAATGCAGTTCTATCCTATCACTGCTGATGGTGCCCACCCCTTGCTGTTTAAACATTTCAGTGTTTAAATCCTCGCTTGTTGATGAGGAAACAAATTGCTTAGTTCAGTTGACAAGGCCCTGTGAGGTGGCCGGGCCTGTGTCTGTTTCCAGGCCCCCCAGTGACCCCATAAATGTCAGTCATTTTGGACTTTTGTTTCCTTATCAAGGAGATGTCCTGTCCTGATGCAGGGCTTTCGCACATGATGTTCTCTCCTGAACACTTTTTCTTCTGCCTTTGATCTACATAGACTTTCTTACCTCAGAGTAATAGTATTTGCTAAGGGAGCTCCACTCACCCAGCATCCTTGACCAGCACTCTTACGTATTCACAGCCCTGCCAACCCTTTTTTTACAGTACTTGTCACAACTGCGCCTTTACATTAATCTATACAATCACTTGACACCTATGCATGTCACCATAAGTTTATTTCCTTTGTGAGGGGAGAGAGATTACCTTTCAGCCTGCCAATATGTACTAAGGCCTTGAGAATGGATATTCAGGAACCATTCATCAAAACAAATGCATTTGCCTAAGCCTTAGCATTGCATCTGAGAGCCCGCAATAGGTCCTGCCCTGTGGGTGGTGGTGCCAGAGACCTCTCTGGGCAAGACTCAGACATAGTTCTCCTGGGCAGTAATGGGATGGAGAGCTATTTTTTTTTCAATCTGCTGGTCTTTGGCTTCCATACCACCCCAACAAACCTCACCTTTCTCAGTCTAGGCTGAAGCACATGCTCATGGCTCAGGAAAACTGCTCTTTATTCTTGAGCACCTACTACTATATGCTGAGTGTCTGATATGGTATGATTGTGATGAGTGTGTGTGTGTGTGTGTGTGTGTGTGTGTGCATGTCTCTGTGTGTGTGTGTGTGTGTGCATGTCTGTGTGTGTGTGTGTGTGTGCATGTCTGTGTGTGTGTGTGCATGTCTGTGTGTGTTTTTGAGGCTGATATGCTGATGTAGGAGCAAATCAGTAATGGAGCACAGATTGCTGACAAGTTGGGGGGAGGCCCCTGAAAAAACAGGGAGCCTAGCCTGAGGTAAGGGATGGGTGCACAGCTTGTCTGGGAAATGAAGCATGGCTTACCAGCTGTAGAGTCTTCAGCTGGTCTGGAACAAAAAGGTATCCTTCTCCTTCTCATATCTGTTGCTGTCCTCTTCTTCCTCAGAAGCCTTGGGGAGGGTGGAAGAACTGCCCCTGCATGGCTGACTTTATCTTTGAATGTTTACTTACAAGTTGCTTAAGTATTTAAATGAACTGGACTCTGGCTAGAAATCGTAGGCCTTAGCCTCCCATCTCATTGCAAGGATTCTTACCACTACCCCTCTAACACAGACACAGACACAGACACAGACACACACACACACACACACCACATTTTACTCCACTAGGGCAGGAACCAGGAGCCTCCAGCTGACCTGTTTGCCACAAAACCACTTCAGAATCATGTGAAATGTATAGAGAAATGCAGGCTTCCAGGGAACTCAGAGATGAGCACTGCATAGGTCACATCTTGAGAAGCTTTGTCCTAGAGGATGCCTAATTTTGTCTAAAAAATTCCTGAAGCATCCCATCACCAGAAATGTCTCTTTAAATCTAGCCAATGGCAGTGACCTTAAGGACCCAACCCCAGACCAGGCAGCCTCCCATCTTCAAATCTGTGCCAGGATGCCAAGTTGGCTCTTCCTGTTTTCCATCCCCTTCAAATCCCTTTCTCATCACAGATTCCATGAATACTCACCAAGAGCCTACTACGTGCTGGAATTCTGGGAAGAGCATGGCAACAATGACCTCTGCTCTCACATGGGTCTTATATACAATAGAAACAAATAAATAAGCAAGATAACAATGGCGTGTGTTGTGAAGAAAATAAAGCCACTATCTGCGAGAAAATGCCTGGGGACCTGTTTAACTCGGGGTTCAGGAAAGAAGAGGAGTCTTGGTACCTGTGGTTCTAGGGAAGGTTCTGGGAAGAAAAGAGAAAACCATTCCTCTCCCTTTGCTACTGTTTTTGTCTACTCTTGTCTCTGGCTCAGCTTGCTTTTCTGTTTCAACTCCCTCTTTGTTTCTTTCCTGCTCTCCTTTGCTGGCTCCCTCCCTCCCTCCCACTCCATCGCCTGCCTCTTCTCTACTCCCTCCAGAGGAGCTGAAGAAACCAGATCTCTCTTCCTCTCAGGCCAGCCAGCAGTAATTGAGCTGTGGACTTGCTTAGCAGATGAGCCTGTGTGTAGGGCCAGCAGAGGAGAGAAGAGAGGTCAGGGGGAAGCCTGAGGTACCAGAGAGCCAGAGGGATGAAGTGGGAGGGGCCTGGTGAGCTCCAGGGCACCGTGAGGGGTTGGAGATGGCCACTGAGCCAGGTAATCTAATCAGGGGGTAAGTCATAAAGATCACTCACTCCGTGCCCAGGACCAGCCTAAGAAATCACATTAATTTGAAGAGGGTGTAAAATCCACGGAGAATTCCCCTCTCTCCACCACACACACGAAGATAAACTGTCTTCAGCTTCCAATATGATCTTACAACAGCTTGTCAGTGACAAAACAGCCTCAAATCCTCCCATTTATCAAACGGCCAATCCTGTTAGCAGCTTAAAAGAGACATAATTACCTGCGGCCTTTTGTGTGATGCTTTAAACTAACGCAGCTTCCTCCTTCCTGGCAGCTGTCCAGAACGTGAGCTCAGAATTCAACCTCTAGACGAGGAGGTCTTCAGAGATGTCGAAGCTGGCGGTCAGGAGCACAGCGCTGAGGGGAGGCATGGGAGGAGGCTTAGCACCATGGACAGGGTCTTGAGATCAGCCAGAGAGGAGGCCCCAAACCCCAAGGTTCAGAGTCCAGCTGGGGGCCCCCGTGGGAATTAGGAGGGCTATATTCCAGCTGCTTCTACTACAGAGCAGATAATAGAGGCCCATGACGCACCAGCACTGCTGTGGGAACAGCATAGACACGAATGGGCCTACAGGTGGATTATCCGAGTAGAGTTCTCCACCTCTGGCAGAGCCCCACTGTGGCTGGCACTTTTTTTTTTTTTGTCAGCTCAGTCACTTCCCTGTCTTGCTACTACCAAGAAAAACAATAGGGTTCCCTAGCTAACATTCACTGGTGAGTGCTTGCTCTGGGCCAGGCCCAGGTTTATACTAATTAAGATAATGTGTCATCTTGGGTCGTGATTCTATTTTTCCATTTTATAGATGGGGAAGGTGAGTGAGCGAAGTGTTCAAGGTCAGTGGGAGAGGATTCCAGCCTACAGTCTATGATTGGAACCCTTTCCAAGGCATGCTCTGCTATGAAGACAGCTCTTTCCTGTGGCTCTGGGCTGGCCTCTTTCTGCTTTACACTTCCTTCTGTTCCCCCGGAGCCCACCCAACGACAATCTCCCCTTCCATTGGAGGTGTGAGAACCACACACATGGCCTTTCTCTTTAGAGAAGACATGACTCCTTGGAAACATGGTCATCCCTGGTAAGAGCTGTCCTACAAATCCTATGTGCGTTCCCACAGCCCCTCTCCCTCCTCTCCGCTGCTACTGGTCCCTGCTGGAGCCACACCCTGTACATTGTAGGCCATCCTGTGCCATCCTGCCCCTCCCTGCCCACTCATCCCTGACAAACCCCTCCTTGCTCCCTGCTTTCCTAAGATTTTCTTTCTTCCAGGAAGCCCAAGTGAGTTCCCTCCTGGGAAGAAACCATCAGAGTTCATTTGGAAGCCAGATAAAGAAGCAGACAGTGAGACAGACTGCAAGAGACAGACGAGAGACAGGCTGAAAATGGATTTTGAAGTGCCGTTGAGCCAATGATTGTGGCCAAATCCTGTTGAGAGACAAGGTATCTCGCAGTTATCTAGGGCTAGCTTTGCCTGGTTCCCACCAGCCCTTTATCCTTGCCCCCTCTCCTTCCCTGGGCTGCCTCCCAGACAAGCATCCTACCCCCTACCCACCCTATCCTGCCTCAGGGCATTCATCACTTGGAATAGTGATTTATCAAAGGCTCTGACAGTCCCTGTTTGGCAAAAATCGATCTGTGAAGAATGGGACCAACCCAAGGCCCCCTCTTCTCCCAAACCCCTACCATCAATCTGCCCCAAAGGAGACCCATAGCTCCAGCATCAGCACTGCCCCCAGGCTAGGGCCAGTCTCTGTATTCTTTTCTGTCCTTAAGAAGAAGAAAGAGAGAGAAAGAGAGCAAATAAAAAGGGGGATAAAGGGGAAGGGAGGGAGAGAGAGAGAAAAAGGGAGGGAGGGAGAGATTAGTGCCTTCTCCTAGATGTTTATTTTGTTGTTTTTAAGTGAGAAAGTCCCAGCTCTATTAAATGCAATCAATACTTGGCCCAAGAGAAGCTTCCCTTCTCTAAGACATTTGAAATCTGGTCAAATCATTTTGCCCTGATACAAAGTAATTTATCAATTTCAAAACCCTTCTAATCAGTGGAGGCTGTGGAGTCCCCATTCCTGCCTGCCATCCTCTGCTGTAGCACGTGCACGCACACACACACACGCACACACACACATGCACACACTCACTCCTCTGTTCTCTTTCTATCCTTCTTTCTTTCCTCCCTCCTCCCCTCTCCCAGAAACTGCAGATTGACTTCTCTTCCTTTCAGTACAGCCTCCAGACTAGGTATCATCTTTGAATCTCTATCCCAGGCTGTATGCTCCTCCCCTCCAGGCCTTACACTCCACCCCGGGGCACCAGAATGACTGAAAGTCCAGTCACAGGCACAGGTACTTTCTTCTCTTGCTAGTGGCTATCAGCTTGGAGTAGGAGTGTCTTGCTCTTAGACAGAGCCCAGAACTGGGGCCAAGAGGCTAGATGGGACCTATGGGCCACCAAGCTTGTCCCTTAGGACCTTGGCCCTTTTCTCCAAGGGGTGAGACTGACTGGCTGAGGTGGAGTTGATGAATCTGGCTGAATCTGGGGATGATGTCACAACATTTTCTTGCCTGCAAAGCTGCTATTTTTGCCCTCAAGACAGGTTGTGTCTAAAGGGAAATTGTGACAGCAGCAAAATCACCTTGCAACTCACCCTCCCATTCCCAGAAGAGTGGCTTGAGCCTTTGCAACGCCATTAGATTGGATTCTCGGCAGGTCCTTTGTGACTGCCAGCTGTGGTGGCCAGATAGGCCACTGACCTTTGGGGAGAGGCCACCCAGTGAATAGCTGATTTAAATGCCTTCCTCACAATTGTGTCTGCAATCCCTGGCCTCAGAGGTGACTGAGGGAAATGACTCAGCGGGCCAGAAGTCACCACAAGGTAACTCACAACCACATGAGCTCTCAGGGACCTTCACCCAGAGTAAATCTAGAAGCCTGACTTCGCCTTCAAGGCTCCTCTACCAGGCCTAACCTAAATTTCCAGTAGAGCTTCCGTCCCTCGAGTTTGGAAGACACCCTGTAAACATGTGCAATCAGTGGATGAGTGGAGATCTCCACAGAGCTCTGCCACTTTTGTGCCTTTATTTCCCCTATCCATCATGGGTCATCTAGAAACAGAACCGCAAACTCTGAGTATCTTTGGAACCTCACAGATCCTTTCCCAGAGCTCTCTACAAAGCAATGTTAAACTAGAGTGAACACAGCGTCCTACGGTTTGTGAGGTGTTTTAATATTAGCTGTCTAATTTAATTCTCCAATAATGCTGGGGGATACATATTATCCTATTTTATAGCAGGAGAATTCAAGGTTCACAGAGGTGAAGTCACTTTGTCCCAAGTCACACATAAAGCAAGTAACAAATCTGGGCTAGCCACCTAAGTTCTATCAATCCATATCCTAAATCTTTCCAGCATTGTTATTAATTATATAGGCATTATAAAATATTATAACTATATAAGCATCTTTTTCATGCCAAATGCTCAGTTTCCCTCATGGCAACCTAAAGCCAGATGACATCACACTCTTACATGCTTTCTTTCTGTAGTGTCTGTGGCTTGGTTGTTTCCGAGACGGTGTCTCACTCCGCAGCCCAGGCAGGCCTAAACCCCATTGTCTTCTCCCTGCCTTGACCTGCCAAGTGCTGGGATGACAAATGTGAGTCTCAGGGCTCCGCTTGACATGTTTGTTTGTTTTTTCTATAGATTGGGAACTAGAGGTGCAAGAATTGGCTAAAGATAGAACAGTAAATAAGAGATGGAGGTAGATTTAGCCTAGATCTCTTGATCTCAAATCCAAGGTCTTTCCCATTACAACATAAAACCTTTTATAGTGACATTCAGGAAGGGCCTGATAAAGCCAAGCACTTTCCCATTTAATCTTCCTACAATTCAACTTCCTTCTTTAAAATGAAGACATCAAAACTTTGAAAAGTCTAGTAGTGTCTGATGCCACACTGGGATTTGAACTCCTGTCACTGGCTGCTCCAGAAGCTTGGCTATCCTTGCTTGGATGCTTTCAAGAAGCACTCATGCATCCAACAACCAGTCTCTCAACTGGATGTCTGGCCAGTGTTGAGCTCATGGCACAGCAGGAAGAGAAACTGTAAAAGATGGGCCTCCAGAGCAATGACTGGCCCCTGGTCCACACTGTTCCTCACAAGCCCTCTGCATCCGATAATGACTATTCCATTGTCTGAGCAGTCACTCATGCTAAGGGCTGGGCACATATCTCAGTGGGATCCTCATATAAGCCTCCGACAATATCTTCCCCATTTGAAGGATGTGGAGACCAAAGCTCAGAGAGATCCATCAGTTGTCCCTGAATACACAGCATATCAAAGAACTCTCAATGAAAAGCCAGGGTTGCTTTCTTGGGTCCTCGGACAATCTCCAGCCTCAGCATCCTGCTGAGAGCAGTAGCTGGGGGGGGGGGGCACCATCTCCCAGGTAGTTTGGAAAGAGAACAGAAGTCTGTCCCTAAGGAACACTGCATTTGTAGAGGGCCACAGTACTTAGGAGGGACATGTAAATTCAGGGTAAACTGTTGGGAGACAGTGTGAATGGGGAGTCACTGGAGAAGTGGACCGGACAGCAGTTGACTTAGGGAACACCCCAGGCCTTGGAGCCTTCATTTTCATTCCTGTCCAGCTGAGGGCTTCCCTCCCTTCCTCTGGGAAACAACATCACACCCCCGACCCAAAGAATAGCTGTAGCACCACTTGGCTCAGGACTCGCCCTGATTGCTTCCCACATTGATGGATGAATGCGGTTCTACAAATTGGAAAAATAACTAATGTGCAGCTCCCAGACCCTGCTGCCTATGGGTGGAGGGGGCTTTTCTGGGTTAACCCAAGACCTGGGAGGAATCAGTCCCCTGCATACCAACCCAAAGAGGCAGTGAGAGAGGCTCCCAGCCTGGTGGGGGTGGATTTCGATTTCCTACAGGGTTTCTCTGTGTCACCTCTCATCACCATAATATTTACATCAAATGCAAAAGGCCTCCTCGGAATAGAACCCTGAGGTTGTAAATGCCAAATCTAAGAATGTCAGCAAATGCAAAAGATCAGGTTTTTTGAGCAGCAGCCTCCCCCTCCCCCAGGCAATGCCTGCTGCAACCCCGAGGGCAGGCAAAGCAGGCTCCAGAGCTTCCCTGAACCTCATCCCAAATCTGGAAAGGCTGGGGGACACCCAGGGGGCCCAAGGGCACTCATCCCTGATTCAGCAACACCAGGCAACTGCATCCCTTCCACCTGACTTCACACAACGCGTCTGAGGAAATGTATCCATAGACCCCTCCATGCAGCGAGGGAGGCCAGGCTACCTCATGGACAGATGGACGGCTAAGATGCACGGTGACCAGGCTTCAGAGTACTCTGCAGCCCAGTGGCTGAGTTCTCCCTATACCTTGTTTCTCACCCACACCTTCATGTTCCTCTTGGGGCTCCCTGAAGCTTCTCAGAGGCCACTCACTTATCAAACATTTATTGAGCACTTATTAAGCACCAGGCCCTGGGAATACCATGGAGAGCAAACAAGGTTTCTTCCCTGAAGGAACTTTTGTTCCAGCGACAAGACAGCAAATGATTAAGGTAAGGAATAGATAATTTTAATTGCGGTGAAGAAAATAAATTGGGATGAAAGGAGGGAGGCCACTGCTGCCCAGGCGGTAGGGGAAGGCCTGTGCAAGTGGGTGGCTTCTGACCTGAAAAATGAGAAGCTGCCCCCTGGAGGTTTGGAGGAGGAGTGCCCGGAGCAGCAGTGCAGTGAGGGCAGGAGCCTTGAGAAGAGAGGGAGGGTTCGAAAGGAGGCCCCCACCCAGTGTCAGAGCAAGTGGGGGGGGGCTGAGGTGAGAGGTGCATGGAAAGGGTAGGGAAAAGGATTCTTAGCAGCACCGGGACCAGGCGCAGGTAAACGACCACATGGGCTGAGAATGATGCTGTTTGACTTACATTTAAGAATTTCGCTGTGGTGGTGGTGGTGGCACGTGCCTTTGATCCCAGCATTCCGGAAGCAGAGGCAGACAGAGCTCTGTGAGTTCCAGGACAGCCCGGTCTACAGAGTGAGTTCTAGGACAGCTGGAGTTGGAAGCCACGTCTTTTGCTAAGATAAAACAAAAACTTGGTGCAGGGTTAGCTTTGTGACTTCTTCACTCGGTAAGCTTCATTCTGTTAAACCTCAGTTCCCATAAGAACTCTTTTGTTGAGGGGGGTAGGCCTGGGAAGATGCCCCAGTGGTTAAGAAAGCTTGCTGCTCTTCCAAGGAACCTGAGTTGTTCAGTTCCTAGCACCCTAGGCAAGCCGCTCACCACTTCCTGTAACTCCAGCGACGTCTTATGGCTCCCATGAGCACACATGGCACACATTAAATAAAAATAAATATTTATTTTAAACAGGAGCTCTTGTGGGTGTCAAGTGGTGTATGAGTTCATTTGTATGGTGTATGCAGGGCAGGGCCTGTCATCAGCAGGTGTAGAATGTCTCATTTTGTTCCACTCTTCTTTCTCTAGGTTCCAGCCTAGGTTCTACCTCTCTCTAGCTACTCTCTCACCCACTAGGGACATCCCTAGACCGAGCTGGGAGCCTAGAACAGAGTGGGGTGGGGACTTCATCTACTGGCATCATGGCTGGCTAAGGTGGACCCAGGACACTGCAAGACAGTGGGCCCATGCACAGGGAAAAAGTTGTCATTCACAGAAGCTGTACTTTTCTACACTCCTGGGTATCCCTCTGCAAATCCTTTGCTCATGAGCCTTGACCCCAGAAGTTGCCTAGGGAAGGATTGGGAGAACAAGCTTAGAAGATTAGGCAGGACAGAGAGCAAGCAGAGTGTCCCCACTTTTCCTCCTGGGTCAGGTTTATACTGCTGCCAGTACCAAAAATTGGGGGATGCGGCTGTCCCCAGGAAAGAATTAGTCAAACCTGCTGCCTTGGTCACCACATATCCACATGACTGGCCTCCAACTGGCCTCTAGGAGCAGGATACTTTTGCTGCATCCTGTCTTGAGCAGGACTCCATAGAAAGGATGTGATACGGTTGATTAATTGCTCTTGAAAAGTTCTTTAGGAGGAAGAGAGCCACGAGGTCTAGGAGCAGAGGAGTGTGCCCTGCAGTGGCAGCAGTGAAGTCTTGCCTGCTGTCATGGGGGTGCAAAGGACAGACTGTGGCAGCAGCAAGAAGAGACGAGGGGGAGGCCTCAAGGAATAGCTACAGGAGTGCCCCTGCTCCTGGACTGCTTCCCAAAGGAACAAGAGTTTGTTGATCCAGGGGTGGTAAGTGGTAAGGCCAGGATGCTTGGCTCCGTGCCTGACACGGAGGGCAAAGAAATGCAAGCCAGCATGGACAACTCCCTCCCACCAAGCTGCTTTTCTTCTTTCCCAGACCTGAGCCTCAGAAGATCATATTTCCTCATTCTTGGGGGGGGGGGGCTCGCCTCTAGTTACTTATGAGGGACCCTCCTCTTCCACATCCAGCTTCTCAGGAGCTTCTATAACCCCAGTGAAGCTCCAAGCTATGTCCTGAATCGTCAGTGTAACTTTCTCTGTCCTAAGCATTCACACCCAGAAGCATGGCCACGAATCAGGCATGGAAACTGGCAGGTAACTTCGGTGCCCCGAAGAGCCCAAGGGTACTGACCAAGGTCCTGAAAAGCCCTGCCTCTTCCCTCCCAGTGCTCTCTGCATTCTCCTCGCATCCCCACCCTACTTGTCCATCCCAGCTCCATATTCAAGGCTTGCTCCTGCCCGAAACCTTCTCAGTCTAAGGGTCTGTCAAATGCTGATCTCAGAGAGCTCCAAGTCAGGAGAGCCACCCCTCCCCTCAAAGCAGCAGCCTGTGCCCCTCTCCTCCCGTCCTTACCACAGGCTCTGTCTGTTCTATGAACCCATCAAGGACAGCCCTCTCCAATGTGACCACGGCAGCAGCTGGCAGGGCCTGGGGCTGCACTTGACATCCTGATCTAACCATATTCTCGAAGAGGAAGCAGGTTGGAAGTTCCGCATGCTTGCACACACCTGCACACCCCATGCACACACTCACACTCTGTGTCAGCCTGGAGCACAGAAGTGGTTCTCAGATTTCATAAAAAAAAAAAAAACAAAAAAAAACAAAAAAAAAACTTCTGTTTATTCGATGTCCCCAGAAAAAAAAAAAGCATTACACACACACAACCTTCTGCAGGGGCTGGCATGGGGGTTATCCTTCCCCTGGTTCCTGTCCTCGGTGGCAACCTTCCTCCAAGGGGTGGGACTCCCCTAAGAAGAGATACCCAGGCAGGTGGGGATTTGACCAAGCCACAGAGTGCTCTTTTATAAACTCAGTTATTTTTAAAGATTTTACTTTTTAATTATGGTGTGTGTGTGTGTGTGTGTGTGTGTGTTGAGGGCTTTTCAGGAGCTGTGCTAATGTGGCAGCACCAAGGCACAAGAGGAACCATAACCATATCTAAGGCCACCTCTAATTGCCAATCTCAAGAATTAAGCTCCCCCCCTCCTCTCAGAAGCTTCTTTTTGTTTTGTTTTAAATTTATGTGTATGTGTGTGAACTTGCATGAGTATATGTACCTCATATACATGCAGGAGCCTGAGGAGGAGAGAAGAGGGCATTGGATCCTCTGGAACTGGAGTTTCAGGCTGTTGGAGCACATACAAGTCCTGGAGACTGAACCCTGGTCCTTTGCAGAGCAGCACGCACTTAACCATTGGGCCATCTTTCCAGCCCAAGAACTGAGCACTTCTGTCTCTCACAGGCCTCTTGTCAACCTTGTAATCCAGGTTTGTCTGCCTTGTCTTGTTTTCTTGAACCAGAACAGGTGAGCCCTGGCTCCTGATATCTGCCTGTCATTGCACACTCTGGTCAGGTGTATTCACAGTGTGCATCAAGAATGTAGACAGAGAAACAGGGCTGTCCCTACTCAAGGATTCCTATGACTGCTTTGAATTCAATACACAGACTTGTAGATTACCCACATCCATTCCCTGACACAAGTCACACATACAGGTCAAGGCACACAGCAACCATGCAGGAGCATACTAAAACAGAAATCAGAAAAGCAGAGTAGAATTCCAGAAACTACATGTAAAATATACACACAAATATGCACGCTCTAACATGGGCTTCTTCCCTACCTGATCTACAGAGCTTTCCTTCACGCTCCTCAGTGGCCTCTCACTCCTCCATGCTGCTCTTCAGCTGGTTCTTTCTGACAGAACCTCTCCTCTGTTTTCTCACCCAGTGGATTCCTAGTAAGTCTCTGGGTTCATTTCCCAGGGCTGCCATAACAAATTGCCATGAGCTGGGTCATTTAAAGACAACAGGAATTTATTCACTGACAGTTCTGGAGGCCAGAACTCTAAAGTCGAGTGTCAGCAAGGTACAGTCCTTCTGAAGGATTGGAGAAAGGGTCTGTTTTGTACCTCTGAGGGGAAAGTTCCAGCTCTTGTCTAAATGCACAGGGGGAGGCAGGGAGTGGTCACCTGAGGACCATGCCCTTTGGGAGCTCCTGCAGATGGCAATGCTGGCAGCTGGTGGACTGTCACCACCACTTTGTTTCTCTGGTCATGTAACACTCTTGCCACTCTGTGTCTGTGACCAGATTTCCTGCAGGAAGGCTGTGGCTGTTGGATTAAGATGTTTTCTCTTCCAGCATGACTTCATCTTAAATTGATGGCATTTGCAAATGCCCAACTTCTGAATAAGGTCACGTTCACAGGTATTAAGGGCAGGACTTGAACGCATCTTGGGGAAGGGCATAGTTCAATCCTCAACAGACTCCTCAACAGTTTTTCCTTTCTTCACTAGCCCTTCCCTGATCTGTCTCCCTAGACTGACTAAGCTGCGCCTCTGCCATGTACTCCCCAGTCAGGTACTTCATCTGCTTTACCTTGGTGGAGGCTGTTATTTTTTAGACAGGGTTTTGATATGTAGCCCAGGCTAGCCTTGAACTCATGGTCCTCCTTATTCTAGCTCCCCAGGGACCAGATTACAGATTACATGTTTTTGTTACTGCTCCTCTAATGATCTCTTTCCTAGCTCTGGGGTTGGGCAGTCTATTTCATACTCGATGTATCCTTAATATCTGGTGAATCACATTATGTAGGGACACGGACCAAGTATGAGAACCATTTTGTCATACTTGGACACATGTAACTATATGCTATGTATACGTCAGACATATATATCATGCAAACACACGGAGACAAATACATTTATACATGTGTACATGCCAGTTCTTGAACACAGTCTAGAGGGTTCCAATTAGCCAACCAATAATGGCCAAGTTCCAAGAAAACACAGCCCTTCACTGAGTGCACTGGGAGAGGCAAGGAGGAGTCGCCTGTGGTCTCCTGCCCTCAAGAGGATGATGAGTTAACTGGAAAACAAGACTAATATATAACAAGTGCATTTCAGAGTACAGTTCTATTCTGTAAGCCATGAGGGCAGGAGGCTGGAACTCTTGCTGGCTAGAGCAATCCGGAGATGCCCTAAGGAAGGAGTGACTATCATTTACCTTCCTGTGTGTCTCAGACTGTGGGGGGCATATGCAGTGCTCCAGTACCTTCTAGAAGGGCAGGGTTAAGTCCAATGATTGGTCCCATGAACTGGTCTCTGGGACTTTAAACTGTTGTTCCTCAATCTTTCCCAGGGAATGATGGGTGACAAGCTGTCAAAAACTTTTGTGATACCTTTGTTGGCAAAGCATCCTCTGCCAGCTTCCAGTGACAAAGAAATGGCCAGTGGATGGGAATAAAGACCTATTGATCCTTCCCTTCCTCAATGCTCCTACATTATAATGTCCCTTAAGACAGGCTTCAAGGAACCTAGCCTCCTATTACCCTAGCTCTCTGCTCTCAGAACTGCAGCAGTGGCTCTGTTCAGCTGAAGTACTGGGTGGGGATCCTGGGGGTGGGGGCTAAGAGTCATACCCATGAAGTATTGTATAACCTGGTGCCAGACAGATTTCCACTCAAATCTTAGTTCTGCTCTTTTCTTGGTCAAGTACTTAACCCCTCTGAGCTTCCATTTCCTCAGCTGGAATAATCGTAGCACTGTCCATAAAGGTGACAAGACTTCAGTGACTATATTGAACAAATGGGAGCTATATGTGACAGTTGAAATTCTCTGGTTCCAACTGAGTTCATATTTCTGGCTGAAGTACAACCAGAGCCCAGGATATCCGATCTCAACCCAAGCAGAAAAACCTTTTCCACAGATGAGCCTCTCTCAGTGTGCAGCAGCCTAAGGCCCTTTCTCAGCTCTTGCTAGGAAGTACAGCAGTGACCCCAAACCTTCCTGCCCGCAGGTGGCCAGCACAGAGTGAAGTGACAAGTGTCAGTTGCTTACCCACCTCAGGCTCTGGGGGAGAAATCGAGCTGTTCTGTCTTGTTAGAAACAGTCACTTGAGCTGCGTGTGATGGCTCCCACCTTCAATCCCAGCACTCAGGAGGCAGGAGGATCTCTGTGAGTTTGAGGCCAACCTGGTCTACAGAGTGAGTTCCAGGATAGCCAGACCACACAGTGAGACTCTGTCTCCAAAAACCAAAAGAAAAAAAACAGAAGTCATTTGTCCTCTGGGTTGTGGTATTGTCCTGAAGTGTGAGAGAAGGCTACGGCTGGGACACAGGAAGTCAGTGTAAGTCCTTTGTCACTCTTCGTTCTTTCTAACATTGAAACTGTCACTTTCTGCAGTTAGGAAGCCTTGGGGGTTTGGAGAAATCCCTGAGAAGAGAGCAAAGTGTGCAAGAAAGGACAAAGGGTCTGGGTCAAGAAGTGAGCAAGCCTGAGGCTTTCCAGCTGCAGACACCACTGCCTTGTCCCGGTCCTCTCGTGGGCTTGGAAAGACTTTGCTGAAGTTGAGTATGATGAGATACAGCTATAATAGCGGAATTTAGGAGGCAGAGGCAGGAAGGTCGAAAGTTCAAAGGTAGCCTAGGCTACATAACAATATCATGTCTGTTCACAAAGTGCTAGTCTGTCAGGCATCAAGGCTCAAGTTTGATCCATAGCACCTGTGTAAAAAACATGGTGGCACACATTTGCTATTCTAGCACTGCCAAGGAGGCAGAAACAGGTTATCTTTGGGCTTCACTGGCCGGTCAGCTAGCCTAATCAGTGAGCTCCAGGACAACGAGACACTCTGTCGCAGATGGCATTCCTTAAGACGATATTCAAAGTTGTCCTCTGACTTGCACGTGCGTGTGCACACACACACACACACACACATGCACGCACATGCACAAGCACACCCACACATCCTGGAGGGGGAAAACCATCCCTAGGGATAAGGTAGGGTGAGCTTGGTGTTTGCAAGGTCAAGTGGTTTCCTTGATGCTGCATTGATCAGGTTTTGGGAAACTATTCTCTTGGAGCACTGGGTGACTCACCAAAGAACAACTTATCAACTAGCTGGAGTTGAAGCCCGCAGAGAGGGAGGGGATAGACAATGAGCAGATCCTGGCTCACTGTTTGTGCTGGCTTTGCCAGTGACACAGGGGACAGCCCTCCCATAGAAGGTAGAGGGCATGGTGGTCCAGCTCAGTGAGGGCTGGAAATGGGAGAAAGGAGAATGAGCCTGATGGAGGGCTTGCCAGCCAGGTAGCCTCTGTGGACAGCGGAAGGCAAGAGGAAACCACAAGTGGGCAAAAGGACAGATGGAAGGGCAATAGGAAGGGTGTAGAAGGTACAGGAGAGGGGCTTAGGGGACAGTCAGGAAAGGACACGGGAAGCTGACATGGGGCCAAAGCCAGGGCATCAGAAACTCAGGGTCCCTGAGCCACTCCTTCCTGGGAGCGCATTGGCAGCCGCCCAGCACATGCAAGCACCAAGCAGCTGTGTGATGTTGCTTATTCACATTAACCCGAGAAGACTACCACACATCTTAAGGACTGCGGATTCTGATGTGGATGCTCCTCGCACCCACAAGTTTAGATAGTGGAGGTCTGAAAAGAGCTTGTCCTAGGGTCTCCTACAAGTCCAGGAGCATGGGAACCCTCTTTCCACCCTTGTTCTCAGAAGCCAGACCCTGGTTCACAGAGAGGCCAAGTAGGGCAGCTGGAGGCAGGCCTGCTGTTTTCTCTCCTTTTTCTGGCCCCAGAGAGCTGTGCGCTTGAGGCTGCAGGGCCCTGCGGAGCTTCCGCGAAACCCATTCCCTCTCCTTTCAATGACAAAGTCCCTCCCCTCGGACTCTCTGACTTTCGTCCCACATCAAGAGCTTTTCTAGGCCAGAACCCCTAGCCACCAGGATCACAGAAGCCTGCTGGCCCTGAAGCTCCAAGCAGGCAGAAACGCTAATTGGCATTAACAGAGACCAGGCCTGCAGCTCACAAAAGATCCCCTCTTCCTGACCAGAGCCTGCCTGGGGCGCAGCCAGCCTGCTGGCTTCTGGTATCTGCTGGTAAGAGGAGGGGGACTTTGAGGAGGAAGGAGGCAAGAGCAGGATGACCCACGGCAGCTGCCCTCACCTGAGGCTCCTCTTGCTCAGCAAGAGGCTGGCCCTCTTTCCTGCCCCTCATCACAGCTTCTCAGGTAGTGCTGAGCACATTAAAGACAGTCTCCTCAAAGCCTGCCCTATATGCTTATTTTAATCTAATCTCACTTGGAACAGAAGGCTCTGAAATCAAACTGCCTGTGCTGATAGCCCAGTACCGTGCCTTCCTATGTGTGACCTGTAACAGAAAAAAAAGTGGTGCCTCTGTCTTTGGAACTGTGCTACCCACCTGGCTGGGGTGCTGGGAAGATTAAATGCTGTCCAAAGAAGTTCCTAGGTCTGCCCCTGCATGCAACAGGCACTCCTGCAGTACATTCCGCAGCACTGGGCTCCATTCTCTCTATTATAGAAAGCTCTCTCTTTCTAAGCACAGGCTCCTCAGTGAAGTTTGCTGATAGAATACAAGGAAGAGAGAAAAGGCAAATTTATCAGTTAAGCGGGCTGGGTAGCACTGTAGCTCAATCGGTAGAGTGTTTGCCTAGCATGCAGGAGGCCCTGGGTTTGATCCAGAGCACCACGCAAACAGGAAGTGGCGGCGTATGCCCAAAATCCCAGCTCTTGGGAGGTGGAGGCAGGAGGATCAGATGTTCAAGGTCATTCCTGGCTACATACTGAGTTTGAGGTCAGCCTGAGCTTCATGAGACCCTGTCTCAAAAACAAAACAACTACCAGTCTTATGAGTATACAGAAAAGGACTCCCATTTAACAATCACCTAATATCTTACTGTGTAGGATCTCTTTGATGTTGCTTATTTCTTTAGTTTCCTTAGTAAACTATTTCCCAATTTCTATTTACGATATAAGCAATCACATTTTAGTTTAAATGAGTTATAATCTTGATTGAGGAGAAAGATATGGTTTGAAAGCCTTTGAGCCTCTATAAGAAGAAGGGATTTTTGATATGAAAATTGCCAAAGGAATGGCAATTTTGCAGGAGGCTGGCCCTAAGAAAACTGAGTGCAGGATGTGCAACTCCCTCAGCAACAGTTCAGCTGGGACTGAACCTCATATTCAAGACTGTCTTTCCTATTCTCAGTTCTAAATCCTTCATGCCAAGGAGTTTAGGACAAAAGTGATCATTTATTTCTCCGTCTTACAGGCCTGTACAGAATGTATTCCTAGAATTTCTTTTTCTTATGGTAGGAACTATCCATAAGCAATCTCAATCCAAAAGTGATTTTCATTTGCTGGAGAAATTCGAAGGCCATCTCTTGCCGGTCTGAGGTTAAACACAGAGGGAAATCTAAACGCAATTTTCCTGTTTGAGGAGCAGTTACAATATTTTTAAGCAATCGAAGCTTCAAAATTGCAAATGTGATGTACAGTTAAGCCTCAACCACAGGAGCTACAGCATCTGCAGTTTACACAACAGTGGGGCCTCCCGGTGCCCCTACCCCCACTAAGTGCAGAATCTTCGAGTACTTCACAAGTGAAGATGTTCTGGGAGGCTCGGGGCAGTTTTATTGGTGCTTGGCTTTTGGCTGGGGCCATTTAAAGTAAATGTTACATGGGGAAAAAGTAGGAGAAAAGATGTTACGCCAAGTGTCAGAGCCATAACACATTTTTAATGGCTTTATTTATCAACACTTACTGGCGTTTGGAGTTAACAAACGCTCTAGTCCATCCCCAATGAGTGTTTGCAGTAAATTTAAAGGACTTGTCTTGCCTTTGGCACAGAAAAGATGACCCAACTAGGATCCTCGTGTCGTTTTGCAGAGATGATCGCTGGCAGAGACAGACTGCCGGATGCAGGCAGAGGGCACAGATACAAATGCCACCCACCAGACCCACGTTGCCCTCAGCCATTCCCAAGTTGCTATTGTCTAAACGTCTGTTTTCTTCCTGTTGCTGTTGATACGTTGCTATGACAAATGCCGGGAGGAAGCGCTCATTCGACTTACAATCTCAAGTTACAGTCCATCATTTCAGGGAAGTCAAGTCACAGATTTTTACAGCTGTCACGTCACATGTACAGTCAAGAGCAGAGAGAAACGAATGCACCTATGCTGCCTGTTTGCCATTCTCACCTAGCTTTCTCCTACCTCCTACAAGGTCAGGACCTTGTGCCCATGGGATGGTGTCTCCCAATGGGCTAGGTCCTCTACATCAGTTAACAATCAAGACAATACCCTACAGACATGACTGCAGGCCAACCACACCTAAGTAATTCCTTAATGAGGCTCTCTTCCCAGGAGGCTCTAGGTTGTGTCACGTCCTAACCAGAACACTTCCCAAATTCATATACTGAAAACCAAAGGCTAAGAACATACAGTTGGTAGAGTGCTTGTCTGGTATGTGTGAAGCACCACATAAAGTCACAGACGCAGAGAGGAATGTGTGTGTGTGTGTGTGTGTGTGTGCAGTTCAAGGATATTCTCAATTTACAGAGGGAGTTCCAGGCCAGTCTGGATTACATGTTTGTTTCAAAAACAAACAAAACGAATTACAAAATAATAAATAAATGTCCTCTGCCTGCATCCGGCAGTCCGTCTCTGCCAGCGATCATCTCTGCAAAACGACACGAGGATCCTAGTTGGGTCATCTTTTCTGTGCCAAAGGCAAGACAAGTCCTTTAAATTTACTGCAAACACTCATTGGGGATGGACTAGAGCGTTTGTTAACTCCAAACGCCAGTAAGTGTTGATAAATAAATAAACAAAAAAACAAATGCTGTGGTGTCTAGAGGTGAGGTCTTTGGGGTAATTAGATCTCAAGGGCTCAGCCCTCTTGAATGGGATTGTTGTCCCTTAAAAGAGGCTCCTGAGAGTTTCTTTGCCCTTTTTCCATGACAGGACAGTGAGAAGAAACACGGAAACAGACCCCTGGCAGACATGGGATGTAACGGAGACACTGAATTTATCAGTGCCTTGATCTTGCTCTTCCCAGTTTGAAGAATTGTGAAGAAATAATTTTTGTTTATAGTAAATGTTGTTATAAGCCTCTTGGGTTATGGTATTTTGTTATAGCAACTCAAATGGACTAAAACTCTAGCTGCTTTCTTAGTTCTCTCTAGACCTCACAAAATAGGAATAGTTCCGCCATCTCCTTCAGGGCTAGGTTCTAACACAGGGCCACAGTCCCAGGTCAGACAGTCAGTTGTTTCCATGTTTTGGTGTGGCTTGGTAGTTTTTGTTTTGCTTTGTTTTTTGAGATACAATCTTCACTGTAGCCCAGGCTGGTCTTGAACCTGCAATCTCACTTTAGCCTCCTGAGCTGGGATTACAGGCCTGAATTCAGCTGGCAAATGAGTTTTATCCTTGGGCTACCATAATGGGCTTGGGAGAGAGAGAGTGAATTAATTGAGATTCTGTCTGCTCGGGCTACTGTGACAAAGACCCACACAGCGGTGCTTTCGAAAACATAAAATCAATTTTTTTCTCCCAAGTCTTTGTAGTAGTTCTGTCCTACAAAAGCCTGAGGGATCCCAGGTGCCTTCTGCTTTGTGGCTCACCTCGCCTGCGGATGAACCTCACTTCCCTGTTCCATGCAGCAACGCTGCAGCCAGAGAATCGTATACATCATGTTGACTCGTGTCCATTAGCGGGGACTTAAGCCTAGCTGCAGGTAAGGCCATATTACCCACTACAATATTTGGCCCCCATGAAAGAAGAGGGAAATGACTGCTAGGAGCCAGGCTCTCAAGTGACACTAGAGCCCACCCAGTCAGGGAGCTAACGCTGCGGAAAGAGGAGATGAGATGATAGAGAATCACTGAGACTCAGAGCCAGCTGCGCTGAAAGCCAGCTCTGCTTGTGACTCCTCATGTAGGCCAGAACCTTTCTCTTCTGGTTTGAATGTGAGATAATCCCCAAAGGTGTCTGAACACTTGTCTCAAGCTGGTGGTGCTGTTTGGAGAGGGTGTGGGACCTTTAAGGAGAGCCTCATTGCAGGAAGTGGGTCACAGGGACTCATCTTGAGGCCTTGAGTTGGGGCAAACCCAGCCTCCTGTCCTGTCTGCTTTCTGATCCACCCAGTTGTGAGCAAGCAGCCTCACAGTCCTGCAGACACAGTCATGATCCCCTACCTGACATGATGACCGGCGAACTGTTCTTTCAAACCACAAACCAAATAAACCTTTTCTCTTTTAATTTGCTTCCTGTCGGGTGTGGTCACAGCAATGAGAAAAATGGCAGACTCACCTTCTTTCTTTGCATAGGTTTGATTTGAACTTCAACTACCTGAATTAAAGAGTTCTGCTTAATTCATGGTGTAGGCCATTGGATAAATGGCTATAAGAAAAAAGAGGGGCTGTAGAAGGGTCACTGGCCTTGCAAAGTGCTTGCCTTGCAAACACAAGGCCTGGAATTTGGAACCATCTATAAAGCCAGAGGGCATGGCAGACAACTGTAGTCCCAACATGGGAAATGGAGACAAGAAATTCCTGGGACAAGCTGGCTAGGCTCACTAACAGAATGTGAATGCTCTGGGTTTAGCTTAGAGACCCTGCCTCAGGTCTGGAAAGATGGCTCAGTATCTAGAGAACTCACTGCTCTTTCAGAAGACTGGGTTCGGGTCCCAGGACCCACGACAAATGGCTCACAACTGCTACATCCCACACCTTCTGGCTTCCACACATACATGGTTTACATACATACATGCAGGCACACACATAAAATAAAATAAAGTAAAAAATTTTAAAGAGAGATCCTCCTTCAATATATAGTGTGGGAGCAATTGAGGAAGACACTTGACATTAACCTCAGGAACACACACAAGCAGACATGCACATACACACTCATGCACACACACACACAAGCAGACATGTACACACACACACACACAAGCAGACATGCACATACACACTCATGCACACACACACACAAGCAGACATGTACACACACACACACAAGCAGACATGCACATGCACACACACAAGCAGACAAGCACACACACACACACACACACACATGCAAAAAGAAAAAGGAAAAAAGGGGCAAAAATACCATAAAAAGGAAGACAGAGTCATGATGAAATAGCAAGCTGAGGACAGAAAAGCAGAAGCCACAGATAGAAATGCACCCAGAACCAATGAGGGTTGGTGGGGAACAAGCAGACACACAGGGAAGCTGAGTGACCTGGGCGGCTGCCTCTGCCTGCAAAGGTCCTTCCCCCAGGTCTTTTGAGGTTCTAATGACAGCTCATGCAGTTACAGCCTAAGGGAAACTGGATCACTATTCAGAACATTCACTGTCCCTCCTCTGGTATCCTACATGTGGGTGGAATATTTCTCCCATGGTGTCAGACTTGGCCATGTGATGAGCTTTGGCAATAAAATGTGAGGGAAAGCTTTAAGAACCATTTTGGGCCAGCCATGGTGGCATACACCTTTAATCCCAGCACTCCAGAAGCAGAGGGAGGCAGATCTCTGTGAGTTCAAAGCCATCCTGGTCTATGCAGCAAGTTCCAGGCCACCCAGGGCTACACAGTGAGGCCTCTCTCTCAAAACTACAAATAACAACCACAACAAACAAAAAACATTGTGGCTAGCCCCAGTAGATACAACTGTAGGAAAGCTGTAAAGAAGATGAGGCAGGAGATCGTAGTTCAAGGCCAGCTTGGCCTATACATTCCAGCTGGGCACTATAATCCCAGCACTCAGGAGACTGATACAGGAGGATTGCTGCAAGTTCCAGACTAGCCAAGGTTGGCGAGATGGCTACTAACCCTGACTATCTGAATTTGAACGCAGGACCCACATGGCAGAAGGAGAAAACCAACTTCTAGAAATTGTCCTCTGACCTCCATATGCATGTCATGGCATTGTACACCCGTGCAAATGCACATAAATAAATCATTCATTTAAAATAATAAAAAATTGCCTGGTGGTGGTGGCACACACCTTTGATCCCAGCACTCAGGAGGCAGAGGCAGGAGGATCTCTGTGAGTCCAAGGCCAGCCTGGCCTACACAGTGAATTCCAGGACAGCCAGAGTTACAACAGAGAAACGTCATCTCGAAAAACCTAAATAAATAAATAAATAAATAATGAACCAATGTATTCTCCTTTGGCCTGGGTTTCGGAGGAAGGAAAATCCAGAGCAGAGCTGCTGCTGACCCAAGAGAAACAACCAACGGAGACCTTTGTCCCCCTTGTCAAAGGCCTCTAAGGCTTGGGGGAGTGCTGCGACCACAGCATAAACTCGCCTAAGCTGAGAGGCATGGTGTCTTCAAGACCTACACTTCCTGTTGTTCCTGCTCCTGCTGAAACTGCATTCTTCAACTTTTCCTCAGCCTCCAGAAACATATTTTCATACAGTATGTGGACTTGTCCTTGCAACCAACAGGGCTAGGCCTTGAACAATCATGTTGACGTATTGGAGATGACAGACCTGGTATGTCATGATCGAATAGCCCTTTTACCAAGTCCTTTCCAGTTCTGCTACCCAATACTATAGCCTCAAGAGTATGAGAAATAGATGTGATTGTTGTGAAATTGAGGAATTGCATGATCTTAAGTACAGTAATTTCATCTTACCAAGTTCCATCTTCAAACATATTCAGGATTTCTGAGATAGATGTGATTTCTCAAACTTAAGAATATTTCAGCTTCCAGAATATGCTGCATTAGTAGTGATGGTTGGTGATGATGGTGATGATGATGATGATGATGATGAAGATACATAAGCATATGCAACATCTTTCTATTCCAAAGCATTTTCTAAATTTGTTGCCTGAAAATTCACAATGGCCTGCAAATGTTATCTCCATTATCCACATAGGGAGACTAGAGATGAGAAAGATAGAGAAATTCTACAAATTACAGAGCTGGCACTGTTTCTCCAAGCTTTTTTTCTCTGCTGTTTCTCTCCTACCTGCTAAGTGGCAGGCATCCAGAGCAGAGCACAGTGGACACACACCTCCAGGACAGGTACTGGGAAGCAATCAGAAACACTGTTGATTTGACTAAATAAATGAATCCATGAATACATAACTAAATGAATGGATGCATTAATGGATGGGTAGATGACAGGTAAATGGACAGGTAGATTTATAGGTAGATAAATGGGTGGGTGCATGGGTAGATGATGAATGGGTGGGTCTCTTTTGGATGGATAGACGAGGATAGGTGAATGAAATTCCTGTGGTCTAAGGGGAAAAGATGATGATGTTTTCTAATCTAGAAAGTACACACAAACTTTCCTAATACTCTAACACCCAGAAAGCCCTACACTTCGTGAATCGGCTGACCTCGCCTGCCCAGATCTTTCAATATCCCCGCACATCTCAGAGCAGAGTGCTGTATCCACGAGTGTGTCTATTCCAGCCTACAGTTTCCTAGTCACATTCATTCCACTTTTCCCATCCTCAGAAGCAACACAGCACCTCCTTCGCTGGGTTTCTGTAGGAATAGATAACAAATAGATCATTTGGCAAAGTGACTGGCGTATCATAACTTTTCAATAAACAATTACCATCCCTCTTTTTCATCTCTGTAGTTCAGGATAGTTGCCTGTGGAAATCAAAGCCCCACTGAACATGCTACATTGTGATTATGGTCTTTAGCCCTTTTTCATTAGAGTGGAATCTGCAATAATACAATAACCTTTATTTTATTACACAGCCCTTGGAAATTGAGGGTTTCATTCATGTCAATTAATTCCTTCGTAGTCCACGTTGGCAGTGACAATCAGAATGTCAAAATGTCTCTGAGGATTCCTAGGAAATCTGAGGCACTTCACAAAGAGCCTGCCCTGGGTGAGAGACCAGCCGGAATGAACCGTTAATATACTTCACCAGAAGGGAACTCTTCCAAAATGCCTATCCCACCAACCTGCAGGGAAAACTTCAGGTTTCTTGTTCAGGGGTCACACATAAGATCTTAGGGTTGAGCTCCTCTTTGGGGAGGCCAGAGGCCCAGTTCCTCAAACAGGGGAGGAACCACACCCTGAGCATATCACAGCTGCTGAAAGTGGGGCCCATATGTACCTCCTTTCACAACCAGCCAGGGCAACATAGACTGCAGCCACCTGGGTACTCTAGAGAGCCCTTGCATCTTTGGAGAAGGCATCACCAAGAGAACACATAGGTGAGCAATGAACTGTCTGAAGAAATAAGGAACTGCCTTCTTGCTTGTGTCCATCCACAGGACCCTGGCAGGTCTAGTTTCTCCTACATTGCCTAAACCTAGTATTTGCTCCAGAGAGTACCTCAAAGATTCTTCGACCATCCACTGATCCCTGCACTCCTATCTGGATCCTGATTAATAGATGAAACATGCTCAAAAAGTATGAAATATCAAGGCTAGGTAGAGACAAAGAATTAGCCAGGGATGGATGGCACCCTCCAAGTCTCCAGCCACATCCTTTGCTTATGGGCTTTTCTCTTGCATGGCCCTTTCCCTTTTCTCTTCCCAGAAAGCTCTTACTCATTCTTCAAGACCCAGATCACAGGTCACCCTCCAGGTGAAAGTTCCAGGCATAAGTACTCTCCATCTGCTGAAGAGAAATGGAATAGTGACAGGAATAAAGGCTCCAAAGTGCTCTCGTTCAGGCTTTTGGTTTTGGTTTTTGTCTAGATTTACCTATGTGTGTGGTGTTTTGCTCCATTGTATATCTGTGTACCATGTGAATGCCTGGCGCCCATGGAGGTCAGAAAAGGGTGTCAGATACCCTGGAGCTGGAGTAACAGTTATGAACTGATGCTAGAATTGAACCCAGGTCCTCTGGATGAGCAGCCAGTGCTCTTAACCATTGAGCCATCTCTCTCCAGCTCCTTTGTTTGTGTTAATATCAGAATTGTGTCATATTGTGTTTTGGTTATCCTTTTCTTCTGTCTGGAACGCCTTCCCCTTTCCCTCCAAGCAGGCTATTCCTGTCTGTCATTCTGGTCTTGGCTTAGCCAAAGCTGTAGCTTGCTTGCCACAACATCCCCAACCCAGCCATGTGATAGTGTATGTCCATGGATGGATGGCACACCAGAGGGCTTTGGCAGTACACAACTGTGGCAGCCCTGCCCTAGATGGTGTATAACACCAAATAGGCACACAGTGTACATCTGGTGATTTCATAGATAGTGCCAGGGCTCAGAAATTCCCAGGTATCTGTGCCTGATGCCCGCCCCATTGCTGTTCTTGGCCCCTCCAGATGCACAAACGTATATCAGGCTTCTCCTCCTCTTTTGGGAGGCGGCATCTGTGTTGAAGCTCTAGAGCATTGGCAGGGTAGGGTGGGGTGGGGGAGGGGGAGGCAGAACTATGATGGATGGAGTGGGAAGGCACTATGAGAGGCAAGCAGTTCCCTGAACCTGACCATCAGGAAGCTGCCAGCATCACTGTGGAAAAATACTGAGTGCTTCCTGAAAGAATGTAGCCCCTCCCCTGCCCTGTCTGACTAAAGGGCTCCAACATTTCTACTTCGGTTCGCCTCTAGTACTGACACCCAAACGGCAGTCAGACTACATTTCAAATCCCAGCTTCTCTTCCTACTAGCTGTGTGGCTTTAAGCAGATGGCTTGGCCATTCTGAGAGCTTCATTCCCAAATCCAGTTAAGGATAGACCTCACAGAGGAGGGATGGGGATTAAATGAAGCAACAGAGGCAATGCACCTGGCACAGGGGAAACGGTCCAGCAGTGGTGGCTGTGGTTATTCATCAGCTTGTCAGTCGAGTACAGCTCAGAACAAGTGTATGACTCACACCCGTCCCTCCCATTTCCTCCCTTCCTTCCTGCCTGCTTTCCTTCCTTCTTTCCTTCCTTCCTTCCTTCCTGCCTGCCTGCCTTCCTTCCTTCCTGCCTGCCTGCCTTCCTTCTTTTTTTCTTTCTTTTGGTTTGAATTTTTGAGACAGAGTTTCTCTGTGTAGCCCTGGCTATCCTAGAACTTGCTCTGTAGACCAGGCTGGCCTCAAACTCAAAGATGCCTTTGTAAGTGCTGCGGATTAAAAGCATGTACCACTCTGCCTAGCTAATCCCTCCCAATTTCAATCTAGTCCCTGGTTGAAGCCCAGGAGAAAGCAGGTTATCTGCATTAACCAGAATGCTATATTCTCACAATGTTACATTTTTCCCACTTTATCATCAGCAAAATGCCATTGTTGGGTAACTCACCTCATTCCTTTCCTGGGCTTTTGTACAGCAAAGAACACACCGGCGCTCTGGATAGAAGCTGCCTCCGAGTGGTGCTTTCCAGCTGTGTGAATGTGGGTGACTTGCTTGGCCTCTCTGAGCTTGCTTTCTTCATCTGTAAGATGAGAACAATCATCATAACTCCCACCTTCATGTGGAGAAATCTCTGAGCTGATGAGGAAACACAAGAGCGTATCTGGTACACTGGGAGGGAAGAACAGTCTGATACTATTATCTCCTTATCCTACTCTGCCAGCGAGTTGGTTACATGGCTAATGAGGTGGAGGCAACTAGTCTCTGACAGAGTCTGTGTTCTTCCTGAAGTTCAGGCTCAACATGTCACAAGTCTATTCCTATCACAGGCTGGGGACTGGCCCCTCCTCAACTGAAAAAGGGATCCCCTTCTCATGGTACCTCCTAACCTATCTTCCCAAGCAAATCATGCTCTACCTCATCCTGGAGTCTCTCACAGGGAGCACTAATCTCAGAGTCATTGCCTGCAAAAGCATCCTTTCCTGGAGTCTGGAAACACAGTCCTTACGTAATGGCAGAGGAGCCCCAACTCCCTGGGCTGGGTGTCTGCTCAGGCTGGCTCTGTGCCCCACAGGCACACAGAACCCTGATCTGACTGTGAGACATGACAGCGCACCGGGTAGCTTCTGCAAGCTTTGCTTTACCTGTCTGCAGCTAGAGATGGTGGCTGATCCTTGGGGACATCTGGCTGGCTTGGGTTGTATTCCTAAATTGGTATCACCTACCCACAATCCTGTGTCATCCAAGGAGCTGTCAGTGTCCTGGAAGTGTGGGGGTCATCTCTACTCTGTCATACATGGAAGGTGGTCCCACGGGAGTATGTTAGAGAATTATAGAAGAGGAAAGGACCCTGCCTCCCCACCTCCCGCTATTTTTTTTCCAGGAGCAGATCTGGACCACCCGCTCCCCCTCTCCACCTCTACCCAGGTGCCTAGAGGCCTGAGAAGCTGTCGAAAGCACTGAACCTGATGTGTATAACTGCAGGAGATGCCAGCCATCTCCTCCAGATGCAGGCTAAAAATACAGAGGAGTGAGGTCCCTCAGTAATGGAGACTTTAAGAGCCTGTGACATGTGGCGACGGCTGTGCGGCCGCTAATGAGCTCCTAGCCGATCGATGCCTGAGACCCAAGTGAGCGTGTGGGCCAGGAGCAGGGATGGGGTGTCACTCAGCATTTGTCCGTCCTGGCTCAGAGACCTGGAACGTTGGTGTGGGCCAGGAGATTGGGGATCAGCTTGAATGACCCCTCAACATTCAAATGGGGAGACTGAGGCCAAGTGACAGGAAATGGGAGGACATGTCATGGAGAAGCCAAGGCCTTGAGGGATCTTAAGCAGATCTTGCTTCTCTCACCCCCTTCCTCATCCCCAGCTTTGTATCCCAAAGTCCACTACAGAGCTTTACGGGCCCCGCAAATGGATGAGAATTGAGCACTGAATGAATGAATGAATGAGTGAATGAATGAATGTTTGTCTGACTGCAATATGGGACTCCCCAACGTTAGGGGCTGTGAGCTAGTATTCTAATTGTCCAGTAGTACCCAGCACCAGGAAGATACTCAGGAAGGATTTGCTGAGTGAATGAATCCACCGCTTCTTTACATGGAGACGAGGGAGCCTGTGAAAACTGTGTCCAAGGACTATGCTCATTGGTCCTACCTACCATTAAAGAGGGTAGTCATGCCTGCGGGAGAGAATAAATGACAGAACGGCACAGACATTGCAGTCATAGCACTAAGAGCTTTTCACAAATGATCTCAGTCCTCATATCAACCCTATGCTTAAGCTCAATTTTTATACCCAGTTTATACAGGGGAAATCTAACAGTGCTCACAAGAGTTGTTTCTTGCCCTGGGTCATGCCTAGAAGGATATCAAGCCAAGATTCGAACTCAGGCGGGCCTGTCCCTCCCTAACCACTGCACTACCTTGCCTCCCTATGTATAGCAGGAGAGGACTGAAGAATTGTGGGCCAGAGAAATCCACACATGATTGAGGGGGGAAAGAAACACCTCCAGGGCCCATAAAGTATTTGATAAATTCCAGGAGAAGAATAGGAAGAAATAATGAGCATTTGTCAGAGTCTTTTATAGCATGTAAGTCGCTTTCCCCTGCATTCTCTCATTTGATCTTCACTGCAGGCCCGGGAGGAAGGTATTATCATTATCCACATTTTATTGGTGAGGAAAGGAAGGCACTCACACCTCCCAGCCTGGGCTGGGCAGGCTGCACACCTGCGGGGGACGATGGTGCGGTGATAAAGGCTGTCAGGATCTCTCCCCAATTGTCACTGGCTCACAGTGCAGGCTGAGCCATGTGCTTGTTATAACCACAGGGAAAGGCCAGCAGGGGGCACAGGCCGCCATAGACCACCTCTTCCAGAGAGATAGTGAGAACACAGCAGCTCCCTCCCTCCCCAGGCCCTCACTCTCCTTTGAGCTGCCCACTCCTTTGGCAGCTCCGCATTGTGCATTGTGGAAAGCAGAGGCATTAGCCAACAACAGCCACATTTGGCAGTAGGAAAATCAACTCTGGTGGAAGAGTTTAATTAAGCTGAAGCCAGGCATCTCTGGCTCATGCTTGTAATCCCAACAATCTGAAGGCAGAGACAGGAGGATTGCTGTAAGTTGGGTGCTAGTACCCAGGCTACATAGTGAGTTCCAGGCCAGCCAAAGCTACATAGCAAGACTTAGTCTCAAGGAAACAAAACAAAGCAAACAAAAAAGGAGCTTCCTTAAGTCACGAAGTGTGGTGGTTTAAGCACAGAAACCACGTATGGGAGGAAACAAGAGCCCACCACATTCTTCTGGCTCCCCTGGCTACCAGCTCTCTATCCATAACTTGACTCTTTGAACATGTGGCCAAGGTTGGGCAGACAGTAAATGTTGTGACACCCTTCTGAATGCTCCCCACAGGAACCCTAAGTTCAGATCTGCCATAACGGAGAGTTGATGTACAGCTCCCATTCTGCACCCAGTACTACTTCTCAAAAGGGGAGAGTGGCTTTCTGCATGCTTGGCACATCCTCATTTTGCTATAGGATTGATCTCATTCTGCAAAAGTTTTACCATCTGCACTTTCTATACCAATTCAGATGGAGACATCCGAAAGACAACAACAACAAAAACCCACAAAAAACCTCCAAAGCTGTGTATGGTGAGACATGACTATAATCCCATAACTTGGAAGATAGAGCTTCGGGTCAGCCAGGGATATATAGTAAAATCCTGTCTCGAAATAACAACAAAACCCAGATATATGCAAAAATGAGAATCGAGATTTTATGTGATTGTATTTTTTCATTTCACAGTCCTGAGAGTGAAAGGGGAAACCCAGAGAAAGACTGTTCCTGCAGGATTCAAACAGGCTCTCAGCATAGATGAGCCTGGCTGCATGCCAGGTGCTGTGCTAGATCTGAGGCTGAACTCCTGAGCCAACCCGTCCCTGGCAGCAGGCTTTCAGACCCAGGGGATACACAGATGATCTCCACAAGGTGTTGTTAAAGGTCCTGACCCAGCACTATAGAAGGAGGTGGTGCTACAGGCAGAAAGGATAGCAGTGACAGACTTCCGGTTGTGTAGAGGAATAAGCCTGTGTGAAAGCTAGGAAGGATTTATATTCCAGGGATCTCTAAGGAGGAATCAACATTCAGAGGCCTATGTGATCTGGATGGAATGTAGAAAGAATGTAAAGAATGTTGGTACACACCTTTAATCTCAGTATTCAGAAGGTAGTGTTAGCCTATACCTTTAATCCCTAAAACAGAAACAGAATATGGAAGCAGACACAGGAAGCAGAGCTCAGTAAGGAGTCAGTGTCACAGGAAATGACATCTGAGATGAGACAGAGTGAAGGACAGGCAAAGTAACAAATCAGAAGAAGAGTTAACAGAATGAGTCAGAGTAAGGACGTGCCCAACTCTCATGATAGAAAGGCAGGCTCTCTGCTCAGAGCAGAGTTTGTTACAGCAGGCACTATGAGATGAGCAGTCTGAAGCAGGCAGACAGCAGGGGGTGAGGGGTGGCAAGGGAATGGACACAAGATACAGAGACAATGAAGCAGTCTGAGGAGCAAAGAGGCTGACTGAGGTAGTATGGAGCAATGAGAACTCAGGGAAAGACACAAGACACAGGGGCAGTTTGGTCTGAGTCAGTTTGAAGCTGAGCAAACCAGTTCAGTCTGAGATAGTCAGAGAATCAACCAGAGTCTACCAGAGTCTGAAGAGTTATGTCAGAATCAGTCAGCCAGCTCAGGTCAGTTTGATCCAGCAGCTTGGAGGAGAGTTTGGGCCAGAACAAGAGTGAGTTGAACCAGAAGAGTCAGAGTTCAGAAAGAACTGGTCAGAGTAGCTCAGTCAGCAGTAAGCCTTGGAGACTTAAATGTTCTAGATTGTATGGAAGGAGGCTGAAATGCTCCAGGGCTCCTGAACTAGGGACAGGTGATTGAATTAGGCAAAGAATAAAAACCCAGTTGCCCTGAATCAGCATCTACATCTGGAATCAATGGTTACAGCTCTAGGATCAAGCTGCAGTGTGAGTCCCACTGCTTTGAGCTGGTGACTTTGAATAAGTTGCTTGGTCTCTCTGTGACTCAGTTTCCTTATGTGTGAAATCAGAATAATGATGGTAACTTTCCACATGGGGCTGTTAACGCAAGGCACTCAGAATAGTGCCTGGTCAACAGTAGAAATTACGACGCATCAACTGCCCCATTGTTTTTACCTTGTAAGTTGTAAAGCTTAGATAAGAAAACATTTGGGAAGCACTTAGCCCAGAGTGAGTGCTCAATAAAGGTAAGCTGCTATTATTTTTGTTATTAAGTAGCAGTTGTCATTGCTGGCCAGGTGGATGGGAGGGAGGATAGGAGAGGGATCCAAGGAAGAGAGGACAGCATATGCAAAGGCCTGGAGGCCAGACAGAGTCTGGTGCATTTGGCAAAGTCAAGAAGCTCAATTAGACTGGCACACAGCCTAGGTTCCAGGATCGAGGCAGAAGGGGTCTGGAAAGGTGGAGGCTGAGGCTGGATCTGGGGGTATCTGGAATAGTGAGCTTTCCTCACCTGGTACATAATGCCACTGTGAAAGCCTGGGCTGATGAAGGTTTGCCAGGGGCCTTGGGGAGAAGGGCAGTGTGAGGGGGCTGCTCTGGGCCCAGCCCCTTCAAGCCCAGTGCCACTCTTCCAGGAACCGCTAGCTGTCAATTAAGGAGTCTCAGTGCAAGAGGCTTTTGCCTTTTTCATGTGATACATGTCACATCCAAGAACGATCAAAACAGCGCAGCTTTGGCAGAGCGTCTTGCGCTTCATGTTTGTTCTTTGGTGTCTGAGTGTAACTCTTGTTGTTCCTGAGACACCTGTGGTTTGCTGGTCTCTGACAGCCATTACCTGTTCAAAGTCTCTACCTGCTACACAGCCCACCCAGTAGACCCTGTTCCTCTCAGCTGTCCTTTTAGTAGTTAATTCTACTTCAGGCCAAGGGGTGGGATAGAAGCAAGTCCAGCCGGAAAGATGGCCAACGTTTAGAAATCACCTCCACCATTTAGGAAATGTCTACTGTGTGCTGGGTGTTTTGATTTCAGTCCACTCAACAGCCTCACAGTTAGTGCTTACTGTATTTAACTGAGACACAGTAAGGTACAGAGCTGGGCCAAGTCCACACAGTTGATAAGGGTTCCTGAAGGGTAAGGTCTGAACCCAGATCTCTGCCATTACAGTCTGTACACTTGTTCCCAGACCAGGCTCCCTCTCTCCAGCTCACTGGCTGCCTGCCCAGCTGATCCTGAAGAGGCAAGCTCAAGACAGTTGAGAGTCAGCCTAGGCAGTCAGTCAATATATGGAAGACAGCACATCAGATCTTGGGCTTCCTCACCCCTTAGGAGACGGTCCTCTCTGATGTGCCAATCAACAGATGTTAACCTCCAAATCTTGGCCCCTGACCAGCCACTCTCAAAGGCAGTCCCTCACTTATCAGTAGCAACAATAGCTTGGCTCCTCCGAGTCCTTCCTGGGGTGACCCTTTGGCCCCCATTCCTTTCTGAGACAATCTCCACTTTAAATTCATGAATATCAAGCAATCAGTTCACGGTCACTATTATCATCATAACTAGTACAGACAGCTTGGCTAAGGCTTAAGGGCTTTTGTCTGTTTCTTTGTCCCCATGTTCTGGGACCCTGAGTGGGTGGGAGCAAAGGACATGCAGGGCTTCCATTTGTGGCAATTTCCGTGCGAGGCAAAGCTCAGTCTCCTATTCCCTTTTGTCTGCTGAACTCCAGTAGTCTAGAAAAAAAAATCTGTGGAATAACTATAACCACTGGTGCCACTGTTGGTTGAGCTGCCCTGAGCCTTTCATTTACAGGATCCCACTCAGCTCTGACAGTAATCATAGAAAGGAGGGATTATATATCTCCCCCAGGTGAGGAAACTGAGGATCTAGAAGATGATGTCATGCAATGCAGATCATAGACAACAAAAAGGAATGAAGCCAGGACACCAAAGCCAGGGCTCCCAGGTCCCCAGCCTGTGCTCCTTTCCCCCACCCCATACAGCCCCTTAGTGCAGCTAGTGGACATGTGGCGAAGCCCCTGCATGCCTCCAGGTTGCCTGTACCACCTGAGCCCTCCCCACAATCCTTGGGCACTTGGGTCTCTGCCTACACTGCGTCCTTCCCTGCTCCATGATGCAGTGCAAAGCCTCTCTCAATGAGGCTTATTATTTCTAATCTTAGGAGAGAAAGCTCAGTTCAAAGCCATTTCCAATTCCATTCAAGTCAAGCAACAGTTCTCACTTTGCCTCTCTGACCCCCCTACCACCCCACCTCCTCCTCCAACTGGCGCCAACAACATGAGATAAATCTTTCCTCCAAAATATAATAGTTGTTCTTTCCTCTTCCCGTTGAAGCCTCTGCCAGGTAATTAGCATATGCTGACACCTTGATAGACGAAAAGAAAGGCATGAGATAATTCCCTTTTTCTTTAACCATTATAGTATGAAGCAGCCTTTCAATTTGCCAGTTACCAAATCCAGCATCCCTGCACGCAGCCCACCGTGTGACATGTTATTCTAGCTGATCCTACCATCTCTGGTATTCATCACCAACCCCAGGTCACACCTGATAGAGAAATTCTCCCTCATCACTGCCAACACCTTCCTGATAGGAGGGCAGCCAGGGTTCAAACTGGCTGGAAATTGCGAGGTTGATGTGGTTGTTCTCGGTTGAGTGCCCCCAGCTGGTAGCCTGAGGCCTTGCAAAGGCCTCCACAGGTCATTTTTGGAATCCCTTTCTCCTCCTCTCTATGTTTTGCTCCCACAAAAGTTGATAGCAGGGTGACAGGCCTGACAAGGCTGTGCTTTGGAGGAACAGGAAAGACTGGGACTTTGGACTAGAAGAGCAGTTGATTCGATGGAGGCCCTAGGCGGCCATTCTAGCACAAGTTTGCAAGACAATACCGCTGAGAGCAATGTGGACTATGGAGGCCCAGCTCAAAGAGGTTTCAGAGAGAAACAGTATTAGCAGTTGGGCTAGAGACTGTTCTTGCGGTGTTTCGGCAAAGACTGTGGCAGTTTGCTGTGCTTGTCCTAAGAATCTGCCTGAGGCTAAACTAGATTAATGTTCTTGGCAGAGGAGATTTCAAGACAGCCTAATATTGACTCTGTGGTTATTAGTGATCAGTCTTATGCAGGTCTACAATGAAAAAGAGCAAGCTGGGCTAAAAGAAATACAAATATGTAGTCCGAAGTAAAAAAAGAGTATCAAGAAATTTAATGTTGGAGCCAAGGCTTGTGCTGAAAGAGCTGAGAAAATTAAAGAAAGGCCTGGTCTGACAATGGAGTACAAGGAAAGGTGCCCTCTGGGGGTGACCCCACCCAACTAAGCTTCTAACTTATAAAAAGGAAAGAGCAACAACAAAGAAAAGCTTAGGCAAATATGATTCAAGGGAGGGGGACAGGCTCCATCCCAAGCAAGAAGCTGAACTGGGCAGCATCTGCTGGGTGGTTCTGGTTTTGAAGACATGAAGCGTACATGAGTGAAGGTGTTGTGGAATCTTCCTCCATGGTTAAGGAGAGCTGCTGAGGCAGGTATATGGCAAGGGAGTCCCTGCTGGAGGCCCTGGGAGGCCATTTCATGAAGCCATGAAATTCATTTTGTGAAGCATAGATTTCGTTGGAGACCCAAGATATTGGAGATGTCAGAGTCGTGGGATATCTGCCAAGGAGAGCTGCACACAGGGAATGGAATGAGTGCCAGAGAGGGGAGTGTGTTGTAGTCAGCAGATCTGGAAGGGCAGAGCCATCCAAGCCCTTTAATGGCAGACATGGAGATACAGGATTTGGAGTTTGCCCTTCTGGGCTTTGATTTTGCTATGGGCCAGTATTTCCTCACCCTGCTCCCTTTCCTCCCTTTTGAAATGGCAACGCATGTTCTATACCATTGTATGTTGGAAGTATGTAATTTGCATTTTGATTCTATAGGGTGTTATAATTAAGAGACTGCTTTGAGTCTCAAAACAGACATAGGAGTTTTAAACTATGTTGAGACTGAAAGACTGTGAGGACTTTTGAAGCTGGACTGAATGCATTTTGCATTATGATATGACTGTGGGACCATGAGGGGAGGGTCAGGAAGTGGAATGTGGTGGTTTGAATGAGAATGGCCCCCCAAAGCTCATATGTTTGAATGTTTGGTTGAATAGTTGGTGGAACTATTTGGGAAGGTGTAAGAGCCAAAGTTATGTTTTAATTTTAATAACTGTGTCAAAGAGATCTATAGAACAAGGACAGATAACTTTCTGGAATTCTGGGTGGGGCTGTTCAAGTGAGATACAGAAAGACGTAACATAGCTGTAATCTAATATGCCCAAGGACAGATAACCTCCCGGAATGTTGGGGGGGCACTATGTAAATTCCATTTGGTTAATCCAACTGCTCAGGTTGTACTCCAAATGCACCAGATCTACTTGGTCACTAGTAGGTGGGAGATAACCCAGACAGAAGTATGCTTGTCCCTGATTGAGCCTAGTGGGTAGTACGTAGCCGTATGGGTTCTGCCTTTTAAAGCATCTGTTCCATGTGGCTTGGGGCCATTTTGTGGGAACTTTGGAGGCAGTGGGACCACTCCATGGTAACCTCAAGACAGTCCTTGTAAAGAGTCCAACTTCCTGGTCAGTATTTAATAAATTTAATTAAAGCTTGCTTCAAATTTGGTTCAAAATTATGGTGGTGGTCTTATTCTCAACCTGTGGGATTTACAAAGGCTATGGCCTTGTTGGAGGAGATGTGTCATTAGGGTGGACTTTGAGGTTTAAAAATACTTCTGAAATCTCCAGTGTCTGTTTCTCTCTGCTTCTTACTTGAGAACGGACATGTGAGCCTTTAGCTGTTCCTACCACCATGCCTTTGCTCTGCCATTCTGGACTGTAATCCTCTGAAACTGTTAGCTCCAAATTAAATGCTTTCTTTTATAAGTAGTCACCTTGGTCATGGTGTTTTGTCATAGAAATAGAAAGGTAACTAAAATAGTGGGCAAGGAGCTAGGGCATCTATTTGCCAGACAGAGAAAAGGCTGCCCAGGCCTGCCAGCCAGCCAAGGCCTCCCAAGGCCTTTAGTTTAGTAGAAACTAAACTAAAGTAGAAACTAAAACCAGAGACACCCTAACAACCCACCAAGGCTGCCCTCCCCCAAATAATCTCTGACCCCCATCTTTTAAGCCCCTTCCTAAAGAACAGACCCACTTGAGGCAAGAGATTGAGATGCCTCAATCTCTCTTCCAGGTTTGCTCTTGGGCCTCTCTTCTTGAGTAGAACACGTTCTGGAGGCCCTCCTGTGGGCCCAGAGCTGGGGTGAGAGCTGGGTCAAGGCCTGGAGGACAGCTTCTGTCAATGCAAGCATGCCTCCTTCCCTTCATCTAAGGTAGGCTAGGAGATGCCAAGCATGGTGGTCCATGCCTGAAATTCCAGCACTCAGGAGACTGTGTAGAGAGAATAGTGAGTTCAAGACCAGCCTAGGCAGCAATAGGGCAAGATCCTCAAGGCTGCTAAAGAAAGATCCTACAAGATATCTCTCTCTCTCTCTCTCTCTCTCTCCCTCCCCCCCCCTTCCCCATAGCAGTACTCTACAATCTTTTACCCTCAACTTAGGAAAGGAGAAAGGAAAGATAGAAAGAAATCTCCGCTTTCGAAAGCGGCCTTGATATAGAATGAGAGGAAGGTAGAAATCTTCACAGCCTCTTTTCAGGCTGTTCTAAGCTTGGAGAGGACGAGCTGACAGTGAGTCAGACTAGCATCTCAGCTCGCGGTTATAAACTCAATCTCCAACCTTTGTTCTTTTAGGAATTATCACACTAATGACAGCAACCCAACCAACGAACCACCAACCCCGACTCTCGGGGCTTCAGACTTTTTACACCCTAAGTCAAAAGTTCCCATAAACTCCTGTGGCATGCAATCCCAAAAACAAGTTACAGGTGCCAGAACGACTGCACCTAACCAAATTATAGCCACCTGCATCAAGCATTCCAAACCCAACTCATAAACATCTACCACACCTGGGGTGGGAACACGAACCTAATCCAAATGCCATTTTGTGTTTTTACAGAAACCAAAATAACAAAGACTTCTTCCAAGTGTTCCTCTACATTCTTCCTCCCTCCCTTCCTTCTTTCCTTCCTTCCTCTATTCTTCTTCCCCCTCCTCCTCCTCTCCCTCCCCCTCCTCCTCCTCCTTCCCCTCCTCCTCCCCCTCATCTCCCTCTCCCTCCTCCCCCTCCTCCTCCCCCTCCTCCCCCTTCTCCTCCTCGAGACAGGGCCTCTCTGTGCAGCCTTTGCTACCCTGGAACTCACTATTGTAGACCAAGCTAGTCTGGAACTCACAGAGATCTATCTGCCTACCTCTGCCTCCCAAGTTCTGGGATTAAAGGCGTGCACCGCGACATTCTTTATTCTTATTTCAAAAATACTTATTCCTAACATTTATTTATTCATTTGTTTGTTTATTGTTTTTGAGATAGGTTCTCATCCTCTGGCTGGCCTAGACCTCTGAGATCTGCCTGCCTGTCTCCCAGGTGCTAGATATGCGGCACCACAGTGGGCTCTATTTTTATCTCTGTGTCTTTGGGGGAATTTCTTTCTCTCTTTTCTTTCTTTCTTTCTTTTCTCGAGACAGGGTTCTCTGTTGTAACTCTGGCTGTCCTAGAACTCACTCTGTAGACCAGGCTGGCCTCAAACTCACAGAGATCTGCCTGCCTCTGCCTCCTGAGTGCTGGGATTAAAGGTGTGCGCCACCACTCTGCTCGAAGAACAGTGGTTCTTAACCCCTGACCCATCCACTACTCCAGCTCAAACACTGTCTAAGAAAAGGAGGGTAAGCATTTTTTTATCATTATATACATACATACATACATACATACATATATGTGTGTCTGGAGACACACATATAGACAAAACACCCATACACATAAAATAAAGTAATTCAAGAGCTCATTTAAGAAAATTTTACACTTTCTTTTTATTTATACTTCGACAATTTTATATACTTATACAATGTATCTTGGTCATCCAGCTCTACCCTCCCACTCCCCTGGGACAACCCCAGTATATTCCCCACCCACTTTTGTGTCTTTTTTCTTTCCCACTGAGTCCAGTCAGTGCTGTCTGCTGGGCTGTGGACTGATCTTGGCCTTGGGAGATCTTGTGCAGGTAAGCACATCGACTGTGAGCTTCTGAGTGCAGCGGCCTCAGCATGTGCAGAGGACAGAGTTTCACAGCACTTCCCCATCCTCCAGCTTTGGGAAGAGGTTTTTAAATGAAGGAATCGACCTTAAGACCACACCGCGGCCTATCTGCTTTGTCCATTTCACGGCTCGAGACCCTGAATTCGTGGGGTTGTTACCTGTGTTAGACATTCTCTTGGGAGATGAGCGCAGGCCCAGGACCAGCTCAGCCCTGTTTAGCCTGTTTCTCCCACTTCCCATGAGTCTTCTGGGACTCCCATAGGCCTCAGCCTCCAAACTTTTCTCTTTTTTCACCTTGCCTCCCAACTCCACCCCCATCTCTTCACACACAGAAATCAGAGTGATTTTTTAAAAAGTCTTACACAAATAAGATCATACCACTTATACTTTTGTTGTTTTTGTTTTGGGTTTTTTGGTTTTTCAAGACAGGGTTTGTCTGTTGCAACTCTGGCTGTCCTGGAACTCACTCTATAGACCAGGCTGGCCTCGAACTCACAGAGATCCAATTGCCTTTGCCTCCCAAGTGCTGGGATCAAAAGCATGCACCACCACCACCTGGCTTGTTTGGGTTTTTTAAAAATTCCTTTATAAAGACTACAGTGGGAGCAGGGAGGACCTGACTCCATAGGTGGACAATACGACCTGGACTCAGGCCTCCGTTCAGACCTGTTGCCCCAGGTGTTGAAGTACTATTGGTGGAAAGTCTTCAGCTCTGGGCCTCTCTGGGTTCGTGATCACATCAGCTTCAGAACTGGACCTCATCTAAGGTGATATCTGACGAGGGTCTCCATATCCAATGATATGTGACACGAAAGAGCAGCCAGCAGCCCAGCTCCAGACGCCCCTGAAGGGTGTTCTAGTCCTAGAGCACCCCCATGAGCCAAAGAAGTCTGACACTGGGCCTGGACCCCAGATACCTGCAGTGCACATTTCTGCTTCCATCCCTCTTGCACCAGAACTGAGCTCAAAGGACACATAAACAAACTCCATGCACAAAAGCAAAACCAAGCACACAACATGAAGGATTCCACTGGCCTTCAGCAATGTGAATGAACATTTTATAAATACGAATCTATGTTTTTTATCTTTATTTTTTTCTGACAGAGTCTCCCCTGGCTGGCCTTGAGCTCACTATATAGTCCAGATTGGCCACAAATTTGTGGCTCTTTCCTTAACCTCCCTTACAGGTACAATCTACCAAGCTCAGGTATATATATATTTATAACATACATACATTGAGACAGGGTTTCTTGTAATCCAGGGTAATTCATAGGTAGTAAGGGATAACCCTGAATTTCTGATCTTCCTGCTTCCTCCTCTAGGATGCTGAGACTACAGGCATATGCCAAATTTAATTGGTTCTAGGGACCCAAACCAAGGCCTGGCTTGTCTGACCAGGCAAGCACTTCACCAACTGAACTACAATGATAGCCTTATTTTGGCTTTTTTGAGATAAGTGCTATCTGCTGGGCTGACAGTGTAGCCCAGGCTGGCCTCTGCCTCCTGAAAGCTAGAATTAGGGGTGTGCACAACTATACTTGATAAATATGCACATGTTTAACAACAGGAAAGCCTTGAATACTCTGACTTTTGCCTGTACTTTTCATCTCCTGTCACTGAAGTCTTTCCCCCATTACCTTGCTTGGAATCTCAACTTCAGATCACTTCCTGTACCCCCCCACCCCTCACTCTCTCTCACATACACACACACACACACACACACACACACACACACACACACACACCTTGTTTCTTTTGTTTCTTCAGTAAAATATAAGCTCCATGTAGGCAGGAGTTCGATCTATTTAGTTTCTACAGTAGCCCACAGCTTAGCAGTGCCTGACACATGGCAGGTATTCAACTGTATCTGTTATACTGGGTCTGGAACCCAGGAGGATGAATTAATGTAAAATGAATGAGTGAAAGAAGGAATGAATTTGGCAGTCTACCAGCTGAACTCCTTTAAGAGCCATTTTACTTTCAGGAACCTCACTTCTCTCTGCTGACCTCCCCAGGGATTCAAGCCCACATGTCTGTCCTCTGGTACTGATAAACCTCGAATCAAACTCTCTGACCCTGGTCAGAATGGTCTGTGGTTACAAGCCAGGGCTCTGGACACAAACACTATAGATGCAAGCCCCAGTTCTATCTCTTATTAACTAGGGAACATCAACATTGGGAAGCCTCTCCCCTGCAAAGTGAGGATGCTGGCACAGGCTGCCTGGGAACAGTTTGTAATGGACCCAGTGAAAGTTCTACTTCCTACCAGAGCCTGACCTCTCAGAGGGCAGGAGTAAGCCTGCAAGTTCACAGTCCACTGAGGAAAATTCCCTAGATGCCTGAAAAACTGAAGACCAAGGCCTGGGATATAGCTTAGTGGCAGAGCACTTACCTAGGCATGCACAAGGTCCTGGGTTTGGTTCCCAGAACTACAAAAATATCAGATTAAATTTCTGATTTCCACTGTACCTGCCCCCCCCTACACATATAAGCAAAACTGGACAGGAAGATATCCAATGGCTGTGCTCTGAGGATTTCTGTCCAGTTGCTAAGCTTTGTCGTTTTCTCCATCCTCAGCAATACCATGTCTCTCTCATGTGACAGACAGGGGTGGAAAAGGATGTCTACCGCAGTAGGTATTATGCACCCTATGTCTATACCTCACCTGCCCATACCTAGATTCAAGCTACCCTGTGGTCTCTCTGCTTGAAAACCTTTGACTAAGCCACAACCTTTGCTCTGGTCCCCCATTCTCACTCCAGAACCAACTAAGTCCTGTCTTGTGACACTTTATGCCACACTGTTCACCCCTTTCCTGTCTTCCTCCTACATACATGGACAAATCAATTCTCCTGGCACTCACTTCCTTCTGGGCCAGGCTTTTGTTAGATTCCACTGCAGGTTACTATTTCGTCTACCTGTCAGATCTCCCCAAATCAACACCATTCTTGTTTCCCCACATCCAGGAACACACTAGGTACTCATACAGTGGCTTGCCATTTCTATCATCTCTCTCTGTCTTCATAATCACCCCAGACAGTGGCAGAACTCAAGCTCCCCACTCTGCACAGGAAGCAACAAAGGCTAAGAGGTGCTGAGACCAGTATCAGTTGTCCCAGCCCACTCCCCTTTCTGACTCAGGAATCAGCACCACCACCCACCAAGATGTCCAAGTGGGAAACAAGCATCACTCATCCTCATCATCCTTTCTTCCACAGCCAAGTGGTCCCCAACCATGCAGACGGGACTGAACCACTTCTCAGGCAGCTCACCCCTCTCCAGCAATGTTGGTCCATGTGAGTCGAGCACTCCTGTCCCTGGATTCTTGTCAAGGTCTCTCTCCCTGCCTTCAATATGGCCCCACCCGTTCTGTACATTGCACCACTTGTGTTGCTCTGGCACACGTTCATTCAATCCACTCACTCAACAAATAGTTATTGAGAGGCTGCTGTGTGCCAGGCACTGCTCTGGATACGAGGGTATAACAATGGAACAAACAGAGCCATTGTCTTCATGAAGCTTGCACTCCTGGTGAGATGGTGAGGGACCCCTGATAAGTAAATCAAGTAAATTCGCAGCGTTCCGTAGTGGTAACAGGTACAAAACAGAGCAAAGGAGACCAGAGAGCGCTCAGGCAGGAGGTGGGAGGGAAGGAAGGCCTCACTGAACCTACACCTGAAGAGGTGAGGGGAGCCCAGCCTCACAGACATCTGCAGCTGGACCGGGCAGATGGATTATCACGTGCAAATCCTGAGGAAGGATGCCAAGATCAAGGCTAGAGGAATGGGAAAAGAGGGAGTGGGGTGTGGTGGTACGCACCTGGTCATCCTAGTTCCTGGCTGGCTGAGGTAGAAGGATTACCATCTTGTTCCAACCCAGCTCAGGCTACATAGTCCAGCCTGGGCTACAGAATAAGAGGGGAGCCAGTGGGACAGATCAGTGGCCACCAAGCCTGATAACCTGAGAATCATCCTCAGGACTCACGGGGTTAAAGGAGAGAACCAGCTCCCACGAGTTGCTCTCTGACCTCTACCTGTATCTCATGGTTCAGCCACAAGCTCACATTAAATAAACAAAGAATTGCAATTTTTTAAAGAGAGGAGAGGGTGAGACTTGGCAATGAGTCTCCATCACAGTGTCTGCAGACCATCATGACATTTTTGGCTTTGCCCCTGAGTGAGAGATGGAGTCCCTGGACAGACAAACACAATCTACCTCACGTCTTAGCGGGATCCCTCTACATTCAGTATGGAGTATAGACAGCAGGGGAGACAAGCCAGGAGGCCATTGTACCAATGCAGAAGAGGGTGGTGACAGCAGGAACCAAGGTGCTGACTGTTGAAGTGGCAAGAAGCGGTCAGATGCTCGATGAGGTATGACAGGAGCGCTGACAATGGTTGCTGCCCAGCTGCATGTTGGGTGTAAAATGAAGAACCAGAAATGACATCAAGGATGATGCAGATTTGATGCCTCCCCTCGTCTCTGCTATGCTTATGTTGGTCCAAACCCTTACTAAGGTTTATTATAAAGTACCTCCTGACCCCATGATCTGATCTTCCAGTACTAGTGCGTATTAATGATATTTAGTAGTTATCAAACGTTAACCCCTTGCCTATCCTGGACTAAGCACTTTGGTGAATGCTTTCTCATTCCTTCTCTACAAAAATCCAGTGAAAGGAGTGCTGTGGCTAACCTTTTATTATTAATATGTCCATTTTACAGAAGAGGAAAGTAAGGTTCGGAAAAGCTGAATAACTTGATCTGGTCACAAACACAGAAAACAGGAAACTCAGGATTTGAACCCTAGGACTTTTTCTATTTTTCTTTCTTGTTTTGGGGGTTGGGGTTTGTTAGCCCTTGAGCTTGCTGTGTAGTCCAGACTGGCTTCAATCTCAAGAGATCCACCTGCTTCTGCCTCCCAGTGCTGGGATTAGACGCATGCGCCTTCATGCCTACCTGCAGGATTGTTTTTCTAAGTACTACAGGAGACTGACATTTTACTTCCACAACCAGGCGTGACTTCACTCTCTTCACTTCCACACCCTCTAGTAGGGGAAAGTTCAGACACGCCTCATCCATGCCTGATGAAATTGCCTTCTTCGGAGAAGCCAGGGGAGAGGGGAGAGGGGGGCGGCTGGAGGGGTACCCTTCTTTGCTCTGACTGGATCTTAACTCTTAGCGCACTGTGGCAAGTTACACATGGAGGGCAGAGACCATCTCTGTTGGCTCTCACTCACACCTGAATTCATAAAGTGAAGAGCAGATCCCAGCGCATGCCTTGGTGATGACCTGCTGGTTGATAAACCCAACAGAGCCTTAGACATTCCACAGCAAGCTCAAGCCCACACCCTCTCTGCCAGTCTCCCCTCTTCCCTACACAGTAGATGCATTTTCTGCCGCTTTCACTGAGCGCTTACTTTGCACCTAATGGCACTTTGCACAATGCATTAACTCCCAAGCATCCACGACATGAATATGATGATCTCCATTCTACAGATAAGGAAACCGAGGCTTTCTCACGTTCAACAAATTCCTAGTCAGAATGCAGTTGTGGATTGCTAGTCACATTCTGATGAATCGAACTCGACGTGGGCAAAGCCTGACGCAGAACCCACAAGTCAACAAGTGAGCAGAGCTGAGTCCAGAGTGCAGGCGGGAGAGAAAGGGCTCCTCTCCTCCCGCCTGAGCTCAGCCCTCTCTCTCCTCATTCATCTCCCCCTCACACCCTTAATAAAAGCCCGGAGATTGACCGATGAAGGGGGCTGATTTCCCGGGAGAGAAGCATCCTTTACACAGGAACATTCAAACAGGATCAGAATTCGTCCGCGAGGCACAGGCACAGGCTTCAGAAGACAGCTGAGGACAGAGAGCTGTTGGGAGAAGGAGGTGCAGAGGGATGGGGAACAATCTTTTATTTATTTATTTCCCTCTAGGAGCCGTCACCTTTCATTAAAACAGCCTCCGGATGTAGGTGCAATCAAACATTCATTAGACAAGCAAGGTACATTTAAGAAAAAGCTAACAACGCCCAGCGCGCGCGCACATCCACACATGCAGCAATAATCAATCTGCGAAATGAAACCAGTCCTTCAGGCGAGAAAAGCAGACCGTGTTCCTCCGCACCCAGTTCCCCAGGCCCTGCACCCCCATCCCTCCCACGATCCCGCACCTGCGGGGGGGGGGCTGCTGCGCCCTATTCCTTTGGCTTCTGGGGAGGGACATAAAGGAGGTCGGTCCCAGCCTGGCCGCTGAGCCTCCGCAAGGTTTCTCACGATCTGAAGCGCACAGAGTTCGTGCATCTGTTCCCAAACCTAGGCTCGGAGGCAGAGCTCATTCCTCTGCGTAGGAGAGTGGAGCTGGGGGCTAACGTCCTGCAATGTTGGTTCCCCCATCTTATCAATCATGAAGGGCTTCCCGGAGGAGGGGGCGGCGGCGGAGCGGGGAATGGGGGTAAGGAAGCTGCTTGACAGATGGGGAGTGGGAGGCTCTTCCCAGCATATGGGGCTGCGTGGGTGGAAGGAGTCTGGGCTGGGCGGGGGATGGAGGGGCGCTGGGCTGCAGAGACAGTCCTTGGAGCGGGGACACGCGCTGGAGTGGGAATGGGCGTGTGAACCGGACCGAGGCGAGAGGAGGTAACCCCCAAAGGTGGAGGCGGGGAGTGGGGGCGGCCACGGCCGAACTCACCCGGGAGCCTGCGAAGGCTCCGCGCGTGCAGCGCCTTGCACAAGGGCGCCCCCTGATGGCGCATCGGGAGTCAGACACGGTTTCTAATTTTCTGGGGAAAAAATCAGTTCAGCGGAATCCCTTTTTTATTTTTGTTTTTTTTTTTTGAGACGAGGCCTCATGTAGCCCAGGCTGGCCTCAAACTTGCTATATCACTAGGGATGGCTTCTGATCTTCTTGCCTCCATCACCGGTTTAAATTTTACCAGATAAAAGCCCCTGCTGGGCTGAGATCTTCCTTCCAGAGGCAACCCAGCCCACTTTACAACGCAGAAAATCCAGGCCAGCGAGCTCATTGAGGCTGAGCTGAAAGTGGCAGAATTCTAATACATGCTTTTGTTCACTCAGCGTGCAAGCCCCTCTTGCACGCAGGAGATACGCCGCAGGACACAAATGAGCAGGTCCCTGGCTTCCTGGCGCTCATCGTCTAGGTGGGGAGACCTTGACTACAAGTAACAAAATGAGCAAAATAATGTCTTGCTGAAGAGTAGCTGAACCAGGTGTGTAGCTAAGCAGTGTCTGCCTCCCTCAGCATGCCTCCCCCTCACCACCCTCGAGGGGACCAGGATGTGTCAGCCTTGGCTTCAAGGCAGGCAACAAAGGAAGGCGGCTCTGGGGGTGGAACTAATATAGACGGGTGCTGACCCCCAAGGGCAGAGCACGGCACCCCTAGTGGCAGCTCCCATGTTCTGCCACTAGCACCTACAGCCTCGGGCTCGTCCACTGTAGCCAAGCAGCTGAATTATTTTCTCATCCCAACCCGAGGAGGTTTTAATCTGTCTTTATACAACAGTCCGGATGCCTGCACTGGGCTTATTACTGAGTTTTCTGTACATTGATCCTTTCTCTTCTGGCTGCTCTAACCAAGGAAGGTTCTGCAATGGAGTCCGGAGGAGTTCTCACTCTGGAAAAATTTATGGGAACACCAAGGTTTGATGTGGGCAGGAGCCTGGAGCTTTCAGGCATCCTAAGGAGGCTTTCCTCCCTGCCCTCAGGGCTGAGCTGCAGTCAGTGTGGGGTTTGGGTGTGAAGGAGCCAAGTCGGCAGTCTACAATTTGAGCTCAGAAGATGGGGCTGTGCTCGCAGAAACAGGTCACTGTTTTGGGCAGCTTTGCTGCTCCAAGCAGACAGAGAGAGCTGGAAGGAGAGGCTGGGTCAGCACAGTAGGCTAGCAGACTAGTCTTCAGTGCTCAGGGGGCCAGAAGCAGGAGGATCAATGTACGTTTGAGGCCAGCCTTGTCTACTTAATGAGTTCCAGGCCAGCCGGTGCTACATAGTGAAATTCTGTCTCAAAGAATCGAAAAACTAAAAGAAAAACGTGCCAGTTCTAGGTTTGTGGTTTACAGTCTAGACAGCAAAGGCTCACTTGGTCCCTCTCACTTGTAAAATGGGAGTGGCTGTTATATCTATTCAGAGACTTGTTCTCTGCACAGCACTTCACAGTGTAGACCATAATGTCCGCCACAAATGTCTGTAGCCTGGGAGGAGGAGGAGGCCTGGACTATATTCCTCGGAGAAATCATTTATGAAACTTAGGTGGACTGAGGTACCAGGCCCACGTGAAGGACTATTATTGTTGAGTCACAGCTGGCTCATAGATGCTAATAAAGGCTTGAGGAGGCATCAGGAAGACACACATACCCAATTGCTCCCACATTTGGTCAGTGACAGAGACACTCAGTCTCTGAGAGCTGTTCAGGCATGCAGCTGAGGTAACCCTCCCCTGCCTTCAGCCCCACCTGAGAGTGGAGAATGTGGGACACAGGTTTCCACTTGCTGGTTCTTTTGCTATGGTGCTAGTGGACACTTGAGTCTGGCCTCTCAGGTGTATAAATCTCAACCTGATTCTTCTCTGTGGGCCAAGCCCCAGCACCCTTACGTGGCCTAAGGCTACCTTGCTACCCATGCTACCTTGGCCTCTCCTGCCTCTCTTGTCTTTGTGTCCACAATTCCTTCCTCCTGGGACAATTTCTCTCCCTAAACTCTAACCTTTTGAGGAGAGAGATTTTTTTGTCTACTGAGTCATCAATAGTAGATGATCAATAGATATTTATTAAATGAGTTGTCTTCATCCCAGTTGACTTCACTCCCAGTAGTGCTCTGGGAAGATATTTTAAGTTTAAAATAATTGAAAGTAAGTGATCAAAATTTTTCTCATTTGCATATATTAATTATACATAATAGTGGTTGTTTCCATGTATGTACTTAACATATTTGATCATATTCATAGCCTCCACATTACCCTCTCTCGTCTCCTCCAACCTTGGTGAACCTCATTCTTTTCTCAATTAGATTCTCTTCTACTTTCATGTCTCTTCCTTCTCCTCTTCCTCTTTCTCCTCCTCTTCCTCTTCTTCCATCCAGAGAGTTTCATTAGGGTGGCTTCTTCTTCTCGTATCCAGTAAGTTTCATTTGGTGACAATTTGGTTTTTGAGACACTCTCTTGCTATATGGCCAGGGCTGGTCTGGAACTTACAGATTGCAGGTCTGTGCTGCCAGCTAGGAATATTTTGAGTGAGTAAATGGAGAGCAGCATTGGGAACCACATCTCCTGTTTACTTCTGAGAATGCCTTCTAAGGTCTCAGAACTCCCACCCTCACCCCATCCCACCTCCATCACAGCTCCAGCTTCCACAGTCATCCATTCTGAAGCCAGGCCCAGGTCCTCTCAGCTCCTTTGCCCCTCTGCACACAGCATCGAGCCACTTACCGCCCTGCTCTGGCTTCCCAGGGAGTGTCTGGCCTCCTTCCATTTCCAAAACACACAGCTCTGAGTCTTCAGACACTGAGCCTGGGCACCTCTTTCCCCACCACCCAGCTGGGTCTAACAAATGCCGAGTCATCGTCAGCTGGTGCCTGTCTCCAGCTCCTCTAGCCTGAGGGGGAGCTGCCAGGATCGAACCCAGAAGAAAGATCCACTTCTGGAAGCATCCAAAGGGTGGTACACCTGAAGCCAAGGGTGCCTGCCTCCTCTCCTGCACTCTAACTACTGTACCAGTAGTTACAGGTCCACATCTGGAGAGCAGGCCTGGGGTGAAGCCCCTGTGCTGCCCAGTGTCTGTACCTCCTGTGCCCACCCCCCACTGAAAGTATGCTGGCAACCTAGCCTCAGTTTCTGCCTGGGGACCTTCCTGCTAAGGAGCTGCCAAGGGCAAATTTGCAGGGCTGCATCACAGCTGCAGTGCCTGTGAACGCTAATAATTAAGCCCCTACAAACCGCCTGCAGATAACCGTAATCCCTTGTATTTATACAGCCCTGAGCACATTTGGAGGCTTCTTCATATATATTATCTTGTGTGATCTCCCACAATAATCCTATTGGGTAGTTTTGGGAAGAGAATTACTGTCCTTATTCTGAAGAGGAGAAAACTAAGACTTAGGGAGGAAAGACTAGTCTGAGGTCACACAGCCTATGGAGCCAGAGCTGGCACCAGGACACAGGTTCCTAGCAGTCCAGTTCTGTCAACTGTATCCTTGCCCAAGATCCTGAGGCCTAATCCTGAAGTGACCTGCACAGACCAGTTCCTCCTGGTTCTTCTGCCTATTCTGGTCTCTTCACAGCAATAAACAGGTGTTGAGCACATTGATGCAACTAAAATTATTTAATTTAACACAATCTTATAAGAAATGTTATTAGTCCCCAAAGAATGGATGAGGGCTTTTCAGATTCAAGACAAACCCTTGTCTGTTTGAACAAACTTAGACTTTAACTGTTAGCTAGCTGCTAGTGCCTCCCTAGCTTAACTGAGGCCACAGTTTAGAACAAACCTCCAAACCTAATGTCACTGGGCACTCTCTGTAGCTGTCTGTACTACCAGGCTACTCACTGGACAAATATTCGCTAGGACTTCCTCTGGGTCTGCCATTAAGAATACTAAGAACATGGCTGGAAAGACAGCTCAGCAGTTGAGAGCACTTGCTGCTCTTGTAGAGTTCCCAGGTTTGTTATCCAACAGCCACACTGAATGTCTCACACCTGCCTTTCATTCCAGTTCCAGGGGATCTGACACTTTTCTCTGGCCTTTGGGCACTGCATGCATGTGGTGCATATACGGACAAGCAAGCAAGTGTACACACACACACACACACACACACACTGTGATTGATGTTGGTTGCAGGTGCCAAGGAAGAGAGAGAAACATACCAGGATTCTAAGTCTTGAAGGAGCAGAGGAGACAGCCTTTTGCAGACTGTCCCTCTGCTCCTTCAAATCTTAGTTAGCATCCTGGTGTGTTTCTCTCTCTTCTTCAGCACCTGTGAACAACATCAATCACAATTCTTGGCACCCATTGTGGGGCCTGAAACCCATGACCCTGAGATTAAGAGTCTCATGTTCTATTGACTGAGCTGCTTGTGGTGTAGTGGCACACACCTGTAGTCCCAGCTACCAGGGAGGCTGAGACAGGAGAATTGCTTGAGTCCAGGAGTTCTGGGCTGTAGTGAACTATGCCGATCAGGTGTCTGCACTAAGTTCAGCATTACACATACACACAAATAAAAATAAAACTTAAAAAACAAAGATTCTTAAGAACACAGTGGCTCAGTTTCTTACTCTGAAGTATTGTGACCAGGCTGATTAAATCCAGGAAGGCTTCCCAGAGAAACATGGAGGATGAATCCTGAAGGATGCATAGGAGCTAGGCAGCAGAGGCCTGGGCCAAATATTCCCAGAAAAAAAGAGCCAGAGGCAAGAGGGAGTGCTGGAGAGAGGTATACATGGTAGAGGTACAAAGAGGGGAGCAGTAAGGCTTGTGTTATTTGAGGGTGGGGAGTGGTCTTGTCAGAGCTGTGATAAGGATATTGGGGATGCTGGGCCTGGGCTCTGGGGGCGCTGCCCTCCTGCTGCTGCTAACTTCTGTTGCTAGACTCATAGCCAGTCCTCCAGGCCATGGGCTATGGGAAAACCATCTACCAGAGAAAAGCTGAACTGCCTCTGAAGGCTTGGGGAGTATGGGTAGACTGTGTGAACCAAAGTACCCTCAGCACCCTCAGGGAGGCACCCATTCAATCGCAGGCAGAGGGAAAGGCATTCCAGGCAGCAGGAAGAGAACCTGCAAAGTTCCAGAGGCAAAAGAGAGCAAGACCAGCTGGGAGACTAGCAGAGTTTGATGTGGCAGAAGCCAGGCTACAGGCTGGGTGCCTCCGTGACCACAGTAGGATTGAACTAACACCTCAATGGGCAAGAGTCTAGACAGGGGCTCTTCAGCTGTGACCCCTGCATTCAGATCTGAACTCCTACTAGCTCTGCATTCATGGGTAAATTACTACTACTTCTTTGGTTCTTAGTTTTCTCATAAGTAAAATGGGATTCTGAGGATTAAGCAAAATATAACAAATACTCAGTATCCACCCTGAGTAATTATCACCATCACTGAGGTTCCCAACAGCCTTGTGATGAGAAGTCTAAGGTGGAGAGCAATCTCAGAAGGGAGGAATCTCATTTTGAAAAAGTAAAAAACAAGTTGTGGCATGTGCTTATCTGTAATCTCCACATTCCCAGAGACTTGTGAAACTTCATCTGCACCTGTTTTCTCAGAGTGTCATCCCACCCTAAATCAAACAACAGATGCTGAGGTCACAGGAATGACAGAAGCGGTCCAGCAACCAGCACTGGGCTCCTGACGGGGGCCTGTCTGTCTCTGGGGTGATGGGGACCCTTCAGCCATCAGAAATAACTCTACCTGGCCCAGTTAAGATGAAATATGGAGTCATCTGGGCTTTGCTGGAGTAAATGCTCCAAGCTGAGCATTTACTAGCATTTACTATCCTCCAAGCTAGGATAGTCTAAAGACTCACTGTCCTCCGGGTTGTGGGTCAATGTCTTAGAAGCCAATTTACACTTGGAAATTAATCACCTGTCATGAGGCTCCAACAGGCCAAGCAGGAGACCAAACAGAGTGTACTCAGGAGTCCAATGGACCAAGTCAATTGTGCAACATGGCTGGCTACTTGCTTGGGTTTTGATTTCCTTCCTACACCATTTCAAGGATTGTGTGAAGACTCACTGAGACGAGGCTTGCACAGGACCTTGCATATGCTTGGGGCTAGCAGTCATGCTCCCCTCTGGAAAGTCTGACTAATGGAGAATGGGAGAGAGGCAGGGGCTGCTTGCCTGGGATGATGGATATCCCAGGATACTACTGTCATTTTAGACAATGACAGGTGGGCACCCAGGCACCAAAGGATCAGGAGGCTGGAAGGGGACAAATTTACTCAGGGCGAAGTCCCATGGTCCCTGCCTCTGCTGTCTCTGAGCAGTGTTTCAGTGTCAGAGCTTGAGCAGGATGAGCTCTGCAGGGACACACTGGTGACCAGACAGACAATGAAGCCAATCATTTTGCTGGCCTTCTGAATTTTAGAATCATGAAAAAAAAAAAAAAAAAGCAGAATACCACAGAGAGAGAGAGAGAGAGAGAGAGAGAGAAATGGTTTTCTGCAGTTGTTTTGGTATTTGGGGAGTAATCTACCAACTTCAAGTCCAAGTTAATGAAGTTGGGGTAGGCAGCTTCCAGGGGAGTTCTGCTTCCTAGCCTCTCAGTCGGGCAGCCAGCAAGAGAGCTACACGGGTGGTCGACAGGAGCATTAACAGTCACACATTCTGTATTTGTCATCAGAATGGAGCCCCCGGGCACAGGGGCAGTGCCCATGGCTGCTCAATGGCGTATTTGTCATGTGGCCACTGACACAATCAATTGACCCCCCTTACACACCGGTGTTTATTAGCCATTGTATAAATATTTCACCCCTCCCCAGCTGACACATAATCTCTTTTTTGCTGCCTCTGACAAATGAACATTTCTCTGTAGACTCTTAAATGAGTATGTGTCACAGCTATGTCACTGATAAATTTTTTCTTACCACCATGAACAACGATGCATAGAAATGTAACTTATATTCATTTCCCGGCTTGAGCCCAGCTGTCTAAAAAATTCCACCAGCAGCTACGACTGACAGACAGCTATCCCTGCACTTGGGCATGCTGACATGTGGTTGTGTGAGTGCCAGCTTGTTAATTACTGGCTTTCTCTTCCGGCCTGGCTGCTGAATAACCAACCACAAGGACCTTAATCACTGCTGGGGCCGCGGAGGACTGCTGTGGAACACTCCGGGGGCCGGCTCCCCAGCCTAACCACTCGTGCACTTTTCACCTCCAAGCATAGGTCTTGGTTTGCAGGTGTCCCTGAAGTCACCTCAGTTACACTGTCACTCACTTTAGACCCTTCATGCACTGCTCCGTGAGATCCTAAGGATAAAGCTTGGACCTTTTTTGTCTAGAACTATCTGCCGACCAGAAATCATCCATGGAGCAATTAGTAAGCACAAACCAGCCACATTGGTACCTGACATACTAATCATCTTTTCAACGACCATTCTAGAAGCACCTACTGCGTGCTAGGTGCTTGGCCATTAAAAAGACAGGCCAGCAGACCTGGCCCAGAGGAAAAGGTAACTAGTGCTCAGGCATAAATATTAAAAGACAGAGAGAGAAGAAAGAGAGAGAGAGAGAGAGAGAGAGAGAGAGGCTGGAGTGGAAACTGGCCCCTGGGCCTACTGTGCAGGCCCTTCCTGGCCCCAACAGTGATTGAAGTCCTGTGGCTGGTTGCCTAGATAAAGTTTAAGTTCCCTGGGGGGAGGACCAGCATCAGAGGTTAGACACTGGCTGTTCCTGCTCATAACTGAGGGAACTAAAGGACAGCTTTTGCCTTTGGCCACATAGCATGGGAATAGTGGAGTTGTATTAAGAGCCCATGCCCTCTGACCCTACGGTTTGCACAGCTAACCATTCTCTGTCAATCACCACGACCCCTGTCCTTCACCTTGACTTCCTTGATTTTTCCTCCCTGTGGCTCTCCTTCCCTCTTTCCCATTCTCCTTCACACTTCCTGCTTCCATGTGGGTTCTCAGTCACCTTGGGCTGCAGAGTTGATTCAGCATCCCTGCCCCCACCCGGCCCTGTCCATCTGCTGCTTACCCCCTCCCCACCCACCACCTACTGGCACTGGCTTGAGCCTCCAGCAGGTGTGGGAGCTGCCCCTGCCCCCCCCACCCCCACGCACCTGTGTCCCCTGCACCTGGGTCCCTTCCCTGATGTCACTGTCCCTGGGCTGGGAGCCAAGTGCATACACCTGGGGACACTTCCCCTGATTAACGAGCTCACACCAGCACTACTGTTGCCCTCAGGCTCACAAGAGACTGACCTGACAAACAGACCCTGTCCCCATCTAAGAACTCAGAACTGGACAGCTTCAGGAGGAGCTGATATTCCCGGCACGGTGTCCCCTGCCTCACCCAGATCAGTTAAGACCACTGAGGCGGTAGGAAGAGAAGACAGGAGTAGGTTGGTCAGAACACTACTCTATGTATTTACAGGCTGTGTCCTGGGCAAAGGGGTTCTATTTCTGTTGTCTTGTAGACAGAGGAAACTGGGATCTGTTATATCACAGAGCTTTGGGAGAACATGGAGTTCAAGTGGGCAGCTCCTAGAAGAGCCCGCAGTACACAGTAGGTGCATGGCAAGCATCTTTTGGCAAGGTTGTGACTCAATCATCTTCCAATCAGAGAGAAAAGTTGGACAATGCAGTGCATGTTACTGTCCCTGCCACATCCAGCCATGGAGTGGCCCGAGGCTCCAGACTGCTGGAAGCAGTCTCTCTTTTCCTTCCCCAGGCCTGAGGTGTAGGACAGGGGACTCTTTGAGGGAAGAGAGGAAACTGTCCATATGGAGCTGCAACAGAAAATGTACTCTCTCTCTCAGATAGTGTCATACCAAACCTCAGTGCACTGGACAAAGCACCTGTTGTTGTACATAATGTCCTTGGAAAGTCACAAGACCCCCAGAGACTTAGGTGTAGCTAACTTCCTCTACTGCCAAAGAGGTTAAAGCCACCAGAGAGGCAGAGCCAGGACTTGAACCTGGATCAACTCCTTCCTTTATGCAGGCTTTTAGGAACCCCCTTGTGATGCCTCTGTATGCCCCCCCCCCAACAGGGCCTTCCAGGTCTTTCTCCAGGGAGGAGCTGCAGCAGGCCCACCTGCTCTGATGTCATCTCAAGCCTACTCTGATGTCACCTCCCATGAGCTACCCTGCCCTACCTTCTGGGGCCCAGTGGAGTGGGGGCAGGGAGAATGGAAAGAGTCCAGATGACACTGAGCTTTGTTGGAACAGAAGGGCAGCAAGCCTAGGAAAGAAGTCATGAAGGAAAGGGGCCTTTAACTATTGAGCCTCCAGCAGGTGTGGGAGCTGCCCCTGCCCCCCCCACCCCCACGCACCTGTGTCCCCTGCACCTGGGTCCCTTCCCTGATGTCACTGTCCCTGGGCCCTCCAAACATTTCCTTGTTCGAAATGGAGCACCAAGCCCCGGAAATCAGGACAAAAGCACCACCCACAGCTCTGGTCTCGATGACTCAGATTCTACCTCCCACAGCCTCCTCCTGTGTGTGTTTCTGAATGTGTGTGCCCGCGCGTGCGCCTGTCAGTGTGTGAAGCTGGCAGCTGTGTGTGTGTTCATGTGTGCATGCACAGACAGGAATCCACTCATGCACATGCCAGAGCTGTGTCCATCTGTAAATATGTCTCCAGACCCAAATCCTGACCATGGGATGACCTGCAAGGCCAACAGGAACCAAAAGATAAACATTTTCCTGTTTCCTATGTCTTATGGCAGTGTGCTGAGCACTGACATAATTATAATAACATGGATTCTTGACCATAAAATGCCATTATTAATCCCACTGTGCTGATAACAAAACTGAGGCACAGAGAAGTTAAAAGTCTTTCCCAAGATGGCACAGCCAGAAAATGGTGAAGTTATCAGATGCCAACGTCTGTGCACAATAGAGATGCCCTTCCTTCCTTGTCCCCTCTAAGGAGTTTGGAGAGAAGACCAAAGGGGTCTTTGGGGACTAGAAGCCAGCCTTGGTCCCTAGGGTAAAAGAGACCAGAAGCCAGAGGTGTGTGTGTGTGTGTGTGTGTGTGTGTGTGTGTGTGTGTGTGTGTGTGTGTGTGTGTTGGGGGGGCTGCAAAAGGCAGATAGACACACCAGCAGGAGGGGGCAGGGCAGCTGTCTCAGAACAGGTGTCAGAGAAGCTGTGACAGCCACTTAGAACCACAGTGGCAAGCCTCCTTTACATGGCGATTTGCATATATTTGCATGCATTTGCATCACCAAATCTGTAGAATCGGTCTTAATGGTCCCTGCCTCTGAAGACTGGCAGAAGCGGAGAGGGTGGGAGTGACAGGGAGGGCCTTGGGAATTCAAGAAGGAAACAGAAGGGAACAGGCAGTGCTCTGGGGTCCTGGGAAACACTGGGCACTGTCAAGACACAGTTTCTACAGGAAAGAAGGAGACTTTTCCAAGTGCCCTCATCGCTCCTAGTACATCTAACTACCGGACACAGCAGGAAAAAGCTCTAGGGATGCAGAAATCTGGGAGAGAGGAGGAAGGTTGGAGATCCCGGCCAGTGGGCAGCGCGTTTGACATCCTTCAGCTTCTCGGTCTCAGGGGTTGGGGTGGCGCCCAGTGGCCGCGGAGGTCAGTGGCTCGGTATTAGAGCGCCATCTCGTGGATAGGAACAAAATGTGTCTTCTTGGCCGCACCCCCTTTCTGCGGCTGTCTGCAAGGAATACGTGCCCCTTTGCCAGTGCCCACAGGTATATACGGTGGAACCGGATCGAAGCGAGACTAGGGATTTGAGAGTGTCTAGAACATCACAGGACTTCTACGCCTTGATTGTGGGAAGTTAGAAAAACGTGGCTATGTCAATCCCAACAGAGTGACCTTGGAAAATTGACCTGTCAGTTTCCGTATCTTTACAAAGGGGGAGGTGGTGGTGGTGGTGATAAGATTTGCTTGTGAGAATGAAAGGATATGGTACATGTGACACGCTTATTGGAAGGGCCCAGAATATAACATTTAAGACTTGAGAATTGCATAACCTTTAAACTTCCTTGAAATTTGTACCCTTGCCTCTTATTCCCCCCCACCCACCCACACACACCTCTTTTTCCACCCTGGCTCTGGTGCAGCTTTTAGCACAATGCCTGGCACACGAGGGGCACTTCATCAGCAAGACCATCTGTTTATGAATACTGGAGGGGTTGTCGAGGCCTTGGGAAAGCAGTACTCCAACCTGCTCCCATCTGCCCAGGTCTGGCCAGAGTGTAAAGGAGGTCAGGGGCTGTAAGTGAGGGATCACTTCCCAAAGAGTCAGGAATGAAGAGCGAGTAACCTTTGGATAGGAGTGGAGTGGTAAGGAGCTTTCTTAGACTTCCCGTGGCCAAGTGATAGTTAAGGAAGAAGCTCCAGCCTGACTCTCAGGTTCAGTGTTCTTTGCTAGTGAATCGGAAGGGAACTGCTACCACTGTTGAGGCAGTCCCAAAGGACAGTGGCAGAGGGAAGTGCGGGCACATAAAGCACAGGGCAGTACTCCCAAGGAGTAGCTTTGTCTCCACAGAAGTGGAAGAAGTGTGGATATTCCTTGACTCCTAGGGAATAAAGCAGTGGATCTCAACCTTCCTGATGCTGCGACCCTTTAAAACAGTTCCTCGTGTTTGTGGTGACCCTCACCATGAAAGCATTTTTGTCACTACTTCGTAGCTGTAATTTTGCTACTGCAATGTAGCAAATGTACTGAATTGTAATGTAAGTAGCTGATATGCAAATGGTCTTAGGGGACCCCTGTGATAAGGGTCATTGGACTCCCAAAGGGGTCACAACCTACAACTTGAGAACCGCTATATAGGACGATGTGTTTGGTTGGTTAGGGGCCTAATTCCTAAGAACAAAAGTAGTGATAAAGATGGAAATTCGGGGGTGGGCACGGAACTTGCAAACCTCTGGGTCTTAAGTTAACCCCTGCACAGCATCCGTTGCCAGGAGTTTCTCTTCTAGGAGACAGAATGATGTGACTGCTGAGTGAAAATTTGTCCACCTGGAATATCTGCACAGTAGTCCTTAAAGAGAGGTCTGAGTGCTGGGAATCAAAGCTGTGAAGGAGCACAGCCTCCCACCAGGCCGACTGGATTCTGCCACTCTGGGTGCTCAGCTTGCCTCTGGCTGAGACCGGAGCCTCAGAAAACCACCCAGGCCTCAGGTAGCAGGTTGACTGTACCAAACCCCTTCCTTTACCCTGGAGAGGACATTGATTTGTTCTTTGGTTTTTTTCAAGACAGGGTTTTTCTGATGTAACTCTGGCTGTCCTGGAACTCACAGATATCCATCTGTCTCTGCTCTTGAGTACTGGGATTAAAAGCATAAGCCACCACTGCCCGGCTGATTTGTTCTTAATAAAAATCATTGCTGTCTTCAGATTTAGGCTCATTTGCTTGACCATGGAGTTTCCATCAAAGAAGATGCATGATAGCCATGCATGGTGGTGCACGCCTTTAATCCCAGCACTCAAGAGGTAGAGACTCATAGATCTCTATGAGTTCAAGGCCAGCCTAGTTTAATGAGTTCCAGGCCAGCCAGAGCTACATAGTGAAACCCTGGCTCAAAAGCCAAAAGCAAATAGAAGGTACGTGATGAGGTCAGCTAAGACTTTTATCGTCTCAGCTTATATTTAGGACTTTGATCCATTAAGTTTTGTAAGTGGTGTGAGGTGGCGATGGGGATGGTGGTTAACAGAGTCACCACCCTAACTCCAGTGCACCCTTAGGACCTAGAAGCAGCCAGCATCAGGAAGTGGAGGGCAGCCCTTGGATCACTCAGGGAAGATAATGGCAGGAACACCATACCTGCAGCTTGGGCTCTGAGGAGCTTCTGGTATGTTTTAAACAGTGCTGAGTCCTGTCTATATAGAAATTGCAGGGCCTTAGGGGAAGGGCTTATGATGCATCACCCTTACCTGAAGAACTATTGGCAGATGATTGCTAGGGAGGGTTAGTCATTTTTCCTTAGAAGTGTGGCAGCTGGTAGGTTACTTAAGCATATGCAAGCATCGCTAATTGGACTAAGTTTGATCTTTTTTTTTTTTTAAAGGACAAGAACGTAGAGGGGCATGTACTGGGTGTTGGGAAGTGGGAGGGGAGAGTTGGATATAATCAAGGTATAGTGTCAAAGAGCAAATAAAAAGGTTTAGCAGGATGGTGTCTCAAAAACCAAAGGGGGAAAAAGGTCTAAAAAGTAAAATTTCTTAAAAAGTTGCAGTTTATTTTTTTAAAAAATTCTATTTAAGTTTTATGTACATAGGTGTTTTGCCTGCATGTATGTCTGTGTGTGCCTGGTTCCCACAGAGTTCAGAAGAGGGCATCAGATCCCCTGGAACTAGAGTTACAGACAGTTGTAAGCTGCCATGTGAGTGCTGGGAATTGAACCTGAGTCCTCTGGAAGAGCAGCCAGTGCTATTAACCATGAGGCAATCTCTCCAGCTTCTAAAAGATAACCTTGAATTTTTTTTTCAAGTCTTGGGGTCAAATTTGGAAGTGAGAATGGGCCATCTCACACTGGAATTTGCAAAATAGTTGTCTTCTGACCCCCAGATGCCAAGCTTTGACAGCTACGGTTCCTGGTCCCTAGCTTCTGGGGAAGGAGAACCTTTATGCCAGGGAGCCCAGTAAACTTTCCACCAAACTGGAAGCTGGAAGTGCCACCCAACCACCTTAATGTGACTTGACCAATAGCCTAAGAAAGTCATTGCTTCTCTGGCCAGGGTCCTGGTGACCATGGGCAGCCAGGGCTACAGGTGTAATACATGAGCTCCAGGAAAATAGGGGAGGATGCTAGCAGGTCTTAGAGTGACGGAAAACCTCAACAACGTCTGCTGTGAAAGGACAACATGGCCAAGAGCTCAGCCATCTCCAGCATGAAAGTCTCTGGAACCTCGTGGGCAAGTGCCCAGCTCTGCAAAGGGCCAGCTGAGGGTAAGGGACAGAGAAAGATGAAGCCAATGATGGCAAGTGACAGTAGTGGGGACTGCGGCTGGCTTCCTTACTTTCTGGCTTTCCCATTGCTGAGATAGTATTTGGTACAATCTTGAGGGAACATGTTTTCAGTGGGCCATACAGTCGCTATGGAAGAAAGGGATGACAGTTCTGTTCTTGGAAAAGAACACAGGAAGGCCGCCTGTGGTGCGGAGGTCAGACATAAATGGGGAGGGCATGGGGGAAGTGTCTGAGGTACGGAAGGCAGTTTGTACCAAGGTGAACCTTTCTCCTCAAATCCTTCAGCCACTTCCTTGCTGTCTCCGAGGACATATTTTACTTTCTATTGCTGTGTGATGAACACTGTGGCTGTCTTGGTTACGGTTTCTATTACTGTGATGAAACACCATAACCAAAAAAAAAAAAAACAAAACAAAACAAGTTGGGGAGGAAATGGTTTGTTTGGCTTACACTTCCATGTCACTGTTCATCACAAGTCAGGATGGGAACTCACACAGGGTAGGAGCCTGGAGGCAGGAGCTGATTCACAGGCCATGGAAGAGTGTTGCTTACTGGCTTGCTGGGTCTGCTTTCTTATAGAAACCAAGACCACTAGCCCAGGGATGGCACCACCCACAATGGACTAGGTCCTACCTCATTGTAGGCTTGCCTACAACTGCATCTTTAAAAAAAAATACTTGTATTAATAATTTGACTTTCGTATACTGTACTCAATAACACCCTCTTCCCAGTTCTCCCTTTCCTCCCTCCTGCTCCTATGCCCTCAAAAAGAAAAGGAAAAGGAAAAAGAAAAAGAAAAAGAAAAAGAAAATTAAGTCCAACTAGTGTGGCAGGAATATAGATCATGGGCAGGCTGCTCTGATGATGGACATGGTGGATATTCACCAGACCCATGCCAGCCCAGGGCCAGGCACTGTGAAGTTCCACCTGAAGCCCACAGGTCCCCAGACATCATCCAGGCACCCAGACACTGAACAGGAACCCCGATATCCTGCCAGCACCAGGGCATCCCTCAGGTCCTTAGACATCCCACAAGCATCAGGGACTCCTACAAGCATCAGGGACTCCTGCAAGCACCAGGACCTCTTGTGGGCCCCAGGACATCTGGCAGGGACCAGGGCTTCCCACAGGCCTCTGGCTACAACTGCATCTTAAGAAGGCATTTTCTTAATTGAGGTTCTTCCTCTTAGATGACTTTAGCCTGTGTTGAGTTGACATAAAACTATCCAGCACAAAATCACCTTGGGGAGAAAAGGGTTTATTTCATCTCACAGCCCATCAAGGCAGGAACTTAAGCAGAGGTCAGGAAGGAGTGTTGCTTACTGTCTAGCTTGCTCCTCACAGCTTGCTCATCTGCCTTTCTTATACCACCCAGAACCACCTGACCGGAGGTGGTACTGCCCATAGTGTCCATAGTGGGCTCAGCCCTCCCACATCAATTATTGATCAAGAAATTGCCCCACAGCCAGATGGTGGTGGTGCACACCTTTAATCCCAGCACTCGGGAGGCAGAGGCAGGCAGATCTCTGTGGGTTGGAGACCAGCTTGGGCTACCGAGTAAGTTCCAGGACAGCCAGAGTTACAACAGAGAAATCCTGTCTCGACGAAAGAAAGAAAGAAAGAAAGAAAGAAAGAAAGAAAGAAAGAAAGAAAGAAAGAAAGAAAGAAAGAAAGAAAGAAAGGGAAAAGAGAGAAAGAAATTGTCCCCAAAGACATGTCTACAGGCCAATCTGATGGAGGCAGCTCTGCAATTAAGATTCCCTCTTCCCAGATGACTCTAGCTATGCCCAGTTAGAAAAAAAATCAGCATTTTCAGGATCAGCTGAAATGTTACCTTAGCACAGAGTAGAATCTGTTTTTCAAGTGTCACCAAAAGCCATATAATAGAACCCAGAAGCATGAGATGTTCACTCTGTGGGTAGCACCGACCCACAGAAGGCAAACGGTGGGTGAGAGATGTGGACCAGCCCAAGGCGTGCCTGCTCCTTCCCTCCTGTGGAGAAGTCTCATCCAGGGATTGAGGGAGCAGACACTGGGGTCTCTGAGGCTCATGGGAAGCCATAGTCCAGACTGCAGGGTGTGGCACTGCCTTGCGTCTTCCCTCGCCATTATTTCCTTCTCCTCACCTCTAGCTTCTCCGGATTCCACCCGAATATTGGCCACAGGCTCTCCTGTCTAAGAAAAAGTGTTTCCTGTGGGCTGTTTCCCACACATCCCACCCTGTGGTCACAGTGGGAACCCAAATGGACCTCTCTGGCATCTCTGCTGGGGCCAAAGAAGTGGAGATGCCAGAGTGCAGGAGCCAACCAGATGCTACTTGGGTGTGGAGGGGAAGGGAGCTGACACTGAGGTGTGAGGGAGGAGGGGGCAGGTGGGGACAGGAAGGGAAAGTTAGGGTATCGGGTAAAAAGCGAGTCAGGGAAAGCTGTCCCTGTAACAGGGTACCTGAGAGAGTTTCCTGAGAGGGAGTGGCTGGATCTTGAGGGTGAAAAGCACTCCACTGTCTCCCTGCCTTGATATGGGGTCCTCTGGGTCTCCCCAGGCCCATTTACTCCCCAGTGAAGCCAGAGTCTGCCCCTTAGATGCTTTGGACAGTGACAGCATGAGTGGGCAGGTGGTTCTAGGGTAAGAGACAGTACCAGGCAGAAGGTAGGTCCAGAAGAGTAGCACAGTCATGGAGTTGAAGACCCAAGAGCCTGAGCTGAGGCTGAGGGGGGTTCCCTCCTACCTAGTCTCTGTTATAGTCTTAATGTGCTGCCTCCGAAATTCCAGTTGAACCTAATCAGTCACATTAGGAGGTGGAGTCTTCAGGAGGTGGCTAGGGGTGGACCAGTGCCTTCTAAAGGGGCTTGGCCCCTTCTTTCACACAAAATCAAAGCATCCCTATCCCCCACTCCCCAACTCCCTGCCAGGAATCTGTAATAAGATGCTGTCTTGTGTGCAGACAGAAGCTCCCATGGGACGCCAAACCTGCCAGGTCCTTGATCTTGGACTTCCTAGTGTCTAGAGCTATGAGAAATGTGATTCTATTGTTTATAAATTGCTCAGTCTAAGGTGTTTAGTTATAGCAGCACCACAGACTGAAACACTCTCGAGTCTTCTAGGTAGTCCCAAAGCCCTGATTATAAACAGTACAAGCCCAGTGCACAGCTCTATTTCTAGAGCAAGCTCCAAGCTCCTGTTGAGTTCTGTGCCCCAGCAGGAACTGGCCCAGGGACAGTGGTTTATAAGGAGGACAGGGAACTGAGCAGACACCAAACATTTCTAAGATCATCCTGAATCCACTCAGCCTTATCTTTCTTTAGATATATGTGGGGGGTGCATCATGTTGGGTACAAGTTCTGACTCCAAGCTATTTCCTGGGGTCATAACTGCCATACCTCTGCCTCTGGGGAAAGTCCCACTTCTGTATTTTCAAGACAGAAAGAAGGGAAGCGGGGAGGGGGCAGCCAGTTTGCTTCATACCCTATCTGCCTGGGATACAGGAGTGGGGCTGGAGGAGACTGCCTTTGACAGAGAGGGCGCAGGGTATTTTTCTAGGGTTGGGAGATGATCCACAAATGTTACCAGATTCTTGAAACATTTAAGATCAAGCCTGTGCTGTCTCACATGGTAGCCAGTATCCACAAGAGGCTCTTTAGTCACAATTAGATCACAAATTCAGCTCTCTGGGCTCCCTAGCCACATTGCGATGTCTCCTGGCCACACTGGACAGACAGCAGAAATATTAAATATGCCCTTCACTACACAAAGTTCTATTGAACAGTGCCATCCATTAACTTCCGCATTGAAGAGCTGAGTCCCAGAGAGAGACTTGCCAAAGGCCCCAGAGGGATTTCGTGGTGGCTGTGGTACTACATGACCTTCATAAAATGTCTTGCAGTAAAACTGCATAAAAATATCTCCATATAACTCGACCTGTGCTGCCAACAGCCTAGGGTAGCCAGAGCAGGCCCAGCGGTGGGGGTGGGGGTGGGGGAAGGGAGGTATTTCATGTTTGTTCCTCCCCTCCCCCTCTCACTATCCCAGCTCACCAAGATAAAGGAGGCTTAGAAGCCTGGAACTCTCTCTCCTTCCCTCTGATGACCTCATTGTCACAAAAATGTGAGGAAGGCAGTGTGCAGTGGCTGCATAGAGGGTAACTCTGGGCCCTGGGGGGAAATGGCCCAGGCTTCAAGCCAGAGGAGTCGATAGTGAGGAGAGCAGAGCTCACTCTAGCCAGCTTGGCATCATCGTTTTTCTTAAAATTCAAACCCAAGTGCCCTGTACTTAGATCCTCCCTGGCTCCCCATAGCTCACCGATTGGAGACCAAATCCCAGCCGAGAACTATATGGGCCTGCATGACTTAACTCCTGAAGTCCCTTCATTCTCAGTGGACCCCAAGCTTCTTCTCTTTGTTCTCTCCTACTCTCTTGCTTCTACTGCAGGGCCTTTGCACTTGTGATTTTCCCATCTAGCACACTCTCTCACCCAGGCCACTTAACTACCCTTTTGTTTTGACCTCAATTCAACCAGAGCATTTTTAGACTGGCTCCCCAGACTCCGAGGACCAGGGAGGGGGGCTGCCTCTGTTGCTGTGTTCTACTAGAGCAATAGTTGCGAAGCTGCATCCTGGCTTGTGATGATGTGTCCTGTGTGGGGTCTTCGGTGAAAGTTTCCCTTCCTTGAAGATGGTGCTCTCTATAGTCTGATGTTCTATCTCTTAATCCTGAGCAGTGGCCAGAGATGCTCAGTGAAAGTATGAGACAAGAATGAAACAAGGGGCTGGGCAGATGGCTTGGTTTGTAAAGTGCCTGCTGGGCCAATGCACCTACATAAAAATTAGTGGGTATGGTGGCACATAGAGACCGGTGAATCTCCAGTTATATGGCCAGCCAGTTTAGCCAATTAGTGAACTCTGGGTTGAATTAGAGACCCTATCTCATTAACATAAATAGGATGGAGAGTGACAGTGTAAGGCACCTGACATGCACCTTGCCCTCTGAGGCGCCCTCATGTACACAAACACACACAGGAGCAAATGCCCTCTCACATACACCACACGCACAAACATACACATTTTAAAAAGCAATTAGGAAAGGACTGAGTAGAAGTCCATGCTCCTCAGAGTTCCCTCCTCCACACTGGCCCATCTCATCAGGACCATGTGTAGGTGATGGCTGGGCCCTCTGCCACCCAGAGGGTGAGGAATGAGACCTAGAGACCACTAGAGAAGATGTTTGGAGGTGATGCAGGCATGACAGGAAATCAAACAAAAAGTAGCCAAAAAGGTGGTGAAACTGACAAGAAGATGCCTGGGAATTGGGGAGATGGTGGAAAACACAACAGGGAGTGTAATGTGGAGTTATTGGGCCATGATGTCAGCAGCAGAGGGGTGGGGCTAAAAGCGCAGCTCCACACTGCCACCTAGAGGAGTGTGGGGAGAATTGTTTTAGAAAGAGCCAGAAGTTTTAGACAGAAAAGAATTTCAGCACCATCTAGTATGGAGCGCGGGTTGTAATTTATTAAGTAGACTTCTTAACACAGACTTGAACGTGGAGAGCAGTAGAAAGAGGAATGGACGGGACACACCCAAGCATGAGCTTGGGAGAGTCACATGTACGTGTCTTCACAGCAGATATGTTATGCAGTTTTGGTGGCCTCTCAAAGGGCTGCTGAGAAACCCACACAACACCACTACCACCACACTTTCTCCTTCTCTTTGGTAAGTGAAATCACTCTGTTCCTGGGAAGCCTTGGGTAGGCTTTCAATCTGATAAAATAAAACCACGGTCTTGAGTGAAGAGGTTGAGGCACTCAGACACTCTCCTTCCTGGGACTCCTTCATCTCTCATACAATGCAGAGTGGTGGGAGAGGGCAGTGGAGCCCTCACCACCCAGAGCCTCTGCATTGCAGCTCCTTGGAGAGGAGTGCAGGAAAGATCCACTGCACTCGTGTGCACAGGGGCTTCAGCACTGCCTCCTAATGGAGGCTCTCTCCACCCACCCCTGCCTTCACTCTCCATCACCTCAGTCTTGACTTGTTTATGCCTTTACAGAGGCTAAGAATGAAAAGAGGGAAGAAAAGGTCGGAACCTGAGGCCCTGGGGCGTTCCTCTTCCAGAGATTCTAGAGTTAAAGGATTTTCCTCATCTCGCTGACCCTAGGCTACAGGGATCCCCTTAAATCTGCTTTATTCCCTCAGGGATGGATTATGAGAACCCAGATGCACAGAGAGACAGGAGCCAGAGGGACAGACATGCAGAGAAAAATCACACAGAGATCCAGAGAGGTGGGAAAAAGACAAAAATGTGTTCAAAGTTGAAGGTGTGGAGAACAGAGCAAGAGAGATGGAGCTAGAGATACAGAAAGAATAAAGGACACTGGGAAGAAGGCTCAGCAGTTTAGAACACTAACTGCTCTTCCAGAGGACCTGGGTTTTGATTCCCAGCCATCACATGGCAACTACAACTGTCTGGATCCAGGGGATCCAATGCCCTCTTCTGGGCTCTGCAGGTACTGCATGCAAGTAGTGCACATACACAAGCAGACAAAACTGTCCATACAGAGGAAATAATTTTTTTTTAATTAAAGAAAGAAAGAAGAAGAGAGAGAAGGGAGGAGAAGAAAGGTAAGAGGAGGTATAGGAGAGGAAGAGTTAGGGGAAAGAGAGAAGGAAGTACAATCCAAGGGCTGGAAGCTTTCTACCCACCTCATATTGAACCGAGGAAGAAAGGGTAGAGCCCAAGAGAGAAGGACAGGTCTTGCCTCTGTGGCTCTGCCCTGACCCTGGTGCCCTTAACTTGGAACTCAGATGAGAAGAAAAACTGGTGATATTTATCATTTCCTTCAGCTACAGAAGCGATAATAAACCAGTCATATTAGCCATAATTATATAGTTTTGTTAGCAACAGAAATCACACGCATTTCTATACCACAGCATTGCAGATCTTTGATATATCATTGATGTTCATTACTGTTTTAAAATTATGTGAGGTATCAACCCAACACTTGATCTTATTTAATGCATTAATAAAAAAGCACATACATTACTATTTCGCATTAAAATAGTTTTACAATTTTATTGCAAGACAATTGGTTTGCTTTATACTACTATATATTTTATTTTATGCATTTTAAAACATTATTGTGAAATGGGGTTCATATGCTCTACCCTGCTGCCAAAAGGAAACAAAATAAAAAGGGTTGTAATCCCTACACCTAACCAAGATATTCCCTGGCACCCGGTACATTTCCCGGGCCTCTGTTCTTGTTTGTTTGTTGGAATTTCCCTCCCTTGCAGGGTCAGCCTGCCCTCCAAGAAGAAGCTAGATGGCCTAGGCAAGGATTTGATAGGGGAAATGCCTGTGAGGGAGGCGGGGGCTGGGGCTGGGAGAGCTATGAGGCAGAGTGAGACCAAGAAAGGAGGTTGGGAGGACAGGTCACAAACAGGTCATGCACTTTAGGGAAAGTTCCCAGATCTCTTGCTAAGCCCTGTCATTGGCTGGTTTTGGAGCAGGAGTTCATGGTTTTCAGAGGGAAGCAGCTGGGGCCTTGGTTAATTTCACTTCTTACAGCTGAAGATCTGTGAGGAGCACTGTCACCACCACGGGAGGACAGGAGGGAGTCCTCCTGCATGGACACCTGTTTCAGGGGTCCTGTCCACAGTTGGGAGTGACTTGGAGAATCTGCTGTTTTCTAGCTTGATGAAGTCATTTAACGGCTCTATCTCCTTATCTATAAAGTAAAGGTTGTAAAATGTCCTATTTTCTATGAGTATTGTGATGAGCAATTGAAGTTTGCAAAGCAATGTTTGCACAAGGCCTAGGACACCGGCAGCTCTCAATAACTGGTAGCTATTATCATGGGCATTTTAATTATTAATTATTATTATCATCCTTTTTCTCAAAAGGAAGGCCTTGGGGAAGTGGGTCTGTAGGAGGCTGAAGATGACAATCGTTCCCTAAGCTGGGGCAGCAAAGGAGAGATGGGACCTACTTCCTCACAGTCCCCTGCTCTTCCCCCAGAAGCTGGGGTCTTCCTTTAGTTACTGACAGTTCCTGTGTCTGCTGACTCACAGCCAACTTCCTCTCATAATACAAACAGGAAAACACGCTGGCCAGCACACTCCCCACTCTCCAGCACTACACATAACTAACCACTGGCCCTGCTCTGAGGGGGAAGCGTCTCAGGCTCTGAAAGACTGGCTTCAGCGCTGGAGCTCTTGTAAATGCCGCGGGGAGGGAGGAGGAGCACCTCCCACCACCCACCCTGTTCCAGCAAGTTTCAGGTGGAAAAGTCGGGAGAATAGGCTTCTCCCAAGGATGAAAAGGTCCAAGCATGTTTGCTCACCGTGCTTGCCCCAGAAAGGCAACCTCGACTTGGAAGACCCACAAGGAGAAACCTAGACTGGACCCTTGGGGCAATAGAAGCGGGTGAGCCTTCTCTGCTGGGTCTCAGCACGGAGACCGGTCCTCAGCTCGGAAGGCATTGCCCATTCTGCTCTCACCTCCCATTTAACGGGGCACCAGAGGCCAGCCCACCCTGCCGGACAAGGGAGAGGAGCCCCATGTCTTCTCCCCCTAGGCAGGACCAGGTGCAAAGGTCTTCTGCAACGCTCTGTCTCCCTGCTTCTACTCTCTACCCCTATCTCTGACCCGGCCCTCGATCTTAGTCCCTTTTCCAGAAGTTTCTGAGTACCGACCTTTTGTTCTGGGGGAAAGCAGAGTACAGACCCTGATAAGCAAGGCCGTTGGGTACGGGGCCCAAACCACCTGAAGGCGGGCTCTTGCACAAGGAGCTGTGAGCCTACGAGCAGTCGGGGCGGGGCCGGACTGTCGGGGGGAGGGCTGTCGGAGGCAGGGAGGCAGCGGCCGGACCCCCCAACCTCGGACAGCGCGGCGGGCACCCGGGAGGTGACGGCGGCTACAGCAAGGTGAGGACCCCAGCCCTTGGGCCCAGCTTCTCAGACTCCACCCCATCACCTCCTCCGGGGCCTCTGGGCTCCCAGGGCCCCTCAGTGCTGGCTCCCTTCCCCTCCTCTCTTTCCTCCCTGTAGTGACCCGCCCCTCCCTGTTGCAGGGCTTCTGCCCCCTCCTTCCTTACCCTCCCCCCAGCCCGCGCCGCCCCTGCCACCTCCATCCCACAGACATCTCCTGGTTTCCAGACAGTGCCCAAATGTCCTCAAGCCCAGACTGAGTCACTAAGAGAGTGGAATCTGACTCAGGGGCAGAGGCTTAACACCTCAACCCGACTTGGGGATGGCACCCAACCATAAAGAAGCCAGAACTGACACTGGGATGGAAAGGGAACCCTGGCGGAGGACCCAGTAAAGAGAGCAACAGGGGTGGGAATAGTGGGAATAGGGCCAGAAGTAGAGGCCAGGGAAGATCAGAGGTGGCCAGAACCACAGACAGAACTTAAGGCTTGGATAGAACAGAAAACTGGGGCCTGACAAGCTTTATGATACAGAGCAATACAGAGGAGGGGACAAAGATGGATTCAGAGAGATGCAGGTGAAAGTAGAATCAGGTAGAGACAAGGACAGGATAAAGTCCAAGACCCTGGAAGGACAGAATCTGAGATGGGTCCAGGGTAGGAAGCAGGGTTAGGGGTAGGCTGACCCAATGGGGCAGTGCCATGGAGACCTGATCACAGGGGTTAAGAAAGGCAGACTCAGAAAAGGAAGGTTTGGAGGGAGGGAGGGAGAGAGAATGTGTTTTCACACTGCTGAGTCTCTGTGTGTGTGTTCACACTGCTGAGTCTGTGAGTGTGTTTTCACACTGCTGAGTCTGTGTGTGTGTTTTCACACTGCTTTGTGTGTGTGTGTGTGTGTTCACACTGCTGAGTTTGTGAGTGTGTTTTCACACTGCTTAGTCTGTGTGTGTGTGTATTCACACTGCTGAGTCTGTGTGTGTTTTCACACTGCTGAGTTCAAGTTTGTGTGTCTCTGTGTTTTCACACTGCTGAATCCATGTGTGTGTGTGTCTTCACACAGCTGAGTCTCTGTTGGTGTGCACACACTCGTACACGTGTGTATAGATGGACACACATGGGTGGGGAACAAAGAATGGCTTGGACTACCTCTCACCTTTGGTCACTCATTTGTATGGCCACGTTCTCCACCCATCTCTGTTCCCTAGGTGGCCTCTGCCCAGGCCAGGATTCCACACACTGGGACTAGTTGGGGCCCTGGGCAGCCTGACTGCAGCAGGCAGGATGTGGGGGTGGCCAGGCTAAAGGGACAGGAAGGAAGTCTGAGGAGAGACAATAGGTGGAAGGGGAGGAGGAACTGGGAATGACCAGGACAAGGATGTCCACCCTGAACCTCAGCTCTGGAAACCAGTGTGAGTGGAGTCTATTTCTCCTTCTCCCTCTCTGGTCTGCCCCTCTCTTGTCTTACTCTGCAGCTGGATCTGGCCACCACCACCTCCTCGCCCTGCCCTGCCCTGCCCTGCCCTGCCCTGCCCTGCCCTGTAGAACTCTAGCATCCTGTTCTATACTCACTCAGCTGAGTGCACAGAAAGAAGGAACAGAGCTCAGAGGCAGGCACTTGGGGACCAACAGTAGCACCACTTGCTATGAGCATGGGCGTCAGTTTCCTCAGTTCCTGTAAGGAGAGAGTCTGTTCTTATGTTCTGGGATGTCCCCAGATCACAGCCTTTGGGCATTCTTCTTTGAAAGAAGCCCGGAGGCCTGTACCCCTATCCAGGCCTCAGACTTTGGGGTAGGGAGGGGAACCTCAGCCTGAGCCCCCCTTCACCCTGCACCTCCCCCCAGCAATGGCCTGAGAGCCCATGGCTGCCCCTCAGGACCTGGACATCGCTGTGTGGCTGGCTGCGGTGCATCTGGAGCAGTATGCAGACACTTTCCGGCGGCACGGCCTAGCTACAGCTGGTGCAGCCCGGTGCCTGGGCCACGAGGAGCTGAGGCATTTGGGCATCAGTGCTACTGGACACCGGAAACGCATCCTGCGCCTATTGCAGGCAGGGTCTACTGAGGATTCCCTGGATTCCCAGTTGCATAGTATCATGGAGCCATCTCCTAGCCCAGTCCCCGATGCCCAACCCCCCAAGCCTGTGCCCAAGCCCAGGACAGTGTTTGGGCTCAGTGGCCCTGCCACTGCCCAGAGGCCTGGACTGAGCCCAACCTTCTGGGGTCCAGAAGTATCCAGGAACTCAGAGTCCAGCCAGAGGTCCCCTCCTCTCCTTCCTTCCTCCTCTGAGCAGCCTTCAGTCCTGAATACCATGGAGATGATGCCCAATGCCATCTACTTCGGCCTGGATTTAAGAGGCAGGGCCCAGGCAGCTCAGGACATGTGAGTTGGTTTGCTACTTAGGGATCTGATCCTGAGAAGATCAGCAGGGGATGAGGGCTGTCCTTTTTTTAATAACCAAGAGACTTTCCTTTCAGGACTCCAGACAGTTCCCAGGCAACTGCCCCAACCCCTGCCTTTAGGTCCACAACAGGCACAGGTAGGTGGGTTGCTGGAGAGGAATTGCACCCAGTTGAGTCTCAGACAATCCCACTTATTCCCCTCTTCCTTTTCACCCCCCACCTCCTCACCTGCCAGTGCACATCATGGATCCTGGTTGCCTGTACTATGGTGTCCAGCCTGTGGGAGTCCCAGGAGTCCCTGACAGGAGAGACGGCAGAGGTGTCTGTCAGGAAAGGGCTGAACACAGGTGAGTACTCAGGGACAGTGGGAGAAGACAAAAGAAGCTTTAGAAGCTGTCGAATTAGCCATGGTGGCCATGTGGCCAGTTACTCATCAAATATGCACCGAGCATTCCCTCAGTATTGAGCAGGCACTGAAGGTGTAGGACACATACAACTGAGTCATTGTTGTTCCCAGACAGCTTGCGACTCAATGGGGCAGACAGGACATAAGAGAAGTACACAGCAAACAGATACATAATTAAAATTCAGAAGTGTGTCCCCATTCACAGACACTGAGTACTATTACATGCCAGATAGAGACACTTAGGGAGATCAGTGTATGCAGAAATACCTTTTTAGAAAATGAGTTTCTTTTTTGTTTACTTTTTTGTTTTTTGAGACAAGGTTTCTCTGTGTCCTGAAACTTGCTTTCCATCTGCCTCAGCCTACTAAGTGCTGGGGTTAAAGGCGTGTGCCACCAGCCCTGGATTGTGTTTTCTTTTCTTTTCCTTTTTTTTGTAAAGATGTATTTTTATGTTATACGTATGGGCGTTTTGCTTGCATGTATGTCTGTGCACCACATGTGTGCCTGGTGCCCTCGGAGGGGAGAAGAGGATGTCAGATGCCTTGAGACTGGAGTTCTAGTCAGCTGTGAGCTACCCTGTAGGTACTGCAAATTGAACCTAGGTTTTCTGGAAGAGCAGTAAGTCCTCTCAACAGTTGAGCCATCCTGTTTGTACAGGAGGATAGTTAATAAGTGTTGTATTTTATACGATGCAGTAGATCTGGGGGTTGAGGAATTAGAAAGGACTTGTAACTTTTCAGTAAGTTATTCGACCATTAAAAAAAGAAAAAAGCACTGGAGAGACAGTTCAATGGGTAGAGAGCTTGTGCATAAGCACAAGGACCTGCGTTCAGATCCCCAGGACTGTCATACAGACACCAGGCAGCCGCGTGCCTTCGTAACCTCAGTGCCAGGAGGGTAAGCAGGAAGATCCCTGGAGCTCTTTGGCCATTCTAGGTGAACTTATGAACTCAAGCTTCAGTGATAGATCCTGTTTTAGAAAAACAAGGTGAAGAGAAACTGAGGAAGATACCCGACATTAATCTCTGCCTGCACACATGCACAGAACTCATAGACATGTACACAGGTATACAATACACAGAGAAGGAGAGGGGGTAGGGGAGGGGGCTGGAGAAGAAGGAGGGGGAATAGAGGATAACATTTGAGCAAAAAGCTGAAGGAGCTGAATTGAAGACCTGGCTATGAAGAGTTCTGGAGCATGTACATCTGTGCACCACATGTGTGCCTGGTGCTCTCGGAGGCCAGAAGAGTATGTCAGATCTCCTGAGACTGGAGTTATAGTCAGCGAGCCACCCTGTAGGTACTACAAATCAAGTGTATTTAGAAGCAGTGTATCCTAGGCAGAGAGGATGGTGAGGTACAGCCTGGTGAGACGCAGGTGCGGTGGGAAGGCAGTGGTGTGGCTGGGTCAGGTGGGCCGGACCGAGAGGAGTGACGGCAGAAGGGACCGGGTCTGTTACACTTAGTGACATGGGAGGCCCCTGAAGAGTTTTGGCTCAGACTGTGAAAGGACCCCTCTGTTTGCTTGCTGGGAATGATGTGTAGGGCAAAAGTGGCAGAGGCCAGTTGAGAGGTTTTTGCAGTTGTCTAGGCGAGAGATCTCAGAGTGCTGCCATGGGAGTGGAGCTGGTGAGAAGTGGCTGCATCTTGAGGGTAAACTGTCATATTACGTTGGTGTGTGAGAGGAAAATAACAGACATTAACTTTGAGGGTTTCAGCATGAGCCTCTGCTGTCCTGTATGGTAACCACTAAACCACATGTGATTACTGAGTATTTGATACACGCTGGTCTGCATTGAGAAGAGCTGGAAATGTAAAACATCTGCCAGGACTTACTGCCGAAACATATTAGATGAACTTAACATTCAAGAAAGAAATATCCTAGTAATTGTATAGTGCGCGCGTGTGTGTGTGCTTCTGTGTGTGCACAGGAGCACTTGCCCATTCATGTGTGTCTGAAGGCTGGAGGATAACATCAGTTGTCTTTCTATGTTAGTTTCCACTATTTTTGTTTTTGGAAATGGATCTCTCATTGAACCTGGAGTTAATTTGGCTAGGTTGGCCAACAGTTGATCCCTGGGGATCCACCTACCTCTGCTCCTCATTGCTGGACTATAGACATCCAGCATGGCTGACTTTTCATGTGTGCTGGGGGTCTGATGTCATGTTAGCCTGTTCATGTGGCTTGTACTTCATCCACTGAGCCATCTCCCCACCCTCTATCTTTTATATTGATTGCATACTAAAATATTATGTTTTGGATACATTGGGTTATATAAAATATAGACTAGCAAGGTTGATAATTTTTTAAAACACTTAAGAATTATTTTATATGTGGGAATGTTTCGGCTGCATGAACATTTGTGTACCACTTGTATGCCTGTTGCTCTCAGTGGCCAGAAGAGTGACTTGGATCCCTTAGAACTGGTGTTATAGATGGTTGTGAGCCACCATGTGGGTTCTGGGGATAGAACTGGGTCCTCTGCAAGAGCAGCCAGTGCTCTTGACTCCTGAGCCATCTCTCCAACCCCAATGTTTCCTTTAAAAATGTTGCTAAATTACACCTATAGTCCTTGTTGGTTTTTATTGGATAGCTTGGTTTTGAGCACCTAAGAATTCATGGTGTTGTGGTCTGAGACAGGAAGACTGTACACTGATCAGGAGGGAGGAGGTAGACCAAGAACTGCTTCAGACATGAAATTTGAGGTGTTTGGTACATCCAGGAGACATTAACAAATAAGACTGATGACCACTTCTGCTTTCGTGCAGGGCTATCTGAGCCAGAGATTCCAATATGGAAACTTCTAGCATTTAGAGGGAGTGTGGGGGGAAAGGGAACCCAATCCAGAGCCTCAGTGTCCTCCTACATCCAGAGGTTTGGGGAAGAGGAAGAATCATTAAACAGACTGAACCAAAATAGACAGAGAAGGAGAAGGAAAGCCAGGAGAAGATGATGTCACTGGAGCCCAGGAAGGGCATACGGGCATAATTGTGTCCTGCTGCTGAGTGAGCTGCTGCTTAGTAAGCTGGGACTGAGAACTGACCTCTAGAATCATGGAGGTCACTGGAGACTCTGACAAGAAGTGGAATGGGTGAGAGCCTGATCGGTGCATTTAAGAAAGAATAGAGAGGATTAGAAACAACAGACAACATTACTGCATTTTTCTGCAGAAGGAAGATTTGGAATGACTGTTAACGGTGGAAGTGGAGTGAGGCGAACAGTTTTTATATGGAATGTTGTATGTGTCTGTAAGTGAATAAGAACAATTTGGTGGAGAGGTGTAAGGAGAGAAAGTGAGAAAATCCTCAGTGATGTCTTTGTGTAGCTGAGAATTGTGGGATCAGGTGCACGGAGGAGACTCTGGCTTTAGACAGGTGTTTATTATAGTCACAGGAGGTAGGCAGAGTATGTGTGCGAAATTGGATAGATGTGGTGCTGCGAGCCTGTGGGGTTCTTGTCTGATTGCTTCAATTTTTCAGTGCAATAAGAATCAAACAGGGTAGGGTAGTGGTTCTCAACCTTAGTTATACCACAGTCTGGGAACTTTTAAAACTACAGGTGCCTGGGCCTACATCCCAGAGATTGAATTTTAATTGTCTGAAATAAAGTTCATGTACTAATATCCTTTTAAAGTTTCCCAAGTTTTGTACTGAGGCTGAGGCTGAGAAACACTGGATTAATAGAGGAATTAGCCTTTCAAGAAGATGGCATCAGCAAAGAGCTGAAGGATTAGAGAAAGTGCAAGCAAGCATGGAAAGTGTGTTCTAGGCAGAAGACTCTAAAGAGTGGAGACAGTGTGGCTGGACTCTAGTGAGCAAGGGTGACCTGGAGAAAGATGAAGCCAGAGGGTTTCATTTGACAAGTCCTTGCAGCCCATGCACAGAAATTGAGTTTATCCTAACTATGAACGGGACATTATTGAATGGTTTCATGTAAACAAATGCAATGATCTCATTTGCATTTTTCAAAGAGCACTAGTGGCTTTGAGAGAATGGATTGTGGGAGGGAGGACAAGAATGGAAGCAGGTGACCAGTTGGGCAGTTTGCCTCATGCCAGTGAGAACTGATGGAAACTCTTTCAGGAGGAGAAAGCCAAGAAGGTTCTGGAGACAACAACGGCAACAGTAATATGTGTTGAGGGGCTATGAGCAACCATGATAGGAAGGCACTTGTCCGTCTCTCCCACTTCCAGAGGAGAGACTGACATTTTCCCAGTAAAACCTCCAAGTAGCCTCAGGAGGGAGCTTCGTGGCAACCCTTTTGGACAGAGATGGGTAGAGAACTACTCCATCTGTTTACAAAGCAGATCTGGTACCCGCAGGATGCTATAGGTGCCATGGGTAGCAGTGGGGAACTTACCAAGAGATTGTCCAGGGCACTTGGTTTGACTTATGTTCCTTCCTCTTGCACCCAAATGCTCAGCAGGCAGGATTTAGAGACACGAGAGGATGCCGGCTATGCCAGCCTTGAGCTACCTGGGGACTCCATCCTTTCGCTACCTACCCAGGATGCAGAGGAGCCCGGCGATGACCTCATTTCACCCTATGCGAGTTTCTCCTCCACAGCAGATCGACCCATGCCTCTGCTCAGTGGCTGGCTAGACAAGCTCTCACCTCAGGGGTAGGGCTTCTGGGAAAGGAAGGGAAGGGAAGGGAGAGGAGGGAGGATGAGAGATAGGGGACAGGTTCTAGACTGTGCGGTCGCTCACATCGTTGTTCCCAAACACTTACTGATCTAAGCCTTTTCCTTCTTCAGAAATTATGTGTTTCAGAGACGGTTTGTGCAGTTCAATGGAAGGAGTCTGATGTACTTTGGCAGTGACAAGGTAGGGGACTGGAGCTGCTACATGGATATCAGAGAGAGAAGACAGGGAGGGCTGAGGGAGGCCGAGGTCAGGAAGGATTGGAAGCCATATCAGAAGGATGGCTCCAGGTGCCTGCTGTCAGCATCTGAGGTAGCTGGCTCAGCAGCTGTAACCATGTGGATTGAATGCCAATCTCTTGGAAGTTCAGTGCATGCAGCTCAGTTCCTGTTCCCATGGATCACTGGATTTTCTCTCCAGGACCCCTTCCCTAAAGGTGTGATCCCTCTAACTGCCATTGAGATGACCCGAAGCAGCAAAGACAACAAATTCCAGGTCATTACCGGCCAGAGAGTATTTGTGTTCCGCACAGAGAGTGAGGGTGAGGTCCGGAGCCATTGGGTTAGGGTAGGAGGGAGGCTAGGTTAGCACACATCCTACTGACCTGCTTCCCTGTCTTTCCACCAGCTCAACGTGACATATGGTGCTCCACATTGCAATCCTGTCTGAAAGAACAGCGTCTCCTCGGTCACCCCCGGCCCCCTCACCCACCACGACCCCTCCGCACTGGCATGTTGGAGTTGCGTGGACACAAGGCCAAGGTGTTTGCTGCCTTGATCCCTGGAGAGTTGGCACTGTACAAGAGTGAGCAGGTAAAGAGGGCTGGGCGGGGACTGATGAGGTAACCTGGCTAGCTCGTTCTGGAATCTCATGGTGTTGTGTGTCCCTGACCCTGCTAGGCTTTCTCTCTGGGCATTGGGATCTGCTTCATTGAACTGCAAGGCTGCAGTGTCCGGGAGACCAAGAGTCGAAGCTTTGATCTGCTCACACCCCATCGTTGCTTCAGGTGGGGCCTAGACTGGTGGAAGGCGAGGCTAGGGTCTTTTCAAGAGAGATCACATAGGTGCAGAGGGCAGGAGGCCTTATCAATGGGTACAAATGGTGAGATGATTGGAGTTCAGTGAGCAGGTCAAGATGTCAGGAAAGAAAGATGGGGATGTAGCTCAGTTGCTAGAGTTGCTTGCCTAACATTGTATACAACCCTGAGTTTGATCCTCAGCAATGCATAAATCTGGCATGGTAGTGCATGGCCTCTAGTCCCAGTACTCGGAGCCAGAGGATCCGAAGTTCAAAGTCATCTTCAACCATATACTAAATTGGAGGGCAACCTAGCATAGATGAGACCCTGACAAAAATTAAATAAAAATAATAATTCTGGCTCTCATGTAGCCTCTAGTAGCTCTTGTAGGAATGGCTACTGGGTAAGATGTGGAGGGAGGTCCATTCCCATGGACTGGCTGTCCACCCCTCAGCTTCACAGCCGAGTCTGGGGGGGCTCGACAGAGCTGGGCGGCCGCTCTGCAAGAAGCAGTAACCGAGACCCTGTCTGACTACGAGGTGGCTGAGAAGGTCTGGTCAAATCGGGCAAACCGGCATTGTGCAGACTGCAGGGCCTCCCGCCCAGACTGGGCTGCTGTTAACCTGGGGGTAGTCATCTGCAAGCAGTGCGCAGGTGAGAGCTGGGCCTCAAGCACTAACGGGGAGGAGAGGGACGCGGGCGGGAAGACGTGGGCAGGACTCAGAGTAAGCTGCCACATGCTTCCACATTCTAACAGGTCAGCACCGGGCCCTGGGCTCTGGGATCTCCAAGGTGCAGAGCCTGAAACTGGACACGAGTGTCTGGAGTAATGAGATTGTGCAGGTGAGGAGTCTGAAGAAAGAGGAGGAGGAAGAATGGAGAAGGAACATCCAAAGTAGACTTTGGGTCCAGCTTTGGGGATTAAGCTGTTTGGAGACCCTTGAGTTCTGGGCACTCATTTTTGCCTCCTGTCATCCTGTAGTTGTTTATTGTCCTGGGAAATGACCGTGCCAATCGCTTCTGGGCAGGAGCACTACCCCCAGGTGAAGGGCTGCATCCAGATTCAGCCCCTGGCCCTCGGGGAGAGTTCATCTCCCGGAAGTATAAGCTGGGTCTCTTCCGGAAGCCCCACCCTCAGTATCCTGATCATAGCCAGCTTCTACAGGTAGGAGGGACAGGTTGGTAGGGTGCAGTCTGTATTGGAATGCCTAGACCTGGGTGCTAAAGGCTGCTTTAAAGACAGCCCTTGTAGTTCCCGGACTGTGGGAGGCTGACAGAGACCCTTCCTTTCCTACAGGCACTGTGCGCAGCTATGGCGGGACCCAACCTGCTAAAGAACATGACCCAGCTCCTCTGTATCGAAGCCTCTGAGGGAGAGGAGCCCTGGTCCCCTTCAGCCCTCAATGGCAGCTTGCTTAGTCTTCTACCATCAGGTCATTCTCCCAAGTGACTCCACTCTCACCTTAGGAGTTCTCATCCCTGACCTGTGACTCGTTTTTTTCAGGGGGACCCCGTTACCCCATTGCCCTATCAATCACAATGGCAGGCTTGGCAGTTTCCCAAGCCCTCAGTCTTCCTAAGGTCAAGGATAACTGATGAGGGCCCCAGGTCACTGCCTATAATAGCGAGGATGTGCCCAGGTGTTAGTACCCTACCACCCTGACAGCATCGACCTTCAGGGCAGGTCTCATCTTCCTGGGGACATTCTTATTACTCAAATGAGTGGTTGGCTTAGCGATGTTGGCTTCCATTTGTCAGGCCAGATAGGCCCAAACAGTTAAAATATGGCCATGCTCTGAAGTGCCCACCTAGAGCCTGGTTGGGTGGCTGGTGGGGAGAGAAGTAGGCAAGCACTGGGCTAGAGGCCTCACTATGTCCTTGCCCCCAGTCACACTCTTCCAACTTGGATCATGAGGGACACAGCCCCATTGGGTTCCACTCCATACTGCCAATGCAGTTGGGTCCCCTTGTCTGATCCCATTGGATGTGTTTTCCAAAGAGAGGCAGGCTGTACCTGCACTGCCCTCACCTGACCACTTCTCCCTGCAGACTCCTCCCCTGGAGTATACAATGAGGTGGTGGTGCCTGCCACATATAGCGGTTTCCTATACTGTGGTCCCATCAGCAACAAGGCTGGAGCCACACCCCTTCGCAGGGGCCGGGATGGTGAGGAGATGGGGGCCAGAGAGTGGGCTGGATGTGAATGTGCTGTGGAGAGACAGGAAGGACGGAGCTGGAGTGGGCTGGGATGCTGGGAGGTAGGAGAGGGACCAGGTCAGGTCATAGCGCTGGATGACAGTTAAGAGGTTCTGCTCTGAAGTCAAACTATATGGGTCAAATATCTGCTCTGCTACTTCCTACTTGTGTGACTCAGGCACAGTGCACAAATGGCAAGCCTCAGTTTTCCCATCTTGAGATCAGTACTAAATATAAACCCACTTGGTAGGATTGTTGTGAAGATTCTGTAGTATCATCCACAGGAAGAAGGCTTGACACGAAATGAGTATGTGGGAATGGGGACTGTGACGGTGGGGAGGATTGATGGCTCCAACTGCTCCCTTCTACTTAGCTCCTCCCCGCCTGTGGTGTGTGCTGGGAGCTGCCCTGGAAATGTTTGCATCAGAGAGCAGCCCTGATGCTCTCAGCCTTCTTCAGCCACAGGATGTTGTATGTCTGGGTGTAAGCCCCCAACCTGCTGATCCAGGTGACCTCGACAGGTGACACTCCTCTTTCTACCCCTGCTCTTACCGGTGCCCAGCCTGGCAGTCCTCTTCTTGTCCCCCGCTGCCCTCCTGACCTCATCTTCTCTGCAGGTTCCCCTTTTCCTTCGAACTCATCCTCACTGGGGGAAGAATCCAGCATTTTGCCACAGATGGAGCAGACAGTCTGGAGGCCTGGATCAGTGCAGTGGGCAAGGTGAGGAAGCAAGACCCCTCTCCAGCAGCTCTTGGTGTCCCCACCTGTTCCCTCTCACTAATGGGCAAGGTTGGCTGAGTACTTCTGTGCCAAGCCCTGTGTTTTGGGAAGTGCCCACTCAATATCTCATTTAATTTTCACATTAACCTTTAGAAGTATTTTTTTGGGTATACTTTATGGAAGAAGGAAGTTCAGTCTTAGAGGTTAGGAATTCATTCGGTCAAGGTCACGTTCCTAGCAGGCAACAGAGTACAGCACTGAAATTCCAGTCCCTGTCTCCAGAGCTCATGACCCAGCCTCACTGTGCTCTGGCTCTTCCCACAGGCTGCTGCTTCTCACTCTTGCTACCATTTTCCTGCCCCCAAGTTTTCCAACAGGCAAAAGCTACTTTTTTATTTTAAAGATAGGGTCCTATGTATTCCAATGTGTTATGTAACCAAAGATGACTTCTAACTGTTGATTTTCCTGCCTCTGCTGCCCAGTGCTAAGAATGGAAGCATGTACCACCACACCCAACTTATGTGCTTGAGGGGATCAAACACAGGGCTTTGTACATACTGGCCAAGCACTCTAGAAACTTAGCTATAGCTCTAGTCAATTCTGTTTTGTTTTTATTGGTGAGGGTTGGGGCTGGGGAAGCCACACAACACACATAAAGGTCAGAGAACAACTGTGGAGTCAGTTCTCTCCTTCCATCTTGACATGAACTCAGCCTGCCAGGAAATGCCTTAACCCACTAAGCCATACTGCTAGCCATGTTTTGTCTTGTTTTGTTTTGTTTTTTAATGAAACTGGGTCTTGTTATGTAGCCCTGGCTATCACGGAACTTGCTATGTAGACTAACTGGGCTTCAGACCCTAAGCAATTCTCCTGCTTCTGTCTCCTGAGCACTAGAATTACAGGCATGTGCCATCATGGTCAGCAATAAGCTACTTTAATATATCTCACCATCTCGATACCTTGACAAGTCAGTCTCTGCATCTTAGCCTCCTTTCCTGGAAGTAAAAGTTTAGGCTCAGAGCCAGACATTCTGAGATCTGATTCCTACAACTTAGCCCCAGGAGCTCTTCCTTGTCTGCAGAGTGGGTGTAAAGACTCACCCCTAGGGATGAGGATTAAGTGACATGTGAAGCCCACACACAGTAAGCCCTCTGTCTGTGGGTGTTGAAATAATGGTGGTGGTGATGCTGATGATGACGACAATCTCTCCCACCCTGAAACAGCTTCACCCTAAATTCTGCTCCACCTTCAACTTTTCACCCTAGTGCCTTCGTTCCCTCCTGACAACTTCTCAGAAAGTTGTGTGCAGCCTGCTGTTCCTCCTTAACCCCTTATGGCAGCCTTCCTCTGCCTAGACTCTCTTAAGCTGCTACCCTGAATGTCACTAGTGACTTCTCACATCTAGAGGCCAGGGGCTGTTTTCTGGCCTCCCTGTGTCATCTCTGATGCAGCTGACACTCTGCTCACCATGCTGTGGTCCCCTGGCTATTTGTTCTGATCCATGATAGGATATGCACAGAACTCAAGAGTTTTGAATCATTCATAGCAGTTTGGCAGGATGATTTTATTTGTTGAATCTAATTATACAAGCTAAAGTATAATTAGGTTTTTGCATGTCTTTTCTTTCCTTTCTTAAAAATTGTTTTTACATTTAATTATTTTACTTTATATATATGAATGTTTGGCATATATATATATATATATATATATATATATATATATATATATATATGCATGCAGTGTGCATGCATAGTGCCTACAGAGGTCAGAATAGGGCATCAGATCCCCTTGGAACTGGAGTTGAGGGTGATTGTTAGCCACCACGTAGATGTTAGGAATTGAACCTCAGTCCCCTGCTAGAGTAATCAATGCTCTAAACCACTGAGCCATCTTTCCAGTCCCTACTGTTGTTTTCTTTTCTATTTTCTAGCAGCTAATTTTTACTGTTTTTAATGACAGTGTTGGTGACAGATTTGAATTCTTTACAAAAAACATTAGCACTCCTAGTGTTTTTTAACCCATGTAGCTGGAACAGAATTGCTTTGAGTGGGACCTCAAAAAAATCTCTTTTCCACAACCGCACCCACCCTGTAGTGTCCTGCAGGGAGGGTTGTCCAAAACATGGTGATCCTTCAGTAGAGCATGCTGGATCCTCACTCCTACTCTCCCACGTCACTTAGGGAGCTGGACAACCAGCCACACGGGGGTCTCCTGTATTTGAGCAAACTGAATGAATTTCTTCCTTCCCTCTCTTCTGTTCCCTTCCCTGGTCCCTTTGCTTTCTCCCCATCACACTTCCTCCCCCCTTTCTTCTGCTCTCCCTTCTCGGCCTGTCACTCTAACCTGCTTCCCCCACCCTTTGTCTTGTCCCTACCTTCCCTTCTTGCCCTTGTCCACCTTCTGCCTCCACAGTGGTTCTCCCCACTCAGCTGTCACCAGCTGCTGGGCCCTGGGTTGCTACGGATGGGCCGCCTGTGGCTACGGTCCCCCTCCCATACAGCCCTGGCCCCAGGTCTCTGGCTGTCAGGGTTCGGCCTCCTTCGTGGTGACCACCTCTTCCTGTGTCCAGCACCCGGCCCTGGTCCCCCGGCCCCTGAGGACATGGTGCATTTACGGCGTCTACAGGAGATCAGTGAGCAGGGGTGTGGACAGGGTAAAGGGTGGCTCTGGGCAAGCGTGAGACTGGCCCTTTTTTATTGGGGATTCTTTTTTAATGATTTATTTATTTTTATTTTATGTGCATTGGTGTGTATGGGCATCACATCCCCTGGAATTGAAGTTACAGACAGCTGTGAACTGCCATGTGGGTGCTAGGAATTGAACCCAGGTCTTCTGGAAGAGCAGACAGTGCTCTTAACCACTGGGGTTTCTTACTGGAAAGAGTAGAATGGAATAGCTCAGATACGAGTTCTAAAGTCAAACTGCCTAGATTTAGAGCCCATTTCCATCTCTTCCTGGCTGTGTGTCACTGGAGTAGTTGTTCAGCTTTTCCATGCCTTGGTTTCCTAATCCTAAAATGGACAATAGTAAGACCTTCTTCCAAGTGTTCAAATAAGGAAATACATAAAAACATTTATCACAGAACCTAGTAGGGGGCAGCCTGTAGTACTCAATAAGTGTCATTTGCTGATTGGGGACTAGGAGGAGGGACTATGCACTTCACCGTTGTCTTCTGAAAAGGAACATGGTAGAATAATACGGTAGAACTCCGGGGACAAGAGACCTGGGTTTTAGCTCAGCTTTGGCATTTTATAGCAAATTTGGAATTTATTGTAAGGCAAATTATTTAATCTCCGAGCAATCGTATGTAATGTGAGTGGAACAGTGTGTTGCTCACTAGTGGAGCATTGTTTGTAAGGCTGCTAGCCTGGCCCCTAATACCTTAACTAAGAGTCTTCACTATGATGATGGGATGATAATGCTCAAGGATTGTCCTACAGGTGTGGTCTCTGCAGCTGACACTCCAGACAAAAAGGAGCACTTGGTCCTGGTAGAGACAGGAAGGTAATTTTCTATGTACCTGTGACCCTTTGAACCCAGCTTTCTTTCACCACTTCACTGCCTGCTTCCTCAAAGTTGCTTCCCCTCTTTAGGGAACTATCTGGGCTTGGTATTGCTGCCCCCTGCTGGTAGCTCTGGGAAGTCAGCTCCATGTGCTCCTCAGCTTGTGTCTGCTAACTCAGGCTTCTTGGGTCTCAGGACCCTGTATTTGCAGGGGGAAGGCCGGCTAGACTTTGCAGCATGGAACGCAGCCATTGAGGGTGCGGCTGGAGGGGGTGGCACAGGGCTGCAGGAGCAGCAGATGAGCCGAGGAGACATCCCTATCATTGTGGACGCTTGCATTAGTTTTGTCACACAGCACGGTGAGTGGGTGCACTGGTTGACACTGAGCCAGTGGGAGGGATTGGAGAAGCCACAATGTGTGTGTGTGTGTGTGTGTGTGTGTGTGTGTGTGAAGGGTGAATTACCTGAAACATGACACCAGGTGACCATGTGACACTCTGAGCCTTAGTCCCCTCATCTATAAAACGGAACCAACAGTCCTCATTTTTTCAGCCTAGTGCAACAGTTTGGTGGTTTGTGTCAAGCAATGAGTGTAGGGCATGGCAGGCGGTCCCTGTTCAGAGGTTGCACGTGCATGGAGGGTGAGAGGAACGCAAGGAATGTGAAGATTCAGAGCCATGGTGGACTGAGAGGAGGTGCCTAAGAGCTAAGCTGGGCAGGCCACAAATCCCTGAAGGGCTGAACAAAAGGATTCTATGGAGGAGAGGGCATCCAGAATTAAAGAGTCAACAAGCGCAAGTGGTCTGCTGAATTCTTTGTGGAGCCTGGCCCGATGAGTCTACATTCCCTCTGAATTCTTTAGGAGGTTGGATATTGAAAAGACCCATAGAAAGCCAAGGAGGCTACAGGTCCTGGGTTCAATCCGCAGTACCAAAGACAACCAATAAACCAAGCAACCACAACAAAATGAATTGTCCCCACCTTGGCAGTGACCCCATTCAGTGATCTCCCATCTACCAGTCTCCTGGATCCTTTTTTTTTAGCTTCCCTAGTATTCAGTTTGAGGCCCCGAGAGCAGGCCCTGGGGTAGACACACCTCTCTCCAAGGTCTTTGCATTACCATACTCGTTGGATAGATGTTGGTGCAGGTGCTACCATGTGGCTGTCAGTGAGGCTGCGGCAGTGAACAGAGGGCCCTGCAAGGCTCATGGACTCCCGGGAAAGATGGGTATTAAGAGAACAAACATCATCAGCTCTCGTTATTTGCAGGAGTTATGTTCTATAAAGCCACTGCAAACACTTAATTATTGAATACTGAATCCCAGTCCCAAGGGAGAGACAGGATTAGAGTTCTCCGAACTTCTAGTCACAGGATTTTTACCAATCAAAAAACAAAACAAAACCAAAAATCAAAAAACCAACAAACACCTTTTATTTTGGTCATGTAAAGGTGGCTTATTTAATATGTACAGTTGATACTCAAGGCTAAGATCAGCACAACTTATACCTGAATGAAGCTTGCCTAACGTTCTCTATAAGCCACGTCACAAGAGTCTCATGCTTTAAAACACTAGATAGCATTTCAACATTCTATGTACTTAGGAGGGGCATTCTTTAAATAGCAAAATCATCAACAGAAGGAAAAGGAACACGTGACTTAATCTTTCATAAAGGGGATGTAGCTCAGTGGCAGAGGATTTGTGAGCGTGTGTGAGGCCCCTGGTTTCCATCTCTAGTTCCTCAAAAAAGAAAAAAGAAAAAAAAAAGAATATTTCTTTGTAAACTGAGACCTTAGCTAGGAGCATGTGTGTAGGAGAAATAACTGATCTTTCTTTACTCTGTTCTCACAAGTTGCTGTGGAGACACCAGAAGTGCACATGACCCTTTGTAGCCACAGTTTCTGCCTCTGTATATCCAACCAAAGACAGAAAATCTCAAAAAAAACTGTAGTGACTATGTAAACTTTTTTTGGTCATTCTTTACATCGTATTAGGTATTATAAGCAATGCAGAGAATGTAGGGTTATATGTAAATATACCAATTTATATTAGAAACTTAAGCATCCATATATTTTGTTATTTGTGGGGGAGGGTTGTTAGAATCAACCCCCACCCCTCACCCCCACCCTCATAGATACTAAACAATGACTTACTAATGTTAGGGTTACAAATAAATTTTATTGAACAGGTGAATGCTTAATTATGGAGTGTGTGGACAGCGCAGGTCAACTACATTGTGATTTGAGGGAGTATTTCATAAAAATAAAAGTGAGAGCTACAGCATGATGGTCATACCAAGCATGAGGTCAAGGAAGGACTTTCCAGCAGGGAGTTGAGAACCAAGACTGGCCTAGCAAGGAGCTGAGACCACACAGCCATATACCATGGGGGAGGGTCATGGAGGGGTTGATGCTGGGTGGTGTTCTGTCTTCACACAATGCTGAACAGAGACTGCTGGCTGTTTTCAGGGCTTCGGCTGGAAGGTGTGTATCGGAAAGGGGGTGCTCGTGCCCGTAGCCTGCGACTCTTGGCTGAGTTTAGGCGGGATGCCCGGTCAGTGAAACTCAGACCACGGGAACACTTTGTAGAAGATGTTACTGACACACTCAAACGCTTCTTTCGAGAGCTTGATGACCCCGTGACCTCTGCTAGGCTGCTGCCTCAATGGAGGGAGGCTGCAGGTACTTCCAAGACTCAAAGGATCTCCATCTTCCTCTGTTAGCATCTACACGGCTTTCTTGTGGGACCAGAGAACCATCCTCCAACATTCCTCACCCTGGGTGGTGGTCATCTAGAGACTTGGCTTGGGGAGTGCCCTAGTTTGCTTTCTATTGATGTGTTAAACATCATGACTGCAACCTGGGGACAAAAGTATTTATTTGGCTTATACTTCCATACCCTAATCCATTATTGAGAAAATCCGGGGCAGAAACTCAAGCAGGAACCAGGAGAACTGCTTACTGGCTTGCTCCCCATGGCTTGCTCAGCCTTCTTTCTTAAACCTGTCCATGTATGGCACCACCCACAGTGTGTTTGGCCTTCCCCCATCAATCATTAATCAAGAAAATGCTTCCACAGACATGCCCACAGGCCAATCTGATGGAGACAATTCCTCAATTGAGGTTTCTTCTTCTCTAGTGACTCTAGTTTTGTGTCAAGTTGACAAAAACTAACACTGGGAAGAAGGAGGGAGGAAGAGATATATCAATCCTGGGTTTGCTTCTCAGAAGATCTCTGCCCTATCTTCCATTCTCTCTTCCTGGGTCCTTTCCAATTCTTCTCCCTTCTACCCTAGAGCTTCCCCAGAAGAATCAGCGGCTGGAGAAATACAAAGAAGTGATTAGCTGCCTGCCCCGAGTCAACCGCCGAACACTGGCCACCCTCATTGGGCATCTCTATCGGTCAGGCCATCTCAGCTTCCTTTTCTGATGATCTCTCATCACTTCAAACCAATGCCACAGTTTCATTCATTGATTGATTTCACCAATAGCTGTTATGTGAGGGTGTTGCTGCTAAAGGTTCAGAAATTGTTTTGGGGGACTATGTAGACTAGGTTTTAATCTGGCTCGCTCATTCTAGCCATGACTTTAGGTTAGCTATTTGTTCTCTCTGAGCTTCAGTCTGCTTGTCTTTAAGAGGAAGGTGGGAAGCCAGGCTGTGGTGGTGCACACCTTTATTCCCAGCACTCAGGAGGCGGAGGCAGGTAAATCTCTGTGAGTTTGAGGCCAGCCATATCTACAAAGTGAGTTCCAGGACAGCCAGAGTTACAACAGAGAAATCCTGTCTTGAAAAACAAAACAGAACAACAACAGAAATCAAAAAACAAAAAAGAAAAGAAGAAGTTGGTGTAATAAAGTTTCTACTTGATAGGTTATTAAAAAAGTGAAATGAAATAATCATGTGAAATTCTTAGTCTAGCACATGGCATGATATAAATTTCAGAAATGATAAGAAGTCAACATAATTATTATTTTTTTGTCTATGCCAGGTAAGGAATTGGCTCTAAGAAATATAGATTATTAAGATGTAGACCCATCTTTACCAGTCCGTTAGGATAAAAGGTTTTATGATGTGGAGTGAATCTCTGGCTGTGTATCATTGGTTATATAATATTACAGAAGTTTGCCAACTACAGGACCATTACCAAATACAGTCCCTTGCCTGGGTTTCCAACTAAGACTCTGTAAGGTGTGAAGTCACACTCAGTCATTTTTATGTGTCCTACAGCTTCTTTTGCAATACAGTAGCTGAACTGAGGAGTTACAACAGAGTATGTGGCCTGAGGGCCTGAGATATTTATTGTGTTCCCTTTACATAAAAAATGTGGATGCCTGTTCTAGTAATGATCACCCATACCTTAACTGTGTCCCTGAGATATTCAAAGCTCCTTAAGGCCAATGCTGTCTTAGCCACTGACATATCCCCAGCACTTAGCCTAGTACCTGGCATGAGGTAGAGGTGCAGTAAATGTCTGTCAAAATGAAGGATGTGTTGGTGAGGCAGTGAGCGTGGGCTGGACTCATGACTCTGGTGCTTCTCTCTGCAGGGTGCAGAAGTGTGCGGCTCTTAACCAGATGTGTACACGGAACCTGGCCCTGCTGTTTGCACCCAGTGTGTTCCAGACAGATGGGCGGGGGGAGCATGAGGTGCGGGTACTACAGGAGCTCATCGACGGCTACATCTCTGTCTTTGATGTAAGGCTTTCCCGACCCTGCCATATAACCCTCCCCACCCCTGTGGACTCAGAGTCTGGACCCTCATCCTCAAAGCCCGAGTCTACCCCTGCATTGGCAACCACCTCCAAGGGTCCCGGGCTTCCTTTTCCTACCACCTCACCCCAAACATGCTTTCTCTACCGATTTCCTGCTTCTTTAGGCCTCCAATTCTCTTATCCAGTTCCCCTTTGACCTTGATATCTGTCCTGCTTCTATCCTTTCCTAGCAGCCCCCGAAAAAAACTTTTGGCCGTTTTGCAGATTGACTCTGACCAGGCAGCTCAGATTGATTTGGAGGTCAGTCTCATTACCACCTGGAAGGATGTGCAGGTAACTTGCCCTGATCTTAGGCTGCTGAGTAGGGCAGCAGGGACATCACCTTAGGAATGGGCTTTCTGTCCACTAAAGGAAGCTTCCTTTCGGCCAGCCCTGCACATTGGCCCCTTGGCTCTTTGGTAGAAGGGAATGAATGCCCAGGGGGGAAGTACTTTGGGCAGTGTGTTTGTTCCATTTACTCCACCATGAGGATTCTTCAGTCCTCACTTTTTGATACTGAGTATTAAACCAATGGCCTCACGCAGCCTAGGCAAGCATTCTGTCACTGAAATACATCCCCAGGACCCCATTTCTAAGTGTAGGAGATCTCAGGAAAGACAGGTGTGGTAGTCCATGCCAGTAATCCCAGCACTTGGGCTGTGGAGGCAGGAGGATCGAGAGTTCAGTCACATAAAGCTCAGCAGGCCAGGGATGGAAATGCAGCTCAGATGAAGTGTCTAGCATGCATGAATTCCTCAGTTGGACCCCCAGTACCACAAAAAAAAAAAAAAAAAAAAAAAAAAAAAAAAGCCCGGCATGGTAGTGGCATATGCCTGTGATCCCAGTACTCGGAAGGTAGAAGCAGGAAGATCAAAAGTTTACAGTCATCCTCAGCTACATAGCAAGCTGGACCGGCCTGGGTCTATATGAGACCTTGTCTCAGAGTTCAAGCCAGTTGGAGACCTTGGGGAATATGGGTGGGGCAGGAAGAGTATTGTATAAAATACAATGGCATGTACTGCTGAGGACATCCCATGTCCCAGGTACCTCTAATCTCAATTTATCACCATGAAACTCCACAATGTAAATAGTCTGCCCCCCCTTCCAAATAAAGAATTGAGGCTCTTTAGTCACTTATTAAAGGTCATAGTAGGTGAGTGGCAGAGAAGGAATCCAGGTAGTTTTGACTGCAAACTACTGTCTGAGGTGGTGCCATATGCAGCTGAACATGCAGTTCCTCCAATCCTAGGGTTCTTTTCAAAGGCCCAAACCATGATTGGGAGTTGGAAGGAAATTTTGCTGGGGGAGGCACATAGGAGGCATTCTCCCATCTAGGTATTTTTGTAACCTCTGTGTCTTCCTTTATCTTCCTCAGTTGTCTCAAGCTGGAGACCTCATCATGGAGGTTTATATAGAACAGCAGCTCCCAGACAATTGTGTCACCCTAAAGGTCAGTAAGGGCCTGGAGGGGAGGGGAGAATGGGGCAGGATCAATGGTGTAATCAGCCTGGGTTCTCTTGTCTGTATGCTAGGTGTCCCCAACACTGACTGCCGAGGAGCTGACTAACCAGGTGCTGGAGATGCGAGGGACAGCATCAGGAACAGACCTGTGGGTGACTTTTGAAATTCTAGAACATGGAGAGCTTGGTAAGTGTGATCACATGTTTGTGCGTGTTGCCACAAGACCAAGGTCATCAATGACTTCTGTTACTAAATGTAATGGACATTTTACTAGTCAACTCATCCACATGAGAAGGCGTTCACACTGTGGATGAGTATGAAGTCATCCTTTTTCACACTGTGGACGCCTCCCTTTTTCTCAACCCTCTTCTCTTGGCTTCAGCAAATCAGTGTAGCTCTTGGTTTCCCTTCTGTCTCAAAGGAGGCTCCTTTTCCCCCTTTGCCCTGATTGAAGTGAAGTGTTAGAATAGAACAGCCAGGAACCAATCCCAGGCCTTTGTTCTTTTCTACCTAATTTCTTTCCCATGGCTTTAAATACCATTAACTGATACTCAAAGTAATTCCAGTGAGCTGGAAACTCACTATGGAGATCGGGCTGGCCTTGAACTTATGGCAATACTATGGCTTCTTTCTCCTAAGTGCTGGGATGGCAGGTATACACTAGAATACCTGGCTGACACCCCGAATCTTTATCTCTGATTCAGCTCTCTCCTCTGCACTATAGACTTACATATCCAATTGCCTACTTGACACCCCCACAGGCATTTCAGTAGCTAAGACTGACATTTCCTCCCTTTCTGGGCCCTCCTCCAATACAAAGGTAGACTACTTTCTGTTTTTTTTTTTTTTTTAGCAAATAGCGCTATGGTTCACTCGGTTATTAAGTCCAGAAGCCTAAGAGACCTTTGTCTGCCCCTCTTTATCTTCATATTCAACCCACTAATTAGGCCTATTGATTCCATTCAGATCTATCTCCATCTCTGTTTCCACCCTAGTCACCATTATCTTTCTGCCTCCCAATATGAACCACTGAGGTGCATGGTTCTAGACTGGGAACAGCTGGACAGAGCTCTGTTCTTGCTTCTCTACAATCTGTTTTCTGAAGAGCATCCAAATGAGCATTTCATGCACAAACCAGATCATACCAATGCTATCGTGAAAAATCTTACGATGGGTTCCTAATGAATTTAAGAATGAAACTCAAAGCCCTTATCATGGCCTGCAAAACCTTGAATGTGTGGCTGTTGCTTATTTCTCAGGCATCATCTCACACCAGCCATTCATTCTCTAACCTGTTTCTCTGCCAGAGCAGTGTGCCCTGTCTCCATCATGCTGAGGACTGAACATAGGTATTTGAGAATGGAATGAAAGCATTTACCACTGAGTTGCATACACCTCTAATCTAGCCACATTGGCTGTTAAATTCCCCAAGGACAATTTCTTGACTCATGGCATTTGTTCCACACCTGCAATCCTAGCAGTAGAGGAACAGAGGCAATCAGAGGACAGTCTGAGATCCAGGACATAGAGAGATCCAGGCCAGCCAGGGCTACATAGTGAGACATTGTCTCAAAATAAAGAAACATCCCCAACCAAAATCAAACAAACAAAAAAGATCACTCATGATCTTCGGTGCAGCTTGCTTTGCCTAATCTTTCAAATAGATTGATGAGCCTCATCTACAAATGTAATTTTTGACAGGCCTTGCAGAACTAGTCTACCTCACTTGTTCACCTGCTTTTCTCTCTGTCCCTTAGTTTTTCTGTGTGTCTCTTAAATATTGTTTATTTCTAAGTGATTATTGGGGGCTGGAGAAATGGCTCAGTGGTTGTGCTTACTGCTTGCAGAGGACTAGAGGTTGCTTTTGAGTACCCATATTGGGTGGCTCACAACTGCCTGTAACTCTAGCTTCTGGGAAAACACCGTATGTGTGTGTGTGTGTGTATATAGACACAGGTGTCTATGTATATATACACTTGTGTCTATGTATATATATATACACACACACACACACATACACATACACACAATTTTTTTAAAGTAAGGAACTGGAGACATGGCTCAGTGGTGAAGAGCACTGGCTGCTCTTCCAAAGAACTGAGGTTCAATTCCAGGCTCCCACATGGCAGCTCACAATGGTCTGTAACTCTAGTTCCAGGGGGTCTGGTACCCTCAAATAAAAATTAATAAATCATTAAAAAATTTTGTCATTACTGATCTCTGTTTTGATCAAGTACCTGTTTACTGTTGGTTCATTAATTAGGCTGTGCTTCAAGAAAGCAGGCCATATATATCATTCTCACCATTGTATTCCATGGACAGCATGGCACCTGGCATAGCATTGTGTTTAAAATAAATGTCTGTGGTTAGACAGGTGGATGAATGAATGATAACTAGTGGGAAATGAGGTGGGGGCTCCAGGCTCTGGCTAGTTTTTGTGCTTACTCCTTGCCTCAACATTTCCTTTCAGAAAGGCCACTGCACCCCAAAGAAAAAGTTCTAGAGCAGGCCCTACAATGGTGCCAGCTTCCAGAGCCCTGCTCAGCTTCTCTGCTGCTGAGAAAAGTCTCCATGGAACATGCTGGCTGCCTTTTCACAGGTGAGCTTCCTTCCTCAGCCCAGCATTCCCCAGGTCTCTCTCCTGGGAGGCTCCACCCAGCATGGCTCCTTTGTGCCCAGGAGTCCGGAGAGAGAGCCCACGGGTGGGGCTGCTGCGGTGTCGTGAGGAGCCACCTCGCTTGTTGGGAAGCCGCTTCCAGGAGAGGTTCTTTTGGGTGCGTGGCCACTGCCTACTGCTGCTCAAGGAGAAGAAGGTGATTCCCTGGGGCTAGAGGGGTGGCGTGCTGGGTGGCTAGTCAGGCAGCAGGAGCCATAACTGTACCAGCCCCTGACTCCACAGCCCACACTCTCATTGCTTTCCTGACCTCGACTTTCTGACTCAATGATCACATGTCCCAATGCACCCACAACTTCTTGATCTTCCTAACCATGGTGTTCTTGTACCTCTCAATCTTATTGCCTCTCTTCATGTTCTCAGAGCTCTAAACCAGAAAGGGAGTGGTCTCTGGAAGGTGCCAAGGTCTACCTGGGAATTCGCAAAAAGTTAAAACCTCCAACACCGTGAGTTTCCCTCCCCAGCCCTGACTTAGGGCTTTCCCTCTGTGGCCTTTTAATTACTCTATCACTGGTCTCCTTTGCCTTTCAGGTGGGGCTTCACTTTGATACTGGATAAAATGCACCTGTGAGTACTTCCTAGCATCTTCTCTGGATCATCCCTGCTCCCTATCTGTCTGTGTACATGTGTTCATGTCTGTAGAGGTCAGAGGTCAACTTCAGGTATCATTCACTGGGACCTGGGGTCTGCCAGTTAGGCTACGCAGGCTGGCCAGTGAGCCTTAGAGAACTGCTTGTTTCCATTCCCCAGCACTGGGATAATAGGCACCAGCCAGCATGCCAGCTTCAGCTTCTTTCTTTTTTAATAAAATTTGTGCATATGGGTCATTTTGCCTGAATTTATACCTGTGCACCATGTGCATGCCTGGTGCCCACATAGGCCGAAGAAAGGCATCAGACTCCCTGGAACTAGAATTACAGATGGTTGTGAGCCACCACAAACAACTGGGTGCTGGGAGTTGAATCCAGATCCTCTAGAAGAGCAGCCAGTGCTCTTAACCACCGAGCCATCTCTCTATCCTCTCCCTTTTTGACATGGGTGCTGGGGATCCAACTCCAGTCCCTATGCTTGCATGGCAAGCGCTTTATACAACTGAACTATCTCCCTAGCCCTGCCCTGTCATCTTTCCTCCACCGTCCCCCTCTCTATTCCTCCATGCCAAGTGCTAGGACTCCCTCCCTTTCCTGAATCACTCTGTTCACCCACAGCTGTCTCTCCTGCACTGATGAGGATGAGATGTGGGACTGGACCACAAGCATCCTTAAAGCCCAGGTGAGAAGAGGCTAAAGGCTTGTGCCTCTGGGGACTGACTGTACCCCTCAGGGCCTCCCTCAGGTCCACTAGAGCCAAAACCTCACTGTCTCCTCAGCATGATGACCAGCAGTCGGTAGTTTTACGTCGTCGTTCCTCCTCTGACATTGCTCGTCAGAAGTTTGGCACTATGCCCTTACTGCCCATCCGAGGGGATGACAGTGGAGCCACCCTTCTCTCTGCCAATCAGACTCTGGTGAGACCCTACCCCCAGCATGTCCTACACATCCGATCCTTGCCCTTCCCCTTGTCATATTGCAGAAGAAAACAGTGTGCCTGCTTGCCAGCCAGATGCCCCACCCACTTACCACAACCCTCTTGCCCACATTCTCCGTTCCCTCACTTCCTAACAATGCCTCCTGTTGCCAGGGCTCACTTTGTCTCTGTCTCTTCCTCCCCTCATCCCCACTCTATGTCCAGCGGCGACTACACAAACGGAGGACCTTATCCATGTTCTTTGTGAGTATTGTGCTTGCTCTAGCTGTGTCTGCCAGTCCTGTGCGTGTTCTGTGCTGCCCACACCCTGGCATGCTCCATGTCTGTTCTGATGCAGGCCATCATATGTGTATGTGACAGAGGAGGACAGTGAGGGGTGATATGATGTGGTGAGGAAAGGAGAAAGCAATTACAAGTCTGAGGAATAGAAGAAAAGGGGTTAAGTGAATGCATTCTGGAGCCAAACAGATTGAATTCAAGCCCCACCGACTACCATTCCCTCACTATGTGATCCTGGGCAACTTAACCCCTCTGCGTCTCACTCTTCTGCAAGTGTGACCCACTTGAACAGGGCTATGGTGACATCATATATGTCAAATATTTTGTAGTGTCTGATATAGGAAGAACTTGATCAATGGTTAATAATACAGAAACTCTAATACTGTCCATCCTCTGCTGTCCCATTCCCATCCAGCCAATGAAGTCACAGGGGTCTGTGGAGGAGCAAGATGAGCTGGAGGAACCTGTGTATGAAGAGCCAGTGTATGAGGAGGTCGGGGCCTTCCCTGAGCTTACCAGGGATACGACCTCCTTCTCTTCCACATGGGAGTGGACAGCTAAGTCAGAGACACCCCTTGCCAGCCAGAGGTCCTTGGATCAAATCCCCCTCCCCAAAGAAAGCATGTTGGGCCAGGAGGAGAGGATACCTGACCTTCCCCCAGGCCCTCCTTCAAAATGCAGTCCTCAGGCACGGGGGTCCCTGGAGGAACAGCTGCTCCAGGAGCTCAACAACCTCATCCTGAGGAAGGGGGAGTCTGCCACATGTCCAGAAAGTCCTTCCCAGCCCACCAGTCCCCAGCCCCCTAGCCCCAACAATCTTCCAACACAGTCACCTGGTTTACCTACTCAAACCCCCTGCACTTCCAATCTACCCTCTAGCCAGCCCCTCACATGACTGTAGGGCCAGCAGCTGAGGAGGTAGATAACCAGAGGAGAAGCCAGGCTCTCACCATGGCAGACACTGATGGGAGCGTCTTCTGCCCTTGATGGATGACTCCAGAAACCAGTATGGTACCATGAAAGGAGCACTAGACTGAGAGACCTGAAGGCTATGTGTCTCAGGGAAGATCATGGCCCCTTACTGGGCCCAGCTCATTTGTCTGTACTATGAAGTCACTAAAAGAAGGAGAGGAGTGAGCATCAAACTGTGCTTCTGACCTATAAGCCTTAATATTTTTCCTCAATAAGGGCAGTTCCTGCTTTATATATTTGATATAGGGGTTCATTGAGAGGTTTGGGGCATAAAAATGGTTTTACTGCATTAAAGAAAAGAGAAGGTTTGGAAGCTAGAGATATGCATGATGATCAAATCTATCTTATTCCCCTTCCTATCTTCTGGAACTACCCTGAGGTCTTAGAGTAGGGTGATTGATTGTGGTTGGGAGCTGGGGCAAAGGAGAGCCAAAAAAGAATGGGTCACTATTAATAAACTTTGGAAACAAAAGGCTATCATTCATTCATTCAACAAATACGTTCTGAGCACCTACTTGGTGCCAAGTCCAGTGATATAATACGAACAAAACAAATGAGGTCCTTGTTCTTATGGAGCCCGAAGAAAGGAAAAAAGAAAATAGACACATAAATCAGAGGACACATGAGTTTAGTACTTAGAAATTGACAGTGTGAGAGTGAATGTGGATGTGGCCTTTACACTGGGTGGGTGGGAATGAAAACCTCCGAGGAGGAGAAACCAAGGCAAGGAGCTGGACCAGGGGAGAGCTAGGAGCAGTTTGGAGACGGCAGGCAGCAGGCGTGAAAGCTGTGCAGTGGGCCCTCCCCACTTGTAGGAGGATAGCAGCAGCTGGAGCAGAGAGTGGGTAATAGGAGAAGCTAGACAGGAGACAGGGAAAGGCTGAAAATGGTGGCCCACATCTTTAATCCCAGCACTGGGGAGCAAGGGCAGGGGCTCTGAGTTCAAAGCCAACCTAGTCTACATAGTGAGTTCCAGGTCAGCCAAGGCTACAGAGTGAGACCCTGTCTTAAAAAGCATTTTTAAAATATAGGGAAAATTTGGAGGACATGAGAAGGTAGAAAAAAGCCCTTCATCAGAGCTTCTGGCTAAAGCCTTTGCTAGTAGCACAGTAAGAATTCCAGGACAATTAACTGCTTGAGGCCTTTCTCCCTTCCCAGCCATAAAACTGCAACTTCTAGGGATTCACTAGGAATCCCACAGGCAAAGACTATGTGCTAAACCCGTTGTGTAATTCCATTGGCTTCTGGATTTGCTGTATTAGAATTCCATCTTTCTCCTGTGCTATCCAACATACCTCTCTTCTCAAAAGAGATAGAAGGAAAAGAAAAAAAAAAAGACTTTTTAACAATCCTTTAAGATGCAGTCTGGAGAACCAAGGAGTGGTACATGCCTCTAATCCCAGCACTTGGGAGGCAGAGGCAGGCAGATCTCTGTGAGTTTGAGGCTATCCTGGTCTACAAAGTGAGTTTCAGGATAGCCAGGGCTTTTACAGGGCTTTTTATAGGACTAGTGCTAAGACAATTAATTGTTTGCTCTCTCTTGAGGAGCATATATCCACACCTAGGTACAAACATACTTTCCCATACTCTCCCTTGGGAAGTACATACCCAACATACCCCACATCCTATTTGGATGTGTCTTACTTTCTTCTGATTGGTTTTTCTCCTCACTTGTGTGCTTTAACATGTATTAAAATATCTTTTAATAGAATTTCCAGCCAGCCCTGCTTTGTTATACCAGCTAGTCTTGAAATTCCTTTCAGTATCAAAACCAAAAATCCCAGTTGGACTGAGTTGAGATCTCTTAAAAGTCTAAGGGAACTCCTCAGGGTGTTGAGTGACACCCTTGGGTGTGTGTGTCACCTCAGGGTGACAGTGTGAAGCCTTGTCTCTGTCCTTTCAAGGATGACAAAAAGAGAGTGCTTTTTGCAATGAGAAAGATCATCAGAGCCTTGTAGCCTGAAATCCATTTGGATCCCAGGTATCTGTGTTTTCCTTGGAAGCAATTACACTTTTAAGCATAAAAGGATTTTCTTGCTTTGTTTTTCAAAACAGGGTTTCTCTGTTGTAACTCTGGCTGTCCTAGAACATACATGTTTCATAGGACATACAGCTGTCCTTAGCATACACAGCAGAAAAACAATAGAGACCCTATGTCAAACAAGGTGGAATGCAAGGACCAACAGCTAAGATTGTCCTCTAACCTACACACACACACACACACACACACACACACACACACACACACACACACCTGCAGACCAGGCTGGCCTTGAACTCACAGAGATCTGCCTGCCTTTGCCCCCAACCCCAAAGTTCTGGGATTAAAGGCATGTGCCACCACCACTGGGCTAAAAGGGTGTTGTTATCTTAACTCTTTCCAGTCACTGGCCACTGTAGGAACAGTGGGTTGAGGGAAGAAGTTGGAAGCAAGGAGGTTGGATGTTAGACCCAAAAACTGATAAGGAAGCCTTGGAGTAGGATGGTGATCTTAGAATTTGAGGGAAATAGATCGCTAGAAATGTTCTTTCTAGGAATGTTCCCCCCCCTTCTGAAATAAAACCTGTATCTCTTAGTGCACACTGAGGGGCTAGGAGATAGCCCAGTGGGTAAAGGTACAAGTGAGAGAACCCGAGTTCAAATCCCAAGAAACCATAAAAAAGCTGGACTTGTAGTGCCAGCATCTGTAATTCCAGTGCTAGCAGGATCCTCAGAAGTATGTAGGTTGGCTAGCTTAGCATACACAGCAGAAAAACAATAGAGACCCTGTGTCAAACAAGATGGAATGCAAGAACCAACACCTAAGATTGTCCACACACACACACACCACGATAAAATTGGTAAATTGGGGACACAAAACCTGAAGAAAAGACCTAAAATGATGACGGGCCTTTCCAGGCCATACACTCCTTCACTGATACCATTAGTGTTCACTGGAGCCCAGGATGTACCCATCTTTTCCTTTGGACTGGTTTCTGCCGGGCTCTGGGCGTATTTCTTACCCCTCTCACGCTGGCATTTCCAGTTCTGCAGGGATTAGGAAAAGGTGTCTCCCTTTGTCTGAGGCATCTTCGCTCAGGTGTCCAGTGACTCAGTTTCCCTGATCACCAGGTCTTTTGCACTTAGCATAAGAACTGGTGATATGTAAATGAATGACCACACATAATTACAGGCTGAATCAGTGGCTCGACTAGAAATAGAACCCAGGCGTCTTGACTCAGAAGCCCTAGGATCTCCCTACCGCCAGGCGCACGCTGCGTCTGTCCGGCGGCCCGGACCCTTCCGGGGTACTTGTGGCAATAACAGGTTCAGTTCCTCTGCTGGCCCAGTGTGCTTCCGCGCCTGGCGCGCAGCTTGACGAACGTGGGCGGAGCGGGGCTACTCTGGGGCGGAGCCTTGTAGTGGGCGTGACCTTCTTGAGTTCCGGAGTGGAGTCTGGCCGCCTTTGCTGGAGCCGAGATGCAGCCGCCGCCCCGAAAAGTGAGATTTGCCCGGGAAAGGGGAATTCCTCGCGGTCTGGGGGAGCAGAAGGAGCCCATGAGCACTCGACTCGGGGTGGGACACAGGGAGTGGCAAGGAGGTCAAAGCCTAACACAGAAGAAATCGAGGAAACAGCCCAGCCTCTCTCGGGCCCCGCCCCCTCACCGCTCCCTATGAGGTGTTTTGTAGGTCTCCAGCCGGAATAGGGTACCAGATGGGGGATCTTCATCTCTCTTTTAATCCTACAGGTGAAGCCAGCCCAAGAGGTGAAACTTCGCTTCTTGGAGCAGCTGAGCATCCTCCAGACCCGGCAACAGAGGGAGGCGGATCTTCTAGAGGACATCAGGTAGCCCCAGACCCCTCACCTCACACACTCCATCTTCGTCGGAGCGAGTGCCACTCCTTCCTCAGCATGCGTCTGCCAGGGTGGGGCGTTGTCAGGATGAGCTTTCTGGTGTACCCATTCATAAACCTCGCCTTAGGTCTGCCTCTTCAGATACTGAGGCTATATACATACAGAGAGCTCCCTCCTCAAACCACTTGATCCCACGCCCCTCTCCCCATCCCCACAACCAAGCTTAAGGCACAGTCCCCTCCCTCTTCCAGACCTGTTGGAAGTCTGGGGACTCTGAACCTGGGTCCTATCAGTTCTCTCACGTCCAGGCCCACAGATGGTCCTCCACGGGTGGAGAATCCTGCTGGGCCTCTGAGTAATAAGGTGAGGTTGACCTGTGTTGCAGCTGCCAGAGGTGATCTCAAGGACTCTTGTCTTTCAGACCCATCCTTCTGGATGTGATCACCCTCTGGGCTGGTTCCCTCTTCCTCCTGCTCAAGCTGAGGGGAGGACTGAGTGTGGGAGAGGAGCAGCAAACAGTAACCCCTATTCTACTCCCATTCTCCACAGATCCTACAGCAAACAGAGGGCAGCCATTGAACGGGAGTATGGCCAGGTATGGGACTCCTCTCTGGACCTTCCCTCTTGTTCTCCCTCATTTAAATGGATAGCGGTGTGACCCCCTTATTGTGGTCAAGAACAAATAACTGTTTTTATGTGAGTTAATTAGTATAAAGTGATTTTATTTTTAAAAAAAGGCTTAAAAAAACAAATATCTAAAATCAGGCAGATTTGTATCAAATCCCTGCTCTACTACTTAGTAGCTGTGTGATCTTTGATAAGTTTCTTAATATTTTTGGCCTCAACTTTTTTCTCCATAAAATGGGAATAGTAATATTAATACCCAAACTCCACATAGGGTTATAGGGATTAAATGAATTAACTAATGTAAGGCATTTAGAAAATGTTTATGTTATATATCCAAAGAATGGTATCATAGACCCTGATTCCAAATTCTCCCTCAGGTGGGGTGGGTCTTTATAAAGGATCTACACCTGTGATGTTTTTCTCACCAGGCACTCCAGAAGCTGGCTGGGCCATTCCTGAAGAGGGAAGGGCAGCGGAGTGGTGAGGTAGATAGCAGGTGAGTTGTACAGAATTGGAGGTGATAAGGAGCTCAGCCCCAGAGGTCTGTGGTGATGAGGGCCTAATGAGCAGGGGAAGCCATGTGAGCTGCAGGTAAAGCTGACACAGCAGCAGCAGAGGAGCTGACCCAGCAAGGACACTGAGCGTGGGGGTGGAGGGCATGAGTGAGCCTGTGGCCGAGCTAATGGGCTGATCGATTGATGGGCTCCTAGATGGGGTGGGGGGCACTCTGTCTTTTGTGGTTTTGGGATTGGGAGGGGGTCTCGTGAAATGGAGTGCTTCTCTCTTTAACACAGACCTTCTCTGGGGAGGGGCAGGACAGTGTTTGGTGCCTGGCGCTGCCTACTGGATGCCACTGTGGCTGGAGGCCAAACCCGGCTCCAGGCGTCTGACCGATACCGTGACCTAGCAGGGGGCACTGGGAGGAGTGCCAAGGAGCAGGTGCTTAGGAAGGTATGTCTCAGTGGATAGTGTAAAGGAATCTCCAACTCAGGACTAGATGTGGTTTGGGTCAGGGTTCTGTGTGTCTTTTCCACTAGGGGACAGAGAGCCTCCAGAGGGCACAAGCTGAGGTGCTACAGTCTGTCCGGGAGCTGAGCCGAAGTCGGAAGCTCTATGGGCAGCGAGAGCGTGTATGGGCCTTGGCACAGGAGAAGGCAGCTGATGTCCAGGCCAGGTGGGCTCTTGGATGACCCAGTAGGACACCCAAGGTGTGATGTGAGGAGTATGGGGTGGAATCAAAGTATCAAAGCTGTGCCTGACTCTTGACTATTTTTTGCCTGCACAGGCTGAACCGAAGTGACCATGGGATCTTCCACTCTCGGACTAGCCTCCAGAAACTGAGCACCAAGGTTTGAGGGATAAAACCGTACATTAGGGTAGAGTATAGCCTAGTGGTTCTGGGTCCAGTGACATAAAAGTAAGAGATTGGGTTGAACCTAGGCTTCCAAATTTCCTAGTAGTTCATTACCAAGCATATAGTAAGCACTCAGTAATGTGGCTCCTTGGTTTCTCTGAGCCTCATTTTCTTCATCTGTTCAATGGAAACAAAATACCTTTCTCTTTTGTTCCTTTATATGTGCTTTTTGAGTACCTCAACATGCTAGGTAATATTCCACTCCTGGGGATGCAGTGAGAACAGGACTATAGGACCCTCACAGCCTGGTTGAGATGAGATCTGTGCATAAATAATCAGATGGTGATGCAAATAAGGCGCTGTGATAAAGGTTAGCAGTTGGGTGCGATTTAGAAGGGACACCTCACCAAACAGGTGACCCGAGTGTCAGGGAGGCAGCCACTCCAAGATCTGGGGGAAGAACATTCTGAGGAGAGGGAATGGTGAGTGCAAAAGCTGAGGAGAGTGTCACTTGGGTCCAGAGATCGAGAGAAAGGCCAGTGTGGCCATACTGCCATGAGCAAGAGATGTGCACGCACTTGAAAAGGGTGAGAGAGGTTCCAGGGGTCATCATGTAAGACTGGTAAACTTCTGTAAGGAACAGTTTGCATTTTTAGATATGTGCTGTGAGAGGGTTTTCAAGCCACTGTTGTATGTGAAGGTTGTAGTGTAGTGCCAGGCATGTAGTAAGCACTCAATAATGTGAGATCCAACTGGTTCTGGCTTTGAGGTTGTCTGTGGAAGGACTTCAAGGATCCGGGGCCCCTGTTGACTAGTATTTCCATTTTCTAGCTGTCTGCCCAGTCAGCCCAGTATTCCCAGCAGTTGAGAGCAGCCCGAAATGAGTACCTGCTAAATTTGGTGGCCACCAATGCTCATCTTGCTCACTACTACCAAGAGGAACTGCCAGCCCTGCTCAAGGCCAGTACTAATTCAGTTTACTCCTGCCCTTAGTGAATGCCGACACCATCCCTGTTTTCTGCTTTTCCCCAGGCTGTCTGGTGCTAGTGCTTAGAGTGCATAGAAGATGCATATGTGGGTTCTGGTTCTGCCCTGTGATGGCTGTGTCCTACAAGACATTTGATTCCACATTCCTCATCAGAGTTAATCCTAGTTTGCCCACATCATAACGCTAATGAGGCTCAAAGAGAATGGATGTGGAAGTGCTTACACTATGAAGTGGTTTAAACATGACGGACTATGAATAGAAGCAGTAATGTCTTATTCCTTGTCTCCTCCTCATCCCTCATGTCCCATCCATGGGTACATAATCTACTCTGCACTAGAGGCCTGGGAGAAGGGTCATATGTAACTAGTGTACTAACGTACCTTGGGGTTCTCTCTAGGTCCTGGTAAGTGAGCTGTCAGAATACTTGAGGGACCCCCTGACTTTATTAAGCCACACGGAGCTAGAAGTTGCAGAGATGGTCCTGGAACATGCCCGCCATGGGGGGCAAGCCACTTCTCAGGTGAGGGCTGGAGCCGTGAATCCTCCCCTAAGTGATGCTTTATGTCCTTTTCTTCAAATACTGCCCGCCCCCCCAATATAGCTCTCACCTTTCTTTCTTCCAAGAAGATCTGGAGACAGGGTTGGGTGGATGCAAGTGGGTGCATGTGCATTATCCAACCCTAGGTAAACTGGGAACAAGATGTGAAGCTGTTTCTCCAGGGGCCTGGAGTCTTTTCCCCTACTCCACTTCAGCAGTTCCAGCCAGCAGGGGCTGATCAGGTAAGACCCCCTTGCTTGTGGAAACAGGCCAAATCTAAATGTAAGTATGATTTAGACCCCTTGTGTCACTGTCCTTTTCCCAGTATTGATTTGGTGACTGTTCCGCTTTGGACCGGGGGTTTCAAAATCCCAAATATCTCCCTTCCATCTGAACACAAACATGCCTCAGACCGAAGTTCAGTCCATGTTCTCTGCATTCCACCTCTGTCCCTCAGTCTGATCCCATTCCTGGGCCTGTATCTACATGAGCACATTGTGTCCACAGAGAAAGACATTCCCTCCATCCTCTTTGTCCCTGACACTGGAAGTCAAGATGAAGAAGAAAGGGGGCTGGAGAGTTGGCTTAGTGGTTAAAAGGACTTGTTCTTGCGAAGGACCCAGGTTTGTTTGCAGCACCCATTTGGAGGCTTACTACCTCCTTAGGCACCGGGCACACATGTGGTGCACAGACAGACATGCAGGCAAAACATTCATACACACAAAATAATAAAATAAATTGAAAAATGAATGAAAAAAAGATGAAGAAGGAAAAGGAACTCGTGGGAAGGAAACCTTAGGTTTTTCTCAAGAATTCCTTGTCTCCTTCAGGTGTGTACCCTGGAGCGGGGAGCAGGAGGCATGGCTGGAGAGAGTGGCCTAGAGAAAGAGGTTCAGCGCTGGACAAGCAGAGCTGCCCGGGACTACAAGATCCAGCATCATGGGCATCGGGTGAGGTGGGGGTATAGGTGTTGGGGTGGGCAAGAAGAGCTGAGAGATGGGGACCATTGATGCAGACAAGAAGGGAGGGAAAGGAATTTTAACATAACAGTATAATGTACTAGTTAAGAGCACAGCTTTTGGAGCTAGACAGACTGGGGTTTGTATTCTGTTGCTTGTGAGTTGTCCAACCATGGGTAAGGAGTGACTTCATTTCTCTGGACTTCAGTTTCCTCATCACTAAAAATGGAGCCAATAATAATAATACCTACCTCATGGGGAAGATAGATGACACAATGCAAGTGATGCAACTAACAAAGTGCCAGGCTCAGAGTAAGCTGTGACCCACAGTATCTACACCCACCTCTGCCATCCTCACCAGGTACTGCAGCGACTGGAACAGAGGCGTCAGCAGGCTCCAGAGCGAGAAGCTCCAGGCGTAGAACAGCGGCTACAGGAAGTGAGGGAGAACATCCGACGGGCACAGGTGAGTCACAGCTCTGGTTTGAGAGCCACTGAAATCCTGCCTCCTCTGGCAACCTGCCTCCACTATGGTAGAGGGAAAGGGGGAAGCAGAGTGTAGAATCACTAGCCAGGAAATACTAACTCTTTTCCTCCTCATACCAGGTAAGCCAGGTGAAAGGAGCTGCCCGGCTGGCCCTACTACAGGAGGCTGGCCTAGATGTGCAGCGCTGGCTGAAGCCAGCCATGACCCAAGCCCAGGATGAAGTGGAGCAGGAGCGACGGCTTAGTGAGGCTCGACTGTCCCAGAGGGATCTCTCTCCCACAGTGAGTTCTCCTTGTCCTTAACCATGCACACAATTCCTTGGTAGAAGGCAGAGCCTCTAAAATGGAAATCATTATAATACCTAACTCAGAGGGTTACCATGAGGCTTAAATGATACTGCATAGTTTCTGGCATGGAAAACCCTCAATAAACTTATAATACGGTGATTAAGAACTATGGTTCTCAGAGCAGTTTGGAAGCTAACTGAGTACTAGCCACTCTGTTTACTAGCTGTGTGACCTTGGAAAATGACTTAAACTTTGTGTTCCTCAGTTTCTCCAAAAGTAAAGTGAGGTTAATAGTTATACAAAATAATGCTGGGCTATATTGAATCTTAAATGAAGCCATATATAGTAAGATACTTTGTATTAAGCAGTAATTGTTGGAATTGCTATTATCCTGCCCTATAGTTTTAACTGTCAGATATGGTGATTGGTTGAGGGGTACTGTCTTGGAGGATTTCCAGTGTGCTTTAGAAATAAGGTAGGGGTGTGGGGAATCCACGCAAGACTTGAGATAGTATCTGTCCTCTGCTCCCTCCAGGCTGAAGATGCTGAACTCTCTGACTTCGATGAATGTGAAGAGGCTGGGGAGCTCTTTGAGGAGCCTGCACCCCCAGCCCTGGCTACCAGACCCCTCCCCTGCCCTGCACATGTAGTGTTTGGCTACCAGGTGTGAATGGGTATGGAAACTTCAGGTGGGCAACAGGATGGGGGAAGGGCAAATCTTGACTCCTTCCTTGTGGGGCTCAGGCAGGACGTGAGGATGAGCTGACTATCACAGAGGGTGAGTGGCTGGAGGTCATAGAGGAAGGAGATGCTGATGAATGGGTTAAGGTGAGTATGGGACCCTGTGTTGGAAGCAGTGGGAGGACTTGTATGTGGCTCCCAAGGACTCATCCTGGCAATGCCAGCAGCTTGAGAGAAGAGCCAAGGCCATGAACTGCTGAGCAAGTCTGATACCTGTTCTTATTGCTGGGTGAGCAGGCTCGGAATCAGCATGGTGAAGCAGGCTTTGTCCCTGAGCGATATCTCAACTTCCCGGATCTCTCTCTGCCTGAGAGCAGCCATGGCAGCGAAAATCCCTCAGGAGCAGAGCCCACAGGTACAAAAAGGAAGTTATGGATTCAGGGACCATGTGTGTAGATAGATACAGGTCACTGTACCTATGTTTGTGTATACTGTATCTATGGTTGTGAAGTGTCATGGCACTAGTGTACCACAACCCACTGCCTTGTGTCCCCTCCTCTCCCGGACTCCTGTAGCATTCTTGGCCCGTGCCCTGTACAGCTACACTGGACAGAGTGAAGAGGAGCTGAGCTTTCCTGAAGGAGCACTCATCCGCCTGCTGCCCAGGGCTCAAGATGGTGTGGATGATGGCTTCTGGAGGGGAGAATTTGGAGGCTGTGTTGGAGTCTTCCCATCCCTATTGGTAGAGGAACTGCTTGGCCCCCCAGGACCACCTGAACTCTCTGACCCTGAACAGGTGAAGCTTCATTCTCCCTCTGTTCCCAAGTACCTCTGGGTTGACCCTTCACCTCAATACTGCTCCATATTAATCTTAAAGCCCTGTTTCCTCCCCAGGTTTGCCTCCTATGATGGCATAGGCCTCCTTGTGTGTTTTGGCTGGGAAGAGAAAAGAGAAACCAAGGTGCCCTTTATAGGAGTTTGGGAACTTTAGGGCCAGATAGGCCTGAGTTCAAATTGCTATAACATGACCTTGGGTGGTTACTTAACTTCTCTAAGCTACCTTCTTCATGTGTAAGATAGAAACAGTAGCTGCTTTAGCAGGCTCACTGTCATGACTAGAGATGATAGTGGTAAACCCCTTAGCCCCATGGTATACAAGAAGCATTTGAATTTGTGGTGCCTTGATGTGACACAGCAGGCATCATAAAGGAGAACCAGAAGACCCCACTTCTAGCCAGTGCTCTGCCACTAAGTGACCATGATTCTGATAGATGGCCCAAACTGAATCTCACTTCTGTTGTAGCAGTTATCAAAATCCCATAGCTCATAGGGTGGTGGTGAAAGTTGAATAAATTTGTATATGTGCAGTGTTAGCAGAATACCTGAAACATAATAACTGTTCATTACATATTGGCTATTGAAATACGTATCAGTTACAACCCTCATTTGACTGCTTTCGGTATCGAGAAGAAATGGGAGAAAAACAGAATGAGGTGAGAGAAAATACTAGTTAAACCTTCCGACAGACCAGGAATGTCTATTGTCTGCCTTATCTCCAGACGCTGCCATCCCCTTCTCCTCCCAGTTTTTCCCCTCCTGCACCCACCTGTGCCTTGGATGGATCCCCTGCACCTGCTCTGCCTATGGGTGAGTATAGAAAATTGGAGCCTTGGGAGCATAAGCAATATCAAGGAGGAAGCTTGGACTCTGCCTCACCCTGCTCCTGTGTGCACTCTGTGGTCCTTGCAATAAGGCCCATGCATACTGGTGGGGAGGAGGACTTGGATTTGGAGCCAGGTTCAAACTCCTCTGTTTCTTTATATTGTGTGACTTGAGGTGGGAGGCTTGACCTGTCTGGTCCCTGGTCTGTGTTTTCTATTGTTATGCTTTAGTCTTTAGAGATAGGGCTAGCCTTGAACCAGCACTCCTCTTGCCCTAGCCTCCCCCATATGTTGGGTGTTGGGATCAGATGTAGGAGTTAGCAGCCTAGCTTGGTTTATATTCTTTATAAAGTGAAAGGAAAGGCTTTGCTTTATTGAATTGCTAGCAACTCTCTAGTTGGGTCAGTGATTAAGAGCACGTGTTACTTTTGCAGAGGACCCAAGTTTGATTCCGGGCACCCATGTGGCAGCTCACAACCATCAGTAACTCTAGCTCTAAGGGATCTGATACCCTCTTCTGACACCAGTGGGCACCAGGCATGCACATGGTGCTCAGACACACATGCAAGCAAAATTTTACTCGTACACATAAGAGGGGAAAAAAAAAGAGTTAACCAAGAAAGATGTCTGTTAAGAGTATACAACATTGTATGCAGTATACAGCAAATGTGTCTGTTTTAGGTCATTATTCTTTTTAAAAAATGTAGCTATCTTTCTCATGGCATTCTTACATTCTCCCCAAAATGTACCTTTTCCTCTTAGTGTTCTTGGAATCCAGAATATAATATTTAGCTTTGGATTATTTTCTCTATATATTTTGGGGTGTTGGGAATCAAACTAGGATCTTGCTCATGTTAGGCAAGCCTATCTACTACTGACTTATGTCCCCAGTCCCCTATTTATCACCTTGGGATAGTCAGCTTTTCTAAAATGTTCTAGTATTTCCACCTTCTCCAGTCACCTTCCCTGACTCTAGAGTCACCATCGATTCCAACACTCACTTCACTTTGACTAATTTAGTACCTGGGCAGTGTGAGTGTGTGTGTGTGTGTGTGTGTGAGAGAGAGAGAGAGAGAGAGAGAGAGGGAGAGGGAGAGGTAGGGGGAGAAAGAGGCGGTGGGTGGGAGGGAGATTCTCAATAGCTATTTTGAGGAGGAGCTATGTATTCCACCCTTTCTGTGGAACTTTATACAGAGCAGTTGTGCTTTAGGTATTTGATGAGGATGGATGGACTAATGGATTTTACATCTCAGGCTGGTGGGTTGTTTTTTTTTTTTTTTCTTTCCACTAAGTCAACAAGTATTTATAAAGTGCTGCTATCCTAAGTGCTGAAGATGCAGCATGGAGCCCACCAAGGCAAGAGAATTGACTTTTGGTTTCCATTTCTAGACAAAGTCCTAGACTGCCACGGACCCTTGGACATGATGGTGCCTCGACTTAGGCCGGTAAGGGCCTCTGCCTTGGAGGAGTTTGTACAGAAGGGCCATTGCTATGGCTCCTATTTTGTTTGCTGGGCTGAGGTAATGGACAGGGATATTCCCAAGAGGGACTCTGGAGCACTAATTATGTATGTTCCCTGCAGATGCGTCCACCACCTCCCCCACCAGCCAAAGCCCCGGATCCTGGCCATCCAGATCCCCTCACCTGAAGGCCAGGGGGTCACTGCCCCCAGTGATGCTGCTGCCCCTATCTCCATGCTGTCAGAAACCACCCCCTCAATAATGGAGCGACATAGGCAAAAGCTGCAATCTTCCCCCATGTCCACTCTCACCTTTAGGGGTAGAGACTTCTGTTCCCATTTTTGGGATCTGAACCTACTCCTCTTCCCATTGTTTTCCTGTCATCTCTGGGCTGGAACTACTCCTTTGAATTTTTCCATCACCCCATATGGAGGGTGGTAAAATATCCCCAAATCTCTGGGGCTGGAACCCACTCCCCAATGCCTTGCATGTCTGGCTCATCTCTGTCTTCGCCTTGCCTCTGTGGCCAACCCCACCCTGGATGTCAGGGTCACTAGGCCTGGAGCCAGGAGAGGAGCAGACCTTGGAAGTCAGAAGGAGCTGGAGCCAGGATGCAAAGCAACTATAATGGTCTGAGCGGATTTATTGACAGTGAATAAAGGGCATGAAGTCCGAGCCAGGGCCTGGACCTCTTGGTGCCAAGAAGGCAGGGAGCCTAAGGTGCTATTGCTTTAGGGGCCCACCAACGGTAGGGCCTGGTCCCAGCTGCCACGCTCTAGCCTGTGGAGCGAGGTTTTGGGGGAAGGCAGACCAGGCAACCTGTTGGCAAGTAGGGAAAGGGAAAAGAATGGGGGGCTGGGAGTTGGGAGGGGCTCCTCCTGAGGTCCCTCAGCCCGGGGACCGTGCAACTCCGGATGGAAGTAGAGCTGATCCCTCAACTGAGGGGCAGTGCTGTCCAGTGGAGGGGAGAGCCTTCATGGCTATCCATATCCTGGCAATCCCTGCTGGTAATCCATCAGTGAAGACTGAGGCTTGGAAGAAAAAAGGGGCACAGTGTTGCTTCCTGTTCAAGCTCTGACCCACCTATTCTCCAGAGACTCAATCTGACTCCTGGAGAACATCCATGCCCTCTCCCACTCCCCACCACAAGCCAAGGAATCTGTAACACAGGCTAAGCTTATCATTACCCCAAGGGTTCAGGGAGTTCATGGGCTTGAGTGGTCTAGGTAGAGGGTGGGAGGGTGAGATTACCTGATGTCGAGCTCAGGGAGGCTAACTCACATATTCCCTGCTTCTGGTGGTAGAGACTCCTGAGAGAAGGGGAAGTATTCAGTGGGAACAGGAGGCGGATCATAGCAATGTTGCCCAGAGTAGGGACAGTAAGATGCGTCCACCACTGCCCAGTGCAGCCCTGGCTGTCTTCATACCTGCTGACCTGAGGTGTCCAGTTTGGTTGGTTGTCCGTTTGCCTCTTGACTAGGCAGCCCTGGGCTTGGACCTCTCCCTCTAGTGCCCAAGTTCAGTTCTGCAGAGGTTCCAGGAGTCCCCTCAAGTGTACAAGGGCCTAGGTTGGCATCCTTGAGTCCTCCATTCTGCACTGGATGGTTGGCTACAGTCTGGGAGGGTGGTGGCTCAGGGAGCAGCCTCTCAGTGGCAGCTATCCCTGTCCTAGGCTGCCCTCCCGCAGCCACCTGACTACCTCCTGGTTCCTGCCCCCCACCTGAGCCCCAGCTTCTGTCTGTAGGGGAACCGTCACGATGCTCATGTAGGCCATAGCGCTTCTCAATGTGTGTCACTCGGAATCTGGGTGGGAAGAGAACATTGCAACTTAGGACCACAGCTCAAAGGTCACCTAAACCTCCCCTCCTAGGGTTGATGGCAACTTCTCTGGCCTAGGGTAGGGAGGCCTTCTGAGATTGGGGGAAGGGGGCACTTTATGTAGCCCGACTCCTGCTACAGTTCCTAGTCATTCAGAGGAAAGAACTGGAGCCCACCTTTGGGGAACAGGATTATTGGGGCCCCAACTTAACCTCCCTTTTGTTGGACCACTGTATCCCACCTGCCCACTGAGAATACAGTGGTCTCTCCGGGCCTGGGACGGCCTTTTCCTTCCTTAGAGCGACCCTGACGGACAAGTGGGGGCCTCTTGCCGCGGGTGCAGTGGATACAAGGAGCTGCAGAGCCAAGATGCACTGTGTGATGATGGGAAGGGGCTCCATCTTGTAGGCTGGAGGCATCCACACTGGACCACAGGGAGGAAGAGAGCAGAAAGGATAGTTTCATTTCCCTTCCTGCTGTTTCCTCCTGTTCTTTCAACATGCTCTTTAAACCTCTCAAAACTCCACCTTCCCCAGGTTCCAACATCCTTTTGTCTTTAGTAAATTCAGTGTTAAGCCATGAGTGGTCATGTGTTCTTTCTTTCCACCCTGTTTACTAAAGAAAGCAATGATTAATAAAGAAAGTGACACCAGAGGTGAACGTTAGGTTGGATTTTTTTTTTTTTAGGTTTTCAAGACAGGGTTTCTCTGTGTAGCCCTGTCTGTCCTATAACTCACTCTGTAGACGAGGCTAGCCTTGAACTAAAAAAATCCACCTGCCTCTGCTTCCTGAGTGCTGGAATTAAAGTTATGTGCCACCATGCCTGGCAGGATCAAGGATTTCTACAAAATTAGCTAGCCTCGTCCCCCTAACCCCCACCAAACTAACACGGTACTTGGGAAGACTGTACAAGAGGGTACTCCAAGGTAAGCTAAGTCATGCTGGCCCTTGTTTCCAGCTCACCTGGAGAGCTGCACCGTCCCTTCTCCTTCACTGTCCCCTAGCATCTCCTTCAAGGCCTCAGCATTGGCTGACAGGAGAGGGAGAAGAGGGAGTCAGTGGAGGTGGAGGTCAGGGCAAGAGAGAGTCAGCTTGGGAAGGAGTAAGCTGTTGGCCTGCACCTACCTTCATTTTGGATGATGCAGCGAACAATCCTCTCTACTGTGTCCTCATTCACGTCATCATCTTCAGCTAAAGGATGAAAGAGGTTGGCAAGGAAGAGGGAAATGAGTCAGCTTTGGGAGAACATGACCTGGTGGCCCCATGGGTGATGGCTCAAGACATATCCCTTTACCTATGTGCCCTCATGCATTGGGCCAGAAAAGATAGAAGTAATGGGCTCTAAGGGCTACTCTACTATGAATGGACGCCCTTCTCTAGCCTCGATTTCAGGGTGGTGTCACTCACTACATGCAGACTAAAAAATGCATCCTAAGCTATCTTTTGGGTTTCATCAGGATTCGGACTGGGTCTGTCAGCCAGGGAGGCAGAAAAAAAGTTTGGGGAGAAGGGTAAAGGAGGAAGCTGACAATCAGGGTTCTAGGCTCCTCACTCACGGGGCTGGAGCTGGGCATCATCAGGTTCTGAGCCCCTAGACGTGCGGCAGCGGTAGCCTTTCTTCTTGAGCACGTGGCAGATCATGAAGCCTACGAGGCCCATGAGGAAGAAGACCAGCACAAGCAGGAAGAGCATGTACAGCCCATGTTGGGGAGGCTCCAGATCAGGCTGTGGTTCCGACATGAGGCCCTGGGGGGCGAGCGCGGGCCAGGGCGCCTCCTGGGTTTAGTGGGCTGCAGCTGGGGACCCGGCAGAGTAGGAAGCATCTTAGGATCCGCAATGGGAGGTCCACCCCCACCCCCCTCAACTGAACCAAGGAGCTGTCCGGACTAAGGGTGCTGGTCGGCCAAGACCGCTGCAGGCCGAAGGCTAGATGACATTTACGCAAGCCCTCTGCGACGACCCAGTCCCACCTCTCTGACATCCAGACCGCTATTCTTTACAGCTCATCCCATGCCTCCGTCCCTCCCAAGGACACTGCAGCACGAGATGGGACGAAATTCTCAGGCAGCGAGCCCAGACATAACATTTGAGTCAGTCTCGATACCTTCTCCACACCGGCCTGAGCCAGACCTCTTGTAACCCCCTTCCCTCTTTGCATTCCCAGGTCCCTCTGTTTTGGTACTTCCCACCCTGACCACCTGGTCCACCCGGTACCGGTGGTTTGGTTCTGTCTCCGGCTCCGGCTCAGGTCCCGGCTCCAGGGGCGTCCTCGTCCGGCTCAGGGCCCCCGACGCCCTCCAGGAGCTCATCCCTTGCTTCCTCCCCCTCCCCCCTTTGCCGCCTCGCCGGCTCCGGGCTAGTGGCTGCGGATACCGGTGCTGCGGCAGGCGGGGGGAGGGAAGGATGGCGGAGGATGTGGGCCGGTTGGAGGCCGCCGTAGGCTCTGGATCACTCTGGCCCGGGAAATGGAGGGGATTGTTGTGTATGGGGGCGCCTCCGAAACCGTCCTGGATTCCCAAATGCCTTCTCGCGTCGCGGCCCGGGACCAAGGGGCGGAGCACAGGTGTGCGGGGCGGAGAGCGTGAGCCTTACGCGTGTGTGAACGCAAGTGGATGTGCGCGTGACTGCGCCGCCCCTTTCCCCCCAGGAGGGATGTGCGGTGCGGGTTTGGGTCCTCGTGGGAGGGGTCGGGAGGTCAGAAGGGGCTCTGGCCACAGGTCTAGCCCTTATGTCTGGCACAGGTCTTGCCCTCAGATTCTCCGGACTTGTGGAAATCCAGCATACTGGGGAGATCTGGCTTTCTGCACCTGAGACGGTCAGGGTGGCTGGATCTTTCGAGGTTCCTAGAGAACCCCCGTTTGGGACTAATGACTGGATGGGATGACTCGACTTCCCGAGGATATGATCCTCGCCCAGAAAAAAATGGCCTTTGTGGGCTATGAATGATGCCTGGGTCCCCGCCCAGGCACGGACTCTCAAGCCACAGAACCACACCACTAGGACAGCAAAGCGAGGGGCGGAACTCCCATCAGGGGCGTGGCCTGGACATGGTCTTGGGAGGCGGGGCCGAGTCCTTTTCCGCAGAGGTAGGCTGCGTGCTTGCGCAGCACGCACGGCGGGGGTGGGGCTGGCGGCTGGCGGCTGGCGGCTGGCGGCAAGCGGCGGGCGGCGGGCGGCCGGCGGGTGGTTGAGGCTCGGGGCCTGGTCCCCCAGCACCATGGCCAAGACCGTGGCGTATTTCTACGACCCCGATGTTGGCAACTTCCACTACGGTAAGACATAGGGTTGTGCGGGAGGAGAAGTTTCGTGGCAAAGGCTGCAACTCTAGTGGTGAGAAATGACCAACTCTTTTCTTCCTACCCCCAGGAGCTGGGCACCCCATGAAGCCTCATCGCCTGGCATTGACTCATAGTCTAGTCCTGCATTATGGTCTCTATAAGAAGATGATCGTGAGTCCTGCCACTTCTGTGGGGGTTTGGGCCTGGGAGTGGGCTGCGGCCTTAGGCTAGGTGGTCTAGACATACCAGGTGCAACCTACCCCTAGAGGAAGGGGAGCAGCGGGATAGAAGGCACATTACCTATGTGAAGGGCAGTGCTAGTGGTGGAAGTGAGTGTGGGGGGGTGTCTCCGACTTAATAGGAGATACATTTTTGACCTTAGGTGGGACTCCTTTTTAACTTGAGGGCAGACCAGTCTCTGGCCTAGATTAGGGGACACCTTGAAGACAGGTATGTTTCTTTCCCGCATCATTTTATTTTGTTTACATGTTGGTGGATCGATCGAATCCAGGGCTTCACACATGGTAGGTGAGTGTTCTGCCACTGAAATACAACTCTCGCCCTTCTTCATTGTAAGGTGGATAGTGGTGCAGGACTGTGAGGATTGGGAGTATTATTTTCGAGCGAGATTTCCCCGTAATTCCTGCTCCTTCTTCTCTGTCCATTACCGAAAAGGAGCTAGAACAACTTTTGGGGATAAGTTTGCACCCTTTGTGGTGTGTGTGTGTGTGTGTGTGAGAGAGAGAGAGAGATAGAGAAAGAGAGAGAGAGAGAGAGGGATATTAGAGAAGATGTCCTGGGAATTTGCTTTTTAACATAGAATGTATTATGTGGTTCTGTTCAATTCTCCATCTCCCATGCTATATAGATACTGTTTCTCCCCAGCTCGGAATTTCTAGCTATGAAATAGGAAAATAGCAAACACAGCCCTTATGAACCATGTGATCAGTGTGTTGAGGCAGAAGCAGTGGTTTTGGTGTAGACGAGATTGAGGCGATATTAGTGCAAGTCTTTGAATCTCCTGAAATTATGTGTCCTTTTATGCATTTTCTAGGAGAGAAAAACACTTTTCTTGCCCAATTTTTACTTTTTTTTAAAAGGTTTTATTTTATTTTATTTATTTTAGTTTTTGGTTTTTTTAGACAGGGCTTCTCTGTTGTAACTCTGGCTGTCCTGGAACTCTCTGTGTAGATCAGGCTGGCCTCGAACTCACAGAGATCTGCCTGCCTCTGTCTCCCGAGTGCTGGGATTAAGGGGGTGTGCCTCCACCACTCAGCTTCAATTTTCAAACCATTGTTTGAACCTCTATCTTGCCCACCAAGGATAATAAGTCTTTGGTTTAGGATTTTGGATTTCAGTTAGTTTGTCATGTATCTCATTATTTGACCCAACAGTGAAAAACCCGGAGAAAAGGGCAGAATCTGAGTTTAGGAAAGGAGATAAGTATAGAGGGAACCAGGACTAGGAGAGCTAGGAACAGGGCAAGAGCGCCAGGAGCCAAGCTCGAGAAGGTAGGAGAGACTGGGCTGAAGGGGGGAAGGAGATGAAGTGATCTTCAGGGCTCTTGAAAAAAGTAGCTTGCTTAGCTAATAGCCTCTCTTTATTCACTCTTAGAGTTGTCGAAGAATAACAAGGAATGGGGGTAGGAAGATTGTTATTTGTGTTTTAGACAGTCTCCAGGGCCGGGTTCAGTATGAGTGGTCTCAGCCAAGTGATTGGCGTAGCACTGCCAGGGTTTGTTTCCAGGTTTTGTGTCCAAACTAGGCCTTTTTTTCCTTCCTGGGATTGTGGAACCAGTAACAAGACCATGTATCAAATGAGCAGTGAAAGGGACTTTTATTATATTCTTGACAAAGAATATAAGTGGGAGAGATAAGCCCAACCCTTAGGAATCAAGAGCTTATAGATGCAGGATTTGGAGTGGGGAGGGAGCCTGCCTCCAAGCCTGATGGCTCACATGGAGAGAGAACTGACACGTAAGGTATCACCTGACTTCACTGTGACATGTGTACTCACCTACCCCACCCTCACCCACTCACACACTTGTGTATGCATACACGCATAATAAATAAATAATGTAATAAAGAAATTTAATCAAAAAAGAATTTATAGATATGGAAAAAGAATGATGTGAAAGAAATAGACTAGCAAAGAAAAGGCATATTCATTTTTTTCTTTCTGAGACTGGGCAGAACATTTTCTGGGAATTCAGGTACCAACTCGTTTCTCTCCCTTTTTGGTTGCCAGTTGTAACTTTGGCAATTGTCACCTGTCAGGATGGTGGGAGTGTCACTCAGCATTTAGGTGGGATTATAATTAAGTAAGATCTTGTCTAGTTGTTCACTTTGGCAGCCCTCTTGGGCTGATCCTGTTTTGGCTAGAACACATGAGAGGAACTTGTGGCCTATAGGCATCCAGCCTTCAAAGGTAAGCTTGGGGCAGTACAGAGATTCAGCTAGTTCCTAGGCAGCACTCTAGGTAACAGCTTTACTTTTGTCTTTCATCCCCAGGTCTTCAAGCCTTACCAGGCCTCCCAGCATGACATGTGCCGCTTCCATTCTGAGGACTACATTGACTTCCTGCAGAGAGTCAGCCCCACCAATATGCAGGGTTTTACCAAGAGCCTTAACGCCTTCAACGTGGGTGATGACTGGTAAGGGAAGGGTGGGGTTTTGTGTCGAACTCTTTGAGGCCAGGATCTTCAATGAGGTCTTGTGGCAGCAGTAGAAGGAGCCTACTGGTCAATTTGTTTTCAGTTCACTCACTTGTTTGTTCAGGCCCAGAATGTTAAGCATGAGGGATACAATGGTGAGGAAAAATGGCAAAGTTTTAATATTGTACCTTTGCTAAGTTCTGCAGAGAAGTACACGGCTGACTATGAGCGTGTATACTTGGCAGGATTGTCTAGTGTCAAGGTAGGACTGGTCTTAGATGAAATAATAGAGATTGAGTAGAGGTCTGAAAGCTGATTGGAGGGTGAGGGGAGAGGTGTGGGTGGGTGGGAGGGACAACGTGTGCTAAGGGGCTGTGGTAGGGTGGAATATGACTTATCTGAGGAAGAGCAGAAAGGCTAAGTCCAGAAGATGAAGAGTGATCTGAATGGAGGCTAAGGAGGTGAGTGGGGCCTTTTTAAAGAATAAATCCTAAGGTGGCTCACGTCTGGCACTGAGGACGCAGAGGCAAGAAAATTGCCAGTTCAAAGGCGGCCTACACTATGAAATAACACTGCTTTTTGTTGTTTTTAAAGCGAACAGCTATATTATAGATCGATGGTTGTGTTCCTATAGTAGATGAAGGGCATTAAAGCCAGGGGATGATTTGACATGACTAATTTTTAATTTAAAAAAAATTTGTGATACTAGGAATTGAATCCAGGCCTTTGTGCATGTTTCTCAGGCTTTCTGCTAATGAGCTACATCATTAATAGTCAAAGCAGGTTAACACTGAACTTATATTGTAGGCTGAAGACTCAGGGTTGGGACTCTAGAGAACGGGCAACAAAAATGAGCCATGAACCTTGCAAACACTCTGGGGTACGTGAATGACTAATAATAAACATAACAACTACGGGGCACTCAATACTATTTGTTTTATTTTCCTATTTATTTATCTATCTGTGAGACAGGACCTCACTATCCAGCCCTGGCTGGCCTGGAACTAACTCACTATGTAGACCAGGCTGGGGTTCAAACTCACAGAGATCCACCTGCCTCTCCAGTTCTGTGATTAAAGGCATGTACCACCATACTGGACACTGTTTAAATTTTTCCTTAGGGAAAATATCAAACGCTTCTGAAAGTAGAACAGTGAATCTGAGCTACCCAACTTTAACACTTAGAAGTAAATGAGTAATGTTTTCTTTTTTCCCAGTGAGACAGGGCCTCACTATTTAGGAAAGGCTGGCCTTGAACTTGAAATTCTCCTGCCTTAGCCTCCCTAGTGCTGGGATTCTAGCACATTCTACCATACCTGGGCAGTCTTAATTCATTTACATCCCGTCTTGTCACATGAGTTTAAAGCAAATCCCAGATGCACTTTCATCCATATTTTATTAATGTGTCTCTAAGTCAGTGGTTCCCAACCTTCCTAATGCTGCAACCCTTTAATACAGTTCCTCATGTTGTGAACCCCAACCATAAAATTATTTTCGTTACTTCTACATAACTGTAATTTTGCTACTGTTATGAATCAAAATGTAAATATCTGACATGAAGATGGTCTTAGGTGACCCCTGTGAAACGTTTGTTCGACTCCCAAAGACGTCTCTTGACTTGCTCTGCCAGGCAGCGGTGGTGCACAACTTTAATCCCAGCACTCAGGAGGCAGAGGCAGGCAGATTTCTGTGAGCTCAAGGCCAGCCTGGTCTACAGAGTGAGTTCCAGGAAAGCCAGAGGTACAACAGAGAAACCCTGTCTCGAAAAACTGTTTGGCCTGGAAATTGATAAATAGTCTAGGCTGGCTAGCCAGCAACCCCCCTAGATTTGCCTCCCAGAGCTGAGATTAGAAACATAAGCCACTACACTTAGCCTTTTTACATGAGTTCTTGGAATCAACTCAGGTCCTTTTGCTTGTAACACAATACTTTAACTGACCAAGCTGTCTTCCCAGCTCTAAGATGTCACATTTCAGAGAGTTTTGATAGAGTATACCAGGGTACTGAATATTCCTTTACTCTACAAATGGAGTCAGTCTTTTTCCTCTTCCTTAGTTCCAAGTAACTATCGATCTGATTTCTATCCTTTTATTTTGTCTTTTCCAGAATGTTACATAAGTGAAATCACACAGTATGTAGTCTGTGTTTAGGCCTTACTTTTTTTTTTTTTTTTTTTTTAAATTAAGAATGAAAGTGGTAATCAATATAGTTGACATGTAGCTTTTTGTGCTAACAGTGAGCTAAAGGCTTTCAGTTAGTTGTCTCATTGTTAGTGTTTCACACAAATGGGAATTCAATTCTTTCTTTAAAATGTGTAAGCATGAAGAATATCATTGCGCATTATGTTCAAGTGTGGTACATATAGATACTTCCTATGATGAACCAACCTCCTTTTTTAGCTCAGCTTACTCACATTTTCTTGTATACTCAAGAACCTAGAAGCTGTTTGTTTCACTTACCAGGTAGGGTGCAAACTCCCTGGCAGTTGAGTATTTTTATGCTTCCTGTACCATGCTTTGCATGAGGCTTAGCACAAAATTTGGTCAGAAATCTTTTTGAACAGATCTGTAGATGGCTCAGGTGTGGAAGAGGGGAAGGCACCTGTTGGACAGTGGTAGTTGAAGTTTGGGTAGGAAAGGAGGTGGACAATGGCAAGGGGGTGTAACTGCATTCTCTTTCCTGCAGCCCAGTGTTCCCAGGGCTCTTCGAGTTCTGTTCCCGTTACACAGGCGCATCCCTGCAAGGAGCAACACAGCTGAACAACAAGGTGATGTATCCCTGAGTCCTGGTCCCATTTCTTGTGGGTCTCCAGATTCAGGACCATAATAGCCTCGACCCAGAGCCCCAGCTTCAGTGGTGGGCAGCAGGAAGACTGTGAATGGATGCTTATCTTTCAGATCTGTGATATTGCTATCAACTGGGCTGGTGGTCTGCACCATGCCAAGAAGTTTGAGGTGAGACTGAAATGGGGAAGACTGTGGCTACCCTGGGTTTAGTGGTCAGAATGACAGTGTTGGGTGGAAGAATTGTTCCTCTGTTTATAAAACCATCTCCCCACAGGCCTCTGGCTTCTGCTATGTCAATGACATTGTAATTGGTATCCTGGAGCTGCTCAAGTAAGTGTCCCAGGGTGAGATGGGGAGGTTTTGGAGACTGGGATGAAGTTCTCAGGCCTTGGTCCCAGCCCCAACCTTCTTCCCCACTGGCTTCTCTCAAGTTCTTGGTGCTTTTCTCAGTCTGCTCCTTCCTCGGCTCAGTTTGTTCCCGGCTGCCTGCTCACATTTCAGCTCTCTGCACTTCCCTTTTCTTCCCCGTATCTGGCCTTCAGGATGAAGGCTCTGGGCTCCCTGGAGGAAACTGGTGGGATGAGGTTTCAGTGGCTTTGCCAGAAGCGTATTCTAAATAATTCCAGAGCTTGTGTTGGGGAGGAGAGGATGGGGGATTCACCTCCTCCCCAGACCATGGCTTTGTCCTCACACCAGGTACCACCCTCGGGTGCTCTACATTGATATCGACATCCACCATGGTGATGGGGTTCAGGAAGCCTTCTACCTCACTGACCGGGTCATGACTGTGTCCTTCCACAAATATGGGAATTACTTCTTTCCTGGAACAGGTAGGAAATAGGATTGCTGTGCTCTGTAGTACCCTTCAGCTCTTTGTGTATGTCTTTTGTTTTGAAACAGGGTCTTGCTTTGTAGCCCACACTCTCCTGGAACTCAAAATTCTCGATAGTCAGGATCCTGGATGATGGGATTATGGGCATGTGCCATTGTACCTGACTGTCCTTCAGCTCTTTGCCATGACTGATTCCTTAGCCTTCTGTTCTTAAATATTATGTGCTCTTCTCAGAGAAGCCTTTCTGGTCACTCCATTAAATTAAGTAAACAGGTACCTCGCTTGTCTCTTTTTCTCAGAGTACTTACTGCTAGTTGCATTTCTTGTAGTTTTTGTTTATTTTTTGTCTTAGTCACTGTTCTATTGTTGTGACAAGGCACCATGACTAAGGCAACTCTTATGAAAGAAAGCATTTAATTGGGGGCTGGCTTAAAGTTTCAGATGGTTAGTACATTATCATGGTGGGTAGCATGGCAGGCAGGTGCTGGAGCAGTAGCTAAGAGCTGATCCTGATCCACGGGCAGAAAGAGAGACTCCGGGCTTGGCATGGGCTTTTGAAACCTCAAAGCCCACACCCAGTGACACTTCCTCCAATAAGGCCACACCTAGTCCAACATTCCTTCTCAAGTAGTGCCACTCCCTGATGACTAAGCGTTCAGATATATGAGCCTATGTGGGAGGTTCTTTTTCAAACCACCATATTCTCTCTTACCATGTACCCCCAAAAGTATGAGCATGGTGGGGTTTCATTAGGTCTATTCATTACTGTATCCCCTGTGCCTGGTACACATGTTAGCACACAGTAGTTCCTCAGAAATATTTGTTGAAATGGATGAGGTGGCATATGCCTGTTATTCCAGTACTCAGACTCAGAAGCCAAAGGGAAGGATTGCCTGAAGTTTGACGCCAGTCTGTGATATATAGCTAGACTGTGTCTCAAAAGAAAAAAAGAAAAGAAAGACAGATGAAAATCAGTGACTGGAGAGAGAGCTCAGCTGTTAAGAGCACTTACTGCTCTTGCAGACCCGGGTTCTATTCCCAGCACCCACATGGCAGCTTACAACTGTCTGTAACTCCCAGTTCCAAGAGATCTGATGCTTTCTTCTGACCTTCGTGGGCACCAAACATACATATGGTGCACATACGTACATGCACACAAAACACTCATACATAGAAATATAAAAGTAAATCTTAAAAAACAAAAAACGTAAACTAAATACAAATTTTGAACCAGACAGAGAGGCACATGCCTGTAATCCCAGCAGTCAGGAGGCTGAGGCAGGGAGGTAGAGAGTTCAAATCATGTTTGGGCAACACAGCAAGTTCCTGGACAGCTTGAATTATATAGCCATGACCCCCCATATTGAATGACTGCAAGTTGCTGAAGCCTTAGAAAGAAGTGGTAGAACAACTGTACTCACTTTTCTATAGGTGACATGTATGAAGTGGGAGCGGAGAGTGGCCGCTACTATTGTCTCAATGTGCCCTTACGGGATGGCATTGATGACCAGAGTAAGTATTGCTGTCTTCTCCCTGATCACCCTTCCCCCCTTTTTTTCCTCTTTCAATTAACCTCTTCTGCCTGGTATTGTCTATTGTTGGGCCAGGTGTCCTTAAGGATGAATGGCCTTCAGAGGGACCATGAACCCCTGGAGTTTGTATGCAATATATTATGTGTATGTTCGTATTTATTTTTCTGGGAAGAAGGTTGTGAGTGTTCATCAGTCACTCACAGCAGTTTGTGACACCCTCCAGAAGTTCAGAACCAATGATTGGTTCTGTGGGTTGCCCCTTTCCTGGGCTACATGCTCTCTCAACCCCCTTTTTCCTTTTGTTCCCTGTCTCCCCATCCCCTTGGGGTGCCAGGTTGCCCACCTTTGGCCCTCTCCCAGGTTACAAGCACCTTTTCCAGCCAGTCATCAGCCAGGTAGTGGACTTCTACCAACCTACATGCATCGTGCTCCAGGTAATGCTGTTAGCCCCTCCCTGAGAGGACTTCTGGGCTTGAGGGAAGAATAAGTTCCCTAAATTAGTGAGGGAGGGACAGTAGTGGGCAGTGATGTTTGGATCATCCATGTTACTGTAGCCATCTGAGTTTTTCCGTTTTGCAGTGTGGTGCTGACTCACTGGGCTGTGATCGATTAGGTTGTTTCAATCTCAGCATACGAGGACATGGGTGAGACTTGCCTTCTTGTCGTTGCTATTATTTAAAATTGTAATTCATTTTATTTATTTATTTTTAAAGATTGATTTATTTATGTATGAGTACTCTATCTGCATGTACACCTGTGAGCCACCATGTGGTTGCTGAGAATTGAACTCAGGACTTCTGGAAGAGCAACCAGTGCTCTTAACCACTGAGCCATCTCTCCAGCTTCTAAAGTTGTATTTGATCATGCATAAATATACATACATACATACATACAAACAAAACAAAAATCCAATGAAAGAAAAATAACAAGACAGGGTAACAACAGGTAATCTACTTCTTTTGTTTTTGTTTTTGTTTTGGGGACAGAGTTTCTCTGTATAGCTTTGGCTGGAACTTGCTTTGTAGACCAGGCTGGCCAAGAACCTCACATAGATCCTGTCTGCCTCTGCTTTCTAAGTGCTGGGATTAAAGACATGTACCACCACCACCTGGCTAGGAATCTTCTTTTTAATTAAACTTTTTTTTTTTTTTTAAGGTCTCACTGTGTGGCCCTGGCTGGCTTTAAACTTGTGATCCTTCTACCTTAGTCTACCAAATTCTGAGATTACAAACTCAGGTCACCACACCCATCTTAGGAATTTCCTATAGATGGCATGCTCTGGAAAGGGTTTTTTGAGAAGGTAAAATGGAACCTGAGACCTGGAGACTAAGAAGGAATGAGCCATAAAAGGAAAACAGAATCCTCCCCCAAGCAATGAGAAGGGCCAGTGGAAAGTCCTAAGACCAAGAAGAGCTGATGTCTTGATGAGGAAATAAAACACAGTGCGGTTCTAAAAGCTGGCCGGGTTAAGATTGTGCAGAGCCATTAGACCCTGTCATTCCACAGATGATAGAAAGCTGTTGAAGGATTTTAAACAGGGAAGTAACATGGTCCAATGTGTTTGAAAGTCATTGTTCTGACTGCTAAATGAAGAAAGGTTTGGGGTGGGAGTTGGGGGACAGGCTTGGTAGGTGGGAAGCCAGTTAGGAAGCCGTTAACATGGTTTGAGCAGGGAATATGGTGATGGAGAGTAGTGGGTTTGAAAGTGAATCCTGAAGATTAGAACCGACAGTCTGGCTGGGACACTGATGAGAGTAGTTGAGTAGCAGGTAAGAGGCCAGGGAGAGTACTAAGCAAGGTAGAGTGAGAATGTGCTTTATTTTAAAATTTTTATTAAGACACAAAATATTAACGTATGCTAATATTTTTAAAACATTTATTTTTAATTGCGTGTGTGTGTGTGTGTGTGTGTGTGTGTATACGTGCATGTGCCAGAAGTGTGTGTGTGTGTGTGTGTGTGTGTGTGTGTGTGTGTGTGTGTGTATATGTATACGTATACGTGCATGTGCCAGAAGAAGGTGTTGGATCCCCTACAACTAGAGTTACAGGTGATTGTTAGCTGCCCAGTATAGGTGCTGGGAACTGAAACTGCTTCTCTGGAAGAGCAGTAAACACATATAACTGCTGAGTCGATGCTCTAGCCCCTAGAGCAGTGGTTCTCAACCTTTCTAATGCTGTGACCCTTTAATACAGTTCCTCATGTCGTGGTGACCTCCAACCATAGAATTATTTTCCTTGCTACTTCATAACTTAATTTTGCTACTGTTATGTATAATATCTGATATGCAGATGGTCTTAGGTAACCCTTAGGTTACCCAAAGCAGTTGCAACACACAGGTTGAGAAGCACTGTCATAGCGTATACTAATCTTGAGTGTACAGCTCAGAGGCAGGAGGTTATTGAGTGGGGACAGGGTGAATTGCATACTCTGTAGAAGTGCTTGCTATATAAGCAGGAAGACTTGAATTTGATCTCCAGAACCCATGTAAGAATGTCAGGCCCAGTGGCACACATTTATGATGCATAATCCCAGCCCTGGTGAGGTATAGACAGATTCATAGGTGGCCAGCCTGCTTAGCCTACTTAGCAAGTTCCAGGTTTAAAAAAAGGTGGATAGTATCTTTAGAACAACACTTAAGGATGTCTTCTGGACTCTATGCACATGTGCACACACATGTACACATCCCCAAACACACATATGCATCCATAAACACAGGTACACTGCCACACACATGAAGACTTACACATATCTACACAAACAATCACACAAAAAGAATGCAACTCTGAATTCTACCACCTAGAAGAGAACATTTATAGGTCTTGCTCAACATTTCAAGTGATACTTGGAATCACACGTCTTGGATTCACTCAGTCCTCTGGTTGCTTCTAACAGTGAATGTGTTGAATATGTCAAGAGCTTCAATATCCCTCTCCTGGTACTGGGTGGTGGTGGCTACACTGTCCGAAATGTTGCCCGATGCTGGTGAGTACTCCATTCTTCTCTTGTGGTTCACTATGGACTCCCTGAAATTGGAGAGGTGGTCTTTTCAGTCTACAGGGTCAGCCCAACCTCTGCTTGCTGGTTTCAGGACATATGAAACATCTCTGCTGGTAGAAGAGGCCATTAGTGAGGAACTTCCCTATAGTGGTAAGGCCCACCTCATGACGCCCCCACAATGGGACCATTTTTACCAGTCCAGAATTACCTTGTTTGAAGGCAGAAAGGAAATTGTACATTCTGGGAGCTCTGCAGACTAAACTCCTGGGCTCAGAGCAGAGCAAATATGGGGACCAGGATGGGGAGAGGAGATCAGAAAGTTGTGGGACTTTTTTGTATCTAAGCCATACTTCTGGTTCATCCTGTCTCCCAATTCCTTCTCATCTCTAAGAATACTTCGAGTACTTTGCCCCAGACTTCACGCTCCATCCAGACGTCAGCACCCGCATCGAGAATCAGAACTCACGTCAGGTTAGCAGCTTGGAGAAGCTGGACACAGCAATGAAGGGAGGGCTCAGGAGAGGTGCAGGAAGTGGGAAGTAGGAGAAAACAAGAGAAGGAAGTTCTGAGCTGTCACTGTTGCTCTTATCTCAGGGGCAGCCCAGGGTAAAGTAGAGGCAGTTGGGTTGGTGAGGAGGGACAGTTATCAACTGGGGATCTGAACTTGAAATGCTATGTAAAACCAGGATGGTCACAGTAGAAGACAGAAGGGTGTGTACTCCGGGAATCACCCAGGAGCTGCTGACCTTTCTTTCCTCTCAACTAGTATCTAGACCAGATCCGCCAGACAATCTTTGAAAACTTGAAGATGCTGAACCATGCGCCTAGTGTCCAGATTCATGATGTCCCCGCAGACCTCCTGACATACGACAGGACTGATGAGGCTGATGCAGAAGAGAGAGGTCCTGAGGAGAACTACAGCAGGTCAGAGGCAGGGGCTGAGAGCAGGTGGTTCCTCCGCCACACAGGAGGCTTCTAAGTGGGAAAGCAAATTGGAAGGCATTAGTTCATCTGGCTCTGGTCTACTTTTTTTTTTTTGGCTGCAAGTTTCTTACCCTTTTTTGATACTTTTAATAACAGAAATAACATTTATTGAAAATATTATAAACATCAATAAAATGTTGGTTTTACACAGTCCCAGAATCATTCATGGAAGTAACTACTACTAATGGCTTGATTTATGTCTTTTTTTGCTAAATAATTTTCTATAGATTATAAGAATACATCTTTTTGCACATGTGTATATTCAGAATTTTATTTATGTAGGGTTTTTTTTTTCTTGATGTATTTGGTTGTTGTTTTTGTTTTTGAAGACAGGTTTTTTTTTTTTTTTTCTGTGTAAACCAGGCTGGCCTCAAACAAAGAGATTCATCTGCCTCTGGCTCTGCCTCTGCCTCTGGGATTAAAGGCATGCACCACCCAGTTTGTTTATAAATTTTTTGGTTAACAAGAGAGTATTCTTTATATGTTGCTCTGACTTACATTTACCTACATTTTATTTTAGAAATCTATTTTTCCATGTCAGTATAGATCAGTGTTTTCTCAGCTGTATAATTCCGTTGTGTGGTGATAGTACAATGTAATCAATTACCGCTCATGGATATTTACACTATTCTCTACTATGCTTCATCTTTTTTTGTGGCTATTAAAATAGTAAAGGATGTAGTACTGAATCCGCTTATGTATATATCTCTGTTATATGTGTGTGTGTGTGTGTGTGTGTATACACATATATTTATGTATATATATGTTTGTTTGAATGGGTTAGATTTTCAGAATTGTTGCTGTTATATCAAAGGTCATATGTAGTGAAACTTTTAATATTTGCTGCCAAATTGCCTTTCAAAAAGTCTTTAGTGGTTTATTTGTGTTCTTTTTTAACTTCTATTTATTTTTAGATTCATTTGTTTTATTTTATGTGTATGGATGTTTTCAACTACATGTATTTATGTGTATCACTGTGTAATTGGTACCTGCTAAGGTCAGGAGAGGGTGTCAGACCCCCTGGAACTGGAGTTAAGGATGGTTGTGAGCTGCCATGTGGGTGTTGGGAAGAGAACTGGGTCCTCTACAATGGCAGTAAGTACTCCTAACTGCTGAGCCATCTCTCCAGCTCCCTATTTACATTTTTGCCAGCATTTTGCTCAGTCCTTCTGAGCATTGAACCAGGTAGATCACTGCCCACATCTTGTTTTGTAGGGTTGCTATATTTATTTGTTTGACTCACTTTTCAGGTTTGAGAATTGTATTGAACGATGTATGTGTGTATATAAATAATCTTTATCTTTCTTAGATCTATGTTGAAATATTTGTAGTTGGAATGAAATAGGGAGGGAAAGATTAGTATAGATTTTTTTTTTCTTTGTTAATACTTGAAGTGGAAAATAAAGAGAAAGGACAACAGAACCTAGAAAGACCAAAAAAGGAAAAAAAAAGAAAGGAAGGAAGGAAGGAAAAGAAAGCAAGATAGAAAGCTATAAGCTTAGTGGGGAGCAGATGTGTTTACAGGACTGAAGCTGCTCTGCTGCAGATGTGGATGACTTCTCAGTTCCTTCTAGAATCTACTTCTGGGTTGTAGAATTCTGGCCTCCATTTCTATCCTTTGGATTTGGTCTTCTTCACTGTTTTGATCCTTGGAACTATCTCCATCCCCCTCCTCCATAGATAACTCCTTATTTCCTGGCTTGGTGAGGGAGTATCTAAACATCTGGTTCAGGCTTCTTCTAATCATCTTTTTCTTAGCTCAGCGGTTCTCAACCTTCCTACTGTGTGTTCCCCTTTATGATAAGATTATTTTCTTTGCTACTTCATAACTGTAATTTTGTTCCTGTTATGAATCTTAATATAATTATCTGATATGCAGATGGTCTTAGGTGACCCCTGTGAAAGGTTGTTAGATTCCCCAAAGGGGTCAGGACCCACATGTTGAGAACTGTTGCTTCTCCAGGTCTCTAAAGCTTGACTTCTAGAAATCGATTTTCATTATCTTATTTAGTTTGGCAACACCTGTTTTTGAGCTCTCCCTTTTGTCTACGTTTGTTTTTTTCTTCTGTAGTTCCGAGGTCATATCTGGTTCTAGTATCTGCATCATTCATACCTCTGAGAGGAGGAATCCGAGGCTCAGAGAGATTAAGTATCTTTCCTGGAGGTATGCAGTTATTATCAGGGCTGAGATTCAGTCCTGAGTGATTGATTCCCCCCTTCACCCTGGGCTCTCAGAGGTGATAGAGTTGGGCTTACTAAGTAGACAAGGCCCGTCTGCCTTAGTTCCTTAGCTTCTCTTCGGTGACTGTCTCAATCCTTTCTTTCAGAGAATAGTTTTCCAAAAAGAAAGAAACCAGTATCACGTCCTTACTGAGCCCTGTGTGGCGATTAACTTCCTCCTCGGGGCAATTCTAACATGTCAGTCTTCTGCCCAGACCTTTCCCTGTGTCAGCCTTCTACTCAAGCCTTCCTTCTCCTTGCACTTAGAAGCAGCAGCTTGAAAGCACCCTGCACACAGACCCTTACTTCAACTTCTGAAATTCCTTTTGTCTGCCCACATGCCCCCCCCCCAGAAGTCTTGGCCTCCTTGTCATTCTGGAATGGCTCAGTTTTCTTGGATCTTGTGATTTCTGTACTTGGTTTTCCCGTGGCATGACGGGAACTTCCTGAGATCTTTGCCTAGCCAGCTTCTTCACAGAATTCAGGTCTTTTATTCTCAGAATGGCCTCTCCTTGCAATTGTAGGTGAAATGTCATCCTCTCGTTCACATCAGACTATGTCATGTAGAACACTCCACTGTTTGGATTTATTGTATTCATTTGTTTTCTTTGTTACTGCTGGTCTCATGGGGTAAGCTTTGAAGCATTGCGTAGAAACCCTGCCTGGCTAATTCTCTGCTGTTTTGCTAAGGCCTACTGCAGTGCCTGCACACAGAAGTCTCCATTTATTGGCTATAAGGACGTCCCTGCCAGCAAGAGGAGCGAACTTTGAAGAAGACTGACAGAGAATTAGATTTGAGGAGGGTGCTGGGAGGAGCCTGGAAGTTGAAGAGTAGGTTCCTAATCTCTTGTCCCTTGCTTTGTAGGCCAGAGGCACCCAGTGAATTCTATGATGGAGACCATGACAACGACAAGGAGAGTGATGTGGAGATTTAAGAGCAGCACGGGTGCTGTGTCCCCAGGAATTCCCTTTCACCTCTTGGGTGGGAAGAAAGTATGGTTCCCTCAGTCCTGAACTGGGTACCCCCAGGGCTTTTACTAACTCTGGGCTTGGAAGGGTTTGGAAATCATCTACTCCCTTTCCTCTAACTATCATAGCCTGATGATGGCCCCTATTAGGGATGAGACAGGAACAAAGGTGTCTAGACCATGGACAGTGAGCTGTCCCCAGCTGTTCCCCAGCCCCTCTGGCCCTTTATTTGTTCCCTCCCTCCTCCAGCACAGACACTTTTAGAGATGAGAGTTTTGACAGTACTAAGGTCACCTCTGACTTCCTCCTGGGTTCCTCTGCCGCAGTTCTTGCTTCCATGGAAGGTGAATGGTGAGGGAGAGGAGGGCCTGGCTCTCTGAAACCTTAGCTGAGGGTGAAATGTAGTTGCAAGGATGGAGAGGATGTGAAGATGTCCTGCTCTAACTGGCTTTATGTCTGTTTTACCATTGTTTTTAATCTAATAAACCAATTGGTATTTTTTGTACCTTTCTGGGAATTTTAATTCTTGCTTGCTGTCTATGTATGATGGGAAAAGGAAATAGAGATGATGATGTGTATAATAAAATTGTTACCATTCATTCAGTACTTTATGTTAGGCCCTGTGTGTGTATTCTCCATGGACTATTTTACTCATATGGGGAATTAATATTACATTTCTGCTGAAGAGTTAGATTAACCTTGGCAGATTACTGGCCTGAGAGGCTATAAAAGATGGCTTCGGGTATGTGAACACGGGTGTTTGAGATGAGGCTGTTATCTGGTAAAGATATACTAAGATGAAACACAGTAAGTGCTCAGCTGTGCTGGATGTAAAAAACTGCTCACGAACTGACTGAGGAAAGGGCTGGGTCCTGTATTTACAACAAACACAGGCTCTCCCTTCTCTGGAGTTTATAATCAGGGCATGGTAAATGTAGGTGTTGGTGGTCAGGAAAGGAGTGATAGCTGGACCACTGGCTGTCTTTTCACTCTAGCGTAGGGATAAGTAGCATTAGATTCTTCTGGACAGTCTTCAGAGAGCTGGACACCTCTGTGCAACTTCTCATCGGGCAGTTGGAAGGTAGGAAACACAAGAGAGATGAAGGCCAGGTTTAGGGGACAGAAAAGTTTGTACAGTCCCTGGTGTTACATCTAAGCACTGGAGGCTCCAAAAAGTTACTCACCCTGACCTCAGGATTATAAACTTGAAATCCTTTCCTTCAGTTGCCAGTGTTAGTCCATCCCTCAGAGACCCCATGTCGGGTAGATGTAGCCAGAAGAATCGATGGAATTGCTGAGGGAGAAGATCATGGTAAAGTCCATACCAGGAGGACTCAGGCAGGCATGTTTGGTTTATGCCTGTGGGGAATTTTGGTTAAACATGATGTGGCTGTCAGATTAATCCATGTGTAAATTTTCTATCAGTTATGTTACAAGTCGCATCAACTCCCAGAATCCAGTTTTCTTAAGTGATACCAGTAGACTCTATCATGAAATTGTGAGGATTCAAGGAGGAAAGATGTCATGTTTTATATGTAGCCTGGCTTATATAGTTTGTGCTTGATAGGTAGTAACTAATTGCTACTTAGGCTATTGGCAATAATTAATTTGTCCTTGTAAGAAACAACCAGAACACGAATCTAGGATTCAGAGCTGGGTAATGTAATTCCATAGCTGGTCTAGATTGGCACTGGCTTGAACTCAGTTCTTGGCACATAGTTTTCTATATCTGGTAACTGTCATTTTTTTTACATAATTTTTGGTGCACTTACTGCATGGACATATATTAAGACCTGCATTATCCCACAGGACCTAGCTTTAAATTTTCAATCAAGAAAACAGTGTTTCTATGATAAGTGTTGGTTCAGTCAATAAAATTCGGGCTGCTTTACAGCCACGTGGGCTCTGCGTGGGAGCTTAAAGGCCTCCTCCGTACCCACCGCCAGGGGGCGGTGCTCCCTGCTGCGGCCTGGCAGAGCAGCGCCGCTCACTCCCCCCCCCCACGTGGGTCCAAATGGTTAGGCCCGTCGGGCAGGTAGCGCGCTTCCGCGGCGTCCTCCACCCCCTTCCCTTCCCCCATTGGTAGGGGCTGCGGGTCCGGGCGGAAGTGGGGCAGGCGGGCGGGAGCGAGGCGTCACCGTTGTATATTCATGAGGCGCGCGCAGCCCAGCATGCTAATGAGGCGGGGCGCGGCGGCCGGCTAAGAAGGCTGCTGGGCGGCGGCGGTGGTTGCTGGCTCGGGGCCGCCGGGCGCGAGCGGCGTAGACGAGGGGTCACTGGTGGCGCTAACCGGGACATGGAGCCGTCCGGAGGGGGCCCGGGTCCCGGCCGCGGGAGCCGGGACAAGAAGAAGGGTCGGAACCCGGATGAGCTGCCTGCGACGGGCGGCGACGGCGGCAAACCCAAGAAATTTGTGAGTGTCCCTCCCACCCTGCTCCCCAGCCCGGCGGGGCGGCCGCCCTCTGGACTCGGGCGACCCCCGCTGCCCTCCGGGGGCGTCTGCCTGCCGCCGGGGAGCCGCCCCCGCGCCTCCCTTCCTGGTTTCGCTGGGTCCTGGGCCTTCGCGGTTCCACATCCTCCCCTCCAGGACCCGGGGAAGCCCGGAGTCCCACCTGGCCCTCGCCTCGGCCACCTTGGAGCTTCCCTCGCAGTTCTGTCCGCTGGCTCTGCGCTCCCGCCCCCGTGGCCCCGCGGGCTCTCAGCCCCACTTCCTTTCTTCTGCCTCTGGTACCCCCACACGCCTTTTTTTTTTTTCCCTTCCTTTTTGGCTCCTTGTAAGCTGTTCTAGGTCCGTTTTCTCTTCCTACCCAAACCTCATTTGACGTATTCTCTTTATTCTAAAAGGTCATTTCCTTCCTCAACGAGTGATCCCTCTCACTTGCTAACTTTCCTCCCGCCCTGTCCCCTTCCCGGGCCCTCAGCCCGGTGTCACCTGGTAATGCTTCCCTCAGGAATGTTACCTGACCTGAGTCCTGTATTCCCTCCTCCTTTGGACGTTTGTCCTTGTGATTACGGGTATGGGTTCCTGCCCAGGTCCTGTGGTCATTGGGGCATGGCGGTAATTGGCTTCCCAGTATTTCCCTATCCACAAAACCTGTTTCTTTTTTTCCTGTTGCTTATCACGTCAGAGGGTTAGAACTTCTCTCATGATACTATGCCCTTCATGACCCGAGCTGGTGATAAACCTCCCTCTTGAGGAGCAAGTTAGAATTCAAGTCCATTAAGTTTGTCAGTAATTTAATTGCTTTTCATATATTTTCTTATAATAACCATCTCCTTAACTCATCTTTCTCTATCTTCTGTGCCCCAAGATTCCTGATATCCAGTTTCCTACTTGTAGGAGAGCGTACCTTAGGTGCCAATTACTAATAATCCCAGTCCGAGGGACTATCGATATTCATGTAACACTTTACTACCTGTTGCCTTTCCTAAATCCTCTTTCTTCTCTCTCCAGGGAGCTACTTGCCTCTTACTGTAAATGCTTTGAAAGATACTGAGCAGTCAGAGGGAGTTTCTGTCTTAACTATTTACCAGTTGTCAACTACTTTAGTTTGCTCTTCCAGGTAACACTAGTACTATCTTTGACCAACTAAATGGTTTGTACCTCTTACCTCTTAACCTCAGCCCCACCCCGCAGCATTCTGATCCAAGTCTACAAGTTTGGGAAGTAAACTGATAAGTGATGGAAATGGGAAGAAGATATTTTGTGACCTGGAGGGTTGGGAGTAAATTAAAAGAGTGACTCATCTCTTCCTATTTCTAGCAAGACCAGGTGTTCCTAGTCTGATGTTTCCAGTGACATACAGGATGTCAGTAACTTTGATCTGGCAAATACCTTTATAGAAATAGGAGCCCCCTATGACCAGCATGGTATATCCTTAGGTCCTTCAAGGGTAAGAATTGGCCCTCCAGTTTGAGAGCTTTCCTTCCAAAATGTTCCTTCCAAAATGTAAGTTTTAGTTCTATTTCTGTATCTTTGTTTTGATTTTGTTGCCATAGATACTGTTTGACCTTCGCTATCCAAACTCTATGACTATTCCTGCTGATTTGTAGTGACTTATATGATTTGTTACTGTTTGTTTTTTTTTTTATTCCTCAGTTTTTATATGTGCTTCTTATTTGATCTAACACTGTGTTTCATAAATTGGTGAAATCTACTGAAGTGTGTCTTTCTGTAAGGTGAGAAATCCCAGGAAACTCACTTCTTTTCACCTGTTGTTTGGCACTCCCAGAGTCTTGTGTATGCTGAGTGGATTGGCCCAGAGTTGTTGATATTTGCTTTACAAAGGGTGGAGCTGAACCTAGTTCTCTTTTACTGAGGTTCTGGTTTTAACCCTTACGTTACTGAATTTTAAAAACTAGGTATTGCAAATAATGATAACTGGAAGGTTTCCAGGAAAGTAGGCTACTTCATTTCCTAAATACCAAATATAAATCTACCTTAAGGCATCAGGATACTCTTTTTCACTGTTCTTTTTATGAGAACTATGAAAATGAGAGACAAGGAGCATTGCAATCCACTTCTCTTTGTCTGTGTATATATAAGTATGTGTGAGTGGGCGGAGTGGGTGAGATTGCTGGGGTGCTTTTGTTACCCAGGGCTCAGTTTTCTTGAACTACTGGCTAAAACCAAACTCAAAGCTGTTTCGCCTACTCCGCCTTTTCTGAAGTGTGGTAACCGCCAGAACTCCTATTCTGAATATGCTATATAAACCCTTCCTGGCTTGGACTAAGTGTACTTGAAGGTTTGCATTTGAGTGCTTGCAGTCTCTCAGGCTGCTGCTACATACCTTTCTGGGCAGGTTGTTTGCATTTGAAGGACTTCAGTTCATACCTTTCTAGCTTATGCAGATCCTACGTACAGACAGGCAGATGAGAAAACTACTCATAAGTTGCATGAGATCTGCTCTTCGCCCACTGAGGAGGCATCTTCTGTGGAGAGCACATGGAATCCTAATTTAAAAAGTGGCTAGGTAGCATCTCTTCCAGGCATGGCTGAAATGTTGGTGTGAGTGAGGCTGCTTGGTTTTCCCTGTTGGTTCTTGAAGAGTCTGTTTTTCTGGACCATGCGCATTTCCCTTCTCTAGCATTATTCCAGTTCCTTTCAGAATCCTTTCAAAGGAAGGAAAATAGAGATTCCGAGTGATGCCGAGCATGGTGGCGAATGCCTTTAACCCCAGTACTTAGTTTTGAGTTCAAGGACAGCCTGATCTACAGAGTTCCAGGAGCGTTACAACAGATAAACGCTGTCTCGAAAAAACCAAAAAAAAAAAAAAATTTCAAGTGAAATGAACAGAGTGTTTCTGACTTTGCAACAGTGACGAATGTGGGTGTAAAATACACTCATTTCTCAAATATATGTAAAGGGAGTCATTACAAACAGGGTGTTAGGAGGCTGCAGTGTAATTACATGTCTCTTCACACAGTTGAGAAATTAATACATTCTAAGAACAGTGATTCCTGATTCAGTGAGGAACATAAATTAAAAAAGCAAGGAAAGTTGATAAATGTTTTGGTGCTTTAAAAAAACGGAAAAAAAATTTTTTTAAAATATGTATTTATTTTTATTTTAGTGTTATGAGTGTTTTGCCTGCATGTTTGTATGTGTACCATGTGTGCTTGGTACTTAAGGAGGTCTGAAGATGGCATTGGTTCCCTGGAACTATAGTTACAGATGGTTGTGAACTGCTATGGGTACTAGAAATTGAACCAAGGCCCTCTGGAAGAGCATCAAGTGCTCTTAACCACAGAGCCATCTCTCTAGACATCAAGAACTGAAAAATGGACTGTAAATTGTTATGAAACCTAAGGAAGTGGTATCAGTGAGGAAAAGTATAGTTTTGATAAGCACATTTGGGAGAAGATAACCTTCTGTTATCCTTATTGGTCCACACTGTAGTTTATAAATAATTCGATTGCCAAGTTATTCTAGGGGAGAATATATCTTCAGTGGAATTATCTTCAGTAATAGAGACCTAAAAGATAAGGTTGTAGATTACATGTGATAAAGAAGAACAGGTTAAAATCATGTTAAGATATTAACATTTGTATATGAAAATGGTTCCTTTTACTTTGTGTTTGTTGAAAACAGTTCTTAGTTACAAAAACCATTCTCATTTTGAAACTAATTTTATATTAAGCATTTTCTTTTTTGTGTTGGGCTTCCTGCTTCCAATCACTTGTTTTGCAGTAATAGGGAAACAAGCACCTGAGGAAAGCAGTGTTCCGTGTTTGCTTGTGTTACTGTTAGAGGACACTTTTCTCTTGACCTCTGCTTCTCGTCTCTTGTCCTCATTCATTCCATGCTTCTCTAGGCAGTTGCTTTGAACATCTCCAGGGTTTTGGGGAACTGGCATTTAGAAACCATTAAAGACTAAAATTTCTGAGCCAGGCATGGTGGCACACACCTTTAATTCCAGGCAGGTGGATCTCTGAGTTGGAGGTTAGCCTGGTCTATGGAATGATTTCTAGGGCAGCGAGGGCACTAAGAAACCCTGTTTCAGGGGGAAAAATACTAAAATTTATGGAAGCCAAAATTGAAAGGTGAAAAAACTGTAATCACTGTGTAGACCTATTTTCTCTTAAACAAACAAAACCAGTTTTTAAATCATTAACTTTTCTTAAGGACATAAAAGGTTTACTGTGGAAAAAGACAAATATTGAGACCAATATTTTAATGAATTCCCTCATTATAGGATAAGTAGATAAGTCATTCTTTCAGCTTTGAGATTTTTACTTTTATTCATTATTAAAGCTTGTTATGAATGATACCTTTAAAACTTTAGAGCTGGGGGCTGTTGAGATGTCTCAGTGGGTAAAGGCATTTGCTGCTAAGGCTGAAGATGTGTTTGATCCTCAGGACCTACATGGTGGAAGGAAAGAACTGACATTTCCACATGGGCAACCATACCCTGGTGCATGAGCGCACACATACACACAAATAAGTAAATAGAATGTTAAAATACTATATATAAAAAAAATCTTTAGCACTAAATGAGTTTCAAATTTTATCAAGTCCAAACATTCAGTGTATCAGTTACTTGTTGCAGTTGTAAGCTGGAAACATCAAGGGGGCCGAAAGGTAGAAGGTGGATGAATAAACAATAGGGAAGCAGAGATTTTGGTTTCTATGTTTTCTTTTTATTAAATAGTAATATCACAGGAAGGAGCTTACAAGGGGAAAAGGTGCAAGACTGAGAGTGAAAAGAAGCTGATTCTCTGGTGCTTGGCTCTGTGACAGGGAGTGTCATTTGCCTTTTAAACATTGTTTTTTTTTTTTTTTTTTCCCAAGAAGAGGACAGAATAGACAGAATACAGAGGAATAAAATCATAATGGAACTGAATTAAAGAGATATAGGTCAATAGCTCTTAACATGTGGAGACCCTGGATCCCAGCACTACAGCCTGAACCATACCAGAGTTGGAGTCCCTTGACAGCTCCTGGTATAACCATCCTTAAATGCTGGTATTCTAGTGCATATGTGGTGCTTCCTCAGTGTGGCTTTAGGTATCTAGGCCCTGTGTCCTTACTTGTTAGCAACTTCCTTGAAGAATCTGTTTAAGGTTTTGTAAATTTTTGTCTCTGTTTTAGCTTAGGTACAAGTCTTGGGAATATATATGTTTTGCACCTATTATATTCTTCTTGTTGTTTAACCATTTAAATTTCTTAACAGTAAATTTTGAAGAAAAAAAAAGGGAGGGGTTTAAATTTGAAGGAATCCCTTTCTCCCTACTTTTGTTCTTTGTGTTATTTCAACAACGTTGCTAAAATAACACAGTCACTTATATTTTCTCTTATTTTGGATCCACATGTTACTTTTGAGTTGGGATTTTCGCCTGTAGACAAGATGAGTCATTTTTGAAACTTTTAGGATGAGAGACCTTTGAGATTCCATTTCTCCCGGATGGCCTCGCATGCACATGCACGTGTACACACACACACACACACACACACACACACACACACACACACACAGTTAGGTCATGCTAACTTTTGTTTTCCTGCACTCAGTGTGCTACAGGTTGTTTAATTAGTCAGTCTTCTAATGTATAAATATTAGTGTACGTTTAGAATTTTTACGTGAGGATGATAAACTCATTGCAGGATAAAGAATAATTATAATTATAGCTGTGGCAATGACAGTTTCAATGAATGCTTCCTTTATGCCTAGCAATGTGCTAAAGAGTTTTGGAGTCAGTAACTCATTAGTCTCTACATTGACCTTATAAAATAGGCACTGTTGTTTTCATTTTATAGGTGATTGGATTAGAATCCATTGAGATTGGGCAGCTTGCTTGAGGATATAGAAGTAGAAAATGGCAGAGCTAAGATTCGAATCTAGGTCTAGCTGACTGATTCATTACATTGTAATGTCAGTTCATATCTATCAGCCTTTCACATCTGCTGTGTAAGAGATTCACTCAGAAATTTCCTGGAAAATTTTGGTGGTATCCTCTTAGAGTCCTTTGGTCATCTATAGTCTATTAAAACTGGGTTCTCTTTGAGTCTAATTAGTGGGAAAGTAGTACAGGGTTCAAACGTACAAAGTGCATTGACTAAGTGCCTAAATGCTTTGTGCATTTAGTAATTTAGACTTCGAAGCAATTGGAAGAATCATATTAAAATTATCTTAGGCATGAAAAAAGTAGCTGTTTCTGAGCATGCAAATCTCATCTAGCCTCTGGTTCAGTAGTTGTTACTCAGTTGTACGAAATATTTTTTTAGAGTAACCCGATCTTCTTTCTTTGTAAGTAGACCAGCTTTAACAGAATCATCTGTCAGGAGTTTCAGTTAAGTTGCTGAGAGCGGCAAGTTGACAAATAGGGAGAAGTAAGGTGAAGCTAAGACCAAAGACCATCTTTACAGTTAGCTGTTGTATGTTTAAATTTGCCGTTTGGCATTCATAAACCCTTCTCTTTACTATCCTGAAATTTAAGGATTGCAAATGACTCCTGGGTCTCTTCTGAGTCTGAGAGCTGCTGAGTTTGCTCTTTAGACCTGGCAGTTATTTATCCGTAGTTAATAATTAAGACATTGCCACAGAGATCCAAGTACAAGGAACTATGATTTTCTGTATGATTGATGGTAAAAAGTTAGAGAATAGAGTTTCTCTTGTTTGCCTGTATCCAAATAGATCTGTCTACCTTGGATCCAAAAGCTAATCACAAAGTCATGTGGTTATTGTATCAGATTTCAGCTAGGTTTTTAAGAGATTATAATCTGAGCCAAATATATATATCCATGAAGAAAAGGCTATATCCAAGGCAGTGAACTTAAAGTTCTGTGTGTGTGTGTGTGTGTGTGTGTGTGTGTGTGTGTGTGTGTGTGTGTGAGTGCTGCTATCATGTATAAGTGTGCTTATTTGCATGCATACTCGCATGAGTGCTGCTAGGGATCATACCTGTGACTTTGTGTGTGTTAGGTAAGTGCTTTACCACTGAGCTACACTTTGAGCCCAGCATAAACTTTAAATGATATCCAAATGTGAAGATTTGGGAAAATTAAATGGTAGTGTTATTGGACTGAGAGATGAGCTAGGTTTCAGAGCTTTGAGTGTTGGATATGAAAAGAATCTTGAAATGATACAGTTTAGCCCTTTGCTTCTTAGATAAAGAAAGCTCCTGAACAAGTGATCTGCCCAGTATACAGTCGAGAACTGGTTGGTCTGCTCTTTCCATGTATTGCTGCTTGGTTGTGACCTTATCGCTACTAATTTTGGACAAGTCACTTCAGTTTGCTTGGTCTTTTCTTACAAAACCTGAGAGTTATTATTGGCTCAAACCCAAGGCCTGTGCCAGTGTGCAGGTGTCAGATTCTGAAATGGGTAATGTTTGCTTCATAGGAGATGAGGGCTATGGCTGACCATGAGAGGAAATCTGATTAGCAGAGTAGAGAGGGAAGGAATTTTCTGAGGTGGGGAGATGTGTAAACAGAGGCTCAGGTATGTGAATGTGTGCTGGAAGTGAAGAAAAATGGCACTGTTACAAGAGTCACAGAGACCGGTGTAAGGAAAGCTAAAGTCACTTCAAGAGGTTATTTCCCTTGGCAGAAATTTTAGGTTCCCTTCCTTTAAAACCTGTAGATAAAAAGGACTGAAAATTAGCATTTTAGCTGGGCATTGGTGGCTGGTGGTGCATGCCTTTAATCCCAGCACTTGTGAGGCAGAGGCAGGTGGATCTCTTAGTTTGAGACCAGCCTGGTCTACTACAGGGTTAGTTCCAGAACAGCCAGGTCTCACAGAGAAATCTTGTCCAAAAAAAAAGCACTTTTTTTTTTTTTGGTATGGTGGTGACATTATGTAATCATGATATGTAAGAACTCAGATTTGTGTTGAAGTCCAGGAAATATTTTTTTCATCTTTATGTTTTAGTTTATTTGTATGGGTATCCCCCACTGCCCCCAAATATGGATTCTGGGAATTGACACCCAGTCTTCTAGAAGATTAGTGCTGAGCCATGTGTCCCCCCCCAGCAAATAATTTTTACTACCTTTGATGTTGTTTAGATAGTTTAAAGTCTTTTTTTTTTTCTTCCAGACAGAGATTCTCTGTTGTAACTCTGGCTGTCCTCAAACTCACAGATCTGCCTCCCAAGTGCTGGGATTAAAGGCATGCGCCACCACTGGCTAGTTTAAATTCTTTTCCACTCGTAATGCAACCGTCTTTTCAGAGATCATCTGGATCTTAAAAAGGTGTCTCTTCAGCTGGATCTTTAGCCTGTATGACCAGATTGGTGCATAGTCAGATACTGCCTTTGTGAGAACAATCTGAGTCTGTGTTTGGGCCCAGCTGCTTCTGAATATTCTTCCTGACAGTGTGGTATCACCTTTGGTTGCATGCTTATCATTCTTGAGTCTTCCTTGAAAGCAAAACTATTTGTCTTGTTCTCAAGTATTGTCTTCCATCCAACTGGCTTGTAAGGTTTCTAAAAGCAGTTGTAGTACTTAGCTCATGTTGTCTGGAGCCTTTTTTGCACTTAGTTTCAGTGTTAGTTGGGGTCTTGCATCAAGATTCTCCACTTTCATGGCCTAATATAAGAGATTGACAGATCTGAAAGCATTAGTTATTTCTCACCAAGATAACTGTGAGTTAGAGAACCACTAACATAACTATCCCAACCAGAAGAGCACTACTCAAAAAATGACTACTTAACCTCTGGAGATACTGTTTTACAGTTCTGGCTTTTGTTTAAGTAAGGAACATTATGATTAAAAATCTCAGAGTTAATTTACAAAGTACAAGGCTGCTGACTTTTACCACTATAAGTGAAAGCAGTGCTCATCTAAAGCGAGTAAGTACATAGTCCCACAATATTTGAGTCTTTTAATACCATAATCTTTCATGGCCATGAAAGATTTACACAGACCATTAAAGAGGAGAATGAGACTAGTAGTCTGCAGGATATGTCTGGGTCTGCATAGTAAATGGTAATGGTCAGAGTGGTAATGGTAATAGTCTTTCTTTTTAATTTTTTTAAAAAAATATTTATTTTACTTGATGTGTATGTTTTGCCTGCATGTATGTTTGTGTGGCACATGAGTGCCTGGTGCTCATGGAGTTCAAAATATGGCTTTGGATCCCCTGGAACTGGAATTAAGGATTGTTGTGTCCTGCTATGTAGTACTGGGAACTGACCCAGGGTCCTTTGCAAGAACAAGTGCTTTTAACCTTTGAGACATATCTCCAGCCCCATACCATTCTTTCTTAACACACTCCCTTAGTTGTAGAATTAGTTCCTTTATTCAGCCATAGAAGCAGATAGCTTTGGACTGTTGTAAACTATTCCATTTTGTTGAACTTCTAAGAGATATTTTAGTTTTGTTTTTGTATGAGACATATGTCAAGGCTCCTAACTTGCAGGGTTCTCTAATGATTTCTTGATCCTTGTATTTTTAAAGGGATGGGAGTTGGTCCTGGTTGGCAGCTCTTAGCCTCTGTTACAGCTTGTTCGTTACTTGTAGGCAGTGGGTGATGTCTGTTTCCTGTGATTGAAACCACAAGAAGAAGTGGTGAGAAACCACTTAGGATATGTATTATCAGGCAAGCAGCAGGCATTGAGCACCCCTTAAAGAGAGCAGTAGTAACCAGTTACAGTCTGTAAGGGGCCCAGAGAGACCCTAGAAATGATTTGACCCAGTTTCTCTTTAAATGAGGAGGACATGAATGCCTAGAGCTGTTTTGTTGGCCTTAATTAGATGAGCTAGGTTTTAGAATCCAACTATTCAGTATGCTCCCTTGCTTTGTGTTATTCTTAAATTCTGCACATATTAGGTATATTTACTTAAGGTATACAGGAGAAGAGAAAGTATTGGACGTTTTGAGTATGGGAATTGGATGGTATTTGCTTTAAATGCTTTAATAATGAATTTTTAAAATTTTTTATGCATTTTTCAAAATATCAGTATCCAAGAAACAAGAATTTCTGCTTTTTTGTTTTAATTTCACATAATATATGGATATTCTAGTCATTATCTTCTTCACAAATTGTAAAATTACAATTATGGTTTATACATTTTTTTACATTTAAAATGTCATAAACATTTTCATTTCTTCAAGCTTTAAAAATTATTTTTAATTAAAATGGAAATGCATTTTTATTATAAAAGCGATGTGTAGCTTTTTCTAAGGAAATGTAGATATGCATAAAGTTATTTAAAATAGAACCAAAGAGAAAAATACTTGCTGTTTGGGAATTTTGGGGGCCTTAGTACTCTGGCATGAAATTGTGTATGTGATTGTGTCATAACATAGTTCAGCATAGTTTGATTTCTGGAAGGATCTGAATGACTTTAACTTTGGCTTATTTATCTGAAGAACAGTCATGGGAATTGAAATCATCACTGTGCACTCTGCTCTTCAGGATTTCTCTTAAAATCTTCTAGGTTTATAAAAGACTAGAAAATGTTTCATTAGCGCAAGTCTAGCTTTTTGAGTAGCAGTCTAACTTTTGGATTATTTACTCTATTATCAGTAGATAATTTTTTTCTGGGTATTCAGTGATGATGTGAGGAGAATAAAGGGTATAACTATTTTGAATTGAAAGGAATTGGGGGTAGGATTTAAAACAGGTGTCTTTGTGTTTGCTGCCTGTATGTAGTAGAAGTGATAGATAGCAACTGTAGAAACTTCCTGTCTGCTGGCCTTTGGGTGTGTCATATGTGTCTACCCTTGAGAAGAAGATGTCCTGCTGCTCACATCACAAGGGAGGAGGACAGAGTTGCTACGGTGATTGAGAAACAGCATTCCTGAGTCACTGACTCTTTCTAAATGAATGGTCAACACCCCTTTTTTAAAGGAGCAATGACAGTCTTCTCTGAACTCAGAAGGCCCAATAAGTAAATGAGGAAGAACAAGCATAGTATTTGGAGCTTGAGAAATAACATTTGAAACTTTGGAAAAAATCTAACATTATGTGTTTTCTGTATATGTGTTCAGGTTTTATTAGAACCTTAAGGTGTTTGAAAAGAAGGGAGCTTTGTTTACAGCTGTCTGCAAGTGATAGAATATTCATTCATGCTGGCTTTCACCCCCTTCCCCCAGCAGAGAAGATGGGCATGTCTGCCAGATACTTGATTTAGCAGCTTTGAGCACTTTGTCTATTGGCAGCTTGTTTTCCAGAGTGTCTGGTAGTGTAAGGTGCTAGCACTGTAGACTTGTAAGAGGCATGTGGTGTCCCCAATCTGTGCTGGAGTAGTGAAATCAGAGTGGCCTTTTCTTCTTGTTTCTAGGCTATCAACTATCTTTGAAGCATGTTAGCCCATCCCAGTCCTTTGAGATGAGCTGAACTGGAGGCAAGAAGTTACTTTTCCTTTCTTTCAGATTTGCCTCGCTGAACCACTAGAGGAGTAACATATTTTGGATCTGTTAGCAAACAAATCCCAATACTAATGCAGTATCCCAGTTTGGCTTTGAACTCTCAATCTCTCTGCCTCATCCTCCTAAGTACTAGGACTATAAGTGTATACCATGCCTGGCTTCACAGTTGGCTTGGAACTTTGTAGTCCACATTTTTCAGTTCCAAGCCTTTTTTCTTTTTTGTTCTTCCTATTAGATTTTCTTTTTTATGGGGTATATTTTAATTAATTTTGAGGTAGGAGTTACAACTCTGTACCACTCCCATTTAGGCTAATAGGTACCAATAATTGTGACATCAGAATTTAGTTTATCTATAAATGAAGATGAGATGTCGATTCATTTGACATCCTCCTTAGGCCATTGCTGGAAAATGGAAAGTCCTTTGTATTTCTAGTTACTCATTGTTTCTCTCTCCAGTTCTGACTGACTTCTGTGTCAGAGAGAAGTGAAGAAGGGGGTCCAGCCAGTTTCTATGTCCTCATGCATTATTTCATTTTTACAAAACTCTTCAATTTTATCATTTTACTTTAGTACTTATTCTTTATCAGCAGTCTAATGAGACAATGTAGTCCTAACGATATCCGTACTAACAAACAGCAAACACACACCTTACCTTTCCTTACTGTCTTTTGGTAGAAACATAAGTTTTGTGGCAAAGTGAGATTAAGTTTGCTTGGTAATTGAGTTCAGGTCTGTATTGTAGACACAGTTGTAGTTCAAGTCTGTTGAGTCATCATTCTAAGGAACTTAATGTCACTCTTGTGATGAATAAAGTGAATCAGAGACAGACCCCATAGAACTCTGTGATTCTGAATGTCAAGCTCTACCTTTCTTTCCTGGGAAATACATAGGTTTTGAAAGAAAGTTGTTGGTGACACTGATTTCTCATTTTGCTTCTAGGGAGCCTTTTGTCTTTATTATCGAGAATTTACCACTTCCCAAAGAAAATGTAAACACTCAGAAATGGCATTGTGTCTGTTCCATAATTGAATATTTTCACCAAGGACAGTTCATAATATGTCTTGTGGGCTGAAGCACTAAGCATAGTCTCCAGTCTCGTCCACAGGGGACAACACTACTCTTGAAGTCTCAGTCTGATGGTTTACTGTATACAATAGTCCTACTTTTCTATCATAGAACTCAAAACTTTTTACCACTTGCTCAATTTGAATATTATTAATGAATATACTGTGCTGTGCTTATGATAGTGCATCAAAATCTATAATGGTGTTGATTTTAAAATAAAGTTTAAGATTTATCATGTGAGTAAAACACAGCTTTTGCCCCCACACCACTTAATAGCCGCAAAAAGAGTTGCAACAAGTGTCTGTTAAGAAGGGTCTGACATAAAATATTAAGAATCCATCTTAGGAGGCTGGAGAGATGGCTCAGCAGTTAAGAGCACTTGCTGTTCTTCCAGAAGTCCTGAGTTTAATTCCCAGCAACTTCATGGTGGCTCACAACCATCTATAATGGGATCTGATGCCCTCTTCTGGTGTGCAGGTGTACATGCAGATAGAGCACTCATAAAAACAACAAGAACCCAGCTTAAATGATGGCTAAGTGTCAATTTATAGACAAAGCATGTTACTGAAGTACAGTGTTGCCTAATTAGTCATTAGGTGTTTATTTTACTAGAAGCCTTTCTGTAATAAGACAGAAATCACTTTTACAGAGTGATCTTTCACCACTCGTTTTACTAATGATCTCACTGATCCTAAGTTGTGTGTGTGTAGTTATTTTGAGGCTGGGTTTTCCTACATACCTCAGGATAGCTTTGAAATAGCTATAAAGCCAGGCTGACTTCAAGTCACAATCTTTGTGCTTCTGCCTCTTTAGCTCTGGAGTTCCAGGCAGGCCCACCACAGCTGGCCATTGTTCTGTTTTTAGTAAAACTGAAGCACAAAGAGTTAAAATGACTTATAGCATGCCAGAAACAAAAATCAGAACTCAACGTTTTTTTCCTTTAGAACTATATCTAGATAATTTTGGACTCTAGCAGTTGGAATAATGTATGAATTTCCTATTGTTGTACAATAAATTATCATCCAAATTAGAACATGGCATGGACAGTGTGGGTGGGTTCTCAGAGTGTGACAGGCCTGAAATCAAGATGTCAGCTGAGCTAAGTTCTTATTAGAAGCTCTGCTGAAATTCTGCTTTGAGATCTATTAGAGCAGTGGTTCTCAACCTTCCTAATGCTGCAATCCTTTAATACAGTTCCTCATGTTGTGGTGACCCCCAGCCATAAAATTATTTTCATTGCTACTTCATAACTGTAATTTTGCTACTGTCATGAGTTGTAATGTAAAGATGTGATATGCAGATGGTCTTAGGTGACCCCTAAGGTAAGAGGGGACCTCCCTAAGGGTTCATGACCCACAGTTTGAGAACTGCTGCATTCGAGTTAAGAGTTTCTCAAGAATTTGGTCCCTCACAGTTGTGGAGCTCTGTTCTTTGCAGGCCATCAGTTTGGGACTGCACTTAGCTGGCAGAGTCTGCCTATGATTCTTGTGCTTTGGTTGTCTTGATCTTCAGGCCAAGAACGGTATGCTGAATCTGTGTGTTTTGACTTCTTGATTTAAAGCACTTGGGTGGTGTGTTTTTCTCTATTGTCAATAACATAATCACAGGACATTCTGTGATAGTCACAGTCCTGTTTGACAGCTATGCATAGGCTAGGGATTTGGGGTCACATCTTAGAAGTCTACCACATTAGTATGTTCCTTGTTTTTAATTAGCCTAAAGGTAGATAGGGAAAAAAGTGGTGCATGCCTTTAATCAAAGCACTCCAGAAGCAGAGGCAGGCAGATCTCTGATTTTCTTGGCCAGCCTGGTTGTCTTAGTTAGGGTTTCTGTTGCTATGATAAATACCATGACTAAAAGCAAGTTGGGAGGAAAGGGTTTATTTCATCTGACAGCTTACAGTTCAGCATCCAGGGAAGTCAGGGCAAGGGACCTGGAGGCAAGAACCGGAGCAGAGGCCATGTACTGCTTTAACTGGCTTGCTCCTCACGAGTCCTCATCTTGACTTTTTTTTCCCCCTAATTAATTTTAATACATGGTTTCTCTATGTGGCCTGGCTGTCTTGGAACTCTTTGTGGACTAGGCTAGCCTCAAACTCAGAGATCAACCTGCCTCTGCCTCCCGAGTGCTGGGAGATTTCTCAGTTTTCGTTCCTTCTTCCAAAATGATTCTAGTTTGTGTCGAATTGACATACAAACTAGCCAGTACACTGGTCTACATACTGAGTTCCAGAACAAGCAGGGCTACATAGAAAGACCCTATCTCAAAAGAAAAAAGGGGAAAAAAGGCAATGAAAAGGTATTGTGTATATTGAGGCAGTTAGTAAATTGCATTATGATTTTAGTTATGAGAGAACTTGAGTTCTCAGGGATATTGGTCTGCTCAGACTCATTACACATGTGGTGTGGGACCAACTGATGTTGAGCTGTACAGTTGTGGTGGTCACTTAGCCAAGAGCTCAAACATAAAAGTTACAGGTGGTTACATTAGCCTGAACTAAATCTTTAGAAAGTACTGAGGTATGGGTTTACAGTTGTGGGTTTATAGCTCCCCTTTGCTGGCCATGTGTTCATGTAATAACTGTCCACGATTAACTATAAGAACACAGTCCCAGGAATTAGAGTCACATGTTCCTATGTCATATACTTTCTTCAGAGTTTAGTCATATTCTCAGATTATTGATAAGAACACTATGTAACTACCTTTTGTTTAGCTATATAAACAGTCCATATCAAGAGATAGTCCTTAATTATTTTTAGTTTTCTGTGCCTCTTTTCTAATTCAAATTAAAATTTCAGAATTCAGAGAGTCAAAGATAAATCTGGATGAAGTTTTTTACATCTTTAAGATTATAGTAAGCACAGTTGTGTTATTAGGTGTACAAGAGAACTCCTGTCTATGTGACCAACAAATTTAGTTCGATCAGCCCAAAATATTGGGGCTGGAAAGATGACCCAGCAGTTAATTGCCTTTACTGTTTTTTTGCAGAAGACCCATTGGGTTCCCAGTACCCACATCATGGGGCTTATAACCACCTGTTAACTCCAGCTCTGGGGCCTGTGTGGATATGTACTCCCATACGTATACCCACACAGATGTATGCACTTGCGCAAGCTTGCACGCGTGTATACACACATACAATTAAAATCTTTAAATCTTAAAACCTAAAGTATCCATACATAAAATCAACACAATAACAAGTGCAGGTATACAAAAGAAGTATTAATTTATATTTATTGTATAAATATAGTTATCAGAGTATCTTTCAGATTTTTTAAGTCATTTAGTTTAGTTAGTTGGGCCTTATGGGGCCGTACTGAGCTTACCTTGTGGATCCTTTGACAATTTCTGTTTTCTTACAAACAATAAATTGTGTAGTTTCTGATTTCTTTTTTTAAAGATTTGTTTTTATGTGTATGTGGCTGTGTGGGGTTTGTGCATAATGTGTGTGTTGTTGTCTGTAGGGACCAGAAGGTATGGATCTTGTATTGGAGTTACAGGTGGTTATGAACACCTTGACATGGGCCCTAGGAACCAGATCCAGGTCTACTGGAATAGCAATAAGGGTTCATAACTGCTGAGCCATCTCTCTAGCCCCAAGCAAGTTTATGATTTCTTGTAGATGGTAGCCAAATGTTTTATCTTACCACATACTACGTTAGGATGTGGTGACTGAATCAGGACTGAATTACTGTCTGGGAGGGGAGTAAGGGACAGGTTTTCATTTCTATTTTGATTGATTGTTATTGCATTGCAGTACGTTGTCAACTGTATTGTATTTGATGGTGTTACTGCTGATGCAGTACACCTTGAGCAATCTATGTTGATGTAAGTAAGGCTTGATGAAACAATCTTTCAGAGAAGATAAAGTTTCTTTTAGTAAATACAGTACTCTTACTTTTTCCTAACCAGCTAATGACCTGTAGGTATTTATCTACTCATTCAATTCTGGCAAGAGTCCTGTAGAATAGTGTCATACTTTCATTAATAATTGTTTGCATATAAAATGAAACATGAAAATTGAAATAACAAGCAAAAATCTAGACTGTGCAGAAAATGCAGTATTGCTACTGTTGGTACAAGACCCTAGGAGATACACTGCATAGTATCTTGAAGTCATAACTCAACTATAGATAGTCTGAATCTGAAGACCTGAGAAAGATCATCAGGGGACCAGCAGGTCAAGAGTAGGGCCTGATAAACAGGTGGGCATCTTAACAAGACTGCAGCGAAAGCCAACTCCTTAGACATCGAGCAGGAATATGATTAGGGAAGTATGTTGTTGTATTAGATTTTGTATGCCTAAAGCTCACCATGAGCATCATCAGCTTTCCTGAATGAATCAGCAGGAAAAAAATTCTGTGGAATGGAGTGAGTGTTTTTGACAGTTTAGGTATCGAAGTAAAAGAAGGGCAGAAACACATACACATGACAGTGGAATATTATTCACTGTTAAAATGAAGTGAGGGATCAAGATATAAACACATGGAAGAACCGTAAGTGTGTACTAGGTGAAAGAAGCCAATATGAAAAAGCAACAGTGTATGGCAGATTAGAAAAGGCAAACTATGAAGACATAAAGATCAATGGCAGAAGGGAAGGGGATGAAAAGGTATGGTAGACAGTCTTTTATAGCAATTAAATGGTAATGATGGGTATATTTGCTCAAACCCATAGACCATGATATACCAAGAGTGAACCTTAGAGTCAGTTATGTTTTTTGAATGATTATGGTATCTTAGTGAAGGTCCATTAATTGTAACAAATGTGTCACTTGCTTGCAGAATGTGAGTAAAGAGGGAAGCTATACAGGCACTGGGACAGGGACATACAGGAAAATTCTGTAGAGATTAGATGGTAGTATCCTCAATGACACATGTATATGTAACAGGGGCAGATGAGATGGCTTAGCAGGAAGGTGCCTGCTAGTCAAGACTGGCAGCATGAGTTTGATCCCCAGAACTCATGCAAAAGTGAAAGGCGAGAACTGACTCCACAGAGTTGTCCTTTGATCATCACATGTGCACTGTGGCATGTATGCCTACACATACTCATCATACAGACATAACAACAACAATACTAATACCCAATAACCCATGCCTCCAGAGTTTCTGATGTGCTATTTAGACCCTTGTTTTCCATGAGCAGACAACATAGGATTATCAGACATCTGAGAAAAGTTCCTAACACGAGAAAGTGGAAGTAATTTAACTATACAGAGAGGAAGATCTAAAAACAAAAATCATTAATATCTACTAGAGAAAAATTCAGCAGGAAAAGAAATCTTTAAGAGTTGAAAATGTGAAAGCTGAAATTAAAGCTTAATAAAGGGCTGGAAGAATTGAGAACCCTCCCCCAAAGTATAGTAGAAATATATTGATAGAAAAGAAAGCATACAAAGAACAGCATGGGAAATCCACTATCCAGATAAGAGAAAAATAACAAACAGAAGAACAAGTTACCTAGGAAATAAATTTCCCAGCACTGAAAGCAAGGATATAAATAGATTTTACAAGGACCCAATATGGTTAAATTTCAAAATATTAATAAAATCCTACAAAATTCAACAGGATAGAAATTGGTTGTACATAGGAACCAGAGCAGCCCCACATTTCCTAACATTAGCGGCCTTTAAGAACCCAGAAAAAAAGCAATATCTAACCTACAGATACATGCCTAAACACAACTGTTAACCAAGTATTGTTCCAAAATAGACATTTTTACATATTTAAGCTTTTAAAAAAAAGTTTATCCCCACGTATCCCTGGAAAATGTTGTAGATATGATGCTCCACCAAAATAAAGGAACAGACCAAGTGAAAGACTGAAGTACAATAAACAGGAACTCCAGCAGAGCAGAGAGGTCAAAGAAGCCCCAAGAATAATTGTTCTATGCCAGGCACAGAGAACAGCCAGCTGTAATGGAGCAGTGAAGCCATGTGTGTTGGCATTTGCCTGTAATCCCAGCACAAGAGAGGCTGAAAAGGCAGGGAGACCATAAGTTCCCAAATCAACCTGAGCTACAAAGTGAGTTTAAGGCCACCTGGACACATAGTGAGCAAAACAATAAACTGTTAGTTCCCCCAAAATAATTCAAGTAGACAATGAGAGAAATGTATGGCATACAAAGCACATTCTGGCTTGCCAGGGTCAACCAGTTAAAAAAAAATGGCGACTCTGAGATGCAGCCGCATGGGCCTTTTAAACCAAACAGACAGTGGCTAGGAGATCTCTCTACTTGGTCAGGATCTGAACACTGGATTGGTTTCTTACATCTGGCTGAGAAACTAATAGCTGAGGTCAGGGCCGCCGATCACAAGGGGGAACTGGTCCTCACAAAACAAAGTACACACAACGGAGTGATGAGAATTGCACCAGACCCTTAAAGACTGCCATCATCAACATCTGTTTTTGTTTGACTTTTGAAACTGAATATATAATACTGAATATGTATATTCCTGGCCCAGATTCTTGGCCTGTCTGGACCATACATTTGTGGTGTACATGTGTCCTCTGACGTGTTTACAAGCTTACCAGAGGACAACCCTGGGTGTCATTCCTCAGGCTCCATTCATCTTTGTTTGTTTGTTTGTTTGTTTGTTTTTTGAGAAAGGGTCTCTCAATAAGTAGGCTTAGCTGGCTAGGGATTTGTCTACTGCCTCTGCCTCTATAACTTTGGGTTTATAAGAGCCATACAAGCTTTACCCCTAGCTTGCTTTGTTTTTAACATAGGTACTAACAGTCAAACTCTGGACCTTGCGACCAACTAAACTATCTTCTCAGCCTCTATTGTCTTTTATGTATCAAAGTTTATCCCTTTACCTATCAAAGAGATCTTCTGTTCAGTTCTCAGCACCCACATCAGCTCACTACTGCCTGTGATTTAGCTCCAAAGAATTTGACACCCTCTTCTTGCCTCTGGGGCAACCACACTACATACAAACACAAAAACATATAAGCAAGAATTAATATTTAAAAAAGAAATCTTGGCTACTTTCAAGTTTTAGCAATTACTATGTGAAGCTATTATACACGTTTATGTGCAGGTTTTTGTGTAGATAAAAGTTTTCAACTCTGGGGTAAATAAATATCAAGGAAAGCCAGGCATGGTGGTGTAGACTTATAAACCCTGAACTCAAAAAACAGAGGCAGGAGGATTATCATGAGTTTGAGAATAGTAGTTAGACTCTTTCGATTAAGAAAAACAAACAAACAAACAACACACAAAAAAGCCATCACATACCAAGGAGCTTCCTTGCTGGGTAGTGTGATCGGAGTGTGTAGTTTGCTAAGGAGCTGCTAAGCTGTTCCACAGCCTCGCAACATTGAGGTTCTCTAGTGTTCTGTCTTTTGGCTATTGCAATTAAGTTTATAGTTGTGTTTTGGGATTTGGGTTTCCCTGATAACATAGGCTGTAAAGTGACGTCATGAGCTTTTTTGTCATTGTTGTTACATGTATATCTTCTTTGGTAAGCTGGCCCTTACTGTTAAGTTTTGAGTTATTGGTATGTTTTAGATAATAGTCCTTTATTAGCTGTGACTTCCATGTGTATTTTCTTCCATTCTAATTGTTTGTCTTCTCATTTTCTTGGCATTGTTTGCAGAGCAGTAGTTTAAAAAAGAGCATTTCCCTGAGAGACAGAAATCCAGTAGCTCTATTGAAAGTCAACATCAGCTTTTTTGAAGAGACTTTTAGAGTAAATAAGTAGTTAAATTTGTAAAATTTGTTTAAGTTTATTTTATTAGTGTGTGTGCGCATAGGCATGTGTGTGTGTGTGTGTGTGTGTGTGTGTGTGTGTGTGTGTACGCATGTGTGTACGCACGTGGGTGCACATGTGCACTTTTGGGGAGGCAAAAGAAAGAATTGGATCTCTTGAAACTGAAGCTACGGCATCTGTGAGCTGCCACATGGGTGCTGGGAATAGAACTCAGGTCCTCTGAAAGAACAGCAAGTACTCTTTTAACATTTCTCCAGCCCCATAGTTAAAACAGAGACATTACCAGCAAGACTCTAGAGCCCAGAATAGTTAAAATGGTAACAAATTGGGCACTGTCTTGTTTAATAGTTTTAATTTTAAGTGTATTATTAAGAATATTTGTCTCTGAACTGCATTGAGACTATTTTATCATTTTAACTGAATTTAAACCAGGATTTCTAGAACTTCCAAATAGTTTTACAGTTTTATAGTATCGGGGGCTATGCAAAAGCAGTACACATTGTTTACCACTGAGCCATTAATAAATATTTTTATGAGTTTTCTAGTATAGGTATAAATTAACTTTCATTCTACTCTGCATATAAAATATGAAATACCCATAGTATATCAATATGTTCATACATGCTTTAATTTTAGCACTTGGGAGGCAGAGACAGGCAGTTGAAGGTTTTGGTGATAGTGTGTAGTGGACTCCATAGGAGAGACAGAAAGTATGACATCCAGGCAGGGACAGTAGGGATTTGCACAAGGTCAGGGGGCTTGGTCAGAAGCGGTGAGTAGAAGGTGGGTAGATGATTAGAGGTTCTTAAAAGGTGGGAGGGACATTGAGGCTCCCTGCACAAATACAGCTCCAGTAGCATTTGTCTCCCTGGAGTGCATTATTTTCAATTCTTTCAGTTCTTGTGATCTAGGAATATCTTTATCACGTCTACATCACACACTCCATTAAAAACTAATGATTTGGGTGGGGGCTGGAGAGAGATGGCTTAGTGGTTAGAAAAGCACTTGGAGGGGACCCTATTTCAGTTCCCAGTACTCATATGGAGGCTTACAACACCTATTACTCCAGTTCCACAGGATCTAATGCCTCTCTTGTCCTCCTTGGGCACCATGCACACATGTGGTGCACATACATGTAGGCATTCACACATATACATAATATTTAAAAAAACACAATTTAAAAAACAAGGCTATTTCAAACACTGTGTATAGAATCTGGAAGAGGAAACATGCAGCGTTGAGTGAGTAAGCCATATTCTCAGCATTCTGTAGTAACAGGTTTCCATTTCAATAGCTGAGCTTGCTGTCCGTGTATTTTATTGGGTTCAGAAATAGAATTTGGGCAGTGATGTTGTTTCCTTTGTTGGGTGTTGCTGCCCTCTGTTGGACTTGCTTGGGAACTGCAAGATGGATCTGCATGGATCTGCATGGATCATTTCTTTGGTCCTTTCTCCAAATTGTACACCAAAACACGGATTATTTTATTTTAGTTATTTGATCTAGTATATATATTTTGAAACACGTTCTCATATATCCTAGGCTGGCTTTGATCTTACTATGTAGCCAAGGATGATGTTGAACTCCTAATTCTCCTGCCTTCATCTCTCCATTACAGATGTGCATCACCGTGGAAGTTTTGAGATCAAACCCAGGCCCCTCTGGCATGCTTGACAAGCACTCCAGCAACTGAGCACATCCTGAGCCTCCAATAATTATTTTTAAAAATCAGATATACTTCTAATGATGCTACAGGAAAGCAAGGGAAATGAACATCCCTCCCCCCAAATGTTTATGTGTTTGCCTGTCTATGGTAGAATTACTGGTAATGAAATAGGAATACGGCAGAAGAATTTAGGGAACACAGATTTTGGGACTTAGAGATCTGAAGACTTGTTCTAATCATGTGACTGATGATTCACTCTACTTGTCTGGGTGTTAGTTTCTTCACTAATAGAATGAAGAGGTGGAAGAGATGTTGAGGGCTTTCCAAGAGTTGGCTTTTTAGGCCCCCTGGCTCTATTCTAAAGGAACTTTTAGTCTAGAAGTAGAACAGGTAATCAAAAGAAAATTGTAGGCTACTTTCAATACTGTGAGTCAGACAGGTAGCTATTATTTTGGAAACACCAGGAAAGGCACCTATCTAAGAGGAGCAATCATCTTGCCAGGCCTGCTAGATTTAGCTTGGAAGTACAATGTCGGTGAGGGAGGCAGAAGTCTAGGGAAAGTCTGGGATGGTGAGGCAGTGTGATCTGTTTGGGCCTGCAACTAGGTTAGTACGGCCAAAAAATAAGCACTTGAGGGTAGAGGGCTTGTTCAGTGACAAGCTTTTTGGGGGGAAGGGCAGCAGCGTCATATACCATGGTAAGGAGTTTAGATTTTAAGTTGAAGGCAGTGAATTCGGTTTTTTTAGGACAGTCTCATGTAGCCCAGGCTGGTGGGACTTACTGTGTAGCTGAGGATGACTTTGAATTCCTTATCCTTTATCTCTCAAGTGCTGGGACTGCAGGTGTATGTGTTCCATGCCTACCTTTAGATGGCAGAGTACTCTTGGATATAGTTTGAAGAATGGATATGATGTAGGGCAGATAGAACTGAAGCCACCTGATAGTTTAGAGGCCATTGCAGCATAGCAAGCAGGACCCCAGGGTAGTGGGAATGGGTGAAAGAGACGTGTACCCAGAGTCTGTTAACAGAAAGAACACGGAGCTAGGTTCTTCCTTTAACTTAATCCACTGCTGTAGACAGTTTAGCCACCACACGTCTAGATTCAGGTTCTGTCATCTGTATCACATTCATCCCAGGGTTCTTTGGCTGTTTCTTGTTTTTTAAGAGAACATTTGAATTTGGGGGCCAATGTTGAGATAAGATGAACTTTGGCTATGACAACTTAAGCTACAGAGATGTTACAACCCTTTTGTGGTTTGTTTCTGGATGCTACTTAAATCACTTAAATCCCACAGTGCTTGTATACAGTTACCATTATTTTCAGTATGTTCACCTGATGAAGCTGCAGCTTATTGCTGTTGCCCATCCCCATCAGACAGGAACCCTTACTGTGTAAGCTCAGGTTGATCTTGAATCTGATATATAGCCTGGGCTGCTTTGACTTTTCAGTTCTTCTGCCTCAGTCTCTGGATGCTGGGATAGGTGAGCACAATCACCTCTGTCTTGCAGTCTTCTTGGTTAATGCTTTGTAATCCCCCTTTCTGTACTCCCAGTAAACTGTACACAGGAAGTTCCATGGGTGCTGAGCAAGGTTCCCATGTTCTCAGGCTAGTGGTTAGTACTCAGCCAGCGGAAAATTGACCTCCTCTGGGCCAGGGAGGGCAAAGTAAATATTCTTAGTTTACATTGGACTTAACTGAACTGTGTCACAGGGACCATGAACATAGTGATGTAGATCTTTCTGTTATCAAAAAACTAGATAAATAGTTCTGTGGCGAAGATACAACTGGTTTTTCATTAGTTGAGTGAGTCAGGAGGCATTTATCCAGTCTTTTCATAGATAGTAACAACAACAACAAAAATACAGTTAAAGTTTAGTAAGGTGAAGAAAATTTCCCACCTTCATAGACTTAAAGTCCCCTTCTCTCTGTCTCTCTCTCTCTCTTTGTGTGTATGTGTGTGATTACATGTAGAAGAAAATAGAAAACTTAGAGTAACTTTATAAACTTAACACCTATATAATCATTGTCTATGTCAAGAGATAGAAAATTGTAAACACTCCAGAAACTTTTTTGTCCTCTCCTTGGTCATAGCCTATAGTTGTCATAGGTAATCACTGTTGGGCATTTGAGATAATCATGTCCTTTATAGTCTCATGTCCCTAGTACTATGGTTTTACGTGTTCTTAACATTAGTGTCCGTCAACTAACGATTCTGTATATTTGTGAGTATTTGAAAGTTTATTCACTTTCTTTGAATAACTGTTTTCCGTTGGACTGATGTGCTCTCTCTAGCTGTTTAGAGTTTCTGTTTCAAGTGTTATGACTGCGCATGCTTTTGTTACCTAAGTACACATCTCAGCAGGGCAGATGATTATAAATTGCAGTGTTGAATTATAATGTATACATATTTAATTTTACTAGATGATGTCATTTGTTTTCCTAAGTTTGTCCAGTGGTTTGTGCTTCCCCAAACAAGTCTGAGCTGTTGTTCCTCTACAGCCAGACAGATGGAAAAGCTAGGGGTCAGACCCAGAGTCTCACACACATGCTGAGTTTCTGTCAGTCTTGAGCTGATAAGTCATTGTGATTTTATCTATTTATATGTGATGCTCGGAATCAAACTCAGGCCTTTTGCATGCTAGGAAGGACTCTGCCTTTGAGCTTTTAATCCTCTCGTTATCACGCTTTTGACATTTTGACGCGGTCTCACCATGTTTCTTGGTCTACCTTGTATTCACTCTATAGCCCACACAGATCTTGAGCTCAGAAACTCCCTGCCTTAGTCTACCAAGTAGCTAGGATTACAGAATTGCGCTACTAGGCCAGGCTTCAAAGTGATTTTTTTTTTTTTTTTGTATTTCTTTGTTTACTAGTGAAATTGAGCACTTTTCTTAAGTTGATTGGTTATTGGTTTTAGAGTCTGTTCAATTCTCCACTCCCTCTAACCCCTACATCTTATGTTACTGTTCTTAAATTTCTCCTGCCCCATACCAGAGACTGTGCTAAGCCACACTTTGGCAGAAATCCATTAATGTGTAGAAGGTAGTTTAGGGCCTTTCCATTTATTTTCTTTTCCTTCCTACCTTCATCCATTCTGGTGTTTGGGAGGTTCCTTAATATTTCACTGATCTCTTTTCTTTTTCTTCTCCCACCTTTTTCTCTGTTTCCTAGACTTTGAAGCGGCTCATGGCAGATGAGGTAAGGAAATGTTTGGCATGTGCATGTTCTGGCTCATTTTTCTCTACTCTTAACATTGGCCAGTTTCTGTAACGTTGACTTTCTTTAATTTGTAATGGGAACATGGGTTCTAGGGTCAGAATACCCTAAGGTCTTCTCTAACTTTGTTTAACCCATTGCATGCTTTCCTTGGTGTTTTCATTAACTTCCACAGTTGTGCAGTTTTTAACTAGAAGTTGACCTGCATTCTAGATGCAACTTACATTATTTGAAGTTACACAGTGCCTTTTTTTTTTTTTTTTTTTTTGTATAGTTACTGTCATGTTCAGTGAGTTGAGCCTACTTCCATCCCCATCAGACAGGGTCCCTTACGTAAACCCAGGTTAGCCTTGAATTTGATACGTGGCCCTGGCTGCCTGAACTTTCAGTCTTAGCCTCTGGAATACTGAGATTACAGGTGTGTGCCACCATACCTGACTCAGTGGCTCTTTTTAGAAGGCAGCTTTGTTCACCACTATACCACCAATACTGCCACTGCTCAGTGGCTCTTTTTAATGTGAGCATTTATACTTAAGGTCTGAGGATGGTTCGTTAGTATTTGTTTAGCAGGGAAATAGCATGTGTACCTCTAAAGTACAATGTATTCTTTGCTGAGTAGATGTTATTCAAAGAGATTTAAAAGAGTATGTTTTGAACTCTGGTTGTTTTCATATCTCAAATGCCATGGAACAAAAGGAAGAGAGAACAGAATGTTCTTGATTTTAAGACATTTGCTTCATTGTCCCATATGACTTATGGTACAGTGGGCTTATTTATCTTAAACTCTGTGGTTATAGATACCTCTTGAAGGGAAAGATCCTTATGGATCCTGGCCACATTTATTAATGGATAGTAGAAGGAATCAAGGACATTTTATTGAGATAAATTTGTAGGTGAGATGCTTTTGGCTCTATGCTGTTAAGGAAGCTTAGAAATGGCAGGAGAAATGTAGAACAGTTTTCTTTTTAGAGAGGTTTTAAATTTTTGTTTTTGTTTTTTGAGACAGTGTCTCTCTATGTAGCCTGGTGGTCCTGGAACTCACTAAGTAGAGCAGGTTGACTTCAAACTCAGCAATTCACCTGCCTCTGCCTCCTAAGTGCTGAGATTAAAGGTGTGCAACCACACCAGTCTAGAGAGTTTGAAAACTTAATGCAACATTTTCTGTCTTTTATACTCTTATAGATGACAATAAAGTCAGTATGCTGTGTTAGATCTGAGGAAAAATAATTTCTTCTTTTTATATCATAAAAACCTTGACTGCAAAACTAAAAATACTAAGCAGGTGTAAGAGGGTGAAGGGTGGGTTTGGTTTGTTAGTTGAAGAATGTGGATCGCTGCTAATACTTCTTTTTCTTTCTTAGCTGGAAAGATTTACCAGCATGAGGATTAAGAAGGAGAAGGAAAAGGCCAATTCTGCTCACAGAAACTCATCTGCATCATATGGAGATGACCCCACTGCACAGTCGTTGCAAGACATCTCAGATGAGCAAGTCCTTGTTCTCTTTGAGCAGATGCTGGTAAGCAAGCTTCCAAGTGATGCCGACTTCCCAGCATGCATTTATGGGCATTTCTTTATTTGTCAGTGGTGGTTGTCTTTAGACACATGTCTCCTAAATAGATGTTTTCTATAAAGAATTGTAGGCTTAATACGGGATGTTTTGATAATAATCCCATGAAATAATGACTAAATATGCAAATACCAGTCCACAGGATTGGAATCTGTGAGTTAAACTTGGGAATATTTGATTACTAACTGACTTGTTACTGTGTGTCTTCCTGGCAGTACTTTAGCCACAAACATGTAGTGTGAGTAGACCAAGCCCTGTTTAGTGTGGTAACCACTTTGAGGCTAAGTCAGAAAAGATGAAGGGGGAAGCATTTACAGTAAGTTCTGTACATAAACATTTGCCTGAGGTCCTCTGTGTAGTGGGGAATTTGGAAAGAGAATGCTGAAACCAACTTACTAAAGAGAAGGCTTTTAGGATTATATCTGAAGTGCGTTTAATTGTAAAGTGTAGATGGTTGTGACTTTGCTGTCTCTAGTGAGAACAGGGACACTTTGAGTGGACACTGCAATAACCAGAATCAGTGACTTGGCCTCAGAGTTGGGGCAAATTTTGTTGGTGTTGATTTCTTTTTCTTCTCCTTCTCCTTCTCTTCCTTCTTCTTCTCCTTCTTCTCCTTCTTCTTTTTCTTTTCTTCTTCTTTCTTCTCTTCTTCTCTTCCTCTTCTTCCTCTTCTACCTCTTCTTCCTCTTCTTCCCCTTCTTCCCCTTCTTCCCCTTCTCCTCCTTCTCCTCCTCCTTCTTCTTCTTCTTCCTTCTTTCTTCTTTCTTCTTCTTTCTTCTTTCTTCTTCTTTCTTCTTCTTCTTCTTCTTTTGGTTTTCCAAGACAGGGTTTCTCTGTTGTAGTTCTGGCTGCCCTGGAATTCACACTGTAGACCAGGCTGTCCTTGAACTCACAGAGATCCAAATGCTTCTGTCACCGGAGTGCTGGGATTTAAAGGCATGTGCCACCATTGTGCTGATTTTTTTATGGTAGCAGTTCTCGAGGGCTAGAGAAATGAAGGTCTGCCTTCAATGCAGAAAACATGTATGGCTTCCTTTCATTAATATAAAAGAAAATGTTCAACTGTATCAAGAGTCTATTTTTTCTTAGGGGAACTGTCAGAAGTGTATATATTTTAAGGTATCTAGTGTTCTAGAGGCATAGCTCAGTTGTAGAATGTATGTATGCTCAGCATGTAGGCATCATGCCAATGAAGGTGTCTGTGGGGATCTATACTGAAATTAATTAAATTTTATCCCTGAGGAATTTTTATTAGTTATCAAATAGCTTAAAGGAATCAAGAAAACAAATTTGTTCATTAATGATTTACTGTGTTCAGCTCATTACTAAGTATAATAAATATTAAACACTAAAAACTTAGAAGAGGCAGGGGGAATCTCTGTTAGTTCAAGACTAGCCTGGTTTACACAGTGAGTTCCGGGATAGCCTGAGCTACATAGTGAGACCCTGTCTCAAAAAAAAAAAAAAAAACTTTATAAAGTAATTTCATTTTTTTCTCTCTTCCTCCTTGTTCCCTCTTTTTGCTAGGTGGATATGAACCTGAATGAGGAGAAACAGCAGCCTTTGAGAGAGAAGGACATTATCATCAAGAGGGAGATGGTGTCCCAGTATTTGCACACTTCCAAGGCTGTACGTTCTGGGGCAGGTTCTCACAGGAGGCTGCATCATTACTCTGGACCTGGTTATTTTGCTAATTTTGTAGAATATTCTATGTCTCTTTTTATTCTGCTTCATCCCATTACATAAGCCTACTCTTGACTTACTCTTATTTGAGTCGCCAACTTCCTATACTTTTTTCCCGACTTACAAGTTTATGAACTATTTATGAGTCTCACATAGTTTGGTTGTTTGTATAATGGGTATGTGCCCTGGTATTTTCAAAATTTGTTGATAAATATTAGCCCACAACTTATGACTAGGCCCAGTGTTAACCCTCCTCTCTATCTGCTTCTTTACAGGGCATGAACCAGAAAGAGAGCTCTAGGTCTGCCATGATGTATATTCAGGAGCTGAGGTCAGGCTTGCGGGATATGCATCTGCTTAATTGCCTGGAGTCCCTTCGAGTCTCTCTCAACAATAACCCTGTCAGGTGAGAATTCTGAGATAACAGTACCAGAAACCCAATGTTGTAGTTTAATGGCAGTGACAACCAAAGGAGGTATGGAAGTATGAGAGAGGTCTGGATTGGGAATAAAGACTTTCTAGGATAGATCTGGCAAATAGCCTTTATTAATTTAATTTGATACATTGTCTTTCATCTATCCCAAACAGTTGGGTGCAGACATTTGGTGCTGAGGGCCTAACCTCCTTATTGGACATCCTCAAACGACTCCATGATGAGAAAGACGAGAGTTCTGGGTAAGGAGTTCTGGGTCTTTATATTTTCTAGGCTGAGGACCAGAGGGGTCTTGGTTTGGCTTGGCTATTTGCCTTAAGGGAAATAATCAGCATTTAAGTTCAGAGTTAAAGACTAGGGGAATATGCTGTTGGATGAAAATGAAGTTTCTTGCGGAGGAGGTTAGAGGTGAGATTATAGAGGGAAGAAGATGTATACCAGTAAAGATTATTAGTCTCCAGTTCTTTTTCTGTCTAGAAAGAGAATCTTGATTTTGTCTCCAGCTGTATTGTGATACAATCTGGGCCACATCACACTGGGGGTTTTTCTTGACCTGTACTTGATTAGTTTGGGTTTAGCTTTACAGCTATCTTCAGGATTATGATAAAGTCTGTGAATACCATAAACCATTTTAGGCTGCCATGGTGCCATCCAAAATGCTCAGTACTTCTGGAATCTTTTCTGAGACAAACAATACAGGATTTTGTCTGTATGTGCTTTCTCAAATATGAAGCCTTTCAAATAGTAGGCAAAGGATAATAGATGTGATCATATTTTGGTAGGATTTAGTACCTGCCTGCCTAGAGGGAGTTAAGGGACAGAGTTTTGTTTGCACACTTAACACACTTTTTAATAGTGTTGGGGTTCAAACTCAGAGCCTTGCACTTGCTAGGCAAGTGTTATACTATTGAATTATGCCACAGCCCCAAATTGGCAGGTTTTTAATTTAATACTAAATTTTCAGATTGCAAGGGTATTAGCTAGCTGATTATTTTTGCTAGTGTTTCTGGCCCAAATGCTTTGTATAATAGGGCTGTACGACCTTTTGCTATCACAGCGTAATGTCATCCACGAACATGCTGGGATTCATTCATAACTGTTTGATTCTACTTAGCTACTAGTTGAAGGCATTCCTAATGTCCTTATTTGCAAGATTGAACAATCATATGGGAAGAGAATGCATTATAAAATAAAGGGACTTTGCTGATCATGTTTTCTGTGTGCAGGAGCTATGACAGCCGGAACCAGCATGAGATTATCCGCTGCTTGAAAGCTTTTATGAACAACAAGGTGAGATTTTCCCCACCTTGGAGATTTTTGACTCCAACCCCCATCTAGAGCCTCATTATTTCTCCTTTTTTGGCAATCCCCCAGAAGGAATAGAAACAGAGGTTCAAGGCTTTACCTCTCCTTTTCTGCCCATCTGCTTCTGTGGAATTCTTTCCCATGGTTCTAACTTTTGTTTCAGAGGGTAGGTTAAGCGTTTTTTTTACTTTACATTCTTTTACTGTTCTTCTTATTTGATCTGTAGTTACTATTTGAGGATGTTTGCTTTATTTCCTTCCCTTTTGTTTCTTCCAGAATATTTATTCCTACTTTAGGAGTTTTGTTTTGTTTTGTTTGTTTGTTTGTTTTTTGTTTTCTTTGAGACAGGAAACCCTTACAACTCTGTTGTAACTCTGGCTGTCCTGGAACTCACTCTGTAGACCAGGCTGGCCTTGAACTCACAGAGATCCTCCTGCCTCTGCCTCCCAAGTGCTGGGATTAAAGGTGTGCACCACCACCCCCCTGCGGATTTTTTTTTTTTTTTTTTTAAACACAGGGTCTCACTATACAGCCATGGCTGTACTAGAACTCACTATATAGTTTCACAATATAACTTCAAACTCACAGGGATCCCCCTGCCTCCGCCTGCCAACGTGTTGGGATTAAAGATGTGCACTGCTACCCCTGATTTAGGATTTTTTTCTCTCATTCATTTTGCATTTAGACCTAGGGTGCCTGAAGTTATTGTTTAAGTAGAAATCTGTTTTCTTTGCTATTTAATTTTGCTATAATTAACCTACTCATTAGGCTGGGGAGGGGTAGCGATAAAAATCAAAGATTTTTAATCTATATGAAGATCTGAAATTCTGTTGTGTCTTAGAAAATTACTTTGTTATAGTCATCTGTTTAGCTATTATTAGGAAAATATTCTCTACTCCTGTGCTAGTAGAGAGTTCACAAAGTGGGTGTTTTAAACAGCAGAAATTTGTTGTCTCAGTTCTGAAGGATGGAGATCCAAGATCCCATGTCAGCAGGGCTGAGGCCTGGAGGGCCTGGCACTGGCTTATAGATGCATTATCCTCATTTCTGTGTCATGTTCTTATAATCTATGTGTGTGTCTGGGATGTAGATTTCTCCCTTATATATGGACTAGGCATAGTGGGTTAAGAACCTACCTTACTCCAGTGTGGCTTCGTTGTCACTATCTTATCTGCAATGATTATGTCCCAAGAGGGTACATTCTAGGGTCCTAGGAGGTTAACATTCTAACATGTATTTGAGGAGATAGCATTCATTCTACTCATTAAAAGTCCCAAACATGTCCTTGTCAATATGTGTTATCCTTAAAGACTCCCTCCTTTGTTCTTGTCTTAACCAGTTTGGAATCAAAACCATGTTGGACACTGAAGAAGGAATCCTACTGCTGGTCAGAGCAATGGATCCTGCTGTTCCCAATATGATGATTGATGCAGCTAAGCTACTGTCTGCTCTTTGCATCTTACCACAGCCAGAGGACATGTATGTGACTGGAGCTATTTCTGCATTCTCACTTTATCATCTTCTTGTAGCATAGAGGAAAATCACGTTATTTAGGTGTCCTTTTGGACTTAGATACTAAGTAGTAAGGCCATATGTCTTCTCAGAAGTGAATGTTAGAATCTTAGTACAAGTAAAGTATCTGGAAATCCAAAATGATCCAAACAGAAACTTTTTTGACCATCATAACACTCCAAGTAGAAAATTCCATACTGTGAAACTTGGTTATTGCAAACTATTATTTTAAATATTTATTTTTATTTTGCGTACATTGGTATTTTGCCTGCATGTGTATCTGTGTGAAACTGGAGTTATGGACAGTTGGGAGCTGCCATGTGGATGCTGGGATTTGAATACAAGTCCTCTGGAAGAATAGCCAGTGCTTTTAACTCCTGAGACATCTCTCCAGCCCCCATATACACATTATTATTAGCAATACTATATAAAATTACCTTCAGGCTATAAGGTATTTGAAGCATACATGAATTTCATGTTTAAGCTTGAATATCATCCTCAAGATAGCTCATTTTATATATGCAAATATCCAAAATATTTTTTAAATGAACTATAAACATGATTTAAAGTATTTTGAACAAAGATAGTCAAGCTGTATTTAAGAAAAGATTTTAGCTGGCAAGATGGCTCTCAGTAAAGGCACTTACCTCAAATCCTGACTACTTGAGCTTTATCTCTCAGAATCCACATAGTAGAAAGAGAGAATGGTCCCCAGTAATTCTGACCTCGATGCACACAACTGTAGTAATTAGCTGCTGCTGGGGTAGCTCAGCAAGGAAGACAAGGAGGTATATTATATAACTGTAAACCCTGCCAGACCTCAACAGAGGGAACCACCATTGTGGCCTGTACCATACAAACAGTGGAACCCTGAGCTTCTCAGCTCAGGTGTTTTTATTGATTCAGAACTCCTCAGGTGCAGATCATAAGCAATCAAACACAGGCCACAGAAATCAACACCTGCAGACAATATAAAATGCCAAGGCCTAGGCAGCCACCTTTCCCAACCATATACAATTATTTTATACATAACTAAAAATAAACTTCCACAACACACAACCATGACACGTCAGAACACACACACACACACACGTAATCCTTTAATTTAAAAAAAAAAAAAAAAAAAGGCTAGTGAGATGGCTCAAAGGGTAAAGGCACCTGCTGCACGCCTGATGACCTGAGCGCAATCCCAGGGACTTACATGGCAAAAGGGAAAACAGTTTCCCTCTAGTTGTCCTCTAATTTATACATGTGTACAAACATGTCCACGTGTGTACACATATAGGCACACAAATAAATACATGTGAATTTAAAAACACTTTAAGCTTCCTAAATGATGATGATTGATACGAGTGTCCACTGAAGTCTAATAGAGGGACAGAGATGGCTCAGAGGTTAAGAACACTGGTTATTCTCTAGAGGACCAGGTTCCATTCCCAGCACCCACATAGTGGCTCACAATCATTTGTTACTTCAGTTCCAGGGGATTTCATGCCTCTTCTCATATCTGGACACCAGGCATGCACATGGTACACAGACATACAGACAGGCAAAACACCCATATGCATAAAGTAATACATTTTAAAATAAGAAAAGTAGAATAGGCTTTTGTTTTAGATAGGATTACTATTTCTGTGATGAAACATCATGCCCAAAAGCAACTTGGGGAGGAAAGGGTTTATTTGGCTTACTTAACCCAACTCATAGTCCATTGAAGGAAGCCAAAGCAAGAACTCAAGCTGGGCGGGACCTGGAGGCAAGAGCTGATGCAGAGGCCATGAAGGAGTTCTACTTACTCGTGGCCTGCTTAGCCTACTCTTACAGAATCCAGTACCACTAGCCCAGGTGTGGCCCCACCATCAATGAACTGGGCCCTCCCACATTAATCACTAATTAGAAAATGCCTTACAGGCTTGCCTACAGCCATTCTTATGGAAGCATTTTCTCAATCAAGGTTACTCCTCTCAGATGTCTCTAGCTTGTGTCAAATTGACATAAAAATCATCCAGCACAGCTTAGCCTCTATATCCCCATTAATATCTGTTTTACCTGGAACAAAGGTTTTCTTTTTCTTATCATATGTATATTTAATTTTAGAAGCAGATTAAGCAAATAATAAGATTATATTAATAATCCAACAATATAAAATTATATGAAGTAAAATTTAACAGCTCATCCCTTCCCCAAATCCTGCTTTGAAAAAAATCATTGCTAATGGCTTAGATAGAGTTCATGGATGTTTTTCTAAGCATAAACATTCTATTTCTTTGATTCTTAGAAATTTTGCAGTCTTAGAGCTGAGAAATGATAGTTTGTGCCCATAAACTATTACATGTATAGAACAGGTTTTGTTTTCGTGGAAGTGTTGTTTTAACAAGAGTGAAATCATACCATTCTTCTTTTTGAAACCTCCCCAACCCATGGGTTTTTTAAGGCAGAATTGTTTTGTAGTTTGTGCTGGCCTCAAACTCATCATATGGTCTAGGCTAGACATACTTGATCATCTAGTCTCAGCCTCCCAAGTCCTGGAACTACACATGTATGCCACCACATCCAGCTTCAGCTTGGTTATTTTTATTTAACAGTGGATTTTGGACATCATTCTTTATTGGTACTCATTTTTAGTGGTCATGTAATAAAATATATATATATGTATACACATATATATATACGTATATGTGTGTGAATCTACAAACCTATTCTGCCTGCAGTCTCATTTATTTAATAATTCTTCTATTTCCAGACTTTAGGTATACTTAAGCAGATTCTAACCTTCCTGTAGATAAGAGTTTTTTTACCATTGCCAATGATGTTATAACAAACATCTTTATACATATTTTCTATTACATTTATGCATTTATATTGGATAGATTTCTAGAAGTAGATGACATGTAAATGTGAATTAGAAATTGATTGGTACTATTAATATTAAATGGCCCTTAAAAAGTCAGAGTAATTTATGTTTCATACCTCAGAGGTCTTAATTTTGTATTCATGGGTAGGAGTCTAGGAATGGGTTTTAGGAAATTATTTTCTCAAAAGATAGCTTATTGCTTTAATCAGATTCTGGTATCTGTTGGGGTTAAGAGAATAATTTAAGAAATCTGAAGCATTGATAATGTCTTGTTTCCTAATTACTTTATTCCCTGTCAAATCTATCCATGTCTGTGTCAGTGCAGTTGGGCAATTCTCTTTCTTTTCTCTTGGGCAGGAATGAACGGGTTTTGGAGGCAATGACAGAGAGAGCTGAAATGGATGAGGTTGAACGCTTCCAGCCACTGCTGGATGGACTAAAAAGCGGGACCTCCATTGCACTCAAAGTATGTGTACACCCTTAAAACTGGGCCCAACAATAGAATAGAATAGAATTCAGAATGGAAAGACCATAGTTCATTTGTCTTTCATTTTTCTGTGGTATGGAAAATTGAACCTAGGGCTCTGCTTATACTGGGTAAGTCCCCTACTACTGGACTGCTACTGAACAAAATCTAGGGAGACCTATTTTTTATTTTGAGATAGTCTTGGTAAGTTGCCTAGGCTAGCCTTGGTGTGATCTTACTGCTTTCTGAAGTATAGGTCTATACCATCAGGTCTAGTGTCATTTGGCCTTTTAATAGAATATGTGGGGGTTAGAATATGTGGCTCATCAATTAAGAGTGTATACTGCTCTTCCAGAAGACCAAGTTCAATTCCTAGCACCCGTGTCAGACAGCTCAAAACTGCATGTAACTCCAGCTCCAGGTATATCTGATACCTCTGGCCTCTTTGAACACTGGTATGCATGTGCATGCATGTATGTATATTGTGTGTGTGTTTTCACACACATGTGTACAAACTAGTGCACATGATACTGAAAATAGTTTTTTAAAGTTTTTAGTAAAAATAATAGAGTTGTTCTCAACTGTATCTTTTATATTAGTATTTTTTCTCTGAAGAAAATTATTTTGTCTTAAAAAAAATATTTTCGACCTTGTGATATAGGGGGAGGGATAGACCAGTTATTTATTAGCACCTTAGGAAAATCAATGTTCTATAGTAACATATTTTGTTAGATCCTTGGATTCATTTACAATCTTAAGCTCTCCAGACTTTCTCAACAAGGTTTCATTGCTCTAGTAAAAAAGCCTTTCCTATTGTTTTTATTCTGTATCTTTTATGGAACTCCAAAATGTATATAAATAGTGGGTTCCTTGTCCATAATGCTTAGTGCTGACATAGCTTCTGAATATGCTTATTCCAGGTTGGATGCCTACAGCTGATCAATGCTCTCATCACTCCAGCTGAAGAACTTGACTTCCGAGTTCACATTCGAAGTGAACTGATGCGCCTGGGGCTGCATCAGGTGTTGCAGGTAAGATACAGCATTTCATTAGAAAGGCTGGACTGTTCCTTCCTGGTGTTATAGCTCTGGTCATCCCTGAGGTAATTCTGGTTTTTGCCTTAAACACCAGGTTGAAAGGTTTGCATTTCTAGTCACATAGGAAAATTTTGTGTTCCCTGACTACTTCTGTCATTGACAGGAGCTTCGAGAGATTGAAAATGATGATATGAGAGTACAGCTATCTGTGTTTGATGAACAAGGGGATGAAGATTTCTTTGATCTGAAGGGACGACTGGATGACATCCGGATGGAGATGGAATATCCTTTATGACTGGTGACTGAGTTCAAGACAGATGATGAAGTTAGCTCCAGACTGTATGGAGTACTGTGCAAAGTGATGACTTAGAATAGGGCATAAGGCTAGGCACATGCCTTGAATTTGCCTCCCAGGACCTGAGAGGCAAAGACAGGGTCTCTTATTTATCTCTTATTTATTTATTTTTAATTTTTTAGTACATTTTTAATAAATAAGCTGGTGTCTTCACATTGTTGTTGGCTTTATTTACTTCTGTCTAGACCAGGAAAGCCAATAAAGGTGATCTTTTTAACATGAAAGCATCCCGAAAGTCAATGAAGTGATAAAGTAACATGTTATAGCCAGATTGCCCTCACATCCTAAAGCATCCATTCAAATCTCTATGCTTCACAGAATATGATAACTTATTGAGATAACTTACTGAGGTGGTATGTAGAGCCCTTTGGACTAATGAGGAATAATACCATTACATACTTGATTACCTGCCACAGGTGACTTTGAGATGCTTCTGTTTTTATTTCTGTCTTAGATTTTCAAGTTAAGTACTAGGAGTGAATCCTCTGACTGAGGATAGTACCACTCTTGGCTAAAGGAACTAGTGATGTTGTAGGAACAGCTGTTGGAGTGTTAGAGTAGAAGTGGCATTGTGCTACTGTTCCTTATTGTCTGTTGGTTGAGCAAGCCACCTCCCAACAGCTTCTAAATATTTGATTTCCTTAGCCTGTCTGTCTTTCTACTGACTTTGGTGAAGTCTTCCAGATTCTTTTAAACACAGTGAGAGATTCAAAGGCTGAGCCACACTTCTTGTCCATCCTCCAGCATCTCCTATTGGTCCGAAATGATTATGAGGCTAGGTAAGCTGATATGCTTGTGGGAAATTTTGAGTCTAAGTAGAAAAGCAGCATCCTTAAATTCAAAGATTGTTCTTTTAAAGTTAAATTTAAAAAATTAGGTTTATTAGTCACAGATCTAAAGGAAGTTGTCAACTGTTTGGTCGACATATCAAATGCTCTAGTGCAGTTGAAAGGTACCTCTTTGGAGTGGGTCATTGTATATAAAGTAAAATGTCCTTAGAATGCAGTGGGTAAGTGGGGTGGGGATGATAATACAGAGATGGCAACCTAAATTTTTTTCTGGTTGCCTGGAAGTAGAGATCAGCAGAAGCATGACAAGAAGGATTATAAGAATCCAGTCTGATTGTTTAGAAGGGAAAGTATTGCCACTGGGCAAGGATCAGTTGTAGAATGCTTGTTGGGAGATGGAGGGATGGCTCAATGGTTAAGCATGCATACTGCTCTTGCAGAGGATCCAACATCAGCACTCACATTAGCCTCACACACCACCTGTAATTCCACTTGACACTTGTGACCTCCATGGGCATTTTTATACATGTACATATACACAGATACACACACTCATATACACATACAATTAAAAATAAATCTTTTTTTAAAATTGTGTGTGTGTGTGTGTGTGTGTGTGTGTGTGTGTGTTGTGTGTGATTATTCTTTTGCTGGGGTTGAACTCAGCTTTTTCCAGATGCTCAATACATGTTCTACCACTGACCTACAGCCCCAGCCTATAAGAGCTTTTGAGTATATGAAGTAGAAAGAATGAAAGCTGATCTAGAAGAGAATTTCCTAGCACAGCAGTGATGGTTCTGTTAATTTCATCAAAGCTCTTTGCAGAATACTTACCCTTAATATTTTTTATTGTCAAAGCACTTAACTTTTCTTGGTCTGGAGTAATTTCTGGAAGTTGCATTTTTTTATTTCCCTTTGATAAGTCTGTTTTGTTTCTTCATAGGCCACAGTACTATAAATTGATTGAAGAATGTATTTCTCAGATAGTTCTACACAAGAATGGAACTGATCCAGACTTCAAGTGCCGGCACCTCCGGATTGATATTGAGGGATTGATTGGTAAGCATGCCTATTTACCTGGCTCGTCAAAACACTCAGTGCTTCTGCCTTTCCTTTTCATCTTTCGGTGAACTTTTCAGAGAAATCATTCAAGTTTCTATTTTTGTTCTTCAGCAGTATACCTTCGTTCCTAGGATTATATAGTCTCCTTAGTTTTATTTCTGCACAAATTGAAAATCTTGCTCTTTTTTATACACTGCTTTTGCAGGGACTTCAGCTGTTTTCTTTGACTCCGCTGGTCTCAAAGTCATAAATGTCACACATAGGCATCCTTCATGTGATTGCCTTACCTTGCACTGGTTGAGGCCAGCAAGGTGGCAGTAAGTAGAGGTTCTTGCATGAATGCCTGAGGACCTTAGTTTTTTGCCCCAGATTCCACATGGTGGCAAGAACCATTCTCCCATGCCTACCCCCCAAACCCTTAGACAGGGTTTCTCTGTTGTTACTCTGGCTGTCCTGGAACTAGCTCTGTAGACCAGGCTGGCTTTGAACTCACAGAGATCCACCTGCCTCTGTCTCTCGAGTGCTAGGATTAAATGTGGTCCACCACTGCCCGTTTTTTTTTTTTGTTTGTTTGTTTGTTTTTTAATGTGTTTGGGTGTTTTGCCTACATGTATGTCTGTGTACCGTGTGCAGACCCTATGCCTACAAGAGGCCAGAGAAGGCATTTCATCTCCTGGGATTGGAGTTACAGAGAGTTGTGAACTGCCATGTGGGTGCTGGGAATTGAACCAAGGTCCTCTGGAAAAGCAGCCAGTGCTTTTAACTGCTGAGCCATCTCTCCAGCTGCCCCACCTTTCTTTTCTTTTTTTTTCCCTCTGGGATAGGGTTTCTCTGTGTAGCCCTGGCTGTTGTAAAACTGGCTCTGCAGACTCAAGCGATCCACCTGCTTCTGCTGCCCAAGTGCTGGGAATTAAAGGCTTGCACCACCACCCACCTCTATGAAAGAACTATTCTTAATATTTGCCATCTGACTTCCACACGTATGATGTATACTCAGCACATACATGTACAGTCATATAGACACACACAAATAAAAGAACTATATAAATAAAATTTTAAAGAGATTGTAAATTGTACTTAACTGGAACTTTTCATTTTTTGGTCTAATGCTGAACATTAAGAAGAGTAACAGCAACAAAAGGACTGACAGCTGCCCTTGAATATATTGGAGGCTTAGGAGCAGAGGTGCAGGCCTAGGGAACCTTACTTACTGCTTTGTTTTCAGATCAAATTGGCTTTTCTTTTCAGATCAAATGATTGATAAAACAAAGGTGGAAAAATCCGAGGCCAAAGCTACAGAGCTGGAAAAAAAGGTGTGTATGAGGGGATCATTGCTGGAGTGCTTGAGTATGGTGTGTGAAAGCCTGGTTTCCATCTCTAGAGTCATATATATACACACATACATACACACACACAAGTAAATATGGGGTATATCTTTTTTCTTTGTAGATAATTAGTTTTTTGACATGTGAGGTGGTATTGTCTATGATATTCTGAAAGCATTCAGAATCCAAAAGTTCCTTGGGAAAAATCTTTGTTAGTAGAAAAGGGATATTGATGTGAAATGAGAAGCTAGAGGTGATCTTGCAATAGTTCCTGGGCTAGTAGGCAAGACAGCAAAGTCTTCTAGGATGGTAGGAACTGGAATATATTTCACTTTTATCTCTGTAGTAATTAAGGATTCCTGTTGTGGCTGTGGTTGTGTACTGCAGCTGTCCTGGTTTGTCTTAGTTGGGGTTACTATTGCTGTGATGAAACATCATGCCCAAAAGCAACTTGGAGAAGAAAGAGTTTATTTCACTCACAATTCCATATAACATCAGAAGCAGTGAGGGCAGAAACTGACACAGGGCAGGAACCTGGAGGCAGGAACTGATGCAGAGGCCACTGTCTTGCTCAGCCTGCTTTCTTATAGAAGCCAGGACTACCCAGCCCAGGGATGGCACCACCCACAATGGTCTGTCCCCCCGCCTCCCATTGATCACTAATTAAGAAAATGCCTGACAGCCGTATCTTATGGAGGCATTTTCTTAATTGAGGCTCCCTCCTCTGATGACTCTGACTTGTGTCAAGTTGACATAAAACTAACCAGGACATGGTTAAAGGTCTTTCAAATCTTGGTTTTTAGCTATAAAAATAGGAAGAATGAAAATGATCTCTTATTCTCCTCTCTAACTTTGATGTTAAGGTCAAGATCGGGCTGTTCTGTTCTTTTCAAAGCATTACTTGGGAGGTGGGTCAGAAAACACTATACGCTCTATAGTGCAGGTGTTGGAACAAAGTAGTGAATTTCAGGGACAAGCCTTTATGCTCCTTATTGGGGTAAAGAACATCCTAGTTTGCTTTCTGTCACTGTGATCAACACCATGACCTAAAGCAACTTGGAGAGGAGTTTGTTTCATCTTAAACTTGATAGTCTAGCATCAAAGGAAGTCAAGGCTGAAGCTTGAAGCAGAAACTAGAGGAATTCTGCATACAGGCCTTTCCCATTGGCTTAATCAGCTACCTTTCTTATACATCCCAGGTCTACCTGCCTAGGGGTAGCACAGCCCACAGTGGGCTGAACCCTCCTGCATGAATTAGCAATTAGGAAGATGCCACACAGACATGGCCTCAGACTGTTCTGATCTGTGCAGTTCTTAGTTGAGATTCCCTCTTTCCAGGTGACTCTAGGTCTGTGTTGACAGCTGAGGCTATGAAAGGAAGCTTGCTAGAGTCTTGATTTTTTTTTTTTTCTTCCATTTTTAGTTGGACTCAGAGTTAACAGCCAGGCATGAGTTACAAGTAGAAATGAAAAAGATGGAAAATGACTTTGAGCAGAAACTTCAGGATCTTCAAGGAGAAAAGAATGCATTGGATTCTGAAAAACAGCAAATCGCTACGGAAAAACAAGACCTGGAAGCAGAGGTGTCCAAGCTGACAGGAGAGGTACTGTCTGAATAGGGACAGCATCGTACCCGCAGCTGCCCTCCATAGCTCTACTGTGCTGCTGGTCCTGGGGCCACACAGTCATGGCTTTCTGAGGTTCCCTATGCTAGGGAAGAGCAGCTATCAGGTAGATGGCACATGTTTTAACAGTCATTTACTGGTGTTAGTCTTGTTTGGGAAATAGTATATAAAACAAAAAATTTAGAAAACACAGAAAAATGTAAAGAATGAAAAAAGTTACTTATGGCAGTATCCAGAAATAATCCAGAAATGCATTTGAGAGTAAACTAAACTGTTGGCTTGTTTGTTCTTCCAACTTAGTTAAGCTTCTGAACAACTTTGTTTTCATTTTCTCTGCAGTTACAAATGCTTAGACAACCTGCAATACTGGTAACTTGATCATTTGTACAGTTATGGGATTACCTGCATAGCACATACATCAGTTTTATAGTTGTTTACTTGAACTTTACATTTTTTTACTCAAAATAATTTAGCCTAAAAGTTGTCTTTTTAAGCTCAAAGCACACTACAATTAAGAACATGAAGATTTGAATTTTAGTTTTGACTCTACTACTAAGTAGCAGAGTGACTTTGAAAAGAATCATGTGATCTTCTGACCACTCAGTCCACCTATGGTTAAGGAGAAATTTGGCTTAGGTTCTTTCCAGTCCTTGAAGTGGGATCAGAAGTACTTACTTCTGTTTTACCTCTTTAGGTTGCCAAGCTATCAAAAGAACTAGAAGATGCCAAGAAGGAAATGGCTTCTCTCTCTGCTGTGGCTGTTGCTCCTTCCGTTTCTAGCAGTGCTGCCGTTCCCCCTGCCCCTCCTCTGCCTGGCGACCCTGGCACTGTTATCCCACCTCCCCCACCCCCACCTCCTCTTCCTGGAGGTAGTATCTTTCCATCCTCTCCCCCTCTGCCTGAAATTACTAGCATTCCTCCACCTCCTCCTTTGCCTGGAAGTACTACCATACCACCCCCCCCTCCTTTACCTAGCAATATTGCCATCCCCCCACCTCCTCCTTTGCCTGGAGGTACTAGTATACCACCTCCCCCTCCTCTGCCTGGGGGTATTGGTATCCCCCCACCTCCTCCCTTGCCTGGGGGTATTGGTATCCCCCCACCTCCTCCCTTGCCTGGGGGTATTGGTATCCCCCCACCCCCTCCTTTGCCTGGAGGTATTGGTGTCCCCCCACCCCCTCCCTTACCTGGAGGACCAGGACTGCCTCCTCCCCCTCCCCCTTTGCCAGGAGGCCCTGGCATTCCTCCCCCTCCCCCTGGAATGGGCATGCCTCCACCTCCCCCTTTTGGATTTGGGGCTCCTGCGGCCCCAGTTCTACCATTTGGATTAACTCCCAAAAAAGTTTATAAGCCAGAGGTGCAGCTCCGGAGGCCAAACTGGTCCAAGGTAAGTTTTTCTTCATTTCTCCATCAGTAGATCGTAAATTACTTTTCTTGCCTTATATTTTGTGCATGTGTAGGCTACCCACTGTCAGGGCTCATATCTGTCCAACTTAAGTTCTACTTGTGTTTTATGTTTATAAAACATCTCTATTTCAGATATCACCACAGAGAAATCTGTGGGCCCTCTGTAACTATATCTTAATTAAACTTAACCAAACTTTATATATTTTGCCTTTTCTCTGATATATAGGCACGGTGGTAATTTGACAATTGTAACTTCACTAGGGTGCAAATGACTGAAATTGTGCTTGTACACAATGTGTTTGTGACTCCTGTGGTTGGGTCAGTCTTTTGCTTCTAGAAACTCTGTTAAATGTAGCCAGATTGATGGCGGAAACTTAGAGCAAAAACATTGGAAATAAGACCTCAGTGCTTCTGAAACTAGAAGATAGGGGTTAGGAGGAAGATCAGCATAGCTGATCCTGATTTTTGACTAGTTACCAATAAACAGATCAGAGCTTTATCTCCTGATCCCCCATGAAGGGCAAAGGTGCTGTCTGTATCCTAAGTTAGTCACAGGCTAGTCAAACATTGTAGCAGTACGCTACAATCTTTTATCCACTATTTAGGGAAGGAGAAAGGAAAGATAGAAATCTTTACTGCTTTTGCAAGTGGCCTTGATACAGAAATAGAGAAAAGTAGAACTCTTCACAGCCTCTTTTTAGGCTGTTCTAAGCTTAAAGAGGACTAGCTGACAGTGAGTCAGGCTAGTGTCTCAATCTTTCCAACCTTTGTTCTTTTAGGAGTTATCACACTAACTAATGACATCAGCCCAACCAACGAACCACCAATCAGTGCCCACCCTGACTCTCCCGAGCTTCAGACTTTTTATAACTTAAGCCAAAGTTCACATCAACCCATGTGGTACCCATTCCCAAAAACAAGCTACCAGTGCTATAAGGACTGCACCTAACCAAATTATAGCCACCTGCATCAAGCATTCGAAATCCAACTCATAAACAACTCTCCCACAGCTGGGGCGGGAACATAAACCTAATCCAAATGCCATTTTGCATTTTTAAAGAAACCAAAATAACGAAAACTTTTTCCAAGTGTTCCTCTACAAAACATCACTGATAATAAGTCACTTTTGTTGGATCTTAGTCACTTTTCTAGAGTAGGGAGTTCAGAGTTTGGTCTAGTAGCTCTTGTCACCCTGTTTCTACAGTTTGTGGCTGAGGACCTTTCCCAGGACTGCTTCTGGACAAAGGTGAAGGAGGACCGTTTTGAGAACAATGAACTTTTTGCCAAACTTACTCTTGCCTTCTCTGCCCAGACCAAGAGTAAGTATACGCCTTTTAAGTTCCAGACAGGGAGAGTTTAGCATTTCCCTTGTGGGTTTCCCATGCTTTTCCCTTCACTAGGCGAGGGTTGGAAGGGAGAGTTAGAAGAAGCATCAGTGTTTCCATTCCAAGGAAAAGGAAATGTTTTTGTATTCTGGTGCTTCTGCGGTTAGGAAAGAGAATTGTTACTTGTATTTTGTGTCAGTATAACAAACAGGGATACAAGACTAAGTACCAAAAGCTCAGATTAGGCTTATTTGATAGTTATCTTGAATGGATTATGGTCTATTGAAGAGTATTATCTCCAGACCAGAGTATTCAGTTAGTAGGGGTCAGCAAGTGCCTTTGACAGTTGGGTGGCTGAGCTACAAACTTTCTAGATAACAGTAACTAAGAGCCATGTGTAACTCCTATTTCTTTTTAATATCTGATGCTTTTGATGTCTTCCTGGCCTTTGGTTCCTGCAGCTTCCAAAGGTAAGAATCCAAAAGAACCTTTTCATTGGGTCTGTTGAGTACTAGAGAAAAAGATTTTAAAAATGTAAAGGGATTTATCTTTAGAAGATCAGAAATAGAGATTAAAGGTTGGTTCATTTGCTAGTTGTCCCTCTCTCTCCCCTAAAAGTCCCAAAGACCAACAGTGATAGTGCTCACAAGGGAGAAAGTTGGTTCAAGTGGAAGCTTCATATACTAGTACTCTACTTGGCCCACAGTGTAGTCTTACGAAACAACAGATGTGTATTTCTTCTGTTATAGCAAGTTCAGACTGAATAGTTTGTCTCAGAGAGCTTTTCTAAGGTTATATTACCAGATCCAGGAGTTGTGACTTCTAGCCCATGGTTTTTATATAAGTTCATTTTTTTTAAACCTTTACTATGCTCACCTTTATTTTAGAACTTTAGATTTTGATCAGGGAAGGATTCAAACTCTTTAAAAGTTGACGTAAGGAGGACCCAGATCTCTACAATATAACAGCAAGGTTTACTTTGTTTCTAGTGATTTAAACTGAAAGAAGGACATCAGTAAAAGACTTTGGTCTTTTAATTCTTTCAGAATTCTTTCAGAAGTAGTTTTGAGTACCAGACTGAATATTGAACCCATCCAACATGTTGTTTTGGAGGGTTTTTGGTGCTGGAAACCAAACCCAGGGTTTTGTGCAAAGTACTCTCCACGAAGCTACATTTCCAGCCTCCAGTTTAGTTTCAACACTGAAACATTTGTTAGTTTCCAAATATTTCAATCTTAATACTGATGATATGAGTGAATGAGATAAATACTCATTATTGTGCTATGAATATCTGACCTCTCAAGTGATGGAGTGATGTGAGGGCCACAAAGTAAGTTTCAACTATGTCTTTTGATTTTTTGTCTAGATCTTTGCTTCCCAGAAGTGTGTGCATTTCTGGTAACCTTGGAAAGCTTAGATACTGACAGAAACTGCAGCTGCTTTAGCATTGCATTGTTTAGGCACAGACATCCTTTTGTTGGCAGTGATTTCTTGTGAATGCAGCCAGAAATACTGGATTAGGGAAAGCTGAGTAGGTACTTGATATATGTGTGTGTATAGGGTTAGAGAAGAAGAGCTGTGTTTTGGTTGTAATGTATTCAACTCTATCGAAACTAGTCCAGGTGGAGAGATAAGCCATGCTTACCTAGCATAGAAGAAGCCCTGCTGAGGCGTTTTCAGCACAGCAGCTGGATAGTATGGTAAGGAAGTTTGTGCTAGGTTTTCTTTATATTACATTATTTCCTTACATTCTAAACCTGACTTTTTCTGCCATTTGTTAAATATGTCTGTATTCCCTATATGTTGTACTGATACTTAAAATTCTTTGATCTCTATCAACTCTTCTAAGAACAGGCAATGAACATCAACAACAAAACTGCTTTACTCTCCATACCTGCCTTCTGTAGTCAAAGATGCCTCCTACCACTGCTTTATTAAAGTTCAAAAAATAGCGTGCCTCTGTTAAGCCTGTTGGCATACACCTGTAATCCCAGTTTCTCAGGAGGCTGAAGCAGGAGAATTGCAGTTCAAGTCTACTAGGCAGTTAAGAAAGGGCAGGGATGTCTGAGTGGTGGAGCATTTGCCCTGGGTCCAGTCCCTTGTGCCACAAAGAGAGGGAAGGGAAGAGAAGATAGGAAGAATGTGTATGTCTCTTACTAAAAGACAGAAACTGATCCTAAAGTGGATTTGGCTGGTTCTCTTACAGATCTACTTTCTTGTTTCTGAGCTTGTTTGTTCCTGTAAATTAGGAATTTACACAATTTTTCCCTTGCTAGGAATGTATGGAATTCAGATGATAGGTACCACCCTTTCAGTCTCACCTCATTTGTAGTGATCAGCAAGGAATACTTTATGGACTTTGTTGCTCCTGCCTTTTAACATATCCAGTAGTTAGATTTTATTTTCGTCTTTATTAAAAGAAACAGTATAGGTTTAGACCAAGTCCAGCTTCATTCTACAGCTTGTTGCTGTTTATACAGAAGTCAGAGCCTGGGCAACAGACAGGTAGGCTGGCCTGTCTGCTGCTCCTGTCTAACTTTGTTTTGGCTTTAGGCTTTAGGAGGAACAAGGGGAGCAATAATCCCTTCCCCCAGAAAGAGCAGAGGGTATTTATCATTTCCCTGTGACTCTCCTGTCCACTAGGTGGCACCCACCAAATTGTATCTTTATTACTGTTCACAAATTTCTTGCTGTTACTGTTTTTTTGAGACAGGGTCTTAGCATTAGTTGACCTGGAGGTCACAGGGAACTTTTGTCTCTGGGTCCTGAGTGCTAGAGTTACAGGTAGGTGTGCAAAATGATACCCAGGAAGTGTTAAAGAATTTCACAGCTTCTGCCACTTAAATTTCTAGAAACGAGATTTTAAGAGCTCAGCTTGCTTCCCCTGGTCAGTGAGTCTCTTGGCAGAAAGATGTCTGTTCTCTCCATTTCTAAATGTGTATTAGAACCAGAGGTACTGTCCACACACCTGTTGTGGGTTGTTATCTTTTCCTTACTAGCTTTTCATGGATTTTGAGGAGGATGAGATTATTAACAGAAAGTAGTAAATCCCTTGTTATCTAAACCATAAATCTAGCTGTTTTCTGGGATTTTAAGGGATCCAGCCTATACAGTAATGTGTTTTGTGTTGTTAGTTCTCTCAACAGTGATGTGAAAATGAGCCTGTAAATATCCTATCTTGACATATATTGAGGTTCTCCAGAAACTAATAGTGTGCCAATTTTTTTTTTGCCACAAGAAGCTCCAGACTCTTAGATCCTTCTCCATCTCCCATATTTCCATCTAAGATTCTGTGTATTTTTTATTCTGACTTCCACCTAAGTTCTCAACTATTTCTTTGTACTTTTAGAATCCGTGGTCTGTTCCTAGCACAGCATTGTGTGTCAGCACCTTGACTTCCCTCAACACTGCTTTCCCTTTTGCTCTTTCGTGTTTTCTTCTGTCATCCTCACCCCAGTGGACCTAGAGATGGGGTAGTGTACATTTTGTTCTCTGTCACCACTTTATGACCCATCTGCTTTTCTCTTCACCAGAGACCAACAATTTGGAATCTGATATCAGTTTCTATCACCTTCTTCCATTTGTGTTACCGTCTGTTGACACTGTAAGTTACTTGGAGTTCTCCACAAACAGAGTTCCTGACCACTCTTCATTCTTCAATGCTACTTCTGATTTAACTTTCCACAATATCATACTTAAAAAAATTATTTAGTGAGTGCATGGATGTGTGCATGCTACAGTGCACATGTAGAGGTCACCGGAAAGCTTTCAGGAGTCATTTCTCTTTTCTACCATGTAGGTCCCTTATCAAACTCAGCTGTCAGGCTTGACACGAAGTACTCTACCCACTGAACAGTTTCCCAGCCCTGATTTCCCCCAGTTCCTACATGAAGGATTATGACTACTAAGATGCCTGCTGTACAAGTCTCTCAGTTCTTCTTGATCTTGACCTCTACCCTTTGTCTCCTGTCCTCTCCTGTGCTCATTATAAATGACTGAGCCTTTCATTAGCTGTGTACTTTACCACCTGTGTCGGTCCTACATGTTCCTTCACCCTCCATTTACAGTGCCGAAGATCAAAACCGGGTTCTCACACTTGCTGGTCAAGTGTTTACCACTAACAGGTGTCTCTAGCCCACTCTCGTTTCTCTTTAGTATGTGATCCCAGCAATTTTCTAGGCACACTGGAACTACCAGCCTATCTTTCACCTCCTTAAAACTTTGTAGCTAAATATTACAATAATCATTCCCCTGGTATTTTTCTTCCATTGAGGGTCTCTCTCATTTCATCATGCTTAGTTGGCAAAATTATGATTCTTGTTAATTCCACTTCTGTCCACACTGGATCTGTAGCTGTGTATCTCTGAACATTACTGGAAGAGACCACACACTACCCTTCCTGGGTATACTTTCTTCTCTTAGCTTCTCAGATAGTAAGTGTTCTTATTTTTATCTCACTGTCTCTTCTTGCTCCTCATTTTCCTCTACTCAGTCTGTAATATTGCTTGGTGTTTGATACTGCTAGATCGTCGTATTTTAAGTGTTTTTTTGGTTTGGTTTAGTTGGTTGATACAGGGTCTCACATTTCCCATGCTGGCCTAAACTCAATACCTAGTCCAATCTAGCCTCACACTATGCAGCCCAGATTGACCTCAAACTCAAAATCTTTTTGCCTCTCTTCAAGTGCTGGTTATAGGCTGGCAAGCACTACCACACTGACTTTTAAGCATTTCTGATTTTGTTTGTTTTCTCAGTTTTTATTTTTTATTACATATATTTAATGTGGGTAGAAGTGGAGCACACAAATATCATGGTGCACTTGTGGAAGTCAGGACAACCTGCAAGAATTGATTCTCACCACCATCTGGATCCAGGAGGATCACACTCAGGTCATCAGGCTTGACTGCAAACACCTTTACCCACTGAGCCATCTCACGCTCATATCACTGAGCAGTCTCCCTTTAAGCATTTCTAATCGACTCAGTTTCATGCTTTTCCAAATTATTATCTTTAAACCTTTTCTCTCAAAGATCCAGCTCTCCATAGAGAAAATTGGAGCAACGAGAAGGTGAACTTCCCAAAGCTTATACCACTGTGTTTGTTCTGTTTTCTCTCTTTTCTGTTACTGTGGTCCTGTCCAAAAGCAGTTCCTGAATGGCTAACCATCATTGCAGCAATGTGTAGAACAGTGAAAATACAAAATAAAATCATTTCCCTTTTTCCCTGTGGTGACCATGGTTAACCATACATTTTATATACTATTATTCACATAATTAATTCAGATGTAGTTCATGTGAAAAAACAAAGGAAACTTCAAACAGAACTTCATTGGAATGTTAAGGAGCAATTATAGTAATAGCATATATGAATTTTTTACTACAGCAAACTGATTCCACATGGAAATTCTGTTCTGCATTTTGTATAACATCTTCACCATCTCTTGATGTCAATATATATAAATTTGCCTTATTATTTCTTTTTTTAAAGTTTCATGTTGCCTCATGGTTTATTTCAAGTGAACAGTTGTATTTTGTATGAAAAATATGAGGTTTATATATATATAACTAATCCCTCATTGAGAATTTTGTTTCAGTATTTTATTTTACAAACATTACTATAGGAAAATTCTATTTATCTTTGTATACTTTATATTTCTGCACAGTGGTTTCAGAAAGGTGAAGTTTTTCACCACAAATCACTGGGATCAATAAGATTATATCAATTCATACTTCCACCAAAAATAAGAAATTATCAGAATTCTTGAGGAGGGAAAATATATCTTGTTTTAATCTGTTTACTCAAAATTGCACCCAAGGTTTTTGTACATCAATTCTTTTTCTCATTAAACACAAAGATTACTTTTGTTCTGAACTTCTGGTTCTATTGTTTTTTTCTTTGCAATTGCTGTCTTTGGCATAGTTGATCATCTGTTTTGACAACTTTTTATAGTCTTTTGTTGCTGTATTTTGTTAAGTTGGGATTTGTCTTATTTTAGGTACCAGGGGTCTGACAGGAGGACCTGCTGCTTTCTTACAGCTAGTGTCTTGGAGATTAAGAGCTAAACGAGGGGGAAACTTTTAAACTATTGCTTGAAGGCTCCTGGTGTACTTTGAGGTGACTGGTGGAGATTTAAGGGAAGGTGTCAGCAAGTAAAGATAATTAAACTTTAATTCCTTCTAAACTGCAGGAACCTGAGAATCTGTCCGCAGCTGTGCTCTTCTCCTTTTCGCCACCAGATGGCACATGGAGCTCTCTTATTTTTGATGTGTCATTGTTACGCCTGGCTATGATGCAGTCCCGTTAGAGAGCGGCCCTGCTGCTGTTGTCAAATACAAACTGCTTATGATACTGCCCTCTGCTGAACAGGAGGTTTATTTTGGCGGACTGATCAGTGAAATTAGAGCAAGATGCTGCATGTCAGATTAACCCTTTCACAGAGGGATCTTGTCTCCTGGTGCAGTTAGCATCTTGGTTCTTTGATTTTTGAAACTATTATTTTTAAGAGTAATATCATTGTTTCTTTGGGAATCCTAAGGCTGGACAATTTTTGCTTTTTAGCCTAATTTTCAGGGAGCCTAAAGGGAGGCTTGTTTTAGTGAATTTGGTAGTTCACTAGATACATGTATGTGATTGTGTTATAACATATTCATAATCAATTTCTGTCACAGTTTCTACTGAAGAGGTACTTCAAACGTATTAGAACTTACCCACTGATTTGATATTGTTTTTTTAAAAACACCTCACTGTCTCAAGGTAATTCCGTTTTTACAGTTTGTTTCTGGCCATCTGAACTCCGGTATGTGCCTATATATTACAATGTTAGAAATAAGCACAAGTTGAAGCTTGTTCATACGCAGGTTATCATCTAACATTATGGATTTTTTAAAAGACCTTTTAAATATATTTGCTGATACTTTGACTTTCTAGTATGAGGCCCAGTATAGCCTAAGCATCTGCCATCTTGATGCCATTTTTCTCTGTATTTAAATGTCTACTTTTACCATTCAGTCTCAAGCTTTAGCGTGCATTAAAATTGAAAGGGGGAATGGCGCTACCTCCAGAGGATATAAGTAATAAGTACTGTAGGGCATGCATACTAACACACACTCCGTGTAGCCTGGCTTGGTGCATTGCTTCAGTGTTTATTTCATTTCTTTTGTTCTGTCTTCCCACTGTCAGCCACAATCTAGATGCTGCTCTCTACCTTTTTTTTTTTTAAGTAACATTTCATTGCCTGTATCAGAGTAGCTGTACAGTATTGCCCTTGTCCTTAAGGGGATGATATGAAATTAGTTAGGAAACAATTTTTCATTTTCTACTGACTGCTGACAGTTTAGAGACATTATTTCAGAGGTATTTGTTTGTATAAAATTATTTTCTTGCCATCTTTCCATTCAGATCCCAATAGCATCATAAGACAAAAGACATTTTGAAGTTCCCTGGGATCAGTGAAATAGCTGGAACGTTGAGGTTAGAAATTGACTAGGTTGGAGAGCTGTGTGTAATCACATCTGCAACAAAGGAGTTGTAGAAACAGGAGGTCAGGAGGGAGAGTGCTAGGGTTCTGCAGGCATAGCCCCTCCACAAGTTGGCTGCTCTCTTGCTATGGAGACCTAGAGTTGGAGAGCAGATATGTATTCATAAGAAATTCTCTAGGATATGGAAGCAGAACTGGGCTGTGGAAGAAGAGGGTTATACAGGGCACTCTCGCTACCTGTTGGAGGTCAAAGCAGCTGCTTTGGGAAGACACTGATCTGAAGGACCCTTCACCTTACACTCGTTAAAAACTCTTGAGTCTGAAGCAACTTGTGTGCTGTTACTGGACAAGTCTTTGAGCAACAAGTTCAGAGAGTGTCTGGGGCTTTTTGTTTGTGCTTTGACAGCACGCATAGCACAGCTATTCAGTACTGAAGACCTTGTAAAACAGCTTCATTCTTACCCAGTCTTTTGCCGTATTTTCCCATTCCTACCCTCTAGAAATAACCATGTTTTTATTCTTAATTCTGTTAATTCAGGATTTTAAAAATTATAAGCAAATACAAAAATGAATTCTCACCCCTTCTGCCTTAACCAAAAAATAATATTCTGTCTGTGCTGTTCTATACCTTTGTGCTATGTCTTCAAGATTCTTCATGTAAAAATATTAGTCACTTAAATTCTGAGTATTATTTTATACACAAGAATATAACAAAAATACAGGACTGAAATCTTTACCTTTTTTGGAAATGCTGGTGACATTACCCCACTTGCTCCAGCTCTTAGTTTGTGTGTTTGTCCTCTTGATATCTGTACACTCTCTTATGCAGCACACTGTCTGAGGAGTAGCTACCCATACCAGCTGTATAAATGTCCAGCAGCTCATCCTAGGGCCTTACAGTCATCAAGGCATGAAAATGAGAAACCAAACTTTTCTGCAGAGAGAACTTCCAGAATGTCACCTGAGCATGATACTAAGGCAGAAGCAGTGCTGTGCATCACTGACATAGGATTACTACTCCATGGGGGAGTGTGACACTCCAAAGGAGAGGGCTGGTGTGCCTCATCTCAAGTTTTGGTTCCTTACTAAAAAGTACCCTTTCATTACACACACATAAGATAGTGTATTTTTATTATAACATTCTCTCTAATCCCTTTCTGCTGAACTCCTTCTCAGCAAGGCCTTCTTCTAATTTTATGTCTTTTTGTTTTGGCCCATTGCATTTAATTAGTGTTGCCCATGTGAACATTTGTCCTTAGAATTAATTGCTCCAGAACTTAGTTTCCTGTAATACCTTGTTAAAACTCTGAGCCATTATCAAGAAGACTGTTTGTGACACAAGGTTCATGGGGAAGCAAGAAGCTAATTATGAATACCCTTCTTAAAGCAGCTGTTTTTACAGGGGAATATGTAGAAATAAAATAAAGGCAGATGCCAGAATTCTATTAAGCATACTAGATTTTTGTTAAGTGTACACTTTGTTAAGTGTACAAACTAGATTTTTGTATACATTTACTATAAAGTAGTAATATTATTTTGTAATAAGGAGAAAAGAACTTGAAGGAAAATTGACTGTTGTTCAGGATACTTGAACAAGGGGTTTCTAGTGATTGCGCCTAGTTACTGTCTACAGAACAGAGTTCAGCAAATCCGGCAACAGCATTTACTTCATTGTCCATACGGATCTTAGACTACTTAAGTTAGCATCTCTTTTGGAACCCCATTTAAATGAAGGGACTTTTTTCTGCAAGGTGGAATAGAACCATTCTCCCTTCCTGATCCTCCTGTAATTCCATCTCTGTTATAAGTATCAATAAGTTTTATTTTATTTTAGATCTATTAGGTTAGGGGTGTGTGTGTGCGCATGTGTTCCTATTGTCAAGAAATCTGCGAAAAAAATCCTTCCAAGAATGTCCCATTTTCCTATTCTGCTTGCATTTTTCATTTCAGCCACGGTGTGTGCGCAGTTGAGCTATTTTGGCTCAAGTTCCAGATTGTGAGGTCAGAGACTAGGGATTGGAGGAAAGGATCAGATGACTTTCAGTAACGCAGATGATGGTCCTGCCCCTCATCCCCTCCCCTTCTCCACCCTTTCCTGGCTTCCAGCTCAGGAACAAAGAAGGGAAAAAAACAGCAATATGATGAAAACCAGCAGCTGCTGCTGCAGACTCAGGCTGGGGGCTGGGTGTTTATTCCATCTGTCTCTTTGTTTTGTTCCTACCCTGTTAGCTCCCTTCCTGGAACCCCGTATAAAACAGTATTTTAGAATCCTTTGTTACAGAGTAGTGTAGAAATCTGCAGTTTGCTCCATATTTAGGTGTGTGTAGGTGAAATGGCAGAATTAAAATTACCCTGGAGCACCTAAAAAAAGATGAGGCTGCTTGCCCTCTTTGTTCTGTTTTGAACACAGCTGCTTATTTACTGTCAGGGCACCTCACCATTTCTGTGATGCCTTGTGTGTTCTACCTTAGGTTATGGCTAACCACAGAATTAACCATTTCTGTGTTGCCTTGTGAGTGCTACCTTAGGTTATGCCTAACCACAGAATTAACCATTTCTGTGATGTCTTTTAGCTTAGTTTATGCCTAACCACAGAATTAATATGTCCTTTGCTTATTAAAATCTCATAGCAAGTGAATGCCACACTGACCTGAGTTCTGTTGGCTTCAGGATCTAGCACTTGCTGAAAGGGAGTGAGTGGCAAGAAAGCAACAGTTATGCTGCTATTTTACTGTCCTCTGCTTTTCACAGTGAGCAGGTGCCCCATTTCTTCACAAATACATGTCAAGGGAAAAATGGAGATGTAGGGCAATATATAGGTTAAAACAGAACTTAGAAATAGGTCAATCAGTACTGAGTATGGATCCTAAAAATCCTGATTCAAACAAAATCTTTAAAATGCTTGGCACTTAAGACAGAATTATCGTGATACTAGTATGTTAGATGTTTTGAAAGTCATTATCTTTAGAACTACATAGTGAAATGTTCACAGATGATATTATATTACTGGGATTTCTAAGTGGACGGGGCATTAGTAAAAAGAATTGGGACAGTCACTTACACTTGTTGGAGTAGCTTTGTTATCTTACTTTACTTGGGAATGTTTATTTTTTCCTCTATAATATATCTTTTGAGAAAGGAAAACGCTTTGTACCTAATACCTTGTTTTTTGATGCATTTCACTCAACCTAGCCTACCATTCTCTTGTATTAGCCAGGTCCTGTCCTTTGACTGACATGCAGACCTTGCTTGGGGATGTGCCTGTCCTTCCGGTGTCTATGCACCCACACCCAAGTAGAGCTCTTCTCTGCACTCCCTGAGTCACTCTCCTGGGTGTGATGGGAAAGGATCTGTGAGAAACTTGGTGACTGTAGTGTCTGAGTGACCCAGGGATCTGTGAAGTACCCAGACTCCTAGCTCTGTGTTTCTGCTTCTCTTTCACTCCTCTACCTAACTCTGAGCATTTGGTTCTTAGTTCTGGCTGGCTTTGTTTTTGTCCTTTGAGTTTATTCAGTTCTGCTGGTGTGTCTTGACCTATCACTATGGGATTTAGTAAATGAGTATGTGTTTTGGTCAAGCGGGTACCTGTGGGCATGGACAGCTGTTGTTCAGTTGACATGGTGTTTCCTCTGCTGTGCCGCATTCTTATTAATAGCTTTAAAGTGCTGTTTTGTTTTTTTTTCCTCGTGTATATTATAACTATAAGGGATATAACTGAAAATTCTCTACAAGGACAGTATCTCATTGACAACCAACTCCCCTCATCGTCTCAGAATCCGTTCATGTGGAGCCTAATAGATGGCCTACTATGTGGTGGGTGTACTTAGTAATTCAGTGTCTGTGTTACCATCACAGAAATTTTGTTGTTGTTTCTTAGGAGTACCAGAAGATATTCAAGTTTTTCAAACATGCCTGAGACATCATGATTCTTTTACAAAGACTCTATGACTTGAAAGAGATTGTAGTGGTACCAAAGTCCCCCTGGCTCAGTGTATTTACTAGGGTAGCCTTGAGTTTGTCCTTCCGCCTCTGTCTCCTGAGTACTGTGATTGAAAATGTGTACTCCCACATCTGGCTCTTCACCTGAGCTTTTATTATTTTGTGCCCCAGTGCTTACATACAAATCCAGGGCCTCAAATATGCTAGGCCCCAAACTTCATGCTCAGTTCTACTTGACTTTTTTTTTTTAAAGCCCTGTGGTACTTGTGAACTAATGCGTTTATGTACTACCATTATCTCACATTAGAGTCATTGGATAAATAGCATGTTTAAGTAGCAGAAACCATTAATGATGAATATCCACTAATATTTGAAGATGTTTCAACTTTTCCTCCTTTCATGTTTGTTCTCTTTTAGTCATAGAGTATCTGACTTACTCAAGTGTGTGTGTTTTTGGGGGGGGGGGTGGGTGGTTCCCAGTAGAATAGGAGCAATGTCTTATCTTGGGCAGAGAAAGTAGTGCTTCATCCTGAGTAAGTGGCTGAGGATTAATGTTGGGTGGGGTTGCTTTATAACAGCCTGCACCTTCCAGCTTTGTGGATGTAACTGGTTTTCCAGCAGTCTGTTTCTCAAAGGTGTTTTCCCAGAGTTGCTTATTCTGTCCCACTTACTCATTCCCACCTGCAGTTCTTAAAAATCTAGTTTCCCAGCTGTCAGGTAACTCCCATTCCTCCATTTCCTGTTTGTGGTCTTCATTGAGAGAAGCCAGTAACAGGAATTCCTGGGGAAGTGATGGCTATAGCTGTGGGACTCTGGGGGCCATTAGCTCATTGCTGCAGTTGGGGGCTAGTGTACTATAGAAGGATTTCCTTCCTTTCTGTAGGCTCTTAGAAACTGTTACTAACCATGACTAAGCAATAACTGTGACTCCGATCTGCTCACTTAATGCTTTGATTCTGTCTTTAGAGACTGAAAAAAAAATTTTTCTTCCTTGTGCCTCAATTTCTACCCCTTAAAATTTGAGTTCAACATAGATCTAGAATTATAACAAGAAATGACCTGTCCTTTTAGGATTGTTTTGATGCAAAATAATTAAGAAAGGGAAAAACGGGGTCCTTGTGTTGAACAGCAGGGGGTGCCCTTTCTCTTCTTGTTGCTGCTGCCTGGCACTCCCTACTGCATTCAGCCATTTTAGACAGATTGTTTTTGCCCCCAGCTAACTCCATTTTGTGTTGGTGACGCAGGAAAATAAAAAAGGTTAGGCAAGGAGGAGTCTGATTGGGGGAGGGAGGAAGACAAGCTGAGGCACAGCTATAGGCAGAATCTGTTACTCAGCAGTGGCTCACTAGGGACACACCTTGCTGCAGGCTGTTTGCCTGCATCCTGAGCAATCGATGCTGCAAGTCCCTTCCAGCTGAGCAAAGAGCAAAGTGGATGCCTGCTAGCAGTAGTAGGATGCTGACTGTTGGGACAGCTTCATCTAGATTCTTAGTCTGTGTTTACATGTTTTTGCTAGTTGGATAATCAGTTACCCTCATAAATCCAGGACACATTTTTTTTATTTAAAGATATTTTTAAATGAATGTACACATATGTGTGGAGAGTCATGTAAAACATTCTTGATTATTTTTAGAAATCAAAAATGTGAGCTGGAGAGATGACTCCCCACCGGAGTCAAGTGTCTCACAACTGCCTGTAACTCCAGCTTCAGGGGGGTCAGAAGCCTCTGACCTCCAAGACACCAACACTCACATGTACAGGCCCACACATAATGCATACACAGCTGTGTATCCATTATCCAGTTTAAATCAGTCTTGCTATACGTATCTGTATCAGCCTCCTCTTTACCCCTCGTTATTAGTAAACACTAGCTGAGATTCATTTAAACCATAAGTAGTTTATAACGTGTCAGAGCAACAGGCATTTCTCATATCACATGCAAATTATTTATCATCAACTGTCTGCTGTTTAAATTTCTTAGTTATCTTACAGTAGTTTTTATCAGTATATTTATATGAACAGAGGCAAACTAAAACAAAGCCTACAAACTATGGTCAGTTGGTAGATGAAGGTTCCTTTCCAGCTTTGTTGCCTTCTTTTTAAATATATATGCCTTCAATGTATATGGCACTAGATTTCATAAGAATATTTTTATACAAGTATATCTTGCACCGTCTTCTAATTTTTATCTTACAGTTTATTTATAGACTTTTAAAGGAAAGACAGAGGCTGTCTTAATTTGGGATTGAGAGTGTGTACAGCTAGACTTCCCTTTTTCATAGAGCAGAGCTATTGAACTGAAGGGTATCCCAAGGATCTGTTGGAGAGGATGCAGCATGCAACAAAGTAAGTTTCTCCTGACTGCAGAGGAAGAAAAGACTAGACTCTCTGTTTTCTCCTGGCAAGATAGCCTGTTACTATCTAAGTCTAAAGAAAAATTTGCAGTCTGCTCTCAATGCTGATCATGGCCATGGGGATGTCTTTCTTATGAATCCAGGCAGACTTTTTAAGCATTGGCAGCATGTATGTACTAACTGTTAATTGCTGTGAGCCTGGGATGGATGATTCCACACCCTTAGCTTTTCCTCCCAGATGCTGCTTGGACTTAACTATCTGCTTGCTAAGACCTTAAGAGCTTGATGGGCTATTTGCAGAGAGCTCATAGATAGCCTGTGATTGTGTCATGGCTTATTTCATAGCTTTTGGACTGCATCCCCACCCCCACCCCCATGTTCTTTTTGTTGATTTCTGAGACTAACGTAAAAGACAGATGATGACATCTTGCTTGATAAGTTCTTTCTCACTTTCTGAAATAAGTGACCATAACCAACAGTCATCCCTTTGCTGTAGGGAAGAACACATAACAGAAGTAGGTTCTGGCTTATTGGTAGAGCTGGCAGGGTATCTGTAAAGTCTGTTCTTTGGAGACCAGATTGGCCCTGTGCCTAGTTTGCAAGCTGCAGGTCTCACTCTGAAAGGATTTAGAATCAGCTAAAGGGGTCAGGATTGCAACATGAAAACAAGGAGTCAGCTAAAGTGATAGTGGTGTGTGTGTGCATGTGTGCTGTTTTTATTTTTTTGTATTTTAAGACTATTTCTCTTTTGAGACTCTGGATGTCCTGGAACTCACTCTGTAGACCAGGCTGGCCTTGAACTCAGAGAGATCCACCTGCCTCTGCCTTCTGAGTATTGGGATTAAAGGTGTGTGCTGTTTTTAAGAGTCAGTCTTTGTAAAGAAGATGTCCCTTCTCCCCTCTTTGCTGAGCTGATACCATTTAGTTGAAGGTATGATTATTGTGGGCTTTCATCTTTACCGTAGACAAAATAGAGCTGGGACTCACAGTTTTGACAAGTTTTATGTTAGGTGCTACACCTGCGTACCCAATTAATGCTCCATTTTTTATAGCAGGGCTGGGAAGGCGGCATATGGAAGTATCCTGTGGGTTCTTCTGCATTGTGACTGCTTACTGTTGGTTGTCAGAAGTCCTTCTCAAGTCAGTGTCAAAGTGACACCAGAACTAGCCATCTAAGGATGTGAATGTGTAATGCCCAGAGTCGCGCCTTTCTTACAGCATCCTGGTAGATAACAGTTTTAGAATTTTACATAGTGACATCATTCTATAAATCAAATTATTTTTATCCATGTTACAGCATGCCTGGTAAGTGGGGGTATGTCTTGGTTGAAGTGCATATCATATATGTGTCGATCAATAAATTGTTAAAACTGAAATTTATAGCTGTGTAATCAACACCTAGATGAAGAAACCAAGACCTATGTGCCTCACAAACCCCTTTCACTGACAGTTGGTCACCCAACCCAGGGTGCCCATTATCCTTACTTCGAACATTATGGATTCTTTTTACTTGGTTCCTATTTCTACAGCATGTATTCTTGTTTGCTCACTCTGACAGTATTATTATATTCAGAGTCACTAGCTCAGCACCACTTTGAAAAAGCAGACCACTAACTACAATTCAATACTTATCTGCACCAAGGCTGCTTGATTATATTATGTGTTCCATAGTTCTCAAGTCTGTTTCTATCTGTATCCCAACCATAACCTTTGGCCATGCCTCCATCTCTTGCCTAGTACTCTTGGCCCTTCTTATTTTTTAAAACCTCACTGCCAGCTACTACCTGTTGTACATTTATAGTTAAAATAATGAAAGTGGGGCTGTTACTTGGGTTACTACCACCCTTCCCTCTCCTTCCTTAAGACGATCCTTTGATTCTTTTAATGTTTAATTTATTATTATTAAATATTAACAAAAATGCAACTACACAAGATGGTACAACTTAAGGAACTGCCATATGGTAAAGACCATTGTAAACTATATGTCACTTACTTTCTGGAGGCCCTTGGAACTGTGACAAACCTTCCAGAGAAACACCTATCCTGATCTGTATAATAACCATGAAAGTTTATGTTTATGAACACTGTAGTTTGCCCATGGTTTTTCCCCTTTATTTTATTGGCATGTATTAGTTACCTGCATTAGTGTATTTCATTGTGACATTTCCATACTTACATTCATAATGTTCACCCAACCTCTTCCCCTCTCTCCCCTTTTTCCTCCCTCCTTCTCAGTTCCTAATAGATCACCTTCAATTTTCAGGTTATATCTTTTTTTTTTTTTTTTTAAGTTCTTACTTAAGAAAGAAATACTCAGCCAGGTGGTGGTGGTAGCGGTGCACGCCTTTAGTCCCAGCACTCGGGAGACAGAGGCAGGTGGATCTCTGTGAGTTCAAGACCAGCCTGGTCTGCAGTGAGTTTGGACAGCCAGAGTTACAACAGAGAAACACTGTCTTGAAACACCAAATTAAAAAACAAAAAGAAAGAAATACTCTACTTGTCGTTTTGTGTCTGGGGTATTTCATTCAGTATGTCCTTTAGTTCCATGTGTTTTCCTGAAGATGACAGGATTTCATTCTTCTGTTAGCCTGTGGTTTTTAATTGTCCCCATACTCTGAAGGCTTTTCTTCTCAGCATTCATTTGCTATAAAGCTCTGTAGTGGGTTTGTGCAGCCCTGTGTTTGCTTCCCATAGCGTGTGCTTTTGTTCCCTGCATCTGATGTAAATTGGTAATTGGAGCTGAAGAGTTAATCAGATTCAGGCTGTTTAGTTCATTTAGTTGTTTTTCCCCAAGATATCTTCTTAATGGATATTGGGATCTGTAAATCCTTCTGTTCAGAAGGCATATAATATCTGATTGTCCCTTGTGTGTTGCTAGCAGCTGTTACTGGTATACATAGGATTGCATAATAGTGGTGATTGCAAATAAAAGGATTTCTTATATATTCTACATATTAATCTGTTGTCAGTTGTGTGTATCCCAGGTGTCTTCTCTGGTTCTTTGGTTTGTGTTTGCATTGTTTTGATTGTGTCTTTATAAACAGATTAAGAGTTTGAGGTTATCAGTCTTTACATTTACAGTTAGTACATAGATTAAAAAGTTGTAAGGACTGAATCCAGAGCTTCAGGCAACCTTAAGTGTCTGATCTCAGTTTCCACCTGTTTGAGACAGGGTCTCTTGTTCACTGCTGCTTACACCAGGATACCTGGCCTCCAAGCTTTCGGGGATTCTCCTATCTCTGCCCCTCATCTCTCTATGGGAGAGCGGGAATGACAGACATACACTACTATATCCAGCTTTGTGTGGATTCTGGAGAACCACTCAGGTCCTCACGCTGGCATGGACATCTCCATTGAGGCATCTCTGCCTGCTACTCAACTTTAGGTGCTTTATATTTCTTTACTATGTTAATTTCTTTTCTTGTTGTTTCCTCATAGTTCGTACATAGATTCTGAGTCTCTTTTTTTTTACATTAACAACTGTCTTTAAATAATAAGAATATCGTCTCTTCCTTCCCAGTACTTAGGCTTTTTTTTTAGACCTTTTCCCCCCAGTACCTTCTTCTTTATTATTGGTTAAACCCTTCAGACAGTGTTGTTGGGTGTACCTGATCGTGTCCTTTGCCTCTAATCTCAGGGAACTTTTCAGCATTTACCATGAAAGTGTGCTTTTTGCCTTTAGTGTTTGGTGGATTCCTTAGTCAAACTTACAGAATTTTTTTTTCATTCCAGGTTTGCTTAGAGTATTATAGTGAATAAGTGTTGACTTTGATAAAATGCTTTTTGTATTGTGAGGATTATCATATTTATCTCCCTTAATCTGTGATTGTGGTGAAAGGTATTAGCTGAATACATTTAAATACCTTAAAAAATAATATTAAAATCCTAAAACAAATAAAAATTGGGTGTGACTGATTAACTTTTTCATTTTTTGTGATTGAATTGAGTTTGCTATATTTTGTTTAAGAATATTTTTTAATACTTTCATATTGAATATTAAGGTTTTTGTCAGACTTGCAAAATGAGTTGTGTATTTTTCTAATTTGTAGAATTTTTGCATGAAATTGGAAGCATTCATTATTCTTTAAATGTTTGAAATATAATTAGCTGGTAAAATCACCTGGGTCAACTAAGAAATCTTTTTGTGTGTGAGTGTTTTGCCTGTGTGTCTGTCTCTGCACGTGTGTTTGTACACATGTACGTGCGCAGTGCCTGTGGAGGCTGAAAGTGGATGTTGGATCCCCTAGAACTGGAGTTAACGATGTTGTGAGCTGCTGTGCGTGTGCTGGGAATTGGATCCAGGTCCTCCAGAAGAGCAGCCAGTTTATCTCTTCAGCCACAACTAAGAAAACTTTAAGCTTTATTTCATGGTTATGGCTCAATTCTAACTTTTCTCAATAAGTTTTGTTAAGTTATGTTTTTCTAGAAAGTTGTCTGTTTTTATCAACATTTGTATATATTTTATATGAATTTTATCTTAGTACTTGAAAAGCATACTTAGTTCAATATTGAATTTTCAGTGCTGGGGAACTATACCCTCACACATTCTCAGCAAAAGCTCTGCCACTGAGCCACTCTAGTTTCAGATGTCAGTGACTTGTTCCTAATCTATCTCTAGTACCTCTTCTCACTGTTAAATACTGATCATTTTCATCAGAGATTGTTGGATTTGTGGGTCTTCTGTTTGTTTTTTCAAGACAAGGTTTCTCTATTGTAACTCTGGCTGTCCTGGAACTCACTGTAGACCAGGCTGGCCTCAAACTCACAGAGATCTGCCTGCCTCTGCCTCCTGAGTGCTGGGATTAAAGGTGTGCATCAACAGTGCCCATCATGGGTCTTTTTATTTAAAAAGAACATAATTATTTGACTTTGTTAATCTCCTCAATAAAGTTCATACATTTAAGTTTTTTTCTTTACTATTCTTCTTCTAATTTTCATCTTTGTTGTTGTTCTGTGTGCACATTTCTGATATGTCTTTGTCCAGATATACCTTGGGGGGCGGCAGCTTAGGTTAGATTAGGGACCATCTGAGTGGCCAATTTAGTATTTTTTTAAAATTTTTATTTCATGTGCATTGGTGTTTTGCCTGTGCGTGTGTCTGTGTGAGGGTGTTGGATTCTCTAGAACTGGAGTTTTATATAGACAGCTGTGAGCTGCCATGTGAGTGCTGGGAATTGAGCCTGGGTCCTCTGGAAGAGCAGCTGGTGAGCCATCTCTCCAGCCCCAAAATGGCCAAGTTAAAAATCACCAATGCTGACACATGCTGAAGGTTTGGGTTTAGGGCTTCTATGTGCTAATTTTAGAGAGCAAATACAGTACACAGCAGGAAACAGTTCTGTCATCATTTGGTCTTGTAAGTTTTCTGATTTCCGTTGTTGTTGCTTTCCAATAGGTTATTTGTGAGTGCTTAATTTCCATGAATATAGAATGTATTTGTTTTCTCTTGCTGCTTAGGGGAAAAAATGATCACAGATTTAGTGACTTTAAACACTACAAATTTTTTATCTTTTAAAAGGCTCCAGGGAATTTATTATCTTTCATTCTAGAGGCTGTAAGTCCCAAAGTCAAAGTGTTTCTGTCCACATCTCTAACTCTTGCCCTTCTGTCTTCCTCTTACCTTTTTGATATATTGAAACTGCCTAGATAATCCAAAATACTACTTTCATCTCAAGATCTTTAAATTATTCATGCCCACACAGTCCCTTTTGCTACATAAGCTTTTTTATTCATAGCTTCTAGGGATTAGATTTGATGATATCTAACTGATGGTATGGTGGTTGGTGCTCTTGTGATTTTGCTCTTTAGGAATTGTGTAGTTTTCTTTATGCTTTACAGTGTCATAACCATTATAAATGTGCTGTGTGCCCTTGGAGAATGTGTGTATGTTCCTTCAGTTCCTTCGTAGTAAGTTCCAGGCCAGCCAGCCCAGGCTATGGAATGAAACCTGAAACCCTGGGGAAAGAGAGGGAGACAAACACAGACAAACTTAGCATAGTTTGAATCTTGTTTTTGTTTTGTTTGTTTTGTTTTTGTACCAAAGGAGAGAGCAAATGTTAATTATTATTCTTGCCATTATGTACAACATGGAAGTGAAAGGGAGAGGTAAAGCTTAATAGGAGTCCTCAGCCTTCATTTTTTTTTATCACCTTGACATAACTGTGGATTTGTCTGATGTGTTCTTGTGGTGAGATTGATGTTATATGCATTTGATGTTTAAGATGATTAAAGGTACATTAGTAGGTGCATACAAATCCAAATTCTTACATCTTAACGAACTATACCTTGTTATCATTAAAGAGTTTATCTCTTTTCTACTCTTGATTTTTTTTTTAAGAATCATTGTTTAATGTAATGCAACTTCTGCAACATCCTTTTAGTTAGAATTTGTCTGATAAAACTTTTTCTCATCCCTTTGACTTTTCTTTTAAATCTCCTTTTCTCTGTCTCTCTCTCTCTCTGTGTGTGTGTGTGTGTGTGTGTGTGTGTAGGTGTGTGTGTGTGTGTGTGTGTGTGTGTGTGTGTGTGTGTGTGTGTAGGTGTGTATAGGTGTGTGTGTATAGGTGTGTGTGTGTGTGTTAGAATGTGTGTGTGTGTGTAGAATGTGTGTGTGTGTGTAGGTGTGTATAGGTGTGTGTGTGTGTGTGTTAGAATGCCACAGCTTATGTGTGCAGTTCAGAGGACAGCCTCAGGTGTTGGCCCTCACCTTCTACTTTGTTTGAACCAGCATCTCTTATTGTTCAGTCATGTTTATGCCAGTCTAGCTGGCCTGCAAACTTGCAAGGATTCTTCTGTCCCCACCTCCCATCTTGCTGTGGAAGACTGGGATTACAGATTCTTGATACCACATCTGTCTTTACATGGGTTATGGGAATTCCATTTCCAGTTATCACAATGCATGTCATGTGCTTTAACCACTGAGCCATCTCACTGGCCCTAAGTAGTTTTTTGTTTTTTATTTGTTTGATTGTTTGTTTGTTTGTCTGTTCATTTTGTTTGGGGGGGGTTCTTTTCCTTATAAATTAATTCAGTTGACAATTCTGGACCTTATTCATTGCGTATGTATTATGTGCCAGGTGCACAGCATTTGAGTGTGAATCCAAATCTTGTACTGTTATGGGAGGAACCAAGATTCTGGTGCTAAGAGGGCTTTGATCCATTGATGGACCATATCTCCTGGTGGTTTGGCAGAGTGCCCATGCAGCTGAAGGTATAACAAAGCAAAAGACATAGAATACAGATATAATTGATCTTAATTGCAACGTGTTACCTGTTTGTATCTCGCATACTTGCTTGAAACATCTGGGCTTAAAATCTACCATGGTGTTTTTCTTTTCCATGTGTTTCATTCTTCCATGTAATGTGTTGATTTCATTCCATTTAAAATATGTTCTAGTGTCTTTTAGTTGGATTCCAACTTAGTGGATTCCAATTCTGCGGCCAGGCAACATACTTGGAATGATTGTTCTCCTTTGAAATTTGTTCAGGCTTGATATTCACCAGTATGTGGTAAATTTTGTGCTATATATACACACACAAAAGTATTTTGTAACTCTTGATGTATTATTATATTAATTAAGGTAGATCAGGTTAATGTGTTTATATTTAGTGTGCTTGTGTTTTTGTTTTATTTGTTTGTGTACTGGCTAGTTTTATATCAACTTGACATAATATAGAGTCATCAGAGAGGAGGGAGCTTCAATTGAGAAAATGCCTCCATAAAATACAGCTGTAAGGCATTTTCTTAATTAGTGATCAATGTGGGAGGGTGGTGCCATCCCTGGGCTTTTGGTTCTGGCTTTTATAAGAAAGCAGGCTGAGTAAGCCAGTAAGCAGCACCCCTCTGTGGCCTCTGTATCAGTCTCTGCTCCCAGGTTTCTCCCTCACTGCTTTTGTTGATGAACTGTTATATGGAACTTTGAGTGAAATACACCCTTTCCTCTCCAAGTTGCTTTTGATCATGGTGTTTCATCACAGCAATAGTAACCCTGACTAAGACAGTTGGTTTGCTTTAAAGTCCAGGCTGGCCTTGGTCTCACAATCCTTTTGCCTTAGCCTCTAGAGTGCTCAAATTGTAGGCACATGTTAGCATTCCCAAATGGTTGCTTGTTTTGATAGTTACTATATAAAGGATGTTAATTCTTCCACTGTCTTTAATTTGTAACTTGGTCCAAGAATGGAGCTGGTAGGGAGAGTTCAGAGTGGTTGTGACCTCAGTTTCTTAAAAAAGAATAAGTAAATAAAAATAAAAAACAGTGAATTGTTCTTGGAATGTATTTTTGTGCTCCTCTCAGGTGTAGCAAATAGGAGTGAGTTTACTTCAGATTATTCATTATTGCCTGCTGCTGTCATTATATGCCTCTGTGGAAAAACATGTTCTTGCTAAAAACATCTTATCCTTGTGATTGTATACAGCTTGAACTCATGAGAACTTGCGTGATTCTTTTTAACTCTCAAGGCATAAATTACCTGGTTCTCTGAAGAAAGTTGACTACTGCATGAGACTTTAATCTGCCTCATTTTTTAGGCTCCATTTTCCCAGGTCCCACCACCTCTTAGAGCAGTAAATAGTTCTATTTTGAAATGAAATTGTCTAATGCATTCAATTTAGAATTATTCTGACTTTCTTGTGGATTTGCCCTGTATTGTTGTAAAATAAGTCTATTCACAGTTATTAGAGTTATTTCTGTCTGATACTAATCTAGCTGCAGCAGCGTGTTTGTTTGTTTTGGTTTAGTTTTTTGCTAGTATTTCTTACAATTGGCATTATCTTCTGCTACTATTTTACCCTTGTTATATATTTTTGTGTTAATTTCTATCTTTTATACTAAGTGCACGTTTAGTATGTTTGAAATTTTGCCTTTTCATAGGAAAGCATTTAATTCTTTGGGGTTGGCCTGTTCCATATTACTGTTTATTTTCTGTTTAATTTTCTTGTTTCGTGTTCTTTTTTCCATTCTTGCCTTCTTATGTACTGTTCGGGGGTTTTTTATTTTATTTTTTTATTTTTTTTGGTTTTTCAAGACAGGGTTTCTCTGTTTTAACTCTGTCCTGGAACTCACTCTGTAGACCAGGCTGGCCTCCAACTCATAGAGATCCGCCTGCCTCTGCCTCCCGAGTGCTGGGGTTAGAGGTGTGTGCCACCACCACCTGGCTTAAATTTTAATTATTTCTATTTCTCTTGTCTTTTTATATCCTTCTAAACAACATGCACACTTGACTTACTACACTTTAATATAAATAGTAATTTTCACCATTTTTTTTTTTGAGATGATGTTTGTCCTAGTTTGCTTTCTATTACTGTGATAAATACCATGACTAAAAGCAACTTGGGGATGAAAGGGTTCATTTTACAGTTTACAATCTGTCAGGAAGGGAAGTTAAGGCAAGGACTTAAGCAAAGACCATGGCAGAATGCTGCTTACGGGTTCCTGCCCATGGCTTGCTCTGCTTGCTATATAGTCCAGGACCACCTGCCCAATGGTGTCACTGTCCACTGTGGTCTGGACCCTCCCACATCAGTCATTAATCAAGAAAATGTTTCCACAGATTTGCCTGCGTGTACTCTCATGGATGAAATCTTTTAATTAAGGTTCCCTCTTTTCAGACCACTGTAGATTGTGTCAAGTTGACAGAAACTAACCAGTACAATTGATCCTTTCTCAATTTGACACACAAACACATCACTGTTCAACCATAACCTTTCCTTTCTTGTTTATTCCCAAGATGAATTATTATTATCATAATAGCGTATGCAGTTCAACTTTTAAAAGTCCCACAGTCCCGTAAAACCTCCAACTATTTAAAAATACAAATTACCTTTAAAAATCCAAAGTCTCTTAACTATGGGTTTCTGTAATATAAAGAAATTTATATACTTATTTCAAAAGAGATGAACCAGAGTACACTTACAGTCAGATCAAAGCAAAACCAAAATTCAACAATGTAAATAAATAGCACAGTGTTTGACATCTGGGATCACTGGTGATCTTCTAGGTTCCAAAGGACTTGAGTAGCCTCATTTCTCCAGCTCTTCCATCTACAGCACACATAGCTTGAAGTCTCAGGCTTAGTCTGGCTCTACTCCACACCTGCTACTGTCCTTGGTGGTCACCCCACAGTCCTGGTATCTCCAAAATGCTGGATCTCCACTGCAGCTAAAGCTGTACCTTGACCAGTGATCTCTCCTGGGTTCTCATAGTGCTAAACCCCCTTTGTGCTTCCAGACCACTACCATTTGGAAGACACTTCTACAGTGCCAAGTTCAGCTGCTAGTTTGAGATGCAGCCTTGGTCACCTCTGGACTAGAGCTTCTGTGTGCCGACCCTGAGAAAGTACTCAATGATTCTGGTTTAATCTCAACTGATTTCTCATCCCTGGCTATCCAAAATAATTGTCCCGTTAAAGCAAAGGTTTTACTTTAGTGGTGCTAGGGTTTTTTGTTTTTTGTTTTCCTTTGTTAATCACAGCTGACTCTTCAGCCTCCAACTAACCAGAAAACACAGATTCTTAATATACAATAGCACAAGAAAGATCCTTATAGAATCTTGAGGGACTTCCAACCTTCCCTCAAAACTTCACAAGTCAGGTTTCCATCTTCTGCATTTCTCTTGGCATCAATGGATTTTTCAGTCCATAATTCCTTCCACAATTGTCCTGAAGACAGACAACATAGCCAAGTCCATCACAGTAATTCCAATTTCTCCTCTAGTTACTTTCTGTTCCCAAAATAAAACACTGACCAAAACCAGCTTCAGGAAGAAAGGATTTATTTAACAGACCATAGAGGAATGCTGCTTACTAGCTTTTCTTTGTTGCTTGCTCAGCTTGCTTTCTTATACCACCCAGGACCACCTGCCAGAGGTAGCATTGCCCAGAGTGGGTTGGGCCTTCCCACATCAGTAAGTAAGAAAGTGCCCCCACAGACTTAAATGAAGGCAGTCTGGTGGAGAGGATCCCTTAGTTAAGGTTTCCTTCTTTCAGATGACTCTAGGTTTGTGCCAAGTGGACAGAAACTAACCAGCACAACATGAATACTTGGTTTTAATCATTTACTTCATGCTTTCCTTTAAAGTTTTTTTTTTTTCTTTTCCACCACCGCAATTTTCTTGAATATATTACCTATAGCTATTTTATTTTTGTTTCTTTCCTCTTAAATTTTCATTTATTTATTTTGAGAACCTCAAATTTGTAGCTTGAACTCTCATGGTAGTCCTCCTGTTTCACCCCCCCAAATGGTGGGATTATAGGTGTGTCTTAGTTTGGTTTCCATTGCTGTGGTAAACAGCATGACTATAAAGCACTTTGGGAGGAAAGAGGTTTTTTTCACTCTATAATCAGTCCTTCATGAACAGAATTCAGGACAGGGACTCAGGGCAGGAACCTGGAGGCACAAACTAAAGCAGAGACCATGGCGGAACACTGCTTACCGACTTGCTCCTCATGGCTTGCTGTCCATAGCTTGCTCAGCCTACTTTTTTGTACAACCCAGGGCCTACCAGGTTCTACCTCTGGTACTACCCAGGGGTAGTACCACCCACAGTGAGCCAGACACATCAGTCATTAATCATGAAAGTACTCTGCAGACTTGGCTACAGGCAATCTGATCAAGGCATTTTCCCTTGAGATCAGATATGTCTAAGCTTGTGTCAGGTTGACAAAAACCAACCAGCACAAGATATGAGCCTCCACCTTGAATGACTAAGTATGGTTATAAATCCTTATGCTCTTGCTCCATTATCTGGGTCATAGTGTGTCTGCTCACTAGATTTTTTTTCCTTTGAATTTGGATAAATGTTCATGTTTTTTGGCATGCCTTGTAAATCTGATTAAAGGTCAGATAATATATGTAAATAATTGCAACAAACTGTCTGAAAATCGTCTTATGGTATTCTCTAGAAGGATGATAAAGGTGACCACCTTGAGGTAGTTGAGGTTGAGCTGTGCCGGGATTTGTCTATTGTTTTGGAACTGCCTGGTGTGCTCCTGGTTACCATTTCTAGGTTCACATTCACTCTCAAATTGAATCCTTTTGAATTCCCAGCTTAAGAGGAAATCCATACTGTTCTTATTTTGGCCAGAAAGTAAATCACTCCTTCCTCACCAAACCATCAGATTTGTACTGAAGCAGTACTCCAGTATTTGGTTTACTTCCCTGACGAATCCTCCACTTCTTAGCAAGCATTACACCAGCATTTTTTGATAATTTTCCTTTGAAGTTGTCATTTTAAAAAATAATTTATTTTAACTTTATTTTGTGTGCATTGGTGTAAGGTTGTCAGATCCCAGCATCATGTGGGTGCTGGGAATTGAACCTGTGTCCTCTTAAAGAGCAACCAATGTGCTTAACCACAGAGCCATCTTTCCAGCCCCTGAAGTTGGTCATTTTTTATATTTATTTATTTTCACTATATTGAAATATTTTTAATGTCATGGGACCAAACCAGACTATGTTCTGTGTTAAATGCTGATTGATTAGTTGATAGTATATGGTGGAGGAGTGCACTTGTACCATGGTGCACATATGGAGTCCATCTGACAGCTTGTGAGAATTGATTTTCTCCTTCTACTATCTGGGTTCCATCCAGGAGGCCTTGACCCACAGAGCCATCTCACCAGCCCCAGACTGTCCTTCATACCATCTTAATTTCTTGTTATTCTTGGAAACTTTTTTTTAATTATTTTAATTTTTGAGATTATAATTAATTTCCCCCTTCCCTTTAAGCTCTCATGTACCCACCTTTATCTCTCTCAAATACACGGCCTTTTCTTTAATTGTTGGAGTGAAGAGCTGTTTGTTTCAGCATGGTCGATTAGATCAGGAATCAGCAGTTGTAGCCAGCCTTTCTTATTAACGAAGTGTTATTGGGTCACAGACATCTATTCAAATAGCCATCAGGGACAGCGACTTTCATTTTTCCCAGCAGAGCTGAGTCGATGAGCTACCCTAAATTGTTTATTATCTGCCTTAAGTTAGGATGGTGATGAAACACCATGACCAAAAGCAACTGGGGGGAGAAAAGGCTTTCTTAAATCTTCCAGCTTTAAATCCATCACTGAAGGAAGCCAGGGCAGGAACCTAGAGGCAGGAACTAGAGCAGAAGCCATGAAGGAACACTGTTTGCCTCTCATGGCTTGTCCAGCCTGCTGTCTTACAGCACTCAGGACCATCAACCCAAGGGTGGCATTGCCCATAGTGAGCTGGGTTATCCCACATCAGTCATCAAGAAAATGCACCTCAGGCTTGGCCAGTCTGTTGGGGGCTGTTTCTCAACTCAGGTCTCCTCTTCCTAAATGACTCTAGCTTGTTTCAAGTCGACATAAAACTAACCAGCACAACATCTAGTACTTTTAGCAAAAGTCAACCTGTTCCTGAATTAGACCATCTTTTTTATTGATGAATTGTTTTTAGTACTCTAAATATATCATATCTATTTATGAAATTTCTATTTCTTTAGTTACTTGACATGTTCTCACAGTATCACTAAATCACTAAGCAAAATACTACTGTATTTTGTTGACTTTTAGCACTTATGTGGCACACATATCAAATTACGTTGATCCCTACACATAAAACATTGGAAATATAAAATGCAAACCTGGGTATGGTGGCACACGCCTTTAATCCCAGCACTTGGGAGGCAGGGGCAGGTGGATCTCTTTGAGTCCTAGGCTAGCCTGGTCTATAGAGTGAGTTCTAGTACAGCCAGGGCTGTCTCAAAGAACAAACAAAACAAAAAAAAGGGGGGGAAAAATCTCTTACAGACATGCCCTGTGGCTTGGATTTTTTTTGATTCCAAATGTAGTCAAGTTGACAACTAAGATTAGCTGACACAGACTCATTCCCCTGCTTTCTAATGGTCTTTACTAAAACTCATTTTTTCAGTAAGCCATTCATTCCCCAGCCACTCACCTAAGGCTTTAATCAGTCGCCCTGCCAAATCTGTTTCTCTTCCCTGCTTTATTTTCTTTTCACAATACTTACTGTCATTTAACACAGTATCTCATCTATAGGCAGGCTTAGTCTGGTTCCCTTTATTGTCTTTGTTTTGTTAATTTGTTTTATTTTCGTTGCCTGACACAAACTGACACAAGCTAAGTTCTCAGTAAGTTGTTGCTGAAGTAACGAATCTTCGTGTATTTAACATTTCCATTTCTTAAATTGGAACTCCTAGGCCAAAGAGGTGAATGAGATTTTCCCTGTAGTACTGGGGATTGTGCTCTACTACTGACATGTATACCTGGCCCAAGGATGACTTTTTAATGGTTTCATGTACCTTTTATTATATAACTTTGTTACTGTTTTGATTTTATTATTTTTACCATATATGATATTTTGTATGTGATCTATCAAATGTATAAAAATGGCTTTTGTTATAGCTAAGCATTAGTGTATTCATGTCTGTAATCACACTAGTTGGAAGGCAGAGACAGGTGGATTGTGGAAAGTTTGAAGCCAATCTGATTACAGAATAAGAATTCTGGCTCAGCCAGAGCTATTTAGTGAACTTGTCTCAAAAACAATTAAAAAACAAAAAATAGGGTTGTGTTTGAAAGTTTTCTTCCACTGTTGTGCCCAAGTATTCCATTCCTCTATTCGGAAGCAATTGGTTTTATTAGTTTCTTGACTTCCAGAGCTATTCTATGTGGCTAAAAGCTGATACCAGTTTACCCTTTACAGTTCCAGCTACAGTTCAGTCCCTATGCCCTTCAGTGTGTGATAGTGTGTCCACTTATGTCTACTCAGTGTGGTCCCATTTTCCTTTTCTGTGCACTGCTCAGCCCTCCTCAAGAGCTAGTGCTGGTCATTTTTAGTGAATTTTGCTATAGTTAGCTGCTGAAGAAATGGTCATGAAATATTTTGTCTATATCCCTGAAGCTCAAAATAGAGATGAGATTTTTGAAATGAGAGGAGAAACATTTCCACACTTAAAGGAACACGTGTTTTTAAAAAAATAGCATGATACATATATGTCGTGAAGCATTGAAAAATTCTTGGATAAGGTACAGATCACAAATTAGAAAAAGCAAAAATTAGTTTATCCAAGCAGAGAATGGGTACATTTATTGGGAAAGACTTAGTGGAAGGGGGTGAATATTGCTTTGATCAGTGAGCAGTGAAGAGGAGTGTGGAAGGAAAGGAGTGTATTACACCTCTTCTTGTTCAGATTCAGCAGTGATTAAGAAAGGTCATAGGCAGTTGGAGAATAAGGAAAGTTATGTTCAAGGTGAACTTTGAAAGATAATGAAGCTTTTTAGTAGATACAGAAAGGTAACTGTAGTAGCCCTTAGTATAGGGGTTAGTAAGCTGTATCATAGAATGTTTTTGAATGAAGTTTTATTGGAACACAGCCATGTCATTTATTTATGTACTGACTTATATTCATGCCACAGTAGTCGAATTGAAAAATTGAAATGGGGTTTGGAGGCTGGAGAGATGGGTCAACAGTTAAGAGCACTCTGCTGCTCTCACAGAAGACCTGGGTTTGATTTCCAGCACCCACATGGCAGCTAACAACTGTAACTCCAGTTCCAGGGGATCTGAAACCCTTTTCTGCCCTCCAAGGGCAGTGCACACACATGGTGCACAGACAGACTTGTAGGCAAAACATTGGTATAAATATTTTCTTAAAATTTAGAGACAGACCATATGGCTTACTAAAATATTTACTCTTTGGTTCTTAGCTGCTCCCTGTAGGTAGATACAATGTAAGGAAGGAAGCATTATTGATGACTATTGAAGAAATGGGAAGGAGATATTCTTGTGGGGGCATTTAGTTATAGAAGAGTGGCTAATAAGATTAGCCTTGAAGAAATACAATGGAGAGACACTTAAAATAGAGAGGATGTGCAGGCCATTCTGCCAGGATCGTTGTAATTCAGTAGTGTACAAAGGTGGCTTATCCTTAATCATGTTTTTCTAATTTTCCTCACTAGCCAAGAAGGATCAAGAAGGTGGAGAAGAAAAGAAATCTGTGCAAAAGAAAAAAGTAAAAGAGCTGAAAGTGTTGGACTCAAAGACAGCTCAGAATCTCTGTGAGTAATTCTCGTGATCCCTCGTCTAACGTTGTGAAGGTGTTCCTATAAGAACTTACTTCTCTGAGTCTAAGGTCCCTCCATGTGAAGCTCCTCTTGTTGAATTCCTGCTCTATGCCAGGCGGTGTATGGTGAGTCTCCAGTATCTCATCGAGTTCTTCAGAAACACAGCAGGGCTGACAAGCATTCAGATTTATGTCAAGAAAGCAGAAGATTTTAGGAAGGTACCTAGTTACAGAGCTAAGAGGAGGCAGGTCTCAAGTTTTAACCTCAGAGTTTTCGTATTTTATTTTACCAAGGGCTATGGAGGGGTTGAGAGGGGACTTTGCTGTAGCCTGGCTGTCCTTGGACTGGCAGTCCTCATGCTTCAGCCTCAGAGTACTGGCATTGTAAGCAGGCAGCACCATATCTGGCAAACCTCTTTTAAAGTCCTACTTCTCCTTATGTCCACAAGCAGTCTGCTGCAGGACTTCAGCCTCAGTGCAGTTCCTCCTGCATCTGTAAGGAATGCAGCTGGTATCGTGGCCTCAATTAAAACTAAAGTTACTCATTTAGAATAAGTGAGGTAAATCTTGTACTTGTCATAATAGGATCAGTAACTCCAGAAAGTTAAGCATTTGCTACCATCTTTCTCCTGTCTGACTTGCCACCTGGACTGAGAATTCCAATTAGTGAAAAAATTTCAGGTTGGAGAGTCTTCCATGTGCTCACTTCAGCAGCTCATATACTACAGAGAGAAGTTTCTCCACGAAGTTGATACAGTTTCTGTCTGTTTTGTGGTCAAGATGTTATTTTTCTTATTGTTCAACCATCAATCTAGGGAGTTATGTATTATATAAATGAAAGAGTATATATATATATATTCCATAAATTCACTCATAATCCTACAGTTGCTGTCTTCATTTTTCATTTTTCCACATGAGGAAAACTAAAGTTCAAGGTTATTGACTTGGCCAGAGTCACCCAAGCAAGTACATATACCTATAGGTACAGTCAGGGTGATACAACAAAGACATTTTTTTTTTCCCTTTACTTTAAATTTTTATTTAAGTGGGGCATGGAGGTGCACACCTTTAATCCCAGCGCTTGAGAGGCAGAGGCAGGTTGGTCTCTGTGAGTTCGAGGCCAGCCTGGTCTATATAGTGAGTTATAGGATGCCGAGAACCACATTATGAGACCCTATCTTGAAAAAAAAATTAATAAATAATACATTTTTATTTAAATTTAGCTTTAGGGTTAACAGTTTCACACTAAAAATTAAGTAATGCTCCATAAATCTCCACAAATGTGCATATCTTCCTTGCACAGAACCATGCTGATCTCTGTACCTTTCCAGTTGTAGGGAGTGTATGCTTCAGAAGCAAGCATAGTTTTTACATTATGCTTGGCCATATGACCTTAGATTCATATTCATAGGTATTACTAAATGGAAGTCTGTGGTGACATCTTTTTATAGAGACTAATGTTGATTTCTGTTCCCAAGAGTGTGTCTAGGAACATAAAACATGAATAATTGTTATTTTAGAAAATGATAAGAGAAAGACTTTAATGCAGTATTATTATTGTTCTCGGTGGGATAATATTAAAATGGGAAATGTTTTAGAAAGAAATTTGGGTCATTATTTCTCCTTCATGACCTTTCACACTCATGGGAGTTCTTTTGTACTTTTCCTTAATAAATCTATGTTCACTCTGTACGAAATGAAAGAAAAAAAAAAAAGCCAAGGAATTGAGGGGCTGATGGTGGTGTTTAGCAGTAGAGAGTTAGCCTAGCACATTCCAGGCCCTGTTTCAGTTCCTCAGAATTAGGGAGAGGAGGGCATAGAATTAGGATGTTTTAGGGTAGGACAGTCTAGGAGGCAGAAGTGCCTGTTTCACTTAAGAATACAAAGCCAGATCACATGGTCTCTATGCTCTTGACATGTGTCTGGCGGAGACAGAAAGGAAAACAAAACAATGGCCAAAAGTGGTAACTGCTGTCATAAGGGTGTGCTAGAATACCTAGGCAAGGACTAGCAAGGAGGCGTCCACGCCACATGATGAGTGTTTGAAGTACAAGGCCAAGAGTGTTCTCAGAAGATGCTGTTTAAATGGGCTGAAAACCTATGTAGAAGTTAAATGAAAGGAAGGACTGACTCACTTCAGGAGGGGGTGTCCATATGCATGAGATGACTTGGTACAGTCTGGGATCTGCAGGTTGTTTCAGCTGTGGAAGTTGCTGAGGAGATTTTAATCAGGAGAGTGGCTGCTACAGCCCTATATCATCTTAGGGAAGGCTACTCTGGCAAGTGAATTTCAGGCTCAGTTTCTGAGTAGGAAAAGAGTAGGAAAGAAGAACTGTTTCAATGCCTTAAACAAAGAGATAATCAGGACCTAAGACTAAGGCAATGAAGATGAAAAGGCAAGGCACAGGATAGAAAGGCAGAATTCCTGGGACTTGGTGGTTTAAGAGATGAAGTAATGTGACACTTTGGTGCTGATCACTCTGAAAGTGGAACCGATGTGCAGAACAAAGCCAGTTTGCCAAGAACAGAGTGGCCAGTAATTTAAGTCAGCGGTGGCAAGATAGGGCCTTTTATAGAATGCACTCATTGATTACTGTCTGCTTTGTGAGGACAGAATAGATTAAAGTTCTAATAGTTAAAAAAAAAAAAAAAAGAAAGAAAGAAAATAGAAAAAGAAGATGACTGTGTTTTCAGAATGCATAGGAAAAGAAACATGTTGGTAATAAAAGAGAACATTGGGTCAAAGAAGGTTTTTAAGATAGACTTGACTGCGTATGCTGAAGGAGTAGGATGTTAGGAGTCACTCAAGAGCCGGCTGGGCTGACACACACCTTTAGTCCCAGTACTCAGGAGGCAGATCTCCAGGTTCAAGGCCAACCTGTTCTACAGAGCAAGTTCCAGGACAGCCAGGGCTACTTAGGGTCAGATAGTGATGCCAGGGTGGGTGGTCAAGAGATAAATGAGAGAGAGCTGCTTTTACAGAAGATTTATTACGAGTGTTTTACCTGCATGTGTGTTTGTGTGCCTAGAGCCTGAGGAGTCCTGATGGATGTTGGCTCTGTAGGAACTGGTATTACAGTGGGTTGTGAGCTGCCACATGGGTGGGAGCTGAACTCAAGTCTTATGCAAAAGCAGCCAGTGCTCTTAACCACTGAGCCAGTCCTGAGAGAGCTCTTGATAACATTGAAGAGTCAGATTAGGGCATAAAGGAATTGGAAAGGGAGAACTTAGCCAGTTTCAGAATAAGCAGGTTAAGTCACTGGCAGCTTTGTGAGAGAGGGGATCTGAACCAGGAATGAGTGGTTCTGAGATTCTTGTGAGCACAGGCATTGTGCTGTGTGCTGAGCATTGGACATGGTGTGGCTTGTGTGTGGGATGGGTGACAGTAGAAGCTTGAGCACTGGACTCAGGCTCGGCTTTCAACTACCTAGGCCGAGTGGGCTTTCAAGTATGGTCTGGAATGGGGAGGAAGATGAGAAGAACTTGTCTTTCTATCTCATTCTTTGGCAGCAATCTTTTTGGGTTCCTTCCGCATGCCCTATCAAGAAATTAAGAATGTTATACTGGAGGTGAATGAGGCTGTTCTCACTGAATCTATGATCCAGGTAAGCAGCAAGGTTGTGTTAGAGCTGGCTCTTCTGCGCAGCTGTGCACCAGTCTCACGTCTTTCCTTGGTGAGCAGTAGCTTCTTCAAGCAATTTTGACTTAAAATGCTAGCTGAAGAAACTGCTGTGTCCCTGGTGGCCAGGTTACCTCAGCAGACTCAGGAATCCCCCCCCCCACACACACACGCACACACGCACACACAAGCTCTCCCACCCCCATGTTTCCTTCATTATCACTAGGCAGAGGGTAGGACTTAGAGTCATAGTCATGATGCTCAGGTTTTCACCCCCCACCCCACAGCATTTACTCTCTTTTCCAGAATCTCATTAAACAGATGCCAGAACCAGAGCAGTTAAAAATGCTTTCTGAACTGAAGGACGAGTATGACGATCTGGCTGAGTCAGAGCAGTTTGGTGTGGTGGTGAGTGAGGCCTGTAGCTCTTTTCCAACCCCCTCATTCCCTTCCCTCTGGAGACCAGCTTGGTCACTTGTTCCTTGCCTCTTACGTGTTTTGAAACTTTTAGTCAGTTTCCCTCTGTCTTCCCCTACCCTCTTGCTCTGGAGCTCTGATCTCCCAGAGGAAGCTCAGCCTATATCTTTTCTTGACATCTCCCTCCATTGGCTCCATAATGGAATTTCTCGCCTTCCTTAATAGATGGGCACAGTGCCCCGTCTTCGGCCTCGCCTCAATGCCATCCTCTTCAAGCTGCAATTCAGTGAGCAAGTTGAGAATATCAAGCCAGAGATCGTGTCTGTCACCGCTGCATGTGAGGAGCTGCGTAAGAGCGAGAGCTTCTCTAGTCTCCTGGAGATCACACTGCTTGTTGGGAACTATATGAATGCTGGCTCCAGGAATGCTGGTGCTTTTGGCTTCAATATAAGCTTCCTCTGTAAGGTGAACCATAGGGTTAGATAGGAGGACAGAGGGAAGGTTACTTGAGCCCAGTATTGGCCTAAAGTGACTTGGGACAGGTCAGGACTAATGGTTTCTCCTCTCACCCCAAGCTTCGAGACACCAAGTCTGCAGATCAGAAGATGACTTTGTTGCATTTCTTGGCTGAGTTATGTGAGAATGACTACCCTGATGTCCTCAAGTTCCCTGATGAACTTGCCCATGTAGAGAAAGCCAGCCGAGGTAAGGCAGTGTAAGACAAAGCTAGAAGGTGCTTAGGGGCCAACAAGACAGCTTAGTGGGTAGATGCTTGCTGTCAAGCCTTCCAACTTGAGTTCATTCCCTGAGACCAACATAGTGGAAGGAGAAAACCAACTCTCACAAGTTGTCCTCGGACTTACACACACACACACACACACACACACACACACACACACACACACACACAGTGGAAAGGCAGGTGCCTTCAGTCTCATCCACAGCTTATGTCATTCTGAAAGACAGACTGCATTAACAAATAGTGAGCCTCACTCTCCGGAACTAGACAGAACTCCAGTTAAAATAGGACAGACTTCTACCCTGCTTCTGTGTTCCTATGTCTCCTTCCTAAACTCTATTACCTGAAATAAATAAGACCAAGATCTCAAGGGATCCCATGGGTCCTTTTTAAATTAAATGCAATCTGCTTCTGTTAGAATTGTGCAGTGTGTGAAGGTTGGAAGTTCAGTTAGCAAATAATTATGCTTTTACTGCAAACATCAAAACCAGTATGAGGATCAGTGAGAGGAGCATGTGGAGGCTAGAGGGGCGCACAGAGAAGAAAAGGGGGGGACTGCAGGGTGAGGCTAAGAGAGCCCATGTTGGTCAGTAAGTTCTTCTGTTTCTCTTACGTAGTTTCTGCTGAGAACTTGCAGAAGAACTTAGATCAGATGAAGAAACAGATCGCCGATGTGGAACGTGATGTTCAGAATTTCCCAGCTGCCACAGACGAAAAGGACAAGTTTGTTGAGAAAATGACTATATCCTTTCTTTGGAGGACTTGATCCCTAGGAAGGGAAAGTGTTTTCCAGGGGAATGGGTTAGATGATGTCAACATTCAGTTTTTATCTTGGAATTTTTTTCCCACTAAGTACACAATTTTTCAACTCAATATAGAAGGGAGAGCTTGCAGATAAGCTACAAGTCCCTGAGTGCCTGCTCTGCGCCCCTTTGCTGTCACAGATGCACCCTTTCACAGAGGTAGCCACTGCCATTCTGATTTACATCTCATTTATTTTACACAAAACTGCATTGTGTGGCTTTTTCTGCATACATTTCAGCCTTGTTTCTATAGTCTATGTAACTTCTCTTCTTCTGAACATTTAGAGTGCTTCTGTTGTCTACCATGAGTGGTATCACATGGTGCACCCTGCACTGCCCATTCTGCATCTTTGAGTGGTTCTCTGGCCTGGGTCTGCTTCTTGGTCTTGCTCCTTTACTCCCTGACTGCACAGTTTTGTGAAGGATGCACAGGAGCAGTATAACAAGCTACGAATGATGCACTCCAACATGGAGACTCTATATAAGGAGCTAGGTGACTACTTCGTCTTTGACCCTAGGAAGTTGTCTGTGGAAGAATTCTTTATGGATCTGCACAACTTTAGGAATATGTTTTTGGTGAGCAAGGGTGAACTGCTAACTTTTCATGGGGTTCCTAATGGTTAGTGGTGGGTGGTGTACACATATCCATATGGTCCCCCTCCCCTGCTCCAGCAAGCAGTCAAAGAGAACCAGAAACGCCGGGAAACAGAAGAAAAGATGCGGAGGGCAAAACTAGCCAAGGAGAAAGCAGAAAAGGAGCGACTGGAGAAGCAGCAGAAGCGAGAGCAGCTCATAGACATGAATGCAGGTGGGTAGTCTGACGGGGACGTTGGAAGTGTACTGCCTAGAATAGTAGTTCTCAACCTGTGGGTTGCGACCCTTTTGTGGGTCAAACCATTCTTTCACAGGGGTTGTCTAGGACCATTTTCATATCTGATATTTATATTATGATCCATAACAATAGCAAAGTTACAGTTAGGAAGTAGCAACAAAAATAATTGGGTATCACCGCAACATAAGGAACTGAAAAGCTCTCATGGTGCTGAATTTTAGCATGTTTTCTTTTTCCTCTCCTTTGCTGATTCTAAGATTATGTCTCATCACCCCCGTGATTTGGGAATTGCTGTCACACCTACTCTTTCCTTCTGCTGGTCCAAAGCGTTTCCTGACCTGTTCTCATTTCTGCTGCTAAACATTTTAGGTTCTCAATGTTTCCCTAGCTTCTCCCATCTTGTAGTAATTCTTATTTCACCCGTATGGTACCTCTTAGCATGTTGTATGCATGTCTGAGATCATAAATGGATTGAACTTTTAGAAGGGGGTGAAAAGCTAGCCACTCTTTCTCCAGCAGAAACATGTCTTTGTTTGAGCATATGGTCTCAATTACTGGCCCTCTGTTTCCTGTCTCTGCTTCTTTCCTGCTGAGGATTCCCTGCCCCCCACTACTCCTGTGGGCAGCGGAAATACAGCAAATGCAGCCTATGTTGCACATGGCCCTGGCTGATCTGAAGGGCCATGAGCCTCTGAAAGTGAAGAGTTCTCGGGACTGACAAGTCTTAGACATTTATTGAACACAAGTAAAGACTAACATGATTTGCTCCCAGAGACTTTGAGAATAGTTCCTTGCCCTTACCTCAGTTGTGTTTAAGCCACCAACTTCGTTCCTGTAACACTGTATCCATCATTTCCCTTACTGTTCTCCTGGGCCCTCCTGGGCCCTCCTGGGCCCTCCAGGTCTTTATAGTGCATAGGACGGAAGCAAGGTGGAGTCCAAGTGGCATTTGGGATTAGGGCTGTAACCCAGCCAGCAGGTGGCGTAGTGGACCTTACCCTATTTTGAGAGCCTGGGTCAAACAAATGAAATTGAATGTAGGTCAGCTGCACTGGTGGTGTTCAGACAGCAGGTGGCACTGGCCTAAGTGAGCTTTAGTCTTTAGCTAGTAGCCAACCAGCTCCTTGGGATTTCAGTTTCAGATTTCACTATCCTGAGCTGTTGCCATGGAAACTGAGCCGGGTTAGAGCTGGGATTCTGCATTAACTCTTTGCATTCCAGACAGGCTGCTTTCAGCTCTTACATGCAGGAAGCTGCAACCAGCTACTGGAAGCAGCAGTTATATGAAATACAGTCTTGATCAGTGGACTCTCTTCCTTTATCCCTTCTCTGAAGCCTAAGCCCTCTCTCAGAGGCTGATGTAAACTGGAGTGAAACACTGGGATGGATAATAGTTATAATTGTTGCTTTGCCCCCACCCCCACAATTCTTCCTGTGTAGCCCAGGCTATCCTTGAACTCCATATCTTCATGCTTTCACTTCCCAAGTACTGAAATTATAGGCATGGTCACCTTGCCTTGCATAGCTTCCTTTTGGTTTATAACCGTGGTCTCTGCTTACTCGGGTCTTGGAGTTAGACAGTCCTAGGAGTATGTGCCAGTCCTAATTAGTATGGGTAGGGTGACATTGCAATAAATACTTCAGGGTTTACACTAAGAGGCAGTAAGTCTTCGGGCATTTTTTAACCAGACAAAAGTAAAAAAGTCTATGAGACTTAAGGTTGAGCCTTTCTTGTCTGTTTTAAGCTGTCAGCTGATGCGGAGGGGCGGGAGGACCACACAGCAGCCATGCATGCACTTCTTGTGCAGCTTAATATTTGCTATGCTGGTCTGGTTGAAGAATTTATGTTTCTGTCTTTGTTCATGACAGAGGGAGATGAGACGGGTGTGATGGACAGTCTTCTAGAAGCTCTCCAGTCAGGAGCAGCGTTCCGACGGAAGAGAGGACCCCGTCAGGGTAAGTAAAAAAATAGGACCCAATTGGGTGTTGGAGGGTGTTTGAGGTCTCTGCTCCTGGTCCTGAAAGTGGAGGGCTGAAGAACAGAGTGATGTTCCAGGGCTTAAAAACTTGCCGTTTCTGTCTACAATGAATGAGTCTCTTCCTCCCATATTAGAAAGTTCTCACAAGGACACTTTGGAGACCTAGATGTGACGACTTCTTTCTGTTGAAGGGTAAGAACCACAGCAGAGGCATCATTGTGACAGAGTTAAAAGGTGGCCCCTGTTTGCTGGTGGAGCCTTTGTAGACACATTCCATAGGAGCTTCATTTGAAAACTGCAATAGAAAATGGCTGGACACAGCAATGTCTCTAGGACCTGTAGTGCCTGGCATACCCTGGAAGGAGGAGGACCTTAGCCAAGGGTGCAGATTATACTAGCCTCACCCATATAAACTCAGTGTCCTAGTCCAAATGGTTTACTATGATTTTCCTGTAATAGCTGGCTGCCTGTTGCTTCCTATACTCTAAATACTCAGGAAAATTCCCTTCTAAGAGCTCCTCTAGATAGGCTTTCAGCCCTTTCCTAAACAAACAAACAAACAAACCAAAAAACCCATGTTTACAACTCATCCATCACATGGTAGTTTCTGAGTACAGGGTCTCAAAAGGGATGAAAAGTGGGTATGAAGGGCTTAGAACTCTGGTTAGGGCATCAGTTGTACAGATAGGCCTTTGTATGGAGAGTATAGCTAACAATACTCCTTTGGCATTTAGTTTTTGTAGAGGTTCTCACAGTACTATTTCCTACCCAACAAAAGTACCATCCATCTCACCGTGCTGCCTTCCATGACCCTCTTAACTAAGCCCAGCCTGTATTAGACTTTGGTGGGGAATTCCCTTTAAAGCCCTTTCCTGAGGAATTGTGCAAGAGTCTCAGATGCTTCCTGCACACAAGCAGCCAGGCACCAGTGATTTCCCTCTGCTGGGGATGCCCCATTCTCTACCGCTTTCCTAGTCAAAAACCAGGATTTGCTAATAGAGAAAACAAAGATTTTGTCAGAACTGTCTTTTCAATAGAGAATTTGAATTAGTCAGAGTACTAGCTCCCAGTTAAAAAGACGATGGAAGGGGACTAAGAGGAAATACTGAAATTAAAAGAAGTTGAAAACAAGGATTACATAGTTTTAAGTCAGCTCCAGCTTTTTGTAACCTTGTCTTTCAGTTCTGGTTACTAAGCTCACCAAAATATCTGGGAGACTCTCTCATTGAAACACTTCTAGTTACTCTGGCAAGCTTTTTAGATTTGGGTACTTCCACATCATCTAAAGTATGTAGCAGGAAGCTAGACATCAGTGACATGCCAAGGAGTTAGGATTTTTAATTAAAAGAAAAAGACTGAGGTTTTGAAGGCCCCGTTCTCAAAAGTACAGAGGCTCCGAGGGGTCCCAGGTTTCCTCCGGGGCTGCTGGACCCAGCTGCTCTACTCTTTGGCTACCTCTAACTGTTCCTCATGACCAAGTGCTAAGAGCCAAAGAACCAGAAGGATTGTCAGACTGGTCTGCCTCACAGCTTTTCCCATCCCCAAAGAGACAGCTGTCTCTATTCAAAGACACTAGCTTTTCCCCTGAGTCTCCAGGAATGTTAAAATCTTCCAGTCACTAGAGACATGAAGGAGTGACCCATACACAAAGACCCATTGAGGAGTTGAAAGAGGAGAGTAACTATCAGGGCTGGTTCATTAAAAGTGACATGTAAACTGCTGTGATCTGCAGGGTGTGGGAGAACAATGGCATGAGTGTCAAGGGGAAGAATCCATGTGATTATATTACAGCTGCTATTTCCAGCAGTGATTGAGTCAGCTTGTGGTTTTAATGACTCAACTTCATCTCCAAGCTTGAATTGTACGTAGGCCACTTACATACTAGAATGAAAGTCAAGAAATCCATCTCTCTGGTGTCTTCCCTCTGCTGTCTCCCAGCTTCCTTATAAGCTCTACTTATGCTAATCAAGGTCTGTGTTAGAGCCTTGAGAAGACTAAAGACCCTACTATTATTGATAGATATCCATCCTGCTCATAGGTACGAAGGGTTAGGACCCACATAAAGTCCTGTCCAAGTCTGATGATAAATCCAGAACTTTAGTCTACTTCTGTGAATCCAAGTCCAGGGCTCTTCCCATTAAGCCTTTGTTATTGGACAGGAAATGACAGTGACCTCTATTTGGGCCAGAGAACTCTGGCATAGGTTGTTACAAAGAGAGTTCTGGGGTGGTGAGACTGCACCAGGGAGGTTTTCTGATGACCCCCTTGTTTGGAAAGTATTCCTGTGTCACTACTCTCCCCAGTTTTGTAAAAATAGGACAAGAGGTATAATTAGGATAGTTTCAGACAATGATGGGTTATTTGGGATGATAATGACTCTCCCGTCTGTCCTACTTTCCTCTTCCCTGAGGAAGCTTATTAACAAGAACACTTCCTCTTTAGTGGTAGTTCATAGCTTGTGTCTCAGAAAGGTTTCTTTTTCCTGAACCTCTACACTTTTTAAAAAAAATTTTTATTTGAACTATGCTTAGTATTACTTAGCTGGTTTTGCTTATGTGTGTTGTGTATCTTGCTTACCCCTACCTTCTAGAATTCTAGCTTTGACCATTTTCTCAGACTTAGCCTCTACTCCCAAATCTATGGACCCATTCTTCTAGTTAGTAATTGTTCCAGATCCTACACAGTCAAGCACTAACCTGGTTCTGTGGCTACTGTAAGTACTCAGTAGTCTTATAGAAGGAGGAAGTCAATTTTCCTGATTGTTTAGTCTGCTCAGCACACCCTGGAGATAGATCAGAAGCTGAAATGCTGAGGTTCTTTTCATAGTTGGAACACGAGTTTTCTCATTCTTGACCTTGGACCACTTTGTGTTCATCCCTAGTGTACCTACTTTTTTCAGTGCTCAAAGGGGAGATTGTGCCGTTTTTTTCTGTCTGCCGTGTCCCCTGGTTCTTAGAATATATGTAGTGAATCAGAAATCTCATGAGTATAGAAATACCCTGAAATGCTGCTGAATTAGGTACAACAGGAAATCTTAGAGGAAGCAGCTAAAGAAAGAAGCAGCTTAAGGCTTGGTGCCCTGGAACTCATAACTTCTATGTTATCCCAGGACAGGTGTTGACAGAGACCAGAGTCAGCAGTTGCATCAGTTCATTTACTAAAGTTAGACAGATGTGCACATGTGCATGTACACACATACGCAGTTGCAGTGAAGAGATACGGAATCACCATTTTTCTGGACGTAACAGTGGGATCCTGAAGAATTGAATGCTTCAAAAAAAGAAGCACATATGAGGAAAGACTAACAAAGAAATTAGGAAAAGCACACACATGCAAGTATAGTTGTGCTAAATGGGCTTCTTTTCGTCATACATCATTTACTGAGGTGCCTCAGTATGATTTGTTTCCACAATCCAACATCTAACTTGGTGAAGCCCTGAGGGCGTAGGTCTCTTACACACACACCTGTGATCTGCACCTAACTGCACCCATATGCTGTCAGCAGAATTTTTACTGTTCTTTCTCCTCTTGATAGACAACCCTTTGTGCCCTTGGGTAGAGGAGGAGGAGGAGGAGGAGGAAGAGACCTCTAAGTTGGTAATCCTATGGGTGAATTGTGTGCTCCCTGTCTGACCTGTGGGCAGCCTCTGCGTGTGTGAAAACAGTAGCTCTGGGTCATGGCTTTGCCCTGAGACTGCCAGCCCTGGAGAAGGCTTGGGTTCTCTGACCTGGTTTGGCTTCTGCCTACCTAAAGCTTTTTGCTGGTCCAAAGCAGGCACCTTGTTTGTCCCCTCTAGACTCTTCCTGCTGATGGCCCTGGTGCTCAAAGACCTACAGCCTTCGTTAGGGAATGTTGGGCTTGTCACTGGTTCTCTGAGGTTTAGTCACTGCTTTCTCCACTCCAGTTTTTCCTAGGCCCCAGGAAGATTTTTTGTTTTTGTTTTTGTTTTTTTTAAACGGTCTCACTATGTAAACCTGGCTGTTCTGGAACTCTATGTAGACCAGACTGGCCTGGAACCCATAGAGATCTGCCTGCTTCAGACTCTCAAGTGCTAAGACTAAAGGTATGGGCCACCACACCCTAGCTTTCTTGTTGTTGTTTTTTAAATGTGCATTGTTGTAAGGGTTCCACAGTCCTGTGGAAATGGCGTTACAGACAGTTACAGACACAGCTACTGTGTGGGTACTGGAAATTGAACCTGGGTCCTCTGGAAGAGCAGCCAGTGTTCTTAACCGCTGAGCTGTCTCTCCAGCCTCCTGTTTTTGTGCTTTGTTCTGTTTTTTATGTCACCATACTCAGGTATATAGTTTGGGTATTGTCACAAGATTGTGCAATTGTAACCATTGTTTTATATCAGAATATTTACATCATCTCCAAAAGAAACACATATCCGTTAGCAGTTACTTTTTAACATATAAGTTAAAAGTTGTACATATTTTCATGGAACGTCTAATGATGTTTCAGTGCATAGACAAAGTGTGCTGTTCAAACCAAGGTAAACCTTTCTTTCTCTGGTAAGTAGCAGTAACTTTTGGTTCTCCCCTGCATCAGTCCCTGGCATTGACTTTTGTTTTGTTGTTCCAGGTACTGACATAAACTTTTTATTTATTTAAAGTGTGTGTGTGCACTCATGCACACGTACATGTGCCATGGCTTGAGTCCATTCAAGTCAAGTAACTTCACTCTCTGAGTCATCTCACTAGTCCCTGAGATGACATGAGCTTTAATTTTAAATTAAAAACTGGGCTAGGAGCAAGGGATATTTGTTTCCTATGTCTTTATTTGCTTATTTTAGAAGTTTTGAGGCAGGGTCTCAGAGCTGGGGCTAGCCTCTAACTATGCTGGCCTTCAACAGGAATCCTCTTGGCTCAGCATCCCAAGTGCTGGGGTTACAGGTGTGAGCCACCATGCCATTTTTTCTTGTTATTTTACCTTCTGTCTCTGTGGACTTTCCTAAACTGGGCACTCAAAAGAATCGATTCATAGCATAAATGACATTTTATGTCTGTTTTATAAAACCCATTTGCTTGGATTATATTAACTCTCTACATGCTGCTTCAAAAGGCAGGGGACTAGGTGGTCTCATGAGATGGGTATGGGCCCAAAGAGCTGTCTTCCTGTTGAGGATACTGGAGTCCTAAGTATGAATTCACAGATGAGCAGGAGGGACTTGGACTTAGATTTCTTCCTAGGATTTCCGCCTTGGTCATCCTTGGCCTTCTCTGGCATACTTTTTATCATTTCACCCGAGTGTGTGCACGCATACATATGTTATACACCTTGAAGAGCTGGGAAAGAGCCAGGCATGTGGGCCTTGGTTGTTGGGGAAGCCCATGGTGGTGTAGCGTGCATGTGGTGACAGCAGCTCCACCCTTCTTTGCAAGAACCCCTCACAAGCCAACTAAAGGCTGCCTCTTGCTAGGACAAGCCTTCCTGAGGCAGCCTCACAGTTTTCACTCAGGAGCTTTGGATGGAGTGTCTAGAAACTGAAACCAATGGCGTGTGCTAAGCTTTAACGTATTTAATTCCAAAAACCCTCAGTGAGAAAGTAGACTGAGTACCCTGTCTCTCCTGATACATGACATGGCCGCACTTAAACCCAGCTTTTTTTTAAAGATTTATTTATTTTTATTTTATGCATATGAGTGTTTTGTGTACATTTATGCATTTACTTCCCATGCATGCCTGATGCCCATGGAGGCCAGAAAAGGGCATTGGGTTCCTGGAACTGAAGTTACAGATGGTAGTAAATTGCTACTCTGTGCTGAGAACCAAACCCAGGTACTCTGCAAGAGCAGCCAGTATTCTCAACTGTTGAGCCATCTCCCTTTAAACCCTATAGTGTAGCTGTATCCAAACCTTCATAGTTGTATCCAAAGGTGTATTTCACGATCAGTCTCTGTCCCTCCTCCTGTAAAGACCTCTGTGAATCAGACAAGGCAGCCACAACTGCATGGCTTCTGGCTGAACACCTGCTGTGAAGTTGAAGTATTAAACAGATTAGAAACAAGACCTTCTGTAGACTGGTTCTCATGTGGTTCTCATGTCTTCTCTTGCAGTCAACCGGAAGGCTGGGTGTGCAGTCACATCTCTGCTAGCCTCTGAGCTGACCAAGGATGATGCCATGGCTACTGTTCCTGCTAAGGTAGCCAAGAAAAGTGAAGGAGTCCCTACAATCCTTGAGGAAGCCAAGGAGCTGGTTGGCCGAGCAAGCTAAGCCGGTCTCTATGGCCATTGCTGTTCCTAAATGAAGCCCAGACTGTCTACCTGCAGCATGTGCCTAAATGGTCAAGGAGATATCCCTCTGCAGTGGCCATTCCACCACCTGACCCTGTCTTTCTGTCTGGCCTGCTGCTCTCTGAACATCACATACAGCTTCAGCTGCCTGGAGGCCGGAAGGAAAAGGCAGTGTGGGGGTGGCCTGAGCCCAACTCAGCAGCCCTGGCTGTTGTATTACCAAAGCAGGGTCCATGTTTGCTGCCTTAACTGTGTCTCCTCTACGTTATCCAGAGGTCCTGGTCTCAGACAGAACCCAGCCTGCTTTCTCAGCCTCACTTTCTAGTGGGCCTTCCCCTAGGTCAATCTTGCTGGATTTGTGCTTTTCTTGTGGTTTCTCTGGCCCTGAGATAGCATGGGACTTGTGAACCTTTGGGCTAGATCCTTTCACTGCTGTCACCTCTGCTTTTCCTCCTGGCGGTTATTTATTACTAGTGCTGTGGCATTGGGAGCTGCTTCTGCAAAAGCAGGAAGCAAGTCCCACCTGTACCCCACTTTTCCTGGGAAAGGTCTCCCAGGCAAAGGGTTTCAACCACTCTCCTCGTTCCACTGTGGCCCAGGTCTGAGCCATAGGCAGGTAGCTAGGGCATAGTGACAATATGGGGCCTGCCCCCTGCCCACTGCCATGCTTTATGCCCTTGCCTCCCTGGACCCTCTGCACCAGCCCCCCCACCTCCCCCTGCAACTGAGCCCCCCTGCCCCATATCTTCCCCAGAGCTTTGGTGCATCTCATTTGGAGTGTGGGCTGTAGTGTGGCCATCCCAACACCTCACCCCTCCATCCAAGGAAATGGGAGCTGGAGCCTCCTGGATGAGAAATTGTTTTGCATATGGATCTATTTTTGTATGAAAAAAATTTTTTAAGAAAAATAACTTTGGTCCCTCTTCCCCCTCCATAATAAAAGAGGTTTGATGGAAGGTTCAAGCATTCCTGAGGTCAGTCCGGAGCGTGGCCTAGATGTTGGCCCCACCCCTCAAGACTAAAACCTGAGGCCAAGGCAGAGCGTTTCCCTAGCATCAGTTCTGGGGCAAGAGAAAGTTCTCTGGTTGGGCTGGGCCACACCGTAGGGTAGCAAGAGCTCCAGTGCTGTGTTTTCATGAATGTATTAAATTATCAAGCCAAATGTGCAGATGCTAAGTGGACGCTGAGCAGTGGACACAGGGGTGCCCCCCCCCATATAAACGGTGAGCCAGGATGGGTGGTCCAAACCTCAGGAAGCTCAGACTCTCTGGCTTGGGGTCACTTTCTTGTCCTCCGAGGCTACAGAGGAGGAGTGACACTGTCCAGGCTTGAAACAGAATTAGAGTTGCAGGAGCATAGAGAAGTTTAGGAGGGGCATGGCCTAGGTGGGGTAGGGGGGGCTTGTGGCCAGGGAGGAGGGTTTGGGTTGCTAGAGCTGTGTCTGAAGGAGCAGTGGCTGCTCCTGGCTGCTTCCTGTGGAGACAGATGTGGGGTAGTTCTTCCCTGGGCCACCTCCTTCTTGTTTGCTGACATCTGGGGCTTTTTTGACCCTTTTCTTTTTTAATCACTTTTGCTAAGATGCATTTAATTAAAAAAATTTTTTTAAAGTAGAGGGGACAAAATGCAAACCCCTTGCCTCTCGGGCTTCTGGGATGTCATCACCTCCGGTTTGATGGGTTTTGTTTCCAACTGTCAATAAAACATTGAAACAGAACCTCCCTCTAGCCTCCTTTGTATAATTCTGGACTGTCTTTTCACTCTAGTGGTCTAGGCTTCTCTTCAGTGGCTTCCACTCTGTTATTGACTTGACAGATAGGTTAAAAGCTAACCAACCTGGCAGACATGAGCCTGGGCATGGTGAATGTATGGTGGTTTCTGCCAGCCAGAGCCCCTTTCAGAGCTGTTTTCCTGTCTAATTTCAGCTTCTTCCATTGATAAGGCCAGCTTACACATTCCACATTGTGACTCTTTGGCTCAGAGCCTGCTTTTTACCTCACTTCCAACTCCCAACTTTCCCAGCACCTCCAGATGCCACAATTTCTGTCCAGTACCTGTCTGTGTCCTCCATCCCCACCAAGTTAGAGGAACTTAACCCTGGGACTGGGATCCTGAGCCTGCCCAACCCAGGTCACAAGTCCCAAGCCAAACACTAGAGGACTTGCCACTAAGCTATGCTGCCCAAAGCAAGTTATAACACAAAGGCACCTCATGGTGAGCAGGCCCAAAATAGACAGGGAGGGCCCTTGATGGCCCTTTACTAGAAAACAAAAAACCTGTTAAATAGCCCTTGGGCGGCTACCTGCCTCTTTCTTCTTTCTTTTCCCTAGAGGCTATGCATTTCATTTCATTTTGGGGGGCCCACACACCATTAGGGGACCAACCACAGCTGCTCAGTACCCTGCCGTCTGCTGCTTTGCCCAGAATAGAACCCAGTACCCCGCCCTTGCAACACCAGGCTCTGAGAAAACCCTACTCAGCAACCTCACACCACCACCACCCTTCCCACCCACACAAAGTCCAATTTGCGGGAAAGGTTTGGTTTCCATGGCAGCAGACCAAGAGGTGTCAGAACTGGCAAGCAGAATCCAAAGGAGGAAGCCCAGATACTGCACTTCTGGCTCTTTCGATGGACGTACCCTCACTGACCCTCCTGAAAACCTGTGGGTCTGTTTCTGTCCTCTGAGTCAACCCTCCTGACTCCCGCAGCTCCCTTCGAGCTGCAGCCAAGTGTAGTAGCTAAGAGGGGGAGGGGAGTGAAGAGAAGCAGTCAAGGGGAAGGGTTGCTGGGACCCAGGGCCATCTCATGCAGGCCCTTTGACTCCATCAAGAATGGGATGGGCCCCCAAATTAAGCTTTGCTGCTATAAAAAGAACGGGAAAACAAATCCCGGGTAGAGAAACTGAGGCCTGGGGTAGGGACTTGGTCTTTAGAGATTTGCCTCCCTGGTATTCACTCCCACAGTGTTCCTCAAACCAGGCAGCTGCAGTGGAGGAGGGTAAGCAAAGGAGGATCCGCCCTCCTCTGGAGCAGCCCCCTCTCGGGGCTGGAGGGAGGTAGCTAATGGGGAAGAGGCGGGAACTAGAGAGAAGTCCCCCGCACCCTCCCAGCATCATTTGAGTTCCCACCCCGACTCGAATTCCGGCTATCTTCTCCACTCCCCACTCCCACCCCGGCAGGGTCTCCTTTTCTGCCTGGAGACAGCCCTGAGCATAAATCTGCACACTCAGTTGCTCACTCGCTCAAACTCCCTATCCCCACGGACGGACTCGCCGGCGACACCGCCGCATACTGATCCACAAGCACCTTTACAGTCCACATATTATTAGAGATAACAGGATATCGGAGGCATGCACGCCATATTGGACAGTCATATGCGGACTGCACACGCACTCGCAATTCAAAAATAGATCGAGATGCTTAGTGACACAAAACCAAGACACAACTATGACACCTTTGATTCTGTTATTCAGGACAAACCCTTTGACGCGCCACTCCACCCGCGTTGCATGTCCCATCTCTTAAACAGATGCTCTCAGACTTTCAGAAGTAACCTTTTTTATTTTTAATTTTCGAAGAAAAAAGCCATATAAATATTAGAGTATAAAACTTGCGAGAGATATCGGAAGGGGGATGGGCAGGAACTACGTGACTATGTGAAAAGAAGCTTTTATAGAGGAGTCAGTACAGGGAGGGGTCGCCGCAGCGTGTGGACACAGCACAAAACACAGCACGGGCCGCGCAGGCAGATTGAGATTCAAGGACAGACAAGGCTGTGCACAGCCCACCGCCTGCTGCCCACTCGCCATCACATAAAAGCACACCACACTACACTATTGGCTATTCTACACCAGCCAGGGGAGGGGGCTCTACACTACTGTAAGGGCTGGGGTGGAGGGACGTGGGCAAGAGGGAGTTCTATGCACAAGGAGGCACTGGGGGGCTTGAACCAGTCTCTGGCCACTAAGGGGCGGCCTGGGGGCCTGGGCAGTGGCCTTCTGAGAAGAAATGGCACCTAGTAAGGTGGAGGCCAGAGGCTTGAGGACCGCAGGGTCCCAGTAGAGAAGCCCCATCATTGGCTGAGACTTTATGGCCACTTGGTCCCTTGTTCTAGCTCCTTGACTCAAACCAAGAATGGCCCCTTGCTGGGCCTCTCTTCCAGCTAGGACCCCACTGACACTCCCACCAGGGGCACCTCTGGGGTACCCAGCACCCACAGAGACCCCTTTTTCCCCTTTGATCCTAGATCCACTTAGAAGCCTTTTTAGACTGAAATGCCAACTTAAATCCATTGGTCCTGGTGGCTCAGCCCAAGCTGCCCAGGCTGAACCGCGATGAAGGGGTCTGGCCTGGTTTGTGTATGGCTAGAGTTTGGGGATTGGGCCAGTACCCTGGGTACACACAGAGCCCCTGGGCAAGACCCCGTTAACAGGCTGTTCTGTCCACTGCCCAGCTCCCATCAGAATACACTTCAGAATGCACTCACTTCCCTTTATCTTGCCGCCCCCACTGTCTCCAGACATGCAAAGGAGTCTCTTCGTGAGGAGTAGGGAGTCACAGCATGCAGTGGGAACATCAAACAATGAAAAACAAAGGACTGGTCCCCAGGCATTGAAAAGAGGTTTGGTAGCAAAATGCCTTCCCAAAATCCAGCAAGCATCAGTACCAAGGGGATGGCGACTGTGTCCCCCAAAACTTAAGCATTGGTCTCTGGCTCTAGGAGGAAATGAGAAGGCTGGTACCAAATCAAGCTTTGCGGGGAAGCTGAAATGAAAGGAGAGGCCAAAAGGTGGTCATTCTCTCCCAACTCTTCAGAACTAGGAGCCTGTTTAGGTCACCTGTCGCCTCGACAGCCCAACTACCTTGGCTCAAGAGAGGGACTCTGAAGGAGTGGGTGGGGGTGGGGAGAGGGAGGCAGGAGATGGGTGAGCCTGACTGAGTTGGAAGATGGAGGAGTTCAGCGGTAACTAAGGGAGTGTGGCTTGTTTTTTTTTGTGTCCACACTAACCCTACCACCCGTGTGGGTACAGTCACTGATTGGATAGGGGTTCCCAGCAGAACTCTTTGCATATTCAACCCCCTAGGGCACAAAGAGGGGGTGTTGACTTGGGCACTTGTTTCTGTTTCCCAACAGGGGAGCATGGCCTTGGCTCCTACCAGTATCCTGGGGTGAGCCCTGAAATTCTGAGGCCTGGGTACAGTAAGGACAAGCTGGGCTGGCTGGGGAGGGAGGCTGCCCTGTGGCTCAGGGCCTGGCCTCCATATTACTTCTTCTCTTTTTTGCCCGACTTCTTCTTGTTGCCATTACCGCCTGCTGTAGCCTTGCCATCTCGTTTGCCAGCTGCATTGGTCAGTGTGGCATTGCTGCCAGGGATGTACACATTCTGGCGGTAGTCAGGCACGTGCTGCAGGGTGAACTGGGGTCCGTATCGGGCACTCAAGCCCATGGTGCCAGCGCCCCCTCCCAGGGTGGAGCTCCCATCAGCAGCTTCTGCAGAGACAGAGAAAGCACAGATAGACGGTCAGATGGGGGCGGACTCTGTACACTGCAGTTAGGGAAAGCCTGTAAAGCACCCTGGAAGCTGACTACTGGGGCTGGGGTAAAAGTCACAGTGACAAAACATAGGTTTGAGTCCCAGTTCTCTTTCTTCCTGTGAGCCTCAGCAAGTCTACCTAGCCTCCCTATGCCATCTAGTTTCTTATCTATAAAATGAGCTTGTCCACTTTGGGTGAGAATTAAATGAGAAAATGCTTCTAAGGAGCCTCAAGTAGTATGTGCTCAAAACATGCTAGCCAACATTTCTCTAAGGCTTCAAATACTTGCCCTTGGCTTCTGTACTAGACTATGCGTAGTGCGATGTCCATCCCTAACCAAGGACTGGCAGGGCACATGGCCTCAGCAGTTCTGTCATTAATTAGTATGCAGGGGTGTTCTTCCATTCATGTGTGTACATATGTTTATCTGTGTGGTACTGGGAATTGAACTCATGTCCTTGTATAACTAGGCAAGCACTTACCCAGCTGAACTACATACCCAGCTAAGCTCTTGATTTTTTGTTTGTTTGAGGGGTGTGTGTGTGTGTGTGTGTGTGTGCACACGTGTGTGTTCTTGTTGTTTAAAACAGGGTCTCACTATGTAGCTCTGGGCTGGCCTGGAACTATTTAGAGTAGGCCTATGTCTGCCTCCTAAATGCTGGGATTAAAGGCGTATACTATCAATCTTACTCCAGCCCAGCCCTTGGCTTTTTTGAGACAGTCTCATCCAGACTAGTCTTGAGCTCAGCCTTTGTCTGCCTATACCTCCTGAGTGCTATGACTGCAGATGTGTCAGTCATGTCAGCCCACCAGAAGTATTCCTTTCTTTTTCTATCCTCCACCCCACCCCAATCCTCAGTGCTAAGGATCCAATCATGGCTTTGCACGCACTGGCAAGTGCTTTAGCACTAAGCTACATCCTCAGCATTTGTTGTGGTTTTTTTTGTTTGTTTGTTTTGTTTTTGAGACAGGATCTTGCTAGGTAGCTCAAACTAGCCTTGAACTTGAAATCCTTCTGCCTCTGTCTTCTGAAGGCTAAGATTATAGGTATTGGTCACACCAGGCCTGGGTGTGTCCATCTCTTGACAGCCTTGGACTGCCTGCTCTGTGGCAAGCACATTCATGGTCACTTAAACCTCAACACAGCACTCGGTCAGGCATGTGGTTCTGCCCTTATCTTACAGACTAGGGAGCCAAGGCTGAGAGAAGGCCAGTTCCAGCCAGGATGTGTTATAGTGGGACTCCACCCTGCATGTATCTAAGTGGTGGGAATAGGTTCCTCGACCACTACCACCAGTTTGGACCTTATGCCTGCTTTGGGGGCAAAGAAATGGGCAAAGGAGGGTTGCCTCTCACTCCAGGAGATGATGGTCCCGAAAAACAGGTGTCTTAGGTACAGCAAAGATATGGGGCTCAGTGCCTGAGGCAAGTGCCACTCAGGCCAACTTCCTACTGAACAGAAGAAGAACCTGGAGCTCAGAGTGGCACACTTGCTTAAAATGCGGGTTCCTGATCAGCATGGTAAGGAGATCTCCAGATGATCTGAGTCCACACTAGCAGCTGAAGTGCAGAAATACCATCATGGGGGTTCCACGAGGATTAGATGAGACAGACACCCTGGCTCTTGGCAATGTGCTTAATAATAAATGCAAGGCACTGCTGCCCCTCCTTGTCATCCACATCATCCAGCGTGATGTCCACCCCACTGTGCTCTCTCTAACTGGGGCTGGTGAAGGGGAGGGAAATGGGAGTTTGGCTCCCAGATTCCCAGCTGGAGGCTCTGAAATCCTCTGAGGCAGAGAGAGCACATTAAAGCACCAGGAAGGCCCTGCCCAGCCTGGCCTGAAGCTGGAGAGTTTACCTCCTAGCCTCTGGTTCCACCCTAGACCCTGGCACTAGGAGAGAGGGAGACTAAAGCCAGAGAGGCTGAGTAATTCTGGGACATCAACCAGAGACTGAGAAATAGAGACAGGAAATATTTCCAGTTCGGGTAAGAGGGGAAGGCAAGAGAAAGGAAGAGCAGACATATGCCAGGTCTCTCTGCCTCACACCCCAGTGTCTGGGCTTCCATAACCCTCTATTTCCAGTCCCTGTAGCTAAGAGCCTTCTGGGTCAGACCTGGTAGGAGGGAGCAGCTGCCCACCCCTCCCACCCTCCTCAGCCCTTTCATTTGCTGACAATTCCCTAATTAACTCCAAGAGGTAGCAGTCCTCCATGGCCCACCCCTCCCCTCAAGCTGGCAGCCTCCTCCAGCCTGGGAATGGAAGGGGGAAGGGCCCAGATCCAGTTTCAAAGAGCCAGGATTCCAAAGTGATTTGGAGGCTTGAGAAGAAGGGGGTGGGGGCGAGAAGAGCTGCTTTTGCCCCAAGCACTGGGTAGAAAGGAAGGAATGAATGTGGAGGAACGAGGAGGGAAACTGAGCAGAAAGACCGGAAGCAAGTAACTGAGCGACAAGAAGCAGGCCAACCCACATTCTACATGTACCATTCTGAGAATCACTCAAAATGGCTACTTTGTGGGAGTCTGAGATTGAGGTAGATCAGGAGGGAGAGAGATGGAGATGCAGAATGCAACAGAAAATAGCCCTGGCACCCTGCCTTTGTCAGTTCTACCTTTAGGGGCTGTGTGATCTTGTCTTAGGGTCTATATAACTCAGCCTCCCCATCTTTGAATCTGGGGGTGGGGAGGAGAAGCTGAATTGCTAACTTTGACCTTCTGGTTCAGAGATTCATGAACTTTCCAGTTATATCCTACCCCCCAAGTCTTGGCCTACGCAAGGACCAGGGCTTTCTCTTCGTCCCAGAAGACACAAGACCTAGAAACGCAAAGAAACGCAAAGCTAGAGGACGGGTGCTGGCCTCCCTCCAGCTCCAAACTCATTACCACCTTCCCTGGTCCCCCTAATATTACCAGTCCAAGTCAGACAAAGACCCCACAATAGCAATAGCCGGAGATAGCCAAGGAAGCGAGCCCAAAGCTGGCACAGCTTCAAACCGCAGCCTCCTCTTGAGCGCACCTCCCCTAAGTGTTTATTTAAAAGCTCTCAAAAGGGTCCCTCCCTTCTCCCCTCACTGGGCTGGCTGGGCTGGGCTGGCCTCCAGGAGCCTCTCAAAGCTCTGGGGCTCCTCAGAAGTAGGTGTGAAAGTGAGAGCAGGCCCTGACCCTGCCACCTCCACCCTGGACTCCATTCCCCTGAGCCCCAGGCACAGCCTCGGGTCAGGTCCTATGTGGGCTGGAGGGGTGGAGCCCTGACAGGGGAGCATGCATGTGGCCATGGCCCTACTCCAGGGAGATCTTCTGGGAAGGTTTTGGGCCATAAATACTGCTTCCACGTCTGTTTTTAGCATCTGGATTTGGGCTGAAAAGCCTGCTTTCTGGCCTTAGGGCTCAAGGCCACAACAGCTAAAAAGACCTGTTTACTTCCCTTAAGAGCTGGACCTGGCATCTACCCAGACCAGTGCCTGCAACGTGCCTCTCAAGGATCTCAGCCCTGTCCCAAGAGGTTGACAGGCCCCATTCTCTGTGCCCTTCTTCTGCCCTTTGGTTAGCCATAGACCAGGCCTCATTCACTCTGACAGACATCAAGGGTTAGGTTACTAAATCATAACAAGTAAAAATACATTGCTCCCAGCTATCTCTGAATTTTGAGTAGAGGAAAATTTTTATATAGTTTGTCTTATGCAACAGTTTACATCTTCATCTGAAATTTATATCTGACTGGGAACCTTAGATTTTATCTGACAGCTCTAATCAGGAAGAATAATGCAGGGGGGCACCAGGAGAAATTCAGCCTCTAGGTCCAGTCAGCTAAAAGGGAAACAGGCTGGATCTAAAGGCCGAAGGTGACTGTGAAAGAAAGAGCATGACTCTGGGAGCAGAGCCGAGTTCGAATCACAGCTGCGCTGACACTGGGCAGCTCCAGGTGAGTGGCATTCCCCACGCCTCCTCTGCCAACAGTAGATGGTGAGAGCTTGCCTTACACCTCTGTCGTCCTAGAGAGGATTGGTTGGAACAAAACCCTTTAAGTCTGGTTAGCACACGTCCTGCCGTGATCATAGGGGTGTTTCTCCTGGCTTTCTACTATCAGTTCCTCAGCTGCACTCAAGAGCAAAGTTTTGGATTCATGTGTGGGGCCAGGGCCTTAATCTTCTGTAAGCTTCCCACAGCTTCCACTCTCCTGGGTCAGAAGTTAGTCCTCATTAACACGTGTTAGGTTCTTTTTCTTATAATTTAATCCTATTTTAATTTAACTTTTGGGAATTAGAATACAAAGTAATGAGTTTCATCGTGGCACCTTCATACGTATGTGTAGTAGAAGTTAAGATTCTGATTCTGAGCCAGGCAGTGGTGGCGCTTGCCCTTAATCCCAATGTTCCAGAGGCAGAGGCAGGCTGATCTCTGTGAGTTCAAGGCCAGTCTGGTCTACAGAGTGAGTTCCAGGAGAGCCAGAGTTACAATAGGGAAACCTTGTCTTGAAAAAAAAACAAACAACAACAAAAAATTCTGATTCTGGGGTGTGCTTGCCCAGCACACACAAGGCCCTGGGAGTTTGATCCCCAGCATCTTATGAACCAAGGAATAGTATCACACAGCTACAGCCCCAACATTAAGGAGATAGAAGCAGGAGGATCAGAAGCTCAAGGTTATCCTCAGATGTGGATGGAGTTGGAAACCAGACTGACTACATGAACTCTGTCTCAAAAGAAAGAAAAAAATGCTTCTATTTTCTCTTTTGTCCCTACAGGTCAATAAAGGTAACGATTAATCAATTATGGCACTGTTACTATAATCACTCCTTGCCAAGCCTATGCTGAAGACCTTCTATTTGACCCTCAAACAGCACAATGAGACCTGTAAATGTTTCATAAGTGAAGTGAGGTCCAGAGAGGCCTAATAGCTTACCTAATGCCTCATCCCTAAGTGGAGACAGCAGGATTTGAACCCAGATTGGCCTGCTTCCAGAGCCTGTTTTTAAGTGTTACTGAACTGACTCTGCTCATCCTGCTGACAATGCTGTGACTCTTCATGCACAACCACTGGCTGAACCCATGTTATGACTAGGCTTTCTTAGCTTTGTGAGAAAACTGCAGTCGTGGTCTAGAGGCAGGGGGAGCAGAAAAGAGTGGCCTGTTTTAATCTATTGGGAACACCCACACCCACTAATGGGGGTCCAGCATGTGCCAGGCCCAGTATCACACTCGTGTGCCCCTCCTTCAGTCCTCACAATAAGCTGGTGGGGCCGTTGCCCCATTTTCTTGGCTGAGGAAGCAGAAGCAGAACAAACTTGCTACAAGTCACAAGGTCAGGAAGTGGCAGAGCTCTGGTGTGACCTGTGCTGGCCCTTTCCAGAGTCAGGATTGTTTGGGGTTTTTTTGAGACAGGGTCTTACTTTGTAACCTAGACTGGTCTCAGACTCAGGGACATCCTCCTGCCTTGGCCTACGGGCTGCTAAGAGTACAGGTGTGCGCCTCCATACCCCACTCACGGCTCGCCCTGTAACCACTCCTCACATTGCCTCGGAGGATCACTCCTTCTGCTCTGTGCGTCTTAGGACCTCCCATCTTTTGTCCTCCCTCAACCTGGAGCTCAGTCAGGGATGATCACTTGATCTCCCAGAGAAGCCACACAGACTCAGACCCATCCAGTAGCTATAGTGGCAGCACCCCTCCCTCCGTCTCTCATCCTACTACGACCCTGGGTACCGCTTACCACTGGCAGAGGCCAGGATCATGGCTTGCAGCATCTCTGTATCGAACTGGTTGTTGGGCCAGGTGCCAGTTTCATCGCCATTTTGGGAGCTGAGGAGACAAGAGACATGGTCAGCAGTGTCCCAGGGCAGCCCCACCTGTTCTCTCCCACCCCATCCTCTTCTCGGGGTTTCCAAATCTAGTGCCTTATCCCCACTCCATGCCTAAGACCTGCTTCTGAGTGAAGCAGGAGGAGCCTATATACTCCTTCAGAAGCCAGACCCCAAAAAGTCCATCCCCCAGGCCAGTTTTCTGCTGTCTCAGACACCAGAATGCCATTAGATGAACTGATTGAATGCCATCCACTGATGAGTTAAATGAATGCCATCCCTCCATCCTTCACAGACCATCTTCTGAGGACAGTGAAAGAAGACAATTTGAGGGGAGCGCCCAGAACAAGAGAGAAAATATCAAGGAACTCGGGAGGCCCCAGGCAGTCCCACGGCAGTTGCCCAAACTCAGGTGTAAAGTCCACAGGAACGCCAAACTGCCCATCCCGCGTCACAGACCGTCCTCACCCCCAAACAGCTTCCCGGTAACTTCCCTCTCAAGTTCTCTCCTGCTCATCTCCAGAATGCCAAACCACAGCCTTTGTTTTAGCAACGTAATGAAATGTGTCATCAGAAGCCCTGTGTGGCCCTGGAACTACTGGTGTCCCATCTGCTCCTTCATTCCACGGACCTCTGTGGTGTGGGGACCAGGGTCTGCCTCCTGCTAAAGCACTCACCAGGCCCTCCTGGACTTCATTAGATCACTTGGGAGCCCTGGGCATTGAAAACATGAAATGACTCATGTTTTTAAAAATATTAAGAGGGCTAAGAAACTGCAACTTGTTATGCTCACTGCGGACCTTTCCTGTGGTGGCAATTTCCCCGTGTGTCCCTTCCGTCCTCTCAGGCTCTGTTTTTGTTTGTTTTCATGACATCTCACTCTGTAAGCCAGGCTTGGCCTACAACTCATATAGCCCATGTGGGCCTCAAACTCACAGTAATTCTCCTGCCTCAGCCTCGTGAGTGCTGGGATTACAGGTATATACAACCATACCCATACCCATGATTTTCAAGGATTAGATTATTCTAGTTTGCAGGGGTGAGGGAAGAAACCCCACACACACCCTGCTCCCCACACATCCTGCTACACATGGATACTAACAGGCACAGAGAAGTTCCCCCAATAAATAATTGATTCTGGGGTGGGTATAAGAGCAAAAGTTATGTTTTAAATTTTAATTACTCTGCCTAAGAGATCTATGCAACAAGGACATAACTTCCTAGAGTGCTAGGTGGGGCTGCTCAGGTGAGATAGTCCTGGATCTCCCTTGCCCAAGGACACAACCTCTTGGGTTGTTGGGTAGGGTGTCTAGATCCCATGTAGTTGACCCTACTGCACCAGATGTGCTTGGTTGCTTGTAGGCAGGAGACATAACCCAGACAGGAAGTGCATCAGGATAGATGACTGCCAATGATGGGACCTGGTGGGAAGTATGTAGCCTTACAGGATATGCCTTTTTAAGCACCAGTGCCACACGACTCGGTGCCACTTTGTGGGAGCTCTGGAGGTGGCAGGTCCACTCCTCAGCAACGTCAAAATGGACCTGGTTAGAGTCCGTCTTCCTGGCTAGCAGTTAATTAATTTTATTAAAGCTTGCTTGTTTCATATTTGGCACAACTGTGGTGGTCTTATTCTCAACCAGATTTGGGATTTACATGGGCCTGGTAGTACGTGCCTATAATTCTAGCACATGGGAGGCTGAGACAGCAAGCTTTTTAAGAGTTTGAGATCAGTCTGAGCTACACAGAGATAAACTTGCCTTAAATAAACTAAATAAATGAATGAGAAGAACTCAATGGAGAGAGTTAGGTCCCTATGAAGGGACGAGAAGAATTTGTCACCAAGGAAAAGGCTTCAGGGAAGACCTTGAAGAGTGGAAGAGGGAGAATGCACAGGCTTATGTGTGAGAGTCTGTGTATATATTTATTAGTGATGGTGGGTGAGCACCACCAAAACTTCTTTACAGTTTTTGGAAGCTCTGTCACTGCTTATGGTTTCCTCTGGTCTGGGGTTCAACATTCCCCAAGTATGAAGATTCCGCCTAAAGCTCAGAGCCAGCAAATGCTCCTACCATCTGTACACCATCATAGCAAACAAAGTTAGAGCTTGAGGGGAAAGCAGCAATCTTGTTCCTTCCTCCCAAGGGTGAAAGGAGTTGGGATTCTGTACCCATTGTTCAATGAATACAGGGCTGGACGTATAGATCAGTGGTTGAGTGTTTGTCTAACAGTCACGAGGCCCTAGGCTTAATTCCCTGCACTCCTGCACAGATGCACACACTGGGTGTCAGGGAATACTAATTACTAGGAACCAGACACTGGGCTTGAAGCTGGACAGTGACAGAGTGACAGACACAGTCCATCTTTATAGTGTTCTTAGTTGGCATGGAGAAGCTGGTATGAAATTATTATGCAATAATCTCAATTGCAACAAGTGCAATGGGGGAAGGGAGATACCAGATTGGATAAGGAGATTCCTGACCTGGGTGGGATGAGTGAGGCTTCTCCAAGAACATTACCGCAAACTTAAATCTGAATGGATGATCCTGGGACCTGCAGGAGAATGCCAGCTGGTATCTGCAGATGTAAAACTGACTCAGGCAAGGATCATCAGTGAAAGCCAAAGCGCCAGCACTGGGAGGAGCACAGTCAGCACATCTCAGAGTATCATCCGCAGATTACTTATTAATCCCACAGATTTAAGAACACCTTCACCAGGCACAGGGATGCTTGTCTGAAATCCTATCAGTCTGGAGGCTGAGGGAGGAAGAGTGTGAGTTTAAGGCCAGCCTGGGTTATATAGAAAGACCCGGCCTCGAAAAACCCAAGGACTGGCTTGGTGGTGGAGGGCTTGCCTAGCATGCAGGAGGATTGGGATCCTACAAATAAATAAAAGTTGCTTTGTCAGGTTGGACACTGTGATGGACACCTGGAGTCTCAGCACTATGGAGGCTGAGGTGGGTCGATCAGTGGAGTCCCAAAGTTAGAGGCCAGCCTAGACCACACAGAGTGAATGCATCTCAGAACAGATAAGTAAACGAAAACGAAAATAACCAAGATAAAGGAGCCTGGGGACACAACTTTTACCAAGCAAACAGACAGCAAGTCTGATAACAAGACAAGCACTGGTAACAGGACAAACTGACATTAAGTGCTTCCTGACATGGCCTGTGGGAAGTTCAGTATACCACCCGTGGAATATTCCCACTAAGACTCCTGAATTCTGTTGAATTTAGCCAAAAGAATCAGCAAATCCAGACTGTGGGCATTTATAAAACTACTGGTCTAGATGCTTTAAAAGTATCTAAGTCATTTAAAAAAAAAAAAAAAAGGTAGGGAGGCACTCTGATTAAAGCAGAGGGAAAAGACTTGGCAACCAAGTGCAATTTATGTTCCTTGATCAAATTCTAAATTTAATTTTAAAAGCAGATTAAAAGGACATACTGAGAGCATTTGGGAAGGTCTCCTAGTAGATTGTAGATTGTTACATTTGTTATATGTTAGATTCCTCAAATATGATCATTCCTTTGTGATTTTATGAGTCCTAAAAGGTTTACACGGTATCAAATGCGAGGCCTGTAGTTCTTTCACGTGGTTCCAGAGGGAAACAATCTGTATGTGTACACGCCAGGGAATAGTGAACCTAGGTTTTTTCAAAAGACACTTAAGAATATGTGTACTTCAGCATAATATTCTTTCAACTTTTAGATAGGTTTGAAGAATTTTAAGGTGAAAACCTGAGAGGTAAGTCGCCTAGGAGACAGAGGGTGCGGAAGACAGCTGAAGGCAGAGGAGGACATGCCCTCGGGGCTGGTGGGTGCGTAGGTTGGGCAGCCAAACGCTAAAGATTTTGGCTTCTTCCTTCCTCAGAGTTAATGATGTGAAACTCACACTTGCCCTTGGGCAAGCCAGGAGGGTGTGAGGGCTTTCCCCTCCCTTCCCTCAGAGGACAGGCATCCGGAGCTGTGGCTTCATGACAACCTGTTTCCATGAAATCCCAGGAACCCTCAGTCTAGTCTGACTGAGCTCAGGGGCTGATGATGGAGGCAACTCAGGCCAGGCAGGTGGCCTGAAGGCAGGCGGGTCTGTCAGGAAAATGCTAGAAGGCTAGAGGTCAGACAGCCAGGATGCTGCCAGCTTTCTGAAGCTGAGCAAGAAACAGCAGGGGGAGGGGCTCTGAGCTCCGGACCCCCTGGGCCATGAGCTCATCAACTGTCTCATTCTCAGAACTGGGCTGCAAATAAGGGTTATGATTATCCGTGATTTCTGTCGGCCTTCTCAAAGACACACAGCTAGTTATGTGGCAGAATTGCAATTCCTAACTGGCCTAATACGACCCTAGAGCCCATAATGATCTCACACTAGGGAACTTGGCTTCAACAAGGCGGCCCTGGAGCCCCAGCAGCAGATTCAGGGGACTCTTCCAAGATCTGAAGATGGACTTAAACATGAAGGAGATGGACTGCACTTAGGAGCCCATTTTCCAAGCACCCACATATTCTGGCTATTTCTGTGTGTGGAGGTGCAGGAGGAAGAGGAGCCTATGGGCTGGGCTGTGATAAAATATTCCCAGTCTTATGCTAAGAAAAAGTGAGAAACCTAGGCAAGCCACACTGACAACAGCCTGTACTTGACTGTGTTAGAATGTGAATGCACATGGTTAGCACAGCAAGCATCTATTAGAACCTAGAAATATACATGTCTACCCATATATGGTGCTGTTATACAGTGCTTAAATGACTTCTGAAGAGTTCTTACTGACATGGGGGAATTCATTTGACATGTTATAAAGAAGAAAAAATAGGTTACAAATAATACTGGAAAGATGACCTCAATTTCTATTAGGAAAAATAGTAAGAAATATAACAGTTGACTGGGAAATGAAAATTCTAGATATTGTGAACAAGTTTGCCAGACTTTTAAAAAAAGAAGCTTATGCACGATGCTATTTGACTATAGGAATAAAAACGCTTAGAAAGGCACATAATGAGTGTATGCTAATGACTCAATGAATGAATTGTAACCAAAAGACAAAAATGGTGGAAAAGGAACATTTATACTAAAAAGGATTAAGAGACGTAGAAAAGACACTGAACAAAACGCAAAATACATATTTTTAAAAAAATAATCTTTTCTTTTTCTTTTCTCAGACAGGGTCTCTATGCAGTCCTGGCTACCCTCGCTGTGTAAACTAGGCTGTCTTCAAAACTACTGAGCTCTGTCTCCCTCAGTCTCCAGAGTGCTAGGATTAAAGCTATTCACTACCACACCCAATTAAAAGGGAAATCCCAGGTGAAATTATGTCATGTTTGGGACTTACTTTGAAATAGTCTAAAGGGTTATAGGGGTGGGGAAATCTCAGCGGCACAGGAAGGCAGGTAGAGCCAAATGACAGGACCTGAAAGCTTCAGCATACTGTCTGGCTCTCATTTTTAATTTCTGTATTAAATCTTCTAGATTATGGGGGATTTTGTCTTTTTTCTCTCTCCTGTTTGGGAAACACAATGAGATGTCCAAAGTATGTGCTGGGACCTGAGCTCTGGCCACTGGAAGAACAGCAAGCATTCTAACCCTCTGAATCTGAGCCCTCCCTCCAGTCCTGAGAAAGTACTATTTTATGGGGGGTGGGGGTAGGGGAGTTGCTATTTGTTTTTTGAACAACTGCCCAATCTGAGAGAGAGTGTCCCAGAGGAGGAATAGAAGGACACTCAGGTTGGAGAAGAATACAATGTGGAATCACAAAAGAGAACAAGGTTGTACCAGAGACTCTGGGAACAGCTGCAGAGCAGGGCAGAGCCCAGGTTACAGCCTGAAAGAAATGGCTCACTGGGCTCAAGGCTTGGAACAATTGTTGTTGGGATCAGAAACCAGCAGGATAACCTGAGAAGAAGGCACAGTGTGGGAGGGAGAAACTCTCAACCAGCAAGGGCTTTGGAACATGTTTTTTTCCCTTTTGTCTGGGCAGTGTGACCTACAATTGCCTTGAGCTTCACCCTGGGTTACTGAAAACTTCATCACTGGCCCTGCTCTAAACTTGACATGGTTGACAGATGGGCTGGCAGACAGGAGGCCAGACAGTGGGACAGAGAAGCAGTGGAGGATGTAAACAGAATTACACTGAATAAGAGAAATTGCCTGTCTTCATCCCCCGACTCTAATTTGCTCATCAAAATGGCAGCCAAGAGAAAGTTCCCTGCCATTTTGTTCATCAAGAGAGGCCTCACCACACAGGGCCTTTGCACAGGTTCTCTTCCTGCACCTGAAATGCTGTCTTCAGTTGGCTGACTTGCACTCATCCTTCAGATTTCACCCACCTTGTTGCCTTCTGATGTGTCTCTGCTCTGACTAGGTCAGATCCCCATGGCATGCTGCCCTTCACAGCACTCCACACACAACACACTGCCAGCTCCTTGAGGCTGGGGATGATCTCTATCTATCCTGTGATTTATGGGCTGTAGAAGAAGGTCCTCACTCAGGGCTGAATGAAGGAGGGGAGCTGGAGCCTGTGGACCACACCCAGATGCTTCCTATGTCCTGGCTGCTTTGGGGCTGAGTCAAGAATGTCCAATGGGAGCAAGTTAACTATGGAAGGGAGGTCTCCTGAGCCTTCTTCATCTCCCCAAGATCTCTTCAGGCCACCAAAGCCTCTCACTGGTGAGAAGGGACCTGCAGCATGGGAAAAAATGCTCCCCACAGGGTCTGAGAAACAAATGTTTGGCTTCCAAGTCTAGCAGCGACTGTTGCTTCAGGGTCAGGGTAGAAGGAACACAATTGCCCAACGCAATTGCACAATCTGTGCGCAACGGCTCCAGTGTCTCAAAGCTGCTGCAACTCAAATGCCACTGCTTCTTCCCTTTATACTCACCCTCTTCTTCACAGAGCTTCTGTGATTTGTAGCTACAGGTTTTGTTTTTTTGATTCCTCTGCTGGCCAGGAAACTTCAGAGTTTGGGGATGGTATCTGCTTTTCATTGTTGTAGGCATGTTAGCACAGTGACTGGCTCACAGAAGATGCTCAATAAAAATTCACTTAATGGAGTACAAGGACAATCTACAGGAGGCTGACAAAGCCAGCAAGGAAAAAGGAAACAGCTGGGGTCAAAGCAGGGGCTGCAGCAGCCCCAGCCTTGTCTGGCTGCCTTTGGGGGGCCTTCTAGGAAATGCTTTGCATTCCTGATGCTGCAGATGAGCCTGCACATGCCTAGGAGCTGGAATCTGCCTGTACTCAAGGCTTCTGAATTCTTGTTTGTAGCAAGAGCTTGGTTGGTGAGGAGAAAGCAGAATGGGAGACCCCAAACTCACCATCTTGGCATCTGGGCAAACACAGAAAGGGGGTGAATCTGAGCCCTGCTTCCCACCCAGGACTAATTCTTCCCAGCTCCTAGCTTCTGCCTAGGAGGCTGGCCCAGATACCAATCCATGCCTCTCAGACCAACTGAAGGTCTTTCTGCTGAAGTCCATGCTCCTCCCCACCCCCACAGGGGTTCCTGTCTCAGCAGGAATTTATACTCGATTGAAATAAACAGCTGGGGCTGTCAGGATGGGAGGGTGAGGGGTGAGCAGCTATCAAAGGCTCTGTGTGAGGGGCAGCAGGAGGAGGCGCCTGGGTGCTGGCTTGCCCACAAGTGCAAAGAAGTGAGAGACAGGGAGAAGGGGGTGAGGGGGAGAGGACACAGACTGACTCTCTGACTCTGAGTGAGAAGCAGAATAGACATAGAGGCTGAATGACACTGTGAGCCTTAGAACAGAAAGAAGCAGAGGGAGAGAACAGAGGGTGGAACGTGGATAGAAGACCACAGTGACACAGGAAATGACTGGAAAGGGAGAGAGACAAAATAGGACAAGGGACAGAGACAGAAAAAACAGTCTGGCACTAGGAAGAGTCGAATTTCTTCATTCCTTCCACTTTTATTGAGCACTGTGCCACGGCAGGCACAGTCTAGGAGAGGTGCGGGCCAGGGTAAGGTGACATGGGTGCAATGGTGTAAGGGATGGAGAAAGGGAGTGACTGCAGACTGAGACAGAGACAGGAGAAAAAGAAGGCAGAGACAAAATCCCGCAGGCTGCCAGGGCAGGACACGTGTTGGGTCGGAAGGCAGCTGGAGAAGCACAGAGAGAAAGACCTGCCTCGGTCCTCCCTAGGGCAACTTTCTATTTCTCAGGTTGCCATGAGAACGGATCATTTTATAAGCGGTGCCATCTCCAGCTGTGCATTTTCTTTTTCCCACATCTGGGCTGGATCTCTCCTCTTTTCTTCTCTCCTCCTCCCTCCCCTCTCTCTTCTCCCCCGCCTCCCCTCTCCCTCCCTTCTCCCACATCCATTTTCCTCCCTGGTTCAGGAAAGGCTCCGACTGCAGACAACCTGCTTTTCTAATGCCCCGTTTCTCTACTCAAGTCGCAGGTCGCAGGTCAGGCTCCAGCCCAGACTGACTGGGAGAGGATGTAAACAACGGATGTGTTCGAAAGCTTTCCTCTCCCCACCCCCACCCCTGTCTATCCCTGGATCCCACAGAGCCTTCAGGAGATAGGGAAATGTACGCGTGGCTGGGAGAGGGAAGAGGATGAGTGGGTGGATTTCGCTTCCAAAATGGGCGGAGTAGGCATCTCTTCTTCCGGGGGTCTGTGTAGCAGCCCCCGGGACACAAAAGCCTCTTTGAAATCATGAAATGAGAGAAGAAGCCATTTGTAGAAAATGCTGAACCCTGCCCTCATCTCCTCCCACGTCATCACTGAGAAAATGCCGCAGAGAAGAGGGTGGGCTGGAGATTCAGTCACCTACCCGCTCGTGCCGGGTCTCTGGGCTTGAGAGAAACGCCAGTCGGTGTTGGGCGGGGCTTGCTGTGGAGAAAACAGAGGGAAAGAGGCTGAGTACCCAACAGCCGCTAGACCTTACCGAGCCCCTGGGAATGGGGTGAGGGGTGGGTAAAGGAAGGAAACGGGAAAAGATGGGGGAGGGTAGGCACATCTCTCCAATGGTGGGGATAGGGAAAACCAACCCAGAGATTAACAGACAATATTTCATCTGATCACAGTGAACGAGCACAGATTTCTTTGCTAAAGAAATGGCTCCCTTTTCCGCGTCCCAGACTCAGAACTTCTGAGCCAAAATTCAAGGACTGAAAGTGACTTCTGTGGAACTGGAACTGGGGAAAAAGTGCAGGAAAGCATCCCCTCCTCAACCGGCAGAAGCAGCTTTTAGATGCAATCCCCGCCAGCCCTAGAATGGGGCCATTCAGCTCCTCAGCTGGGAACAAAGCCTCGGCTGCAGCAAGATGGCTGCTACTCTGGGTAACCCTTTTCGTGCCAAGTTGTGCAGTGACACATTCAGAGGGACACCTCCTCCAGGCCCTTGCTCTCTCAAAGACCTCTTCCCACAGCTAAATACATTATTAATTTAGGAGTCATGCCAGCCTGGGCCTTTATAGGGCATCCAAGCCCCGGGAAGCTTTTCACCCCCAGAACTTCATGCCACACAATGGCCTGTGACCAGGGAGATGAGAACAAGGGTGTTCTGTCCGAGGCAGTGAAAATGGCTGGGATGGAGCCCAGAGGGACCACATCCTACAGCCTCCAAGCAGAGCTCCCGCAGTCTTAAGGGTCTGATCTGTAGCCATCTCCCGCCCTGCTCAGTGTGAGGGGCTCTGCCAGCCACCACTTAATTTCTGTGTCCCTCAGGTCCTTCCAGTGGATGTGGTATCCCACGCCACACGTTCTCCTACAGCCATGTCTTCACCAGTTCCGGGGATGTGCTTGCTGGTAATTAATTCTCACACGGGCTCCCTGGAGGAGCGAGTGTGAGCATCTCAGATTACACTGGGGAGGAGGAGGACCTGGGACTTGCCAGTGACTCACACTGAGGTTCACAAGTGACAGCAGTGTGAGTAGAATCCAGAAACCTAAGATTCCCGGTGCATCAGGTACCGTGAGTACCGTTCTGGGGCTGCCACGCAGGAGGTTACAGACACTGGGCCCTCTGACAGTAAGAATGTACATGAGGATGCAGGGTTGTGACCTGACTCGGGGTTAGGCAAAACTCTCCACCCAAATGAGAAGAGCGGGAACAAGTTTGTTCAGTGAGTGCTGCTGAGAAAGGGGAGCTCTAAAGATGTTCTTCCATATTTGAGGTATTAATGAGGAAAGAATCCCATCCTGCCTGATTCCAGCAGATGTCAACCATCTCTTGTCCAGCTTTACAAGTTCCAAGTGCCAAGCTATTCAAAGCACACACTAGGGCTAAACAGACCTGGGTTAGACTCTTTAACATCACTTATTCAGAACTTGAGCCAGTTGCTTGACCTCAGGACTAATAACTATCCAGGAACAGTGGTAGGAGGGACAAATGAAATGTCATTGTTCTTGTTTGGTTGGTTCTCTCTGAATTGTTTTTTCAAGACAGGGTCTCTCTATGTAGCCCCTTGGCTGTCCTGGAACTCACTATGTAGACTAGGCTGGCTCACTCAGAGATCCACCTCTGCCTCCTGAGAGCTGCGGACCCTTTAAGGAGGTGCATAGCAGGGCTCTTTCAATCAACTATCGGAAGTATCTGGAGATGTTTCAAAATATAAACCCCATACAGTAGAGGCAGGTTTAGGATGGACAGACTTTGAATAAAAGCAACTGAGTTTGTGGAGACTTGCTTTCTACCATTTCATTTTCCCAGCATATGAGGGCTACTTCTGGCATCTGGCAGAAGCTGTGGTTTCCCATCTGTGAGAGGAAGGAAGATTTGCCAAGAGTCTCAGGTACTCTGATCATCCTCCCCAAATCCTGACTCTAGATCTCTGGTCACATTTAAGAGACAAAGCCTAGTGTTGAAACCCCCAGAGCAGGACTTCTCCAGGGTCCCACTTCCAGGGGCTGGAAACCTTGCAGTCCTAGAGTGGGGTGTGGGTGCCGGGGCTGAGAGTGAAGGGCTTAGTATAGAGCCCCGGGTCTGGCTAGTAGGTTCCACCTGTCCTGAGCCTCCAGGGCAGCTTCTCCAATGCACACCCCGAGGGGATGGGTCGCATGTCGGCACCTAGGGCTCATCTGACTCAGTTCCCTCAGGGTACTGGAGGGGAACGCAGGACCTCAGGCTCCAGCGCCAGGGCTGATGGCTGCTGAACTTCTGACTTTCAGGAAACCCAACTCAGCTCAGGACAGCTTGGGGAGAAACTCCTGAGTCTTGGCTTCGTCCTGGGTACGTGCCACCTGGGACCTCACCAGGTATCGGCCAACCACAAGCACCTTTGGGACAGCCCAGGGAGTGAGTCGGGGAGGGAGGGCTTGTGGGTGTGATCAGGACCGAGGACACCAGTCACCCCTGGCCAAACACCTGGCAGCTGTGGTTGGCTGGGGCTGGAGTAAGTAGAGTTGATCCTGAGAGTTGAGAGAAACCGAGGAGGGAGCCACGAGATTGCACTGGAGCTGGCACCCGGGAGGTTGGCAGCGTGGGTCTGTGACGGCCTCCACTCGGGACCCCAAGCATTTGCCAGGTCACTGCGAATTCACCAGCAGCGGTGCGCGGGGAGGGGGGGAGGCGTGTGTGTCAGCTTTTCCAGTATGCCGGACGGGAGTTGAGCCCAACTCCTCGCCCAAAACACCACCACCCCTGGGTGCTCAGAACCCCATCTCTCCCTCTACCACTCAGATTCAAATGCAGCCAGCAGAGGAGCCAGTTCGGTACAAAGAGAGAATATAAGAAAGATCAAAGCCCTTTACACCAGACCGGCAGCTTCTCCATTGCGCCATGGGGCGCCCAGCCCCTACCTGGCTCCGCTCCCTCAGCGTACTAGAACGGGAACGCAAGGTCTCGGGCTCCAGCGCCAGGGCTGAGGGCTGCTGAACGCTGAGGGGCCTGAGGAAAGTGAAGTCACTGCCGTCGGAGGCCGGTGAGAAGCACGTCCTGTAGCAATGGCTCTGCGAGTCTGTGGGCCGCAGGGTCACTTCCATATACTTGAGCGTGCCATCTGAGCTCACCTGCAGGTTGGGGCTGGACTGTTTATAGAACTCCCTGGAGGGTGAGTCCTGGCCCCTGCAGCACTGGCCCCCGCCCCGACCCCCATCTTCATGCCCCCTCAGACACTTAGCGGACATGAGAGTGAAGGTAACTAAGGATAAGAGGCTGACAGCTGCTAGGGCCACAATAAGGTAAAGGGTGAGGTCTGACCGCTCAGGAGGGTGTGTGAGGAAGTCACTGGATTTGGGCATTTCCTCTGCATCCTCATCCTCCAGAACCAGCAGTACTGTTGCTGTGGAGGACAGTGAAGGGTCACCATTGTCCCTCACCAGGACCACCACCTGTTGGGTATCAGAGTCATCCTCCGATAAGGCCCGCGCTGTGCGCACCTCACCAGTGTGTGCAGACACAAGGAACAGTCCAGGGGCTGTGGACTGCGGTAATAGAGAGTAAGAGAGCCATGCATTGTGACCTGCATCAGCATCCACAGCTGTCACCTTGGTGACCAAAGAACCAGGAGGAGCAGAGCGAGGGAGACGTTGGGGGGCTGAGAGCTCCCTGCCAGGTTGTGGGTGGAGCACAGCTGGGGCATTATCATTCTGGTCAAGGACGAACACGTGGAGAGATGTGTTAGCATGCAGTGGGGGAGAGCCAGAATCTCGTACCCCCACCACAATTTGCAGCATCTGCAGCAATTCATAGTCAAAGGTCCGCTGGGCAAAGACTCTTCCATCCTCTGGGTTGACATACACAAAGGAGGAGGCTGGGGCTCCTTGAATTTGACTTCCTACTATCGAGTAGGTAAGGCGGGCATTATCCCCAGTGTCTGGATCTGAGGCAGCCACAGTACAGAGGAGAGAGCCTGGTGGCCGATTTTCTGGGATATAAGCAGTGTAGAGCTGTTGGGTGAAGTGGGGTGCATTGTCGTTAACATCTGAAATGTTCAGCCTGAGGGTGAGCTGTGTGTGAAGGGGAGGTAATCCAGCATCACTGGCCAGCAGCTCGATGATGTAATGAGATGTGGCCTCTCGGTCCAAAGGCTGGCTGGTTAGCAGTGAGTAGTGGTTCTCAGAGGGCTTGATCTGAAATGGCAGGTCTGGAGATATACCCAGGTTCACCTCACCATTTCTACCTGAGTCTCGGTCCCGCACATTAAACAACCCCACTACTGTGCCCACTGGTGTGCTCTCTAGGACAGGGTTGACCAAAGATGCCAGTAGCACCTCAGGGGGGTTGTCATTAGCATCCCCTACATCCACTTGAATCACACAGTGGCCCTCCATGGCTGGCTGCCCCTGGTCTCGGGCTCTTGCATGAATTTCATAGAAATTTGACTCTTCAAAATCTACTGGACCCAGCACATGGATTGCTCCACTGCTAGGATCCAGGCCAAAGAGATTCTTCACTGCTTCAGATGTATGGTCTCCAAAAGAGTAGTCTAGTTGGCCATTGGAGCCCTCATCTGGATCGGTGGCATTGAGACGGAGAAGCAGCGTGCCCGGGGGTGTGTTCTCTGGGAGTCCCACACGTAGAACTGAGGACTGGAAGGTTGGAGCATTATCATTGATGTCCAGCACAATGACAGTGATAAGGCTGGTCCCTGAGCGGGCTGGGATCCCCCCATCCACAGCGGTGAGCACCAGCTGATGTCTTGCCTGGGCTTCACGGTCTAGCTGCTGCTCTAGAACTAGCTCTGGGAATAGCTTCCCATCTTTTAGGGTCTTCACATTTAGAGAGAAGTGGCTGTTGGGGCTTAGGGTATAAAAGCTCACAGTATTGGTGCCCACATCTGGATCTTGAGCACTGTCCAGTGGGAATCTGGCTCCAGGTGCGGCTGATTCTGAGATGCGCATCTCTCGCTCAGGGGTGGCAAAGCTAGGAGAGTTGTCATTGAGATCCAGGATCTCTACCTCTACACGGATGAGCTCCAGGGGGTGTTCAATCACCACCTGCACAGGCAGCAGGCAGCTAGTGCTGGCCCCGCACAGGCTCTCTCGGTCAATCTTGAGATTCACTGCCAAAACACCACTCATCAAGCTTAGGGAAAAATAGCGCCCGTTCTCCTCAGAGCCCAATCGCAGCCTTCGGCTCAACAGATCTGTCACCTTTAAGCCCAGATCTTGAGCAACGTTCCCCACCAAAGTCCCCGGCTCAGATTCCTCCACCACTGAATAACGAAGCTGCCCAGACACCCAGCCACAGCAGCACAAGGACAACATATACAGCACTTGCCATTTCCCAGCGAGCTGTGGGGATGCCATAGGCCCCATGACCCAGAAGTCCCTTCCTGGAGAGTAACTGTGCTGTCCTGTCTCCAAGGTAAACCCAGCGCTTGAAATGCAGAAGCTGAAGTCCCTTATGTCTCCTTCCAGCCTCTTAAAAACTGCTCTGAGGTTTGCCTGCCTGCAGCCTTTCTTAGTCACCAACTGGCGGGGGTGGGTGGGGGAGGGGAGCTAAATGTAAGTGGAGCTAGGGAGCTGGAGGAGGAGAGGCAGGCAGGAAGAGCAGCAGATTCCCCCACCTCAGCTCTAAGTTTGATTGGCCAAAAAGTCTGTCTGCTCTCAACCAATTATGAAGTCTCCTCAGTCCTGGAAACCTTGGGAACAGTTGCTGAAAAATCTGTGTCACAGAAGCCTCCTACCTCCCCACTCATTTGCGCTGCAGGTTGATTCAGCCAGCCCCTTTGGCAGTAAAGTTTGACAGCTCAGATGGTGCTCTACGGGGAAGTTTAAAGTGGTACAAAACTCCTTGGTGTTCTGTCCCAGCAACTTCCTGCAGGACTTCAGAAGCCTCCACTATTTTGCCTGAACCAACAAAAATTTGTCCTTGTGGAGACACAAAGCCCACGTGGTGTCCTCCCCACAACTAAATACTACTAAAACTTTCTTAGAACCTTCTAAAGTCTTGCCCTGCTCTCCAGCAATGCTGTGAAGAAAACTGTAGTTGTCAGATGATGGCTGCAGGACTTAGCTTTTCTGAGGTCCCAGACTCAGAATGTAAACAAAGCCCTATAGCTTATGGGAAAGGGAACATTTCTAGGGCTGATCTAGGCTACCCTGAAGGGTGACCAGAGGCCAAAAATGGCCTCTAGGCTTTACCGTTTCACTGAATTTAAAACTCCACCTAAAGATTCCCAGAATGTCTTCTCTCTGAATTCTTTTAACTTTGAATCAATTTTCTGACAGGCATGACTTCACCTATTGCTTTCCTCCAAAGAGGTAACAGATGCACCCCTATTCCCAGTTTACTGCATATAGTTCACATCCCAGTGGGGGGAATATGAGGAGTCTCAAAGAAAGGTCCATTACCACTTTGATCTTCACCTTTTTGCTCCCTAGGCTCTTTCCTTTTTTGACTGTCTGCTATTTCCCCCAGATAAATAGTTTGCTTCACACTGAGTTAGAAAACAAGAGAAAACACAGGACAAAGATTTTTAGTCTACCATCAAACCAGTTGGAAATGGTAATCCAGAGTTAACATTCTCCAGAACACAACCCTCTCATTCAGAAAGAACAGAGGAAGCAGCCCTGGGTTTAGGTGATTTTCCAGCCCAAACCACACTTGTGCACCATAGCTTCTATGCTCCTACATTCCATTAGCATGCTTCTGTACCAGCTTGATTCTCCATAACCAATTACTTTTATTTCTTACTCTCAAATATGGGCATTACTCTCCCCCAAGTTCTAATCTATGGGCATTATTCACCCCCAAAAATTCTAATCTGTGGGCATTATTCACTCCCAAATTCTGACTGATCAATTCAAAAAACACTTGTAAAGCACAGTGTTTACAACATAGTTACTACTCACAAAAATGGTGATATCACTACTGGCTCTTACAGAAAGGCCAGTACTCTCTAGCACTTGGCCTAGCCATATGTCTGGATCACAACAGCCCTCAAGCATTGGCTGAGCCTGCAAAGGTCTCACCTCTAGCCCATAGAGAAGATCAGAGGGTGGACAGCTTGGGCGCACAGGCTCCCCTGCCATAGGTGCACTTGGTGACTTCACCATCATGAAGCTATCACTCCGAGTGGGTGCTGAAGCCAACGGTGTACAGCCATGAGAGTGGCCTCCCACATCAACAAACTTGATAGGATCTTCCGATCCTAGCTGGATTCGGAGGATCCCATTGGAAGGAGGAAGCCCCTCCCTTCTCCGAGATCTGGTGAGACAGGCACAAGTACCAGCAGGAAAGCATGTGACTCCACAGGCAGCCCCACGAAGACACTTAGAGAGCAGTGCCACAAAAGAACCAAAGGAGACAAAGCAGATTGCCACTAAGGACACAGCCAAGTAGAGGGTTAGACGGGATTCTCCTTCCCTGGGAGCTGAAGATTCTCGAAGATCAGGGACAACTGGATGGGTGTCTTCCTCTAAGGACACCAGGAGAGTAACAGAGGTAGATAGTGGTGGGCTACCACTGTCCTTCACCACAATGACCAGCTTCTGAGGTGGGAGGTCAGCTGGGATGGGAACAGCTGTCCGCACTTCCCCAGCATATCGGGACACTGCAAACAGGCTGGGATCTGGGGCCTCCAGGAGCTGATAGGAAACCCAAGCATTGTAACCTGAATCCAAGTCCACCGCTGTCACCTTTGTGACTAGGTGACCAGCACCAACGGATGGAGGCAATGCTTGGGGACATAAGGAACCAGGCCTGGCCCGAGGGCGGAGCACAGCTGGGGCATTGTCATTGAGGTCCAGCACAAACAGGCGCACTGTCACAGTGCTGCTGAGTGGTGGGCTGCCTCTGTCCCGAGCCTGCACCTCAAACTGCAGTGTCTGTGTTTGTTCATAGTCAAACGATCTAGTAGCATGAACAGCTCCTGTCTGGGGGTTCAGAGAGATGAAGGAGGAAGCTGACACATCTCGATTTCTGGGCTCTAAGAGAGAGTATGAGATTAGTGCGTTTAAGCCAGAGTCTGGGTCAGAGGCTGCAAGGGAGCAAAGCAGGTCCCCTGGGCGATTGTTCTCAGGAACAAACACCTCATGTGACCTCTGGAAGAATGAGGGTGGGTTATCATTCACATCTGAAATATTGAGGAAAATAGTCCTGTGGGTACTCAGGGGAGGGTTCCCAGCATCAGAAGCAGTAACCATGATGTCATAACTGGATCTAGCCTCTCGATCCAAGGGTCCAGCTGTCACGAGGGAGAACTGGTTCCTGAAGGCAGACTTGAGGGCAAATGGTAAGTGGTCAGGAATACGGAGGCTCACATCTCCATTTGACCCAGAGTCAGGGTCCTGCACACTGATGAGTGCCACCACAGTCCCAGGCTCTGCACTTTCTGGTAGAGTTCCAAGCTCTGAGGTCACTGTGATATGGGGGGCGTTATCATTTACATCTAGGAGATCCACCCTAAGGCTGCAATGTTGCTCCATGGCTGGAGAACCCCCATCACGAGCCCTCACATCAAATTCATAGTAATTCTCACTCTCAAAGTCTAGAGGCCCCTGAAGGGTAAGCTTTCCAGTAGTGGGATGAAGGCTAAAGAGGTTTCTCACACGATCAGGGGTGTGACCACTGAAAGAAAAGGTGACGTTACCACTAGGTCCCAGGTCTGGGTCAGAGGCATTGAGCTGAATGAGCACCATGCCTGCTGGCGCGCTCTCCAACACGCTGATCCTGTAACTGGATTGCTGGAAGGCTGGGGCGTTGTCATTCACATCCAGGACTGACACCCGGAGCTCCGCGGTGCCAGATCGAGGGGGGTTCCCTCCATCCACAGCAGTGAGCACCAGGCGGTAGTCCGATTGCTTCTCACGATCCAAAGGTTTCTCCAGAAGAAGCTCTGGGACCAGGCTGCCGTCGCTGCGCTTCTTGACATCCAGGGCAAAGTGCTCATTGGAGCTCAGTCTGTAGCTACTAATGGAATTGCTCCCCACATCTGCATCCTGAGCCTTTTCCAAGGGGAAACGCTGCCCTGGCGGAGCTGCTTCCCCGATTTCCAAGTCCAACTGCTGCCGCGGAAATCGGGGGGCGTGATCATTCACATCCACGATCTCAACCTCCGCTCGGTACATTTCCAAAGGCCCTTCGGTTACAAACTCCAGGGGCACGATGCAGCTAGCACTGAGCCCACACAGTGCCTCTCGATCGATTGGATTTTTGATGAGCAGGGCTCCACTGTCCAAATCCACACGGAAGTGTCTTTGGTTCACCTCTCCAGCGACCTGCAGCCTGCGAGCTGATAGACTCTCTGTATCCAGCAGAAAATCTTGGGCGACATTCCCTACAAAAGTCCCTTCCTGTGACTCCTCTGGGACCGGGTAGCGGATCTGCCCATAAACGCAGCCCAGGTGGCAAAAGAGGAACAAAAGGGTAGCCCCCCAACAAATTTCTACCCAGCTTCTCACCTTGCTGGGCATTGCTGCCATCCGCTAATTCTCTACTTGGTCCGGAGAAGCCAAAGAAGCTGACCCGCCCCTAACAGCCACAGCTGCTGGAGACACCTATCTCCCTTCCCCGCGCCAGGTCTGGCGCGGCTCCGCCGGCGCTGCAAGGGTTACGCGCCGTTTTTTTTTTTTTCTGGTGGCGGGGTAGATTTGTCTGCCTTTCACTATCCGATTGGCAGGCAGCAGCTCCTGGGCTCAGCCAATAGGCTGAGCAGAGAATGTCCCAATAGCAGCAGGGTTAATGCGTCGCAGCATTGGGAGGAAACACACTCCCCAAAAAAAAACAAACCCCCCAAATAGAATTATTCCCCAACGTTTCTTTCGACCTTTCTCCTGCTCAGCTCGCGTTCAAGTCCGTGGACTGTTACTATCGCGGAGAGGCAGAAAACATATATGTATCCCCACCCCTCCAACACATCAATTCACCCCGCCCCTTTTCCCGGGGAAAAACAGCTACCGCCTAAGCCCTAGCAACCTGCAGCAAGGAAAGCTAGTGGCCATTTGAGACTGGTCACTTTGTTCAAGCCCGTGTTGTCATCAGCCAGTATTCTAAATGAGTAGCTTCCATCTCAGGCTGGTCATATTAAAACAACAGCCTATAAGAAGCCCTGCACATTCTCAAAATTCTACTCCTTCCCAGATTGCCTTCTTTTTGCAGAGAAGGCTTACACATTAATGAAGTCAATTAAATTTATACAGCACACGTTTTTATTGTAACAAAAGTCACAGCAGAAACCAAACCTCTTATTCAGACATTTGCTACAACAGGAAGCTACCGTTCATTGATTTCAAGGGCAGTATGGAAGTAGGTGGTGGTAGCCAGAATTGGGAGCCATACAAAAACTGTAAGAATCAGTGTCTGGGACGTCCTCATGACTAGATCTCATTACCTGGCAGAATGCTAATGTTCACAGATTGAACAGCTTTCTTGAAGGATAGGGATCAGCCACCACCGACGTTGTGCCTACAAATCCTCTTTATTTGACACCACAGTATTCATGATATGTTGTTAATTACCAACAGAGACCATTTCAAAAGAACGAGGCTTTCACTTAGCCCCAGGGGACCTCTTGTAGCTGGGAACTTAATCTCACCCCACCCCCACCCTCATTCAGACCTCTTAGTAGCCTGCCTACTATCTTGCACAAGCGCAGAAAGAGCACATTTTTACACCGCGTAAGTGCCTGAAAGCTGTACTTTGACAGTAAACACACCACAGAAAGAAAAACTCATATCTAAGCATGAGATATATTAAGTCATCCAAATTCTTGCCTAGATTACCAATAGCTGCCTAAATCAGCAGCACATAGAAGGGTCTTAACCCCATACACTTTCTGCCCCATGCTCTTCTGGATTATGCTGAGGCCAGCAACCAACATTAAAATCTCAAGGGGAGAGATCTGTTAGTTCTGTGTTCTTATGTAAAAAACAAAACAAGCCCCTCAAACAAACAAACAAACAAAAACAAAACCACAAGAACAATCAACAACAAAGCTCCTATACCTCCTCCGATGGGAACGATGGTGATGAGAGTAAATCAGGCTGGTCTGTCTCAGAGAATGAATGGTACCATCATCTACCCTGTTGCCTAGGTGTGAGGCTGAGGAGGAGTTTCCACCCTTGACTTATTCCCATCCCTTATTTCTTATGCCAATCAAAAAGCCTGAATACTTTATGCAGTCACTTGCCCCCATCGGCACTCCCTTTGTGCTGGTTCCAGCATCTACCAATGGTCTCAGACACTGCTATAGCTGTTTAACTGGTCTCTGTCTCTAACCCCAATGTCTCTTATGGCTGCCAGAATAATCTCCAAAACAAAATACTGATGGCATCTTTGTGTGTGTGTGTGTGTGTGTGTGTGTGTGTGTGTGTGTGTCTGTGTGTGTGTGTGTCTGTGTGTGTGTGTGTGTGTGTGTATGTGTGTGTCTGTGTGTCTGTGTGTGTGTGTGTGTCTGTGTGTGTGTTGGTCTCATTCCAGGCCAGCTTTGAATAGCCAGTCATTATGCAATGATTGTCTTATATGGGATTAGAAAACAACACAAACACTACTACCACTCTCTGACATGACCTACATACAGGTCACTCAGGTTCTAAATCGTACCACTCGCTTCACTTGATTATCTGTACAGACTGTTGTACACACACTTCAAGGCTCAGCAGTAAGGGACTACCTTTTCCCTCAGTGTGGGATTTCCTACAAAGTCCCCACTTTGTCCCCTTTCCTATCTGGCAATTCATCCTTTAGCTCTTCATTCAAGCCATCCCCACCACTTCTATAAAGTCTTGTCTTCTGCAGGCTGACTTAGATGTTTCTTCTACTTTGCCTGCCCTGTTTCTTAAATGTAAAGCTACCCTCCTCCTTTTCTTCATTTAGACAGGGTCTGTGTTGACTGGTTTTATGTCAATTTGACCAAGGTAGAGTCATCAGAGAGGAGGGAACCTCAATGAGAAGATGCCTCCATAAGATAGGGCTGTAGGCGAGCCTGTGAGGCATTTTCTTAATGATTGATGAGGGAGGGCCCAGCTTATTGCGGTGGGGCCACCCCTGGGCTGGTAGTCCTGGTTTTGTGATAAAGCATGCTGAGCTAGCCTTGGAAAGTAAGCCAGTAAGCAGCACTCTTCCATGACCTCTGCATCAGCTCCTGCCATGTGTGAATTTCTGCTCTTAACTGCTTTTGATGATGAACTGTTATATGGAGCTGTGACTGAAATAAACCTCTTCCTCCCCTAGTTGCTTTTGGTCATGGTGTTTCATCACAGCAGTACTTATCCCTAAGACAGGGTCTTATTAGGCAGCCCTGGTTGGTCTTGAACTTAGAGATATGCCTCCCAACTGCTGCAATTAAAGGTGCACATACCATGCCCCAATCCATTATTATTATTATTTTTTGCATGTGGATCTCCTCTGTTATCCTGTGTACCATAAGAGGAGAGTGTCTTTTCATCCTTTACAATGTCTAGCACATGTGGATACTAATACACCATGAATATCCATATATTATTTATTACAACAAATACTGCTTAAAGACTTACAAAGTAGATATTATATCTATTTTTTTTTTTTGATGAGGGACTTAGCGATCAGACAAGATAAAAGACTTATCTAAAACTGAAAGAATAGTATATGTGGCAGTATATGGTACTGCAAGTTCATATTAAAGCAAACTAAAACAATTCTAGTCTGCTTACTAGAATTGAAGCATCATAAAGCCCTCATCCTACATATCCTTGATTTAATCTTTTATGCCAGGTATGTGATTCACCTGCTTGTAGGTGTTTTTGTTTGTTTATTTGAGACAGGGTTTCACTATGTAGACTTGGCTCTCCGGGAACTCATGATGGCCCACTAGGCTGCCTCTGAACTTATCCACCTGCATCTGCCTTCCAATGATGAGATTAAAGATCCTATTTATTATGAGCTATGTGTAGTGCCTACATGGGTTAATATGCATCACACGCATGCAGGTGCCCAAGGATGTCAGAAGGCTTCAGATGCCTTGGACCCAGAGGTATGGAAAGCTGTCAGCTGCCTGTTATCCCTGCTGGGGGTGGAATCCAAACCTAGGTAATCTGTAAAAGCAGTAAGTGATCTTAACAACCGAGCCATCTTTTCAACCCCTTTACCTTTAGGTTTTAAAAGCTAGCTTTATTAAGCAGGGTGGTGGTGGCGCACAACTTTAATCCCAGCACTTGGGAGGCAAAGGCAGGTGCATCTCTGTGAGTTTGAGGCCAGCCTGGTCTACAGAGTGAGATCTAGGACAACCAGAGTTACAACAGAGAAACCCCATCTTGAAAAAAAAAAAAGAAAAAGAAAAAATAGCTTTATTGAATATAATTGACATACCATGCAACTCACCTATTTAAAGTTACAACTCAGTGACTTTGTATATCCATCTATACTAAATCAATGGAATTATTGCCAAAGTTTAATTCTGAAATATATTTGTGCCGCCCCAAAGATCCAGTTCCTATTATCAGTTCTAGTTTCAAAGACTAAGCCAAGCATAGTGCAGCAACCTGTGATCACAGTAGTACTCGGGAGGTGGAGACAGGAGGATCAGTTCAGTGGGGACTACCTAAGACAGAAAGATAGACAGACAGACAGACACACACACACACATTCACAGAGAGATAGAGGGGGAGGAAGGATGGAGAAGCCTAGATGCTAGTAGATGCTAGTGGTTTAAGAATATTTCTCTTTAAGATGACTGAAATGCCATAGTATGCCTTACACATAACGCTCTTCTAAAATTGTACTATGCAATATTTTAAATCTAAAGCTGGAAAGTGACATGATTCATTTTATTTTATTTTGGTTTGGCTCAATAAAGTTGTCCCCTGGCTCCTGGTTCTGAGAACACCAGGATGACAATGACCCTCTGCTTCAGACAATAAATGGTGGACTAGGAGGTTCTAGGGCAAATGTTTTCAACTGTGTGTCTGCACATTGGAATCACCTGGGCATCGTAAAAAAAAAAAAAAAAAAAAGTTATTGATGCCCCTCTCACACCCAGAATCTGAGCTTTAACTGATTTGAAATGTTGTCTGTGATTCAGAATTTTTGAAAGACCCTTGGGTGATTCTAAGGGGCACCCAAGTTTGAGAACATTGTTCTGGGAAGAAGGTAGCTGCTTCTAGGCTGACAGAAGAGCAGCCTCTTCTGTGTGGCTGCCACCCTTCCCCAGCCTTTCCTATGTTCCTCTTCTTTGTCAGCTTAGACTGTCTTCATATTTGCTCATTTCCAAAGCAGGTCAAGCTTCTGGACAAAGAAGCACTAGTAGTAATACTAATAGTAATAACATTCATAGTAATAACAGCTAACCATCACCACAGTCAGGCACCCATGCAGAAAAGCAGCAACTGGTCCAACAAAAGCCCACGTTGTTTCCTCTTTGCATCTAAGAGGCTTAGAAAGGAGATTGAGTAGCATGTGGTCAAAGACTCAGTTGGTGCATGTTGGTAAGTTGGTAAGTGAGGATCCTCATTTATCTAACTGCCAAACCCAAGAATTGCCAGTAATAATGCACTTAGTTTCCAGAAAGCAGTGATTCTCCTACAACAGGGAGTGTGTGTAGCCTGTCTCAATGGGAAACCTTTGTAGTCACCAGCATTCTACTGTGCACGAATGAATGCTTTACCTTTATAAGAAAAAGAACGTATCTCCCTTTCCCAATAGGCCCACACCTAGCAAGACATAGTGCTGGGAAAAGATCGGGAACACTAGAAGCTTTCCCACTTGATGTTCTTGTGGGACAAATAAATTTACTCTCAAAATAAATTTTTATTTTTGTAATTAAAATGATGAACTTTGGGTATTATAGTTATTTTAAAATTTTTAAATGCATTTTGCAAGTTTCCTATGATGCTTATTATTAATGTCATAAGATACATGTTAACATACCCATTATTTCCATTAATTTGCTTCAAATAAACTTAAAGGATGCCAAGAGCATTATAAATTATATGAGAATGAGGTACAAGATTGTGCAGGCTAGCAAAGGTTATAAAAAAACTCATTAGCTTTAGAGGCAGGTGGATCTCTGAGTTTGAGGCTGGCCTGGTCTACATAGTGAGTTCCAGGCCAGCCTCAAAAAACCCCCCTCTCCCCCACTAAACACACGCACATTAGTTTTAGTGTAGATGTAGTAACCGCTTGAAAGGCGGACAGACAAGGTAGTTTTTCTACGGACACTGGTTAGAGGTGTCCAGGAACTCATTTACGAAGCAAACCATACCAAGCTAAGCTCTGAGCGCTGAGATCAAGTGCCTTTAGGAAGACTGATGGCAAAGAGTGCTGAGAGTGTGAACTGAGTCCACAAACGAGTCAAGCAAGTATAGTCACCTTGACATAGGACCACAGGCACACTAGCCAGCACTGTTTGATTTAGGAAGCATAGGTCACAGTCTGAAGCATGCCCAGAAAAACTTCACCATCAAAATAACAGCAACGAAACAAATCCTTACCTCCCTGAACGTGGTGCAGGTTGGTGCAGGAATCAACAAGCATTAAAGCGTTTCAAAGATGACTTGCTAATTCTTACCTGTCCAGGGGGGGCGCTTTCTGCACCCAACACCTGCCTATAGAACACCGGATCGCAGCTTCGCAGCGTGTTCTGGCGGCTGGCTAGTGGGCTGGCGGCTCCAGGCTTCTTCAGCAGCGGGTCGCTGCGGCGCGAGTCCGTAGTGAGGTACACCTGATGGTACAGGTGCGGCGGCATCAGGCCTCCTCGCACCGCGTCTGCGTGCAAGGAGGACCCTGGTGTTCGGTACAGGGAGCTCACTGGGGCTCGGTATAGATCCCTAGACCGCTTCCACTTGTAAACTTTGAATATGATCACCCCCAACACTGTGACTGCGAACCCCACAGAGACCAAGATTAGAGAAAGAAGTAGATAAAAGGTGAGGTTTTTATTCTGTTCCCGGGGAGCAGAGCCAGAGGGGAACTCGGCCCGAATTTCAGGAGACTCCTCAGTTACTGACACAGTCAGGGTGGCCGTGGTGGAGAGCAATGGTTCTCCATTGTCTGAGATCAAGACTGTGAGAATCTGCCTGGGTGAATCTGTGTCCTGGACTGGGCGAGCAGTGCTGATCTGACCCGTGTGGAGCCCCACAGCAAAAAGACTCTGGTTGGCAGCTCCCAAGAGGCTGTAGGAGAGCCAGGCATTGTGTCCTGCATCTGCGTCCCAGCCTACCACCCGTGTGACCACGTGGCCCGCAGCTGTAGCTCGAGGCAGCATTTCCACCGTACTCAGGCCAGGCCGGGGATACAGGACCTGGGGGGCGTTGTCATTGCGGTCAGTAACAAAGATGTTCACGCTGATATTGGTGGCCAAGATGGGGGTGCCCCCGTCGTTTATATGAGCCATTAGTTGGAACTCTCGCTGATCCTCGTAGTCCAGGGGTACTAAGGTTGTCAAGACTCCATTGTCACGATTTATTGTGAAATAGCGACCCACAAGCCCAGTTTCCGCTCCTGGCTCAGAGAGGAAGAAAGAAAGGCGGGCATTGTGTGGGGCGTCAGGGTCCCAAACACTTAGGTTTAATATAGGAACTCCAGGGAGGTTGTTTTCCTCAACATACACGTCGTAGGAAGATTGGGAAGACTGAGGAGGATTGTCGTTGACATCGGACACTTGGACCCGTACTATTGTAAGAGCTGAGAGAGAGGGAGTTCCCGAGTCTCGAGCCGTGATGCTGAGGTTGTATTCTGGCATGGTCTCGCGATCCAGGGCTGCACTGGTTTCCAAAGTGAAGTAATTCTTGAGGGAAGAAGTCAGGCTGAAGGGGAGACCGGGTGGAACCTCGCAGGTCACCAGCCCGTTCTCACCAGCATCCAGATCATTCACACTGAGCAGAGCGATTACAGTTCCCAGAGGAGCATCCTCCGGAACTGGGCTGTACACGGAGGTGACTGTGATTTCCGGGGCATTGTCATTCACGTCCACAACTTCCACCAGTACTTTGCAATGCGCTCCTTCGGGATTGGCACCCTTGTCTTTGGCCTGGATGTAAATCTCATAGAGTTTGGTGTCTTCGAAGTCCAGGCGACCCTTGATTGTCAGCACCCCGGTTACAAGGTCTAAGGCGAATAGCTCCCGCACCCCAGCACGGTTGTGGCTGCCGAAGGAGTAAACGATTTCTCCGTTGAGGCCTTCATCCAAATCAGTTGCACGAACCTGGGTGACGCGCGTGCCGGGGGGTGCATCCTCCCGGACGCGCGCCCGATACAAAGACTGGTTGAAGGCAGGCGCATTGTCATTCGCGTCCAGCACAGTGATGCGAATTGGAAGACTGGCGGTGCGAGCTGGGGTTCCTCCATCCAACGCCGTCAACACCAACTGGACACTTGGCTCTCGTTCCCAATCCAGGGCGCGCTCCAGGACCAGCTCCGCATATTTCGTGCCGTCCTCTCGAGTCTGCACTCGGAGCGCAAAGTACTCGTTGTGGCTCAGCTCATAGGTTTGTAAAGAGTTGCTTCCCACATCGGGATCGTGCGCGCTCTCGAGCGGAAAGCGCGACCCCGGCGCCATGGCCTCGCTAATCTCCAATTTCATTTCCCCGGTGGGGAAAGAGGGATTGTTGTCGTTGATGTCCTGGATCACCACTTCTGCGCTGAACAGCTCCAGCGGCTTCTCCATCACCAACTCCAGAGTTACAGTGCAGGAGGGCATCGTCCCACACAGCTCCTCCCGGTCCAGACGATCGTTGACGAACATCTCTCCAGTCTCCCAGTTCACCTCAAAGAACCTACGGCTAGCTTTGGACAGCACCCGGAGGTTGCGGGCCGACAGGCTGCCGAGATCCAGACCAAGGTCCGTGACCACGTTACCCACGGGGAAGCCCCTCTCTCTCTCCTCCAGGATCTCATAGTGAATGATGGTGGAAGCCTCGGTCAAGGCAGCTAGCAGAAACAAAACTCCCACCGCTCTCCCGGGGCTTACCAGTCCGCTCCTCCGGGCCTCTGCGACCATCTCACTCAAAAGCAGCTCCTCTCGGCGGGGTCCAGCTGGTCCCGGAGGTTTCGCAGAGAAACTTTCAGCGGGTTAGCGCTTGGGCGCTGGGCGCCGAGTCCGACATGGCTTTCTGGGCGCCGCTGATTTGTTCGCCCGCTGTTCAGTCTCTGCCTCATCCCGGGGCGCCGAAAGGGGACGGGCCGGGGCCAGATCTCCAGCGTCTTCATTGGCCGACAGCGGCACACAGAGTCCCAGCCAATAACTGCACGAAGAATGCGCTAGCGCCGGGTTCTTTGAGCAGGACACGCGCTCGCGCCAGGAACTTCACTTTCCTCTGGCTACCTTCCAGAGTTTCCTGCCCAGCGCCCTGTCAGCGCCAGCGGAGCAAACCCAACCTGCGGGCGGATCTGCCCACCTCCCGGCCCAACCAGGCCCATTAAACATTTTAATCGTTGTCTTTGATCACAAGAGAGGGAGCGACCCAAACGGAAAAAGACACAGCGTTGACTGGAAAAACGCCAGCAGCAAATTGGGTCTGTTGAGGGCAGAGAAGCAGACAGACCCTGCTCGTAAGGAGGAATTGGTATTTTTGGAGCGATTGATAATATTACTTTTATGGGCCGTGGGATGTGCGTAGCTTAGAGGTAGATTCTGACTTTGCACGTGTGAGGGTTTACTCCAGCTTATGTTCCCTCCCCACAAACCCACAGTTTTATGATTCTCCAAAGGAGACTAGAATTCCTTACTACCTCAGTAGAGCAAACCAACAGGACTACCATCTGTCTAGCTTAACTCTGTCTTATATTTTTAAAAATAAAATTAAGATTTTATTTCCTTTAAAATTGGATGCCATCAGTTTTCAATGATGCCTTTTAAGGAACAAAAAACAATGTGAAATTTCCCTACCTGTTTTTTTTCCCCCAAGCGTGTAATCTCAATTGGTTAGAACATGGTCTCTCAAACACTCTCTGTTACGGGATTAATCATTTTCCTAAGGTTCTGAGTTCACATTGCATTGCTAATGAAGAAGTCTCCCTTAGAGAGAGAAAGAAGGGGGTGTGGGGGAAGGCCATTATGACACCCAGGACCTCTTACAAAATGACTGAAATGATAGTAGCAATGCTCTATACATTCTTTGGAGAAACACAAAGCTTTTAGTTATAGAATAAAACGTTCCACATTCAGGAATTCTCTAAACAAAATAGCAATGGTTAGAATAAGGAATACAACTTAGATAAGAAACGAGGCAGAGTTTGGTCATATGTCTTGGACAAGAAACAGTCTAAGGGCTTCTAGAAGCCTATCCTGTTCATGGTACAGAGTAAGCCTCAATTAATGATGGAAGCAACCCCTTAGGTGCTAGATGTGAAGTTTTAGGAGCCTCATACTCCTTCTGGAGAAATGCCTTGACTTTCTGAAGTGTAACTTAAGTCTTAGTCATAGGGAGTGAGGTAGCCAGAAAAGCCAGAAATAGAAAGTATATAGGATGTTTTCTGATTAAATGAAAAGCCACGTCCTCAGCGCTAACCCCCTCCTCCACCCCACCCACCCCACCCCACTCCACTGCTACTTGCTACTCAAAGTGTGAGAACCAGTGTCATAGGCAGGCACTGGGAGCTTGTTGGAAGTGAAGAATTTGCACTTTACCAAAATACCTGGCTGGTGTGAAGACACATTAAGGCTTCATAAGTACTAAATTTGATGGATTATTCAGAGATACACCAATTTAACATTTTTGGGAGGGTCTTTTCACAATCACATAAGTAACAACTCGGATTCTGAAAGCTTTCGAGGGAGAGTGTTGGGGATTGAACCCAAGGTCTTACTTATGTTAGGCAAGTGTTTATATCTGAGTTACATATTCCCTATCCCAGAAATTCAGCTTTTGAAATATGTGCCATTTTCTCCTTAATAGTAAGGCCTATAGTCCTAAGATATCTTCACAAACCGGCAGACACCTCTGAGATTCCTTCTCCACAGTAGGAAGAATAAACTTCCCCCATTTTCAATTAGGTCACATATTCCTCTCCACTACCCCTCAACAGCAGGATGTTTTTCTTGAAATACAATTCTAGACCCTTTGCATAGAATCCACATCTTCATCCCCTCCCCCCATACTCCATTACACTGTTTCAGTGTGGTCATTATCCAAGACCCTTTGCGCCCAGGGCCTTCACCCAGGCTTTTTTTTCCCCCCCAGTAATGTGTCTTTTTCTCTTTTTTCCTTTGCTTGCTTATATTCAAATATTTTATGTCTCAAGAAAGAAAATACCAAACAAACAAACCAATAGGCTAGAGATGTAGTCATTAGTAGAGTGCACTACACCCTGTGTTTGGTCCAGGCACCGAAAAATGTTGGGCATCTAATCCTAGCCCTGGGAAAGCGGAAGCAGGAGGGTTGAGAATTCATCCTTGACTATGGCTACAAAGACTCAGGCCAGCCTGAGTGCTAGGAAGCCCTACCTCAAAACAAAATACCACAAAACAAGACTTCAGGTTTCAGTTAAAACCAGGATCCTTTGTTTTGGCTTCTTGGGGGTACCTTACTTTTTCCATTGAGCTTATCATAGCTTAAGGTTTTATTGATTTTTTATTAGCTTATGATAATTGGTCGGAGTGAGGGGTCTGTCTCACTGTGACAGTTTTACACACACATGTGATGGACACTTATGTTTCCCCCCTCTATCTTTATCCCCCCCTTCTCCAGCCCACCTCCCCAACACTCCTTTTGTTTTTATGTCCTCTCACTCAATCTCTAGGTATCACTTGTGAGAGAAAACATGTGATACTTACTTTTGGGAAGCTGGGTTTTTTTTCATCTAAGCAAGAACTGACACATGAGATTGCATTAAATTATTTTCTAAACATGTATACCTCTTCCATCCAAAAGTAATGAAAAAGATAAGAAAGCCCTAGGACAGGAACCATACCATTTCTGATGATGACTTGTATTCTCCCCACACCCCATCTAGTACAGTGGACACTTCATGCTGTGTGTGTGTGTGTGTGTGTGTGTGTGTGTGTGTGTGTGTGTTCATGACGAGGATTAAAACTATCGGTTCACGAATGCTAAGTACATACCACACCTCTGAGCGACACCCCAATGTTTCTACCATTAATTTATTATTATTATCATCATCATCATCATCATCATCATCATCATCATCATCATCATTATCATCATTTGTGTGGTGTTAGGAGTCAAGCCCAGGGGCCTTGTGATGGACAAGCACAGAACAGTTGAGTAAGGTGAGACTCCAGTTGGTTTGGTCTACCCACACAGCTGTCTTCTAATAATAATGTGCTTGGCAGCCTAAGACTCTTACCTGCACACTATTCACAGACAGCTCTCTTCAAACAATGTCCTTAGCAGCCTGTTCCCGACACACGACCTCACCTGCATCAAGCTGCATGTATGCTCCGCTTTGAACAGTGAAATACAATTTTCCTTCCCTTAAAGTCTATCAAACTTTTCCTCAGTTGTACTCCACTTATGTCAGGGTATATGAATAGAAAGGCTGATTCCTCCTAAACTGTTTCTGGGTGTATGTTTAACAAGGAAAAACTGTGCTTCCAAGTGAACTTTTAGGGGTACTCCCTATTTAGCATCTTACCCTGATGCACAACCAGCCAGGCAAACGATTAACATCAGATGCATTATAGGAAGGAACACACACAATAAAAACAGTTATGACCTAATCTCTCAATCAAAATAGAGAATCATCCAAACTATGTTCCTTAGTAACCAGTTCCTCCTATCAGGCTTCCCTGAAAAAAAAGCTCCAGGCAATAACCTTGGTGCCCTTGGGGACCTTCACTGTGGTAGCCTGCTGCCAATCTTGATAATATATCATCTTCTGATCTGGACGATTTCTTTGTTTTTAAATAAAGTTGCCTGGCAACTTTGCAGTCTGTGTGAGTTTTTATTTCATTCTTGAATAAGATGCTAAACACCTGGAAACCCCCAGCCAAGACCCTGACCACTGGTAATGACATCCTTACACAAGCTGGGCAAGCGCTCTGCTTCCAAGCCACAATTCCAGGCCCTAAATACTTAATTTTTTTTAAAGACTTAAAAAATTTTATTTCATGTACATGAAAGTTTTGTCTGCATGTATGTAAGTACACTATGTGCATGCCCTCAGAGGCCAGAAGAAGACACTGAATCCTCTGGAACTAGAGTTATAGGTGGCTATGAACTGCCGTGTAAGAGCAGGGAACTGAATCATCTGAAAGAACAGCAAGTATCCTTGACCTCTGAGCCATCTCTAGATCCTCCTCAGATCCTTTTTAAAAATTTTTTTGGTTTTTCGAGACAGGGTTCTCTGTTGTAACCCTGGTTTGTCCTGGAACTCATTCTGTATACCAGGCTGGCCTTGAACTCACAGAGATCTGCCTGCCTCTGCCTTCTGAGCGCTGGGATTAAAGGTGTGCAACACTACTGCCCAGCCTCCGATACTTCTAAATGTACCAGCTTTCATGTTAATGTCTTAGTGACTAACTGTAACATACTTCAAGGAGTATATATATATATATATATATATATATGTATATATATATATATATACATACATATATACACACACACACACACACACACACACACACACACACACACAGATATACATACTCATTTGAGGGTAGTCATTTTTTCTAGGGATCCCCTTCCCCCAGTGCAGGAGACTGACCCATCATCATGATTTCTAGTCTCTATTTTATATAATTTCTGTTATATAATTTCAAGATATCTGACCAATGAGTTAGAGCAAAAATAATTTCAAAACAGGAAGTACAGGTATTATACAGTAAACAGTGAGGCTTCATCATCAAAAAGACTTGAATTCCAGTTCTGGATATTACTTTCATAGTTACTTAACCATGGAAATTCTATTTATTTTTATTTTTAATATGTTTTATTCTTGTGGTGCTGGGGATTGACCTGAACATGCTAGTCAAGCACTCTAACACCAAGCTACAAAGCTCCAAAACTTTTATTTTTAACTTCCTTTTTCTTTATCTGTAAACTGGAAATAATAATAGTGCCCACTGTACAACCACAGGGATGCTGAAATTGATTCAGGTTTTTTAGTAACCTTATATGTGGTATTTTAGCACTCACATACAACTCAAGGATTTTAGTGAGTTCAGACATCCACTCAAACAACATCCTGTTTTAAAATACTACCCTCACTGGGCAGTGGTAGCACACCTGCCTTCAATCCCAGCACTTAGGAGGCAGAGGCTCATTGGATCTCTGAGTTCCAGGACAGCCTGGTCTACAGAGTGAGTACCAGGACAGCCAGGGCTACACAGAGAAACCCTGTCTGGAAACAAACAACAACAAAACCCACACGTACAAAGAAAACAAGATACTATCCTCACCCCCAAATTTTCCCTCATGGCTGTATACAGTCAGTCTTTGCTCCTACTCTTGACCTCAGGGAACCACACATCCACTTTCTGTCTTTGTGGCTTTTGCCTTTGAGAAAAAAGAGATTAAGCCCCAGGGGCATGCTAGGCTAGTGCTCTATTACTGAATCCCACCTTAGCGCCATGGGTTTGATTTTATAGAATTTCTGTCTAAGAGGAAGAACAGATGACCGCTGCAGTGCATTGACCCCCATACAGAGAGCCCTGGGAGACCCGGCTTCGCTGAGGACAGATGAATAAAAGTGGAACAATTAGCCACTGGTGATGTCACAAAGAAACGAGGAGATGGGGAACAGTGCCAGCAGCTCTGTGAAAGCGGTTGTTTAGCTGAGGAAAAATGTGCCACATTGAAGATGAAAGCTTGATACAGAAGAAAGGGAGCCACCTGGGCCAAAAATAGCAAGGAAAAGGAAGGAGGGAAAGATGAAGAGAAAGGAGATGAAGATTGTTTCTTGTATATAAGGCACTTAGCAACCCTTCCTCCTCCTCTGAGACACAACACTATCTATCACCTATCTACCTACCTACCTATCTACCTATCTATCTATCTACCTATCTAATCTATTATTTAGTTATTTTTCAAGATGGGGTTTCTCTATCCTGGAACTCACTCTGTAGACCTGGCCTTGAACTCAGAGATTCACCTGGCTCTTCCTCCCAAGTGCTAGGGTTAAAGGACTGAGCCACCACTGCCCAGTCAACACAACCTTTTTAAAGAAAAGAATCTGAAATATGAAGCTGTGTCAAATTTATTTCTAAGCTGCAGTCCTCTCACACCCTCTTGAGACAGGGTTTCTCTGTGCAGCCCTTGGTAGCCTGGAACTTATTATGTAGACTGGGTTAGCCTCGAACTCACAGAGATTGGAAAGGAATGAGTCACTGCACCAGGCATGCAATATCTCTTTTCTTAAACCTCTATCCTATCTTTCACAATAACCACTAACCTTGCCTGCTACAGTATAGGGGTTGCAAATTAGCATAAGGATTTAAATCAGCCAAAATTATATGGGGATGGTGGTTTTCAGTGTCCTCTGATGCCACTCATATGAAGTAATTGTTCTGCTAGGTGAGTACCAGGAGGTAACTGAAAAAAAAAAAAAAAAAAAAAAAAAAACCAAACCAAAACCAAACTTCAACACCAGCTGTTTTGTTGACATTCTGAATGCTTTTAGGCAAATATAATTTTATTGGAAGGAAAGGAATTATGAAAACTTGTGCTCTTTTGTATCTGGCTTCTTGAGCATAATGTCTGATCCAGTATTGATCTCATCCTCAATTCTATTTTCTCTAAACTGTCTCACCTAGTAAGTGGCACTTTTAGTGGGATCACAAGTTTAGAAGCCACATTTTAGCATCTTCTGTATCACCACGTCCAGTTTATTACCAATTTATACCAATGCTACTACCTCCAAAGTGTGTGTGTGTGTGTGTGTGTGTGTGTGTGTGCGCGCGCTGTTGTTGTTGTTTTACAGTCCTAGGAATTGAATCCAGGGCTTGTGCATGCTAAGCAACTATTCTATAACTAAGTTCCAAAGAGTGTGTGTGTGTGTTTATGATTAAAAAATAAAGTATATACCATCTCATTTGGCTTCCAAAGTATATTGTGTCTTTACATTTTTTTTTTTATTTTATGTGTATAGATGTTTTGCCTGCAAGTATATCTCTGCACCACATGTGTTCTGTGTACCCAAGGAGGCCAGAAGAAGGTATGGAATCCTCTGAAACTGCCATTATAGACAGTTGTTAGCCATCACTGGTGTGATGGGAATTGAACTGGGATCCTCTGGAAGAGCAGCCAGTGCTCTTAACAATTTGAGCTTTCTCTACAGGCTCCCAGAGTATATTTACAACTAATTACCACATTTTCTGTCTACTGCCACCACTTTAGATACTGAGACAGCTTCCTTTCCGATATCTTTACTCTGTCTTCCATTTCACATACAGAAACCTGAGTCTTCCTCAAAATATGTGCATCAGGTATGCACCCTCCTTGCTTAACAATGCTTGGCACTAAAATGGGCTATATAATTGTCTGGGCTAATGCAAAAATAAAATTAAGAGGCTTGTTGAATTGTTATGACAGCAGAGTATAAACCCAGGGCAGGTGCCTTATAAGTATGGGTCCCTTCCTAACATAGAGACTGAACCATGACTGAACAGGCCACACACCCATGACAGTGCCCCTGCCTGAAACACAGGAGACTCTTAAAAAAGATCACCTAACCTGGACGTGGGGCACAACCTTTAATCCCAGCTCTCAGAGGCAGAAGATCTCTGTGAATTCAAGCCCAGCCTAATGGACATAGCTAGTTCCAGGCCAGCCAGGGCTGCATAGAGACGCTTTCTCCAAAAAAAAAGAGATGACTAGATATTATTTCAAATATTAAATAATTGCCTATCTAATACCATTCCAAGACGATCAGTTATATCAGAATAGTCCATTCAGGAAGTTTTAAAATTAAATTAATACACTAAAAATATACCTACTTCTGGCCAGGCCTGGTGGCTGACACGCAGTAACTTCAACACTTGGGAGATTGTACAGCAAGCAGGACTGCAATGAATCCAAGGATGCCTGAGCTACTGTGAGTTCTAAGTCAGCCTGAGCAGAACCTCTGTGTGTGTGTGTGTGTGTGTGTGTGTGTGTGTTTGTGTGTGCACCTTGAGCTCCTGATCCTCTTGCTTCTAAATGCTGAGATTAGAGTGTATAGCGTCATATCTGAGAAGAAAAAAAAAATTAAATACATAAACAGACTCTTACCCATATGAAAAGCTAATTAAATTCATGTGATGAAAGATCCTAATTAAAACTATTTTGAGATGTCTTTCTTAGTCAGATTGACAAAAATTTACAAAGTTTAACAGCACACAATGTAGATGAGACTGAGGGGTAATGGGCAGATTAATTTAGGTAGGGATGTGTGTGTTGTGGCTTGTACGAAACAAAATTCTTATACCTACTGCTAAGGCTTCACATGCGTCTGCCCCTTAACCAAAAACCATACTAATGGTATTCTTGTTTTTGTTTTTTGAGACAGTGATTTTCTGTGTAACTCTGGCTGTTCTGGAACTCTCTGTGTACAACAGGCTGGCCTTGAACTCATAGAGGATCTACCTGCCTCCTGCCTCCCTTGAGTGCTGGGTTTAAAGGAGGCACCACCACCACCTGCTAGGAATTTAACCTGAATATATATCTCAAAAATTAAAATATGGCTTGGAGAGATGGTTCAGCAGGTAAGAGCACATACTGCTTTTACAGAGGACCAGGGTTTGGTTCCCTGCACTCATGTTAGGTGACTCCAACCACCTGTAACTCTAGGTCCAAGGGATCCGACACCCTCTTTCAGTCTCTAAAAGCACTGCCCTCAAGTGTACATACCCATATACACATAACTAAAAATAATAAAAATAGGCAAGCTTGGTGGTGCATGCCTTTAATTTCACACTCTGGAGGCAGAGGCAGGCAGATGTCTGTGAGTTTGAGGACAACCTGGTCTACCTGGTGAATTCCAGGACAGCTAAAGCTACATAGTGAGACCTTGTCTCAAAATTTTAAAATCTTTTAAAAATAAACCTTTAAACACACGTGTGCGCGCGCGCGCGTGCACATACACACACACACACACACACACACACACACACACACCAAGTTATTCATTTCAGAATTATTTTTAATTTCAAAATATTGTAAACTACCTAAATGACAAATTATAGACGGCTGAACAGACTGAGATATGTGCATATACAATGGGATTTTAGAAACTATTTTAAAAATAAAGATCTCTGTAAGTTGAAATAGATTGATTCCCAGGATGCTTTTGGTCATGTGGAACAAAATATATCATTATAAACAATAACAACAACAACAACAAAGAGATAGAAATGGAAAAATAGCTGGGCATGGTGGTGCCTCTTGCCTGATGGTGTAAATTAAATCATCCAGGATTGCATGGTAGAAGGAAAGAGCCGACTCCTGCATGCTTTCCTCTGAACTCCATGAACACACACACACACACACACACACACACACACACACAATTTAAAATGGTTTAAGAAAGGAATTTAAAAAATCCAGGTAGCGATTGCCTTTAGTCTTTGAACACGCAGTCATTGATACTCCACTAGAGCTGGCAATGAGTGAACACCATGGAGATATAAACTGGAGAATTCTTGGAGCTCTTGGAGGGCTTGGAATGAATGCTTAGCTTCCATTCAGGCAGAACAGAGTTCCTGCTCAACACCCAGATCAATAAAAAAGGTTAATATGTAGAAGTACGGTTAAGTCAGATCAAGGCAACAGCTACTATAACCAAGCCTAAGAAACCTTATAGACATAAACCCTATCTGAAAAGAAAATTGCTTCTCAAAGCAAACTTCACTACTTCTTAAAGAAAGACAGTAAGTCCAAACACCCAACAATCTAACATTTACAATATATGTCACGCCAGCATCTGTCACACCATCTCCCAAAGGATAGTGTGGAGGTGAGAACAGCATTGCCAGCTCAACCCCGAGATAACCAGAGTGTGACCAGCTTGGAGCACTGATCTCTGAAAGGAGTGCCCAGGGGTGTGATAGCATCTGGGAGCCGGAAGGAATGCTGAGAGATTAGCCTGGATCTAGCCAGATTCACACTCTACCCTGCCTCTTTGTATCTATCCCTCCTTCATTGAATAGCCAGTGCTGACTCAGTAGGCCAGTTTCTTCCAGTTCTGTTCTTGCCCCCACCCCCTTCCTGTCTCTCTTTTGAGACAGGGTCTCACCATGCAGCTTTGGCAGGCCTGGAACTCACAGAGATCAGCCTGCTTCTGTCTCCCGGACGCCGGGATGAAAGGTGTGTGCCACCACACTCGGCGGTTATCTTACCTTCTTCTTTTAAAAACTTTTACTTTTTATGAACTTTTTCAAGGATCACAGGCTGGTCTTGTGTGTGGTGTCTCCGTGTCTCACCTCCTAAGGGCTAGGACTATGTTAGGTTACCTGATGGCATTTATTTACTTCTCACTTTCCATTCTGCTTTTAGACAAAATTGTCTCACTCTTCTCCCCCTGCCCCCGTCTACCTCTTCTATTTTCTGATCTATTTAATTTCCCTTCTTTTCCCAATCAATACAATACTATTCACTAGTTCTATTCTGTTTTTTCCCCCTTTCCACTGATATCCACAGTACCTAATATATCGGTGAATACAGTTCTATCAATTTTCTTCCTAGAGAAAGTGGCCCTTAAGAAATAATTGGTGGATTTTTTACACTTATTGATGCATGTATGTGTGTGCACATGGGAGTGTGTGTGTCCCAGTGTGAAATAGAGTTCAGAAGACAACTTGAGGAGTTGATTCTCACCTTCCACCTTGTGGGTCCCAGGAGTTGAACTCGGATTATCAGGCTTGGTGGCAGATGAATTTACCCACTGAGCCATCTTACTGGCCCAGAAGTGATTTTTTAAAAAGTTGACATTACAATATAGTTAAGATGCTAACTATACAGAGCAGAGAAAGCATATGGAAAGCTTCAAGAGAAAGACACCAAGTCACATACAAAGACAGGCCCCATAGAGTAACAGCAGATTTTTGAACAGAAACTTGAAAAGCTAGGAAGGCTTGAAATGTGTTTTACGCCCTGAAAGTCAACAACAGCCAACACAGACTCCTATACCAAGCAAAACTATCTGTCATAATTGAAAGAGAAAGAAAAATTTTCCATGAAAGGCTAAAAGAATTCTTGATTATTAAGTCAGCCCTATAGCAGAACTTGAAGGAACCTAATGTATTCATGAAGCTATAGGAAAGAATAAACCACTCTAGAACAGTAGGTAAGCAACAGGAGAATGGAAAACACCAAACATTACAAAACAATAAAACAAACACATGAGCTAGCACACACCTTTCAGTAACTTTGACTATCAATGGTCTCAACTGACCAATGAAAAGGCTCAGGCTAACAGATTGGATTAACAAGCAGTATTCTCTATTTGTTGCCTCTGGGTGGCATACCTCATTATCAAAGACAGATACTACCATGGGGTGAGAGAATGGGAAAAGGTGTTCCAAGTAAATGGCACTAGTAGATAAGCAAGTGTTGCTGTCCTCCCGCCCTCGACAGGGTTTCTCTGTTATAACTCTGGCTGTCCTGGAACTCACTCTGTAGACCAGGCTGGTCTCCAACTCACAGAGATCTGCCTGCTTCTGCCTCCTGAGTGCTGGGATAAAAGGCGTGCACCACCACTGCCTGACCAAGGTGTCGATGTTCTTATATCTGACAAATAGATTCCAAACCAAAACTAGTCAGGAGAAATAAAGTTCAGTTCGCACAAGTCAAGGGAGAAATTAAGAGACTATTATATTTTTAGACATACACACTGAGCAAAAAAATACCCAATTTCATAAAACAAATACTACTAAATATAAAGTCACAGATTAACACCAACACAATAGTGGGTAACTTTAGTACCCCACTGTCACCAATAGACAGGTCACCCTAACAAAAATAGAGAACCAACTGAGTTAGATGACATCAGATCAAATGGACCTAGCAGCCATCCACAGAATATTCCAACCAAACACTGCATAATATACATTCTTCTCAATAGCCCATGGAATTTTCTCTAAAATGGACCATGTACTAGGATATAAGGCAGGTCTTAACAAAACCAGGGAAATTAAAATACATTCTTGTATTCTATCTGGTCACAGTGGATAAAACTAGAAATCAAGGGACAAGAGAGATGGCTCAGCAATCTAGAGCATTTGTTACTCTTGCAGAGGACCTGTGTTTGATCTCCAGCATCCACAAGGGGGGACTTATAACCCCCTACTACCCAAACTTTAGGGGATCTAACTCACACTTCTGGCATCTGCAGGCATCTACACACATATGTGCACAAACATCACACACACATACACATTAATACTAAAGATAAAAAAATGTAACCCCCCCCAAATCATCAACAAGAGGAACCATAGGACATGCACAAACTCATAAAGATCAAATAACACACTACTGAATGACAAATGGGCCATTGAAGAAACCAAGAAAGAAACATTACCTAGAGTTAGCCTCTAGAGTTAGCCTGGGCTACTTTAGACACTGTCTCAAACAATCAAAAAATTCTAGAATTAAATGAAAAGAAAACACAGCACAACATATTAAAACCTATGGAATATGACGAAAGCAGTTCTAAGAAGGAAGTTTAAAGATACAAGTGCCCACATTAAAAAAAAAAAAAAATCTAATTTGGGCTGGAGAAATCACTCAGCAGTTAAAAGCAATTGCTGATCTTTCTGGGGGACCTGAGTTTGGTTCCCAATCTCCATGTCAGGCAGCTCACGACTACCTTTAATTCCAGCTCCAGGGGATCTGAAGCATCAGGCCTCTGCAGGCACGTGTATTCACTGCACATGCAGAAGCACAGATACCTACACATAATTAAAAATAGCAATTAAAAAATCAATTAAAAAAATCAGAGAACTCTCAAATAAGTAATTTAATCACATACCTTAGGGCCTTGGAAAAAACAAGAACAACCCAAACCTCATATTTCTAGACAAAAAGAATTGTAACCAGAGTGAAGACGATGAAGACGAAATGGATAAAACACAAAGAATCAATGAAACAATGAGTTATTCTTTGAAAAGAAAAACAAGATAAACAAGTCTTTGGCCAAACTAAGCAAAACAAAGAAAGAAGATCTCTCAAATTATTAAAATCAGAGATGAAAAGAGAGTCATTACAACAGATGGCAATGAAATTTGGAAAGTCATTAGGATGATGAACCTTTTAAAAGGAAATATAGAAGAAAAATCTTTAGTGGTTCTATCTATTTATGTATAAAGAAATATACACATATATACATATATATATATATATACACACACACACACAATCTATAGAGAAGTAGTTTCATAATAGAAACTCATCATAAATTAGACTTTGTTCAAATTTAAAACTATTCTGCAAAAGTCCTGGTTAAAGTATGAAAAGTTAAGCTACAGATCACACACACACACACACACACACACACAGTTTAGTTTTATAGAAACCCCCAGACTTTTAAGCTACAGATCTCTCTCTCACACACACACACACACACACACACATACACAGTTTAGTTTTATAGAAACCCCCAGACTTTTAAGCTACAGATCTCACACACACACACACACACATACACACACACACACACACACACACACACACACACACAGTTTAGTTTTATAGAAACCACCAGACTTTTCCAGAGAGTGTTTGAAAGATCCGGTCTCTCCACATTCTTATAAGCATTTGAAATCATCCACCTGGTTTTAAATAATCCTGTGAGTTCTCATTGTACTTTAAATTTGCATATCTATAATAGGCTAGTGAATATCTGGTTTGTCATCCACATGTTTTCTTCAGAGAAGTCTGTCTTCTGACTGTTTCCTAATTTGGTTTATTTTTTTACTGGGAAGACAAAGTAAAGGGATTTATTCTGACTTTCCATGCACACAATGAACTTTCATTATATCCATCCCATCTATATTTGTAACTGAATTTTAGAAATTATTATAAGTTTGGATTTTTAGGTATTTGAGTATGTTAGATATGAGTTCTTTGTCAGATTAATGTTTTTGAAAATTTTCAAATTGAATAAAGATTTATTTTTATTTATGTGTATGAGTAGTTGCCCGTATGTAGGTATTCCTGGTGCCTACAGAGGCCGGAGGAATGCATCAGACTCCTTGGGACTGGAGTTACAAATGGTTGTGAACCATGTGGATGGGTACTAGGAACTAATCCAGGTCCTCTGCAAGAGCAACAAGTGCTCTTAGTCACTCAACCAGCTCTCCAGCCCCCATCAAAAAATTTAAGTTTATTTTTTCTATTTTCTCCACGTGTGTGTATGCATGTTTTGCATTTGTATGTGTGTGTGTGTGCATGTGTACGTTCAGTGTGATGCGGGAATTGTTCTCAGTTGCTCTTTCATCTTATTCATCGAGGCAGGATCTCTCAGTTGAACCCCACATTCACTGACAAGACTGGTCTCACTAGTCTGAGTTCATTTTGTGAAACTGTACTTACAGGAGGGCCTGATACCTACCCAGTGTGTAATTTATCATCTCAACAAAGTAAAAGATGTGACCTGAGCATCTAACAAATCCAGAAAAGTATTTGCTAAAAGTTAATGTGTATTTGTCCATCACAAAAAACTCTCAACAAACCAAATAGTGAAACTTCTCCAGTCAGCTATGGAACTTCAATGGATAAGAACCAAATACTTTCTTGAAAAAGATCAGAAACAAAAGGGAAGAAGCTCATGCACACCATTTCAATTTAATTCTGTCCTGAAATTTTTAGCTGGTGCAATAAGATAAGGAAAAAACAAAAGAGTAACAGGAAAAAAAGAATGAACTAAAAGGTCTGTTTGTTTGCAGAGAGCATGTTTGGGTGTTTAGAAATCCTAAGAAACCTACTGCTCTATTGCTGAGAAGAGACACCGTGACCAAGGCAGCTTTTATAAAGAAGGCATTTAGTTCAGGGCTTGCTTACAGTTTCAGAGGGTAGCTCATTTTCATCATGGCAAGAAACAGACAGGCACTGGAGCAGTAGCTGAGAGCTTTACATCTTGATCCACAGTGAAAACCTGATCTGGTATGGGCCTTTGAAAGCTCAGAACCCACCCTCAGTGACACACCTACTCCCACAAGGCCACACCTCTTAACTGGAACTCCTAATACTTCCAAAAAAGTTTCACTAACTGGTGACCAAACATTCAAATATAAGAGCCTGTGGGGCCATTCCCACTCAAACTCCCACATCTACCAAAAATGCCACTAGAAAAATTATGCATTTTATTAAGGGCCCAGGTTCCAAGGTGTGCTGGTTAATTTTTGTCGACTTGTTCCAAACTTATAGTCTTCTGGGAAGAGGGAACTTTAATTGAGATTGTGCCCCAATAAGGTTAGCCTGTAGGTACGTCTATGGGGACATTTTCTTTATTAATGATTGAAATGGGAGGGGCGGCTCACTATGGTAGTGGCATCTCTGGACAGGTCTTGGGTTTACAAAAGGCAGGCTGAGCAAGGCATAAAGAGCAAACCAGTAAGCAGCACCCCTCTATGACTTCTGCCTCAGTTCCTGCCTTGGCTTCCCTCAATGGTGAATTGTAACCTATAAGCTGAAATAAACACTTCCCCCCAGGTTGGTTTAAGTTAGTGTTTTATCACAACAACAAAAAGCAAGCTAAGATACAAGGTTCATAAAAATTATATTTCTTCTTTAAAATGTATATTTAATTTAATATAATTTAATATAATTCTTTTAGAATTTAATACATGCATATAATGCACATTTATCATATTCACTCCCTGCTTTTCCCTCTAACTCCTCCCATACCTTCCTCCTGTTCCCCACAGCCTCCAAAAGTCATGTTCTCTCTCCCTCCTTCCCTCCCTCTTTCTCTCTCTCTCTCTCTTTTTGAGACAGGCTTTCTCTGTGGAGCCCTGGCTGTCCTAGAACTTGCTCTGTAAACCAGGCTGGCCTTGAACTCAGAGATCTGCCTCTGCTTCCTGAGTCCTAGGATTAAAGGCACATGCCACCACCGCCGGCAAGACATAAACTTCTTAAACAGAACATAAGAAATATAAACCAGGCTGGGTGGTGGCGGCACATGCCTTTAATTCCAGCATTTGGGAGACAGAGACATTTGGATCTTTGTAAGTTCGAGGCCAACCTGGTCTACAGAGTGAGTGAGTTCCAGGATAGCCAAAGTTACAACAGAGAAACCCCATCTTGAAAAACCAAAATAAATAAGTAAGTAAATAAATAAATAAATATAATAAATAAAAATAAAAAGAAAGAAAAGAAATATAAATCAAAGAAGCTGTAAGTGTAGCTCAGGGATTGGACACTTTCCTGTCATTGGGTTTGATTCCTAGCTCTCATTTTATTCATAAATGTATGTTTGAATGGGTTTGAGCTTTATCAAAATTACAGCTTCTCTTCTGAGTACGACTGAGGGAGTGAAAATACAAGTCTCCATCTGAGAAAAGATACCCACAAAACACGAATGAGCAAATGAAGTCACAAATGGAATACATTTTAAAAAAACTTTCATAATTCAATTTTAAAAAGACAATCAACTAAGTTAAAGGGGAGTGAATGATCTGAGCTGATAGCTCAAGAAAATATAACAGGAAAACACACTTAGTGTCTGCAGTCAATAAGGAAACAGTAATTGAAAGCACAGTAAGATAGCACTATGTATTCACTAGGATGGGTGAAATGTAACAGTTTGGCAACTGGACACGTTGCTGATGACATGGAGAAGAATTCAATAGAAATGTAAAGTGATTCTACAGCTTTGAAAATAGTTTTACAGTTTCTTATAAGGTTAAGTGCATACTTTTCATGTCATGTCATTGGGCAGTCCTGCTTTTGTCATTGTTGCTATTATTTTTGAAAGAGGTTCATGTAGCATAGGCTGGCCTTGAACTTGCTTTGTAATTGAGAATAAGCCTCAACCTCTGATTCTCCTGCCTTCATTTCCCAAGTGCTGGGACTGCAGGCATATGCCACCATGTTCAGCTTAAATCCTGCTTTTGAGTATTTATAATGTGTGTGTAATATGTATATATATGTAATATATGTAATATATATACATATTACACACACACACACAAACTGCTGTTTCCATATGATGCAGTACTGCACAGCACTGAGAAGAAGCAAGCTGCTGATATACACAACACAGATGAATTTCAAAAACACTGAGCAAAGGACGGTGAACACAAAAGAAGCACGTGTCATGGAATTCCATTTAGAGGAAATTCCAAAAGATGCAGAGCTGATTTATAATGGCCTATCAGTCATCGCCAGGAGCTGGGGATGAGGGTAATCGATTGCAAAGGGCTGAGAGGGGACTTCTGAAGGTTACAGAAATGTACTATATGTTTATTGTGGCAGTGGTTGCACAGATGTATAAAATTACACAGCTCAGAGAGCTGTACAATTTTAAGATGTAACTTTTACTGTACATAAGTTATGCTTCAGTAAAGCCAGTGAATTTTAAAGGCAAGGTACACAACAGTTCATATTGGCTGTCCTCACTTTACACAATACCACAGGACTTTAAATATGCCTGTGTGAGATGAAACTATAGGAACTAATCTTAATAATCAATGGAAAATGTATAATGGCTCTGTGATGTAGAAATATTTTTGTTAAAATATTAAAAACTCTTACTGTTGGTTATAAATCTACATGGAAATAAAAAGCAGTAAAATGGATATTTATTTAATATGATACAATATTTTAAAATTAGGATTACTGAAAATTAAAAGGCTATTTGTAGTAAGAAATGATAATCTTTTCTAAGGCAAACTGCCATATTCTTTCTGCATTTGTATTCACTTCCAACATGTAATCATTTAGCTTTCCATGTGAGCTTCCTCTGAGTGTCCTTTTAAGGTGAAGGCTTCTGCTGGTGGGATTTCCCCGGGAGGAGCTTCATCCTTCCTGTTACAGCTCCTGTTTATGTACAGGATACATAAACATGAATCCTTTTCGCATCCATGTTTATACATTCAGCTTTACTAAGCTTTGGCTTCGTGTGTGTGTATGTGTGTGTGTGTGTGTGTGTGTGTGCGAGTGCATCTGAGCATACACACACCCTTGGAAGCCAGAGAGTGTCAGGTGTGCTGTTCTATAATGCTATTCTTACTCATCTGAGGTAGGCTTTCTCACTGAACATCCCAATGGTGGCTGGCAAGTCCCAGTCACTCACCTGCCCGACCTCATCCCCAGCACTGGAACTACAACTGCTTGAGTGACCATCCCAGTTACATAAGTGCTGAGATCTTAACTCAGGTCCTCACACTTGTCTGACAAATTCTTGACCACAGAGCTATCTCTCTACCCTGAAATGTTAAAATATACCCATGTCTGGCCATTCACTTTATCCCATGTGTCCTTTGCACAACAAACAGTAAGGCCCCAGCATCAGTGGTCATCACAACAGTATTCCCACCAACAGTGTGTCTACAGATACTCAAAGCCAGCACAGCAACATTCCTACAGCCAGCTCCTTCCTCTGCAACTCCATTGGCATTCAGTTCCAATTTCACCGACAGCAGCATCACTTTTCTTTATTGAATAACTCCCATTACTTGGTATTGTAAAAATGCCATGTGTGTGGGGGGGCAGGGTACTGGGTCTGGAGAGATGGCTCAGGGCTTTAGAGCACTGGCTGCTTTTCCAGAAGGCAAGGGTTTGATTTCCTGCACCCTCACGGCAGGTTAACACCAGTCCCGGGGTGGTGGTGGTATCCAATGCTCTTTTCTGGCCACTGTGGGCACTGCATGCACGTGGTGCACAGACATACATTCAGGCACACACTCATACACAGAAAAATAAATACAATTTCAGAAAAAATTCATACCATGGTAAGTTGTCACCAGGAGACAAAGAGGCACCACAGTTAGAGGCTTTGTTGTCTCGCATGGATTAATTAACATGCTCAGTGGCCAATCACTGACAGAGGTTGGGAGAAACCATGTAACTGGTTACTAGCACTTAGCTCACCTGTTATCTGCAAAGTGGTGTGCAATGAAGGGCTATCCACAAAATTAGTGCTTTATGCAGTTTCCTAGTGCTAATATCTCTCAATTATTTTTAGGAGGATGGTGCTATTTAAACTGCAGTAAGAGGAAACAAACAATGTAAACATGCGTGGGTGTTTTTTGTTTCTTGTTTTCTAAAAAGAAATACGAGGGGGATAAATCAGAAATGAATGGAGTCATCTAGATTGCGTGGTACATATGAGGCAGAACGGGCAAGGAAGGAGTGATGGCTTCCTGAGTACTCTTTCTGTTTAGGTTTATTTTTATTTTAAATGTTTGCCCAAATGTATGGCTGTGCACCATATGTGTGCAGTGCCCACGGATGCCAGAAGAGGGCATCAGATGCTCCGGGACTATGTGAGCACTATGTGGGTGCTGGTAACTAAAGTCCTGTGCTCTTAAGCACTGAGCCAGCTTTCCAGCCTCTGTATTCTTATTTTCATGCTTTGACTTTAATTACATTGATACTTTACATATTCAAAAAGTACAAATCAGGCCTGGGATGTGGCTCAGCGGGAAGAGTGCTTGTCTAGCATCCAGGAAGCCCTGGTTTCTATCCCCAGCACCACGTGATGCCCAGCATGGCAGTTCATGTCTGTGATCCCTGCACTCAGGTGGGAGCTGGAGGATCAGAAATTCAAGGTCATTCTTGATTTTGAATTAAGTCTGAGGACAGCCTAGGCCACAAGAAGTCTTGTCTAACAAAAGACCAAAAACCAAACAAAAACAAAAACAAAAAACAAAACAAAACCCCCAAAACCCAAAACCCAAAACCAAAATGAAAAAACAACAAACAAACAAACAAACAAAAAAGCCTCAAACAGCAGCAGCAACAACAAAAATAAACCAATAAGGGGTGTGGGAAAAACCTCTAAAATCGCATATAAACCAAACAGATAATCTTAACTTCATTTCAAATGAATCACAAAGCAATACTATGAGTAATTCTTTTAACATAGGACTTTGACTATATAACCTCAGCTTAAAGGCAACCAATTACAAGCAAACTTGAACCTTTGAGGATGACTTTTTTCACTGATGTGGGTGCGGCAATTCAGAAACTACTTTCTGTATCTATTAAGACTGTGCAAAAGAGTGGTATGTACATAATGCTGGCAGCCATGCTTTCGCTGTTGGGAATGTTTCAAGGAAAGGGAGAAGGGCAAGAAGAACTTGAACAGCAGGCGTCAATATGCTGTCACGGTCTCAGGATGTGTATGGACAGATGGAGGTGTGGTCCTATGATGTCATGGTCTCAGGGTGTGTATGGACAGAAAGAAGTCTGGTCCTATAATGCCATGGTCTCAGGGTGTGTATGGACAGATGGAGGTGTGGCCCTATGATGTCACGGTCTCAGGGTGTGTATGGACAGATGGAAGTGTGGTCCTGTTGGTATATGTTTCCTAGTTTTGTCTGCTGGAAAGGTACAAACAGTGACAGCCACCATGAGTGAGCACACAGTGCCTAGATCTTAGGTCTGAAGTGCTATTCCCTACTAAGAAGTGGCAGGAACTTTCAGATACAGATAAAAGAGTCTATCTTAGGACTGGAACAGGCAAAGTACAAGATGAACCTGGAATAGCTTCTGATGTCTGAAAATAAGACATGACTCAGGAAAAATGATGCCAGCATGGCAAAGGGATCAGCTTGAAGAGGTTCTTATGGGTAAAATCTATAGCAATTTGAGACCAAAATAAAAACAGCAGTAATGTAATATCATACTGAACAGACACACACCAAAAGAGAAGGGAAGTTCCTCCTTACAATATAACGACAACTAAAATACAACAAATGACTGGAAGTGGGCTCAGAAAATCTCTCCTGAGTGTGGGCTGGACCAAATGACTTTGTTTTGTAATGATCTAAATGTATTTAAAGCAACACATGTCACTTTCAAATTGGGATTTACATAAAGATTGTGGCATCCGTCAGATTTTCCCTCTCTGGCTCTCTCCTTTACTTCTTCTGATGGAAGCTGACTGTCACGATGGAGCTGCTCCATGGACAGTTCACAAAACAAGAAACTAAGGCAGAACTCCAACTAACAGGCAGCAGGGAACTTGGGGCCTCATTCCAAGAACTTGCAAGGAACTAAAGTTTGTTAGTAACTATGTGAGAGAAAATTGTCCGAAGTGATGCCTTGAACGTATGTAGCCTTGTTAAAATTTGAGGCAGAGGCACCCGGCAAAGCAAACCCTGGTCTCTGACCCACAAAATTAATGAAACAGTAAATATTTATTTTTAGGTGCTAAGTTTACCATAATTTGTAATAGGACAACGGGTAACTAATACTGCCACCCTAAATGCCTACTTTAAATATAACCACAAGGAAACATTTGCCAAACACAAAGGCATGCTGTAAAACAAATGGCTTATAGTCTTTAGAATCTTGGTTTCATATAACTAAAAGAAGGAACTGTTTCAGACTAAAGTGGACTAGAGACACACAATGACTAAATGTAACATATAATCCTGAACTCAAACTTAAAAACACCAAAATAGTATAGAAACAATGGCAGGGGCTGGGGAGGTGGCTCGGTGGATAAAGTGCTTTCTTTTTAAAATGAAATTTGCAATTTTTCTCTCTTAATTTAATGTATCCCACCCTCTGTGTATGTGCCTATTGTGTCTCTCTCCTCTCTCTCTCTCTCTCTCTCTCTCTCTCTCTCTCTCTCTCTCTCTCTCTCTCTCTCTCTCTCTCTCTCTCTCTCTGAGTGTGTGTGTGTGAGGTCAGAAGATAACTCTCTCTTCTACAATGGGGCAGAATCTCTCATTGTTTCTACCACTGCATAGAGTACTCCAGGCTACCTGGCCTGGGAGTTTCCACCTGATTCTCCTGTGTGCACCATAAGACTGCTGGGATTGCAGATGTGGTCCTCGCATCTTGATTTTCATGTGGGTTAAAATTTAGTTCATCAGGCTTGTGCTACAGGGGCTTTTACCTGCTGAGTCATCCACCTAGCCCCAGGTGCTTTTGGCCCACCAGTACCTATGAGGTTTATACCACACCCTTTGAGGGCAGAGATAGGCAATCCTGGGGGCTTGCTGGCCAGTCAGGCTTGTCAAAATGGTGAGTCCCAGTTCCATCAAGGGACTCAAAAAATCAGCTGGAAAGCGACTTAGGCAGGTACTTCCCCCAATAAGTAAGCACACTCCACACACATACAAATATACCACACATATATACTAAAAATAGATAAATATTGATCTGGAGAGATAACTCAGTGGTAAAGAGCACTTGCTCTTGCAGAGGATCCAGGTTCAGTTCCACCCACATGGCCACTCACAGCTGTCTGTGACTCCAGTTCCAGGGATCCAACACCTTTGTCTGACCTCCTTGGGCACCAGACATGCATGTGTCACACATACATATATGCAGGCAAAACACATAAAACCAAATCTAAAAAAGTAAAAACGAGTAAATAAATAAATAATTGTAAAATTTCAATGTAGATTGTAGATAAGGTAAACAAATTGTATCAATTTCATTAACTGACTTTTATCATTGAAATGTGATAATTTAAAAGAATGGCTTTGTTCTTAGGAAATACGTAACAAAATACTTAGGAATAATAAGGCACAATATCTATAACTTACTCTCAAAAGGCTCATAAAATGATGTACATATAAACACATGTATATGCATAATGTACACATACATACAAACATGTCTATACATATACCTCATATATATAGTTGGCCCTCTGTATCTGTGAGGTTCTCCATATGTCAATCAACTGTAAATAAAAATATATTATTTTTCTTCTTTTTTTTCTGAGACAAGGTTTTTCTGTGTAGCTTTGGCTATCATTAAATTCCTCTGTACCAGGCTGGTCTCAAACTCAGAGATCTACCTGCCTCTGCCTCCCAAGTGCTGGGATTAAAGATGTGTACTACCATGCTTGGCTCATTCATTTATTTTTATATCTACTGCCCACCTCCCATGACACATCTACTCCAACAAGGCCATGCCTCCTAATGGGAACTCCAAACCGTTCCACTAACTGGGGACCAAACATTAAAATACAGGAGCCCATGTGGGCTATTTTCACTTAAATACCCACATCTACCAAAAATACCTCTACAATGATTATGCATTTTATTAAAAGCTCAGGTTCCAAGGTATGCTGGTTAATTTTTGTCAGCTTGCTCAAACCTATAGTCTTCTGAGAGACAGAGGCAAGAGGATCTTTGTGAGTTCATGGTCAGCCTGGTCTCTGTAGCAAATTCCAGGCTAGTCAGGGATACACAGTGAAATCCTGTAAGACTGGGGGTAAGATAAATGCTGATCAATGATTACTAAATTTTAGCTAAAAGTTTGGTGGTGCTATTCCACAGCAGAGAAACAACAGATAACAATAATGTGGTGTTTCAAAAAGCTAGAAGAAAGGATTTTGGAAATTTTACTGAGAGAAATGACATTTGAGGAGATAGATATATTTGACCTAATTTAAATATCTCACAATGTGAATATACCAAAACACTACACAATTCCCTCAGTATTGTGTTCAAATTTTGCTTTTATTTATTATTTAAAAATAAAAGTTAAAGGGCCTGGAGAAATGGTTTAGTAGTTAAGAGCACTGGCTTGCTTTTTGGGGGATTGGGGTTTGGTTCCCAGCACTCACATGGTGGCTCACAACCATCTGTAACTCCAGTCAGTCACAGGGGATCTAACTCCCTCTTCTGGCTAATACTGGCAGCAGGCACACACATGGACACATTCACACATTCAAGCCCTCACATGTACACATAAAAAAATAAATCATTTAAAAAAGTTGAGAACCTCATCAGTAAAAGCTATAAAACATAGCTGAGATTATTTTACCACCTTTGGTTAAGTAGAAATATATACCATGTTCATGGATTGAAAAATTTCAATATTGTTAAAGGTGATTCTCCTATCATCACAGTAGAGGTATAGATTCAATGCAATCCTATTAGAAAACCCTGCAGGCTTTTTGCACCTACGAGTTGATAAGATGGTTTTAATTATTTGGAAAGATAAGACCAAGAATAGTTAGACAACATTTACAAAGAATAAAAATCTCAGCAGATGTACTTCACCTGACTTTAAGACTTATGATAAAACTATAATGATTCAGAAAATGTTGGACTGGTATGATAATAGAAAAATAGCTTGACATATAAATAGTCACACTTATCCATGAAGTAATTTTCAACAAGGAGTGCTAAAACAATTCAACAGAAAAAGGAAAGCATTGCCAATAGTTGTTGCTGGAAAGTATAGGAAAGATCGCTGGTCCCCACCTCACCAGATAGCCAGCCATCTTATACCACGAGAAGCTCATTTTATTGCTTTGCTTTGTTTTTTGTTTGTTGAGATGAAGTTTCACTCTGTAGCCCAAGATAGCCTGGAATTCACTACCAGGACCTCAAACTAATGATGATCCTCCTGCCTTAGCCTCCTGAGTATTGGGATTACAGGCATGGTAAAAAGTAAAATCTGTTTAATAGAGTAAATAAAAATGAAGCCATAATCATTGTTGAATAAATGCATCTTTTCACTAGAAATACTAGAAATAGACTCTTTACTAATAAACCATTAGAACAAGGTGTTACAGAAGCTAAGTTTGGCACATTCATGTGATACGAATTTGTTGACATGCTTGTCTTTTCTCAGTTGCCAGTCTTTAGGAGATCCCACAGGTGGGCATCCACATTCAGTTGAAGATGCTAAATTATTCAATTTGTTTAATTCTTTTTAGAAATAAAAACTCAGGTCATATTTTATAATGAAATCCACACAACATTGACCAACCATGGAATCCATTCAATAAGGAGACTTGTGATTAATAACCAGACACACTTTTATGCAACTCAGTATGCATATTATTTTACTTTTGATTTACCACTAATTCTCCTTTCATACTTTCCAGAGCTTGCATTTTGCCAGCACTCAGGAGCTGTGAGTTCAAGGACAGACTGGTCTACATAGGGAGTTTCAAGATAGTCATGGCTATACAGAAAGACATTGTCTCAAAACTAAAAAAACAAAAAACAAATTGTCACCAGAGAGACTCCCTCTGGCATATAATGGGAACAGATGCAGAGTCCCACACTCAAACATTAGGTGGAGAGAGACTCCAAATTGTAGATCTCCATCAAATACCCCCATGAAGAGTTCATGGAATTCCACAGAAGATGAGGAGAAAGAGTTATAAGAACCTGAGGGGTCAAGGTTATCAGGAGAAAATGTTCTACAGCAGCAACTAAGCAAAGCTCATGGAGGCTCACAGAGACTGAAGGGGCAACTATGGAGCCTACATGGGTCTGCACTAGGCCCTCTGCATATATGCTATGGTTGTTAGCTTGGTGTTTCTATGGGACTTCTAACAGTGGGAGGAAGTGTGTCCCTGACTCTTTCCTGCTCTTGAGACCCCTTTCTTTCTACTGAGCTGCCTCATCCAGCCTTGTATCTTGTTGTGCCATGTTTGGCTGATAGCCCTGGGAGGGCTGCTCCTTTCTAAAGGGAATCAGAAGGGGAGTGGGACTGGGGAGAGGGGAAGAAAGGGGTCAGGGCTGGAAGGAACGAAGGGAGGGGAAACAGGTAGAAATGTATTATATGAGAGAAGAATAAATAAATAAATAAATAAATAAATAAATAAATAAATAAATAAATAAATAAATTTAAAAAGAACATAAATCTCTTAAAACAAGCAAACTTAACAAAAAACAAAACAAAAAATTCCCCCCCAAAAAACAGAGTTTACATTTTATGTACTTTACCTAGTTCAGTTCTCTACAGGTAACTATTCCTCCTCCTCTCTTTCCATTATAGATTAAGTTATATCTTTACACCTTTCCAACTTAATGGCCATAACAGAGTAGTGACCAAGGTGATGCTTTTTTGAAGAATGTCTCAATATTGGGACATTCTGCAGGTTCTATTGCAAATCTCACTATTGGCTGGAGAAGTCTAGAGCTGAACTGTACAGGCACTATCATCATTCACATCTGGGATATTTGAACTATTCTTAAACAGGTGTATGTCAAGCTCCATAGGATGGTTGGGGTTCATGTCAAATTCCAGAAAGGTTAAAGCATGGTCAAGCCTGAATTTTGGAGCAAACAGAAATGAACTTATTCTATCCTTATAACAAAACGGCTTCTAATCTTAAGATGGAGTCAGTCTGGTCCATCAGTTTGCAGATAGAGGAAAATTTCTAGTTGGTTTTTAGACCTGCTTCTGGATCTTCCTATTCTTGGATGGATTAGAAATCCATCAAGCAGGAATGTTTAGGGATCAGCTCACTTTCCTGTTTCCATGTTGGTCAGTAGTGAGACGCTGGTCTTACTCTAGAACTTCAGCTTAAAGAAAGTGGAATGCAAGGTTAGTTGAGAGTTGAGGACAAAGTGAAAGAGGAGTTGGGTTTTTGTTTGTTTTACTGAGTCTGCCAGCTCAAAGCTGGTAGAACGAACAGTTTTGTCAGTGCAATAAAATATCTCTGGTCACATGTAACACTGATGGCTTAAGTATATGAAGAAAAGTGATGGCTTCCTTTATATTCCTTTATCAACATCTTCTTGATGTTGAGTGCTTTTGTCTGCTCTGCTTTAGGGACAAGGGGGCATCCTAGACAAGATCTCTACCACTGAGCTATATCCTCAACCCTGAAACTAGGCAAGATTCCTGTTTCTATTTTGATGTTTTCCCAAGACTACTTTTTAAATCAAATATGGTTTCCAGATAGCTGAATATTAGGCTGAAAATATGAAGGAAGCTTCTAAGGGGCTTCAAAATATGGAAATTTTATGGACTGAGGCATTTAATTTGGAAATTTGACAACTATTTTGGCCATTAGCTTTGTAAGGTAGACCAGAAAATTGTCAAGGATTTTGAACTATGATTCTTTCCCAAGATATCACCTTTTAATCACTTAACTTATTTGGTTGGTTAAATATAGAAACTATTGCCTAATGCTTCAGAGACTTTCATGAACTGTGACATTATACCTGTCCTGATTGGTATTCAGCAGTAGCAGAGATTTTTTTTTTGTTTGCTTTTTTTTTTTTTTTTTGAGACAGGGTTTCTCTGTTGCAACTCTGGCTGTCCTAGAACTCACTCGGTAGACCAGGCTGGCCTTGAACTCATAGAGATCCACCTGCCTCTGCCTTCCAAGTTCTGGGATTAAAGGCATACACCACCACCACTGGGTTAGTAGCAGAGTTTTGTAAAACTTCTCTGAGAAAAATTATGGTGGCACAATGTATGAGGACGCTTTGCCAAGAATTTTTTTGTACTGTGTAGTCTTCCTTATGGTTACATGCCACTTGGACTTCTGGGAAAAGCTTGTAGGGAGCTATTTAAGAGAGTGTGTCTATTGGAAAAGACAGTTGGGTGAATGATGACAGGGGAGAAAGTGAGCATAGAGTTGGTGTCAGGGGAGACAGTGAACTCCAGAAGTTGATGATAGGGAAGGCAGGCAGAAACAAGGCTCAGATAAAGATAGATAGTTCCAGAGACTAAGAAAGAAGGCAGACAGTTGCTGTGAAGCCTCAGATAGAGGAGATTACTGAGATAACTGGGAAAAGTGTTAATGGGATAAAGGATTTTAGACGTTAGTCCAGTTCTCCAGGTTTAGACAGATTAATACAGCCAGAAAGGGCTGTAAAAAGTTTCTTCCTTCCATTCCTTTCCTTTCTAAACTTTTAGAGCTAAAGAGGGGTTTTAAAAAGTTACAAGTTAGGAATTTTTCATAATAATAGTCAACAGCCAGAAGAAAGTGGAACTGGAAGGAGTGGAGTTTCATTAGGAGTCCAGTTGCGAGTGAAAAAGTAACGGTTACAAAAGGCTTCAAGCTTAGATACAGTGTTTAGAAACAGTTACTACCTTTTAAGAAAACATTTACCTTTTGGCCCCTGAACAAAGAAGACTTGAGAGCCCAGATTCAAATAACAGAAAACAGCAAAACATCTTTAAAAAATGTTTCATTTTGGTGTCTACATGAGGGACATGAGGAAATAAGATAAAAGCATGGGGAATTTGATTTCAAATATAATAGAGGGAAAAGCAGAGAAAGAAGGGATGGAAGCCATCCCTTTTGTGTTCAAGAAGCCAACAAAGTATTTATAATGGCTGTTGCCACTGGAATATATATCACTTTGCTTTCAGTAGTGATTTGGGTTTTTTTCTTCTTCCTCTTCCTCTTTTTCTTTTACTTTGTTTCAAAAAAGATTAAGGAAGCAGCTAAGCAACTAGAAAAGTTATGGCGGTGTGTGGGGGAGAGGCAGGGTGGGTGGAGGACTGGGAAGAGCCAAGACAGGAAAAACAGAGCAAAAGGAAAAATAAAAGGCTTAATTTTCTTCTTTCTTTTCAAAAAAGAAATTGGCGATGCTGTTAAAAGAATTATGGGGAGAATTTGAAAGATTAGAAAAAAAATGAAGACTAAGGAACTGGGAACACAAACTTGGGAGGAACTGTTAAGGGTGGAAAAAAGAAAAACTGGAAAAATTAGATTACAAACTGAGGAACTGAGAACACAAACTTGAGGGGAACTGTCAAGGGTGGAAAAAAGGAAAACTGAGGAATTGGGAGTAGAAACTGAGGAACTTGGAACATAACTGGGCTTCTTCCCAGTGACAGAGATGATTTCCCACAGAGTAGATATAAGGGGGGAGATTGTATAGGATGATGGTCCTGTTAGAAAATAAGGGAAGAGTCTGCATAGGAAAATGATCAGAAAAGGCAGCCTAGGGTCACAAAATCACCTTCAGCATTTCTAGTAGTGGTCCAAAGTATTACAGCTGATTACAGGATCATCTCCAAAGTCACAAACAAAATGGCATCTAATAGAAATGAGTGATTTGAAAATACTGAAAGAAGCTGTGGTGTTGTATGGTATGCACTCATCCTATGTAAAGCAGGTCCTGAATAACTGGACACCACAATATTGGAAAGTCCCATTTGGGTAGAAATGGTTAATATCAGATATACTAGAGGCAGGTCCTCAGCTACAATGGTTAACCTGGTGGTGGGAAAACACAACAAGTATGGAACAGCAGAATAGGGCTAAAGGAATAAATATAAACCAAAATCAGTTCCTTGGTAAGGGCTAGTATGCTGAATTACAAGAGCAGATTATGTTTGATGATTGACCTTAGAACAATGTCGTTTAGCAGCTTTATGAGTTTGGAAAAAGGTAGAGGAACCAGGAAAAAAACCTACCTCATTCACAAAAATTATACAAGGCTCAAGTGAAGCCTTTACTGTTTTTTTTTTGTTTGTTTTTTGTTTTTTGTTTTTTGTTTTTTTTACAAAAGTTAACTCCAGCAATTAATAGAGCCACCTCAGACCCTGAAGCGAGACAGGTACTGATTGAGACAATAGCATTTGAAAATGCAAACACATAGTGTAAGAAAGTTTTAAGGCCATTAAAAGCAAACTACAACAATGGATCAATGGATCTGTGCTACTGCAGATATTGGTTTCAATACTTACACAGCTGCTGTGATAGGACAAGCTATACTTAGAAGGCTGAAATGCCAAAATGTCTGCTGTTTTAACTGTGGAAGACTCAGACATCTGCCAAAAGATTGTGACCAAGCTGCTACTAAATGCAATGGTTTCTGTAAATATCAGTCAGAAAAAAAGGAGCAGATTTCCAGGGCTGTGCAGATGGTATGGAAAAGGTTGACATTGGGAAAATGGTTGTAGATACAAGAAAGTTATACCAGAGAGTTACTTGCAGTTGGGGAAACACCACAGAAGCCAAGCTCAGGCCTGTGTTCTGTCAGCACTGGGGTAGCATGCAAACTGAAAGATCCAAACCCAGTGTCGGAGATCTGATGCATACTACTGAAGGCAGATTTGAACTAGATCTGGTTATAGACAGACAGTTTACCCTATCCTCAAACGTTCAATGCTATAAAATTGCTACTGTAGTTTATGGTCGTCTTCTCCCAGGGACAGTGGGGATGATCCTAGGTAGGAGTAGCCTCACATTAAAGGGTTTTATTGTGCATCCTGGAATTATAGATGGCGATTTTAAAGGAGAAATTAAAATATGCCCTATGTAACAAGAGACCTGTAATTTAATGCAGGAGTCAGAATTGCACAGCTGTTACTGTTTCCTTATATCAAAAGAAAATCTGTCTCTGTAAAGAGAATGGGTAGTTTTGGGAGTACTGGTAAATGTGTGTTCTGGCAGGAAGTCATTAATGGTAAAAGGCCAAAATCTAAAATGCAAATAAATGGCATTGAAATTAAAGGACTGGTGGATTCAGGTGCAGATGTAATAATGATCATCTAAAAGTCAAGGGATTCAAATTTTCCCCTTCAGGAAGTATCCAAACAGTTTATAGGGATTGGGAAGTTATCCGATGTAAAACAAAGTATGAAATTGGGTTAAATGTTGGGACCAGAAGGGCAAAAGGGAAAGTTAAGGCCTTATAAGCTATAAATTTATGAGGAAGAGATTTATTGAAACAATGGGGAACTCAGATATATCCCTTCAATTTGAGAAACTGTACATAAAATAAGGTTACAAGGATGTTCTTAATAAGGGGGATGCACAGGCTATACAGGTTGTCCAAAAGCCAGACACACAGGTATTGAGTTTCCAAATTTATAAAGGAGGCCACTGCTGAAAATATACCAGTTGCCCTACCCTTAAAATGGTTAACTAACAAGCCTGTGTGGATAGAGCAGTGGCCTTTAACAAATGAAAAATTGCAGATTCTTGAACAGCTGGTAGAGGAGCAGTTAAAGGGTCAGCATATAGAAGAATCTAGAATCTACCAGCCCAGGAAATTCATCTGTATTCATTATAAATAAAATCTGAAAAATGGAGAATATTAACTAATTTGAGGGCTGTAAACAAGGCATGGGTCTACTATAGCCTGGAATTCCTTTACCTTCATTATTACCTAAAGCATGGCATCTGATAGTGATTGATATAAGACTGTTTTTTTATTATCTCCTTGCAAGAGCAGGATAAGGAAAGGTTTGCTTTTAAGGTGCCTACCTATAACAATGCCCAACCTGTCAAAAGAAATCAGTGGAAAGTCCTTCCCCAGAGAATGTTAAATCGTCCAATGTTTTGTCAATATAATTCACAACAACCATTACAACTAATTTGAAAACAATTTCCCCAATCTATTATCTACAATTATTTGGATGATACTTTGTTAGCTGTTTCTGACCAAGATACTTTGGAAATCTTACCCTTTTGGGGGTTATGAATTGCTCCTGAAAAAATACAAAGAGGAGATTCTATTAACTATCTGGGTTTTAAGATAAGTCAGCAAAAAATTCAACCACAAAGGTACAGATCAGAAGAGATCAGTTATGAACTCTTAATGATTTCCAAAAACTATTGGGAGATAACAATTAGACCCACAATTGTATTAAGTACGAAAGAGCTAAGCAATCTGTTTCAAACATTACAAGGAGACTCCAACCTAGATAGTTCAAGATACTTAACTGCTGAAGCAGAGCAAAAGTTAACTCTGGTTGAAAAAAGATTACAAGATGCATATGTAGATTGTCTAGATCCTTACCTGAGTTGTATTTTGGTCATCATTCATTCAAAACATTCTCCTATTGGGATTCTTATGAAGACAGAGAATAATATCTTAAGATGGATATTTATGGCACATATGCAGAATAAAAAATTAAAGACCTACATAGAAAAATTTACTGATTTAACTATAAATGTAAGAATAAGAATTCCTCAGCAGTTAGGAACAGATCCAGCAGAAATAGTGGTGCCTTACATGAATGCTGAAATTATGTCATTATGGGCAATCAATGAAGATTGGCAAAGCATGTCCCTACAGCACAAATTCTCTTTTATATATTTTTTGATTACATGGTCTGATCAGTTACAATTTCTTCAACTTTTCTTGAATCAGAGTTCTTCCCAAATGGTATCCAGAAATAGTATTTATACACTTCCAATTACCTTTGTCATAGGCCATCATTTACTACCAGTGTGTTAAGAATGTCCCAATACTCAGTTGTTGGTCATTTCCCAATGGGCATAGTTTCCCAAAAGAGAGCTCACAATGTACCACCAAGGATTAAATCTGTCTTTTTTCTAAGATACAAAATCATTGGTTTGATCAATATCTTTTCATAACTACATATTTGTTTTTGTTGAACCTGGTATCTTGCATGCATAAAAAGTAGATTTCCCCCCACAAAAATCACTCAATTTATGACTGTAGATACTGCATGTTACTGAGAAAACAGTAATAGTTTACTCATTGATCATTGGCCTTCCAATTCACGGGAAGATGATCTATGAACTGTATAGTTCTATTGAGATGTGTAGGCTGTGGCAGCTTTAATGCCTCCCCCAAAAGAAAAGTGACGCAAGAATGTTTGCTGCCAGATTACATTGTAAATTTTAGTAGAACTACAATTTTTAAGTTATAGCTGAACCCTTTGATTCAGTAGGTGGAGTGAATGTATCCTCACCTTCACAACACAGGAAGACAAGTCCCTGACACATTTTCATTATCAGAACTAGAAGAAATGTGAATATCCAAACCCAATGCCAGTTACTCTCAGAAAACAATCGATATGCATCTTGTTATCAACAACCATCCACAGTAATCTAATGGTATAATTGGTATTCTGTACCTCCATTAGCTCCAGTTTCATATAGCCAAACAAAAAACTCCAACCTTCAGTTTTTAGTTATCATTTTCCAGTTAAATCACCCAAGGTCTCACTGGAGAACACTCTTCTAAAACACAACATTTTTCTTTAATTGCAGCACTGAGGAGACAAAGGTTGGGGTTCATCACAGGGTCAAGATCATCCTCTGCTACATAGTGAGTTTGAGGCCATCCTGATTTATATGGTGAGTTCCAGGCCAGCTAGGCTTACATAATGAGGCCAAGTCTTAACAAAACAAAACAAAACAAAACATCACCACAATCAACACTATCACGAACAAACCATTCCACAGGCTCCTGACTTAGATTATACTACTTAGACAGACAAAAACTTACATTCACAAAACTATCTCATACAAAACAATTTTCTCCCTCATTTTACGGCTTAAGGGTGTGATTAGGCACAACAGATTTTTTTTTGAGGCACATTCTCACATAGCCCATGTTGGCCTTGACCTCACTATATAGTAGAAGAGGACGTTGATCTTGCTTACACCTCTCAATTGGTGGGATTATGGGCATGCGCCATTACACTAACTAAAAATAATAAATTAGTTCCACAAAAGTTCCAAAAAAAGTTTTTTCTACCCACAGGTTATTGTTTATGCCATTTATATAATCCAGATGATATAATATATGATATATTATAATGTATATGACATTTATGCCATATAATATAGTAAAATATATTATATATTTATATACATATATATTAAAAATTACAATACTATATCATTTATATCATCTGGAGAAGAACACATCATTATTACTTTTCCTAAAAGAATACTAAATATGTTGTCATTAAAAGCATATCTTTTCAGTCAATCACAAAATAAACAGCTATTATTGAATTAAAGAGAGGTTATGGGCCAAATGGTTTATATATTGTTCCAAATCCTTATCACAATATTTCTAATCAGATCTTATCTCTATTTTGCTGAAGCTTCACAGATTAAATAACATGCCAAAGCCTACCCAGTTAGGAAGTTATCTAGTTGAAAAGTACCGCTGGTGGCCCTGGTGGCGCTGTAATCCCATTACTCAGGAGGCAGGGGCAGGAAGGTCACAACTCAAGGCCAGTCTGGGTGACTTATCAAAAAACCAGGTCTTAAAAAGTAAAAAGATATGGCTAAAGAAATAGCTCTGTGGAAGAGTGTTTGTGCAAGGCTGTGAGTTCAATCCCTACCACTACATAACAAACACAACCCTTACTGTACCCTGTGCTATGTCTGAGGATACTTGGTATCATGGAATCTTAAAAGCACTTTTTTTCTTTTTTCAAGACAGAGTTTCCCTGTTGCGACTCTGGTTGTCCTGGAACTCACTCTGTAGAGCAGGCTGATCTTGAACTCACAGAGATCCGCCTGCCTCTGCCTCCCAAGCACTGGGATTAAAGGTGTGTGCCACCATCTCCCAGTTAAAAACACTTTTTAAAGATTTATTTATATCGTATATGAGTGTTCCACCTGCATATATGTCTGTGTACTACATACACAGTGAATGGTGCCCATGGAGGTCAGAAGAAGGCGTCTGATCCTCTGGAACTTGATTACAGATGGTTGTGAACCACCACTTAGGACCTTAGAACCAAACTTGAGTCCTCTGCAAGAGTCATCTCCCCAGCTTCCAGCCTCCAAGCTTTTTAATGAACCAGCTCAAACTGGGAATATAATTATTGCTGATTTTTTGAGATACTGTCTAAAAGTCATTACCACTTGGTACACAACACCCAAGAATTTATTCCTAAATCCAAGTTAATAGACAGAGATCAACATCATTAGATCATGTTAGCTCAATTTTAAAAATAATGTTTGTTTTTCAATTACACCTTTCATTTAGAGTAAGCCACCATATGTGAACTTTGTGGTGAACACTTTGAGTTTCCACAAAAGAGGGTGTACTCCCTGTTTTCTTTAGTGTTAATTACAGAACACTGTACTTAGTACATTCTATTTACAGCTTACTGTAAATATGAATTATATGTTGTTCATTTATGTATTTTTTAGTACTAGGGATTGAAGCTAGCTAGCTAGGGCCTTTCACATGTGAGACAAGAGTTTTTCCACTCAGCTACATCCTCAGCCCTCTTTTGACTTTTAATTTTGAGATCGGGGTTTCACTAAGTTATCTAGACTTTCCTTGAACTTGTTGTCATCCTGCTTGAACCTCCTGGGTAGGCGGGGTTAGGATTACAGGCCCTGTACTGAGCCCTGGTTGAAGTTTTTATACCTGTTTTTATACAGGCTCAAATATTTTCTTAAAAAAAATTACACAAGTAGAACCACATAATCTGTACTCCCTTCTTCCTTCTCTCGTTTCTTTCTTCCTTCCTTCCTTCCTTCTTTTCTTTTTTTGGTCATGGTTGTCAAGACACACAAGGAACATTTGAATCTTGTTTTATTTGGGGAGGCATTCTCTGTCACTGATATCTTTTATAAATTTGGATTCCAATTATTACATTTTAAATAGACAGGCAACACAAAAAGAAAAAAAAACAATTCAGATGACATAGTTCCCACCCTTTATAGAAGACACCCCTCAAAATCAGACAATTTGGAGGCTAGAGAGATGGCTCAGCTCTTAAGAGTACTTGCTGCTCTTTCGGAGGACCTGGGTTTGATTCCTGGCACCCACATGATGGCCCACAGCCATTTGTACCTCCAGTTCCAGGAGATCTGCTGCCGTCTTTTGACCTCTGCAAGGCACTAGTCATGCAAAATAAATAAATAAATAAATAAATAAATAAATAAATAAATAAATAAATAAATAAATAAAAAAAACAAGATTATAAAAATTTTAAAAAATTGCCAGGCGGTGGAAGTGCATGCCTTTAATCCCAGCACTTGGGAGGCAGAGGCAGGCAGATCTACAGAATGAGTTTCAGGCCAGCTAGAGTTACAACAGAGAAACCCTGTCTTAAAAAACCAAAATAAATAAATAAATAAATTTAAAATGCTAAATATTCAATTAAAATTAAAACATAAAAATTAAAAAATAAAAATTAAAACTAAATATTATTATAAAAAATAAAAATTTAAAAGCATTTAAAAATAAAATAAAAAGAGAAATAAGTCAATGCATTTTCAAGAATAATATTTTTTTGCATTAAATGTACTAAACATTCTACAGTAAATGCAAAGTTCTAAGAAAACACTAAGGACTATCACTTTCCAGAAGAATTTGTGAAAGTGAAATTTTAGTGAAGGAAGAATGCACCACCAGAAAGTTTCTTCAGAACAAAAATATGCTCAAAACATTTAAATTTTAAAGTCACTTCTTCAAGAAGTTCTTCACTGTGTAAATGGCAAAAGTAAGTCATGTTTGTGCTACATTGGTGAATTATGGCTAATTTACATATCATCGGTGCAGGTAAAAATGGATAGAGGAGATTTGTAGCTTTATTGTTATATACATGTTGTATTACTGAAATGTGTAACAGATGAAATATCTTTACAGTTCTTGCTCATTACAACACATAAATATTATATGTGATAAAAATTTGAAGTGTATAATGAATAAAATTTGCCATACTTGGGAGTCGAACAATTTAGAAACATGGAATACTTAACATCAAGAAAGTGTAAGTACTGGTTGAAGAGATGACATACAAGTTTAAGTGCCCCCTGTGGACTCATGAGCACTGGGAGTTTGGGTCTCAGCAGCTTTGTAACAGGCTAAGGGTCCCACACATGAATGTAACCCTAGCTCCGAGGAGGTCAGAGACAGAAGACTTCTGGGGTTTGCTAACTTCCAGCCTAGCTGAGAAAATGTGAGCCTCAGGTTCAGGGAAAGACCCTGCCTCAAAGGGATAAGCAAAATGAGAACACCCGAGTCCCTCATCCAGCCTCTGTATATACACATAGACTCTCACACACAGACACACACATGCAAATCATATATATATGCATATGTGTGTGTGTGTGTGCATATCCTTAATGACCAGAAGCAATATTGTTTAAAATACACTAAAAGCATTTTGAAAATTTACTAGCAGATTCAAATGAAATCTACTGGGGCTAGGAATGTAGCCCAGGGGTAAAGTGTTTTTAGTTCAGTATCTTGGTTCAATTCCCAGAAAAGGAGAGATTTTAAAAAAATGCAACTCTGTACTTTCCATTAAATTCCGTTTCCTTACTCTAGCGGAATCCGTGTTCCCTTAGCTTTCATTGGGGACTGAATACAGGGTTTCATCTCTGTAAGTGCTCTACCACGGAGTTACACCTCCAGCTACCGAATCTATGTATTTTTTAAAAGATTTATTTATTTTTACATGTATTGGTATTTTGCCTGCATGTATGTGTGAGGATGCCAGTTCCACTGGTACTGGAGTTACAGACAGTTGTGAGCAGCTATGTGGGTCCTGGGAATTGAACTTGGGTCTTTTGGAGGAGCAGCTAGTGCTCTTAACCGCTGAGCCATTCCTCCCATCTCTCCAGTCACATCTACACCAAATCTGTACAGATAAACTGGGATGAGATAATTGACACAGAACTACTTTCTAGCCAAACAGAAAAACAATTAAAAGCAGAAAGAGAATTTATTATAGTTGGTGAACTAAGTTCTCAAATTATAGGGTATAGAGTAATATAAGGTAGAAATTGTTTCTGTAGCATGCAATAGTTGCATGTGACAATATTATATTTATGCATCTTTAAAACCAAACAGGTGACTAAGTTGTGTTGGTGGCTGCCATGCATATATAAACTTGACAACTATCTTATCAATACCAAATACCCATGAATCAGGTATACCTGGAGGATATTTTGCTCCAAGCTCAGAATGGACTCACCTGGATTAATGCATGATTATCTTTAGAAAATACCGAATCACCCGATAGCAAAAGAGGCTCGCTTTTCTCGCAGCTCTCCTGACTGATGAGCGTGTCTGCATAGTTGGGCTGCGGGAAAATCAAGTGACTCTTTCGGGAGCCCGCGGTGAGAGAGACCTCGTGCGAATAGGTCTGCAGGAAAGCTTGCACTCCGTCTACGCCCACAAAGTGAGAGGCTGGCAAGTCAGCCAATCCGGGTCCTGCAGTCCGGAGCAAGCGCAGTGAGTGCCAGCGCCGCAGCCTAAGCGCCAGCAGCACCAGAACAAAGACCAGGAAGACGCAGGAGACCGCCGCCACGGCCACCACCAGATAGAGAGTTAGCCCGGAGGTTTCGGGGGTGGAAGGAGACTCTAGACTGTCCAGATCTGCCAGGACGTCGGGGATGCTGTCGGCGATCGCCACAGTGAGCGTGACAGTGGCGGACAGAGGAGGCTGGCCGTGGTCCTGCACAACCACTATGAGGCTCTGCTTGAGAGCGTCTCTGTCCAGCAGGGCCCGAGCAGTGCTTACCTCGCCCGTGTGTAGCCCCACCGAGAAGAGCCCAGGCTCGCTGGCCTTGAGGAGACGGTAGGACAGCCAGGCGTTCTGTCCTGAGTCTCTGTCCACCGCCACTACCTTCGTCACCAGATATCCAGGCTCTGCGGAGCGGGGCGCGAGCTCCACTCCGGTAGAACCGTCCGTGGGGAGGGTGGGGTACAAGATTTCCGGGGCATTGTCGTTCTGGTCCAGCACGAACAGGCTCAGTGACACGTTGCTGCTGAGAGGCGGGTCCCCGCTATCGCGGGCTATCACTTGAAGCTGTAGGTCTCGGAATTGCTCGTAGTCAAAGGAGTGCAGTGCGTACAGGACACCAGTGTCCGAGTTGATGGAGACGTAAGAGGAAAGGGGCACACCCTGGTGGGTGTCCTCAGCCAGGGAGTAAGTGACTTGGGCATTCTTGTCACTGTCGGGGTCGTGGGCGGTCAGGGACGTGATGGAGGCACCCCTGGGGTTGTTCTCTGGGATGTAGGCCCAGTAGGAGGCCCGAGGGAAGGCCGGCGGGTTGTCATTGGTGTCTGCTATGGTCAGCGAGAGGTGAGTTTCGGTTGACAGGGGAGGACTTCCTCGGTCGATGGCAGACACTGTGATGTTGTAGCTAGGAACCTGTTCTCGGTCTAGGACTGTGTCTGTGACTAAACTATAGTAGTTTCCTAAAGATTTCTCTAATTTAAAGGGCAGATTCTCTTGGATGGAACAGAATACCTGTCCATTTTCCCCCGAGTCTTGGTCGTTTACATTTATAAGGGCTATTAATGTCCCTCGGGGAGAGTTTTCTGGAACGGAGCTGGTGAGGGATGTGATGGCAACTTCAGGGGCGTTGTCATTCACGTCCAGAACCGTGACCAGGACTTTGGCCCGTGCAGAATATCCCGCGTTATCGGTTGCTTGTACTTCCATCTCGTAGAAACCCGATTCCTCGTGGTTCAACTCCCCTATTGTCGATATGGTCCCCAAATTACTGTCTAGGTTGAAAACTTTGGCCGCCTTGTCGTCCACATACCGGAAGGAATACATCACTTCCGCATTGGCTCCTTCATCTGGGTCGGTGGCATTGACCAGAAGCAGCTGCGTGCCCACAGCCACGTTCTCCCGCACACTCACGCGGTACTCGGACCGGGCAAATGCAGGCGCGTTGTCGTTTACATCCACAACTATCACGCGGATGCGCGCCGTGCCGGTGCGGACCGGGTCCCCAGCATCGGAGGCAGTGAGGACCAGGAGGTGCGTGGCCTTTTCCTCGCGGTCCAGTGCGCTCTCTAGCACCAGTTCCGGGTACTTGTTACCATCAGCTCCGTTCTGCACCTCCAGCGAGAAGTGAGCATTCGGGCTGAGCTGGTAGCTCTGAAGAGAGTTCTTCCCGATATCTGGATCCCAAGCGTGGGGGAGAGGGAACCGCATCCCAGCGGCCGCGTTTTCGCTCATTTTTATTTCTAATTCACTTTCACGGAAGTAGGGAGCGTTGTCGTTAATGTCCCTCACTTCTACTTCCACCTCATATAGTTTCCCTTTATCTTCCATCAAAATCTCTAGATTTAATTGACATTTGATGGACCCCATACACAGCTCCTCCCGGTCTATCCTGCCCGCGGTGACCAAGCTGCCACCTCGCGGGTTCAGGGAGAAAAGCTGAGACCTACCTCTGGAGACGATGCGGACCCCGCGCTCCGCCAGCTCGCGGGGCTCCAGCCCCAGGTCCTTGGAGATGTTGCCCACCCTAGATCCTTTCTCCAGCTCCTCCGGAATCGTATAGTGTATCTGGGCGGATCCGGCTTCCCACAGGATCCCGAGGACGACTCCAAATAAGACCAGCTCTTTGCAGGAGCAACGTTGCGTAGGAATCATTGTCACTTGAGGATTATTACCAATTCTGCCTTTGATTACTTAAGCTAGAATCTGCTTTTCGAGCCCGGGAACCGGACAGTTGGGAGGTGGGACCAGCTCCTACATTCCTCGAGAGGCGGTTTGTTTCAATCTGTCTGCATTGTGCTTTAGGCGCGTGCGAGGCGAGCAGGGCTTCGCTGCCTTTTCCTCCCCATTGGTGAACAGCGGCGCTCAGAGTCTGAACCAATTATTGCACAGTCGCGGGTTTCGTACCTTGAATAGCTCCACCTACTGTTCTTCAAATGGAGATGGAAACAGAATGACTCAAAAGAAGCGATGGACAGCTCAGTGAGTTTTTTAGTTCCCTAATTTTTTCCTACACCTACTTTCTTGGGATTATTTTCAGCAGCTGAAAATAATTTGTGTTTTCCTATTTTTTCCAATAAGACAAAAAATTTCAATAGATTTCTTGAACTTGCCTAAAGAAAACCATTGTAACAAATTGGGATTTTAATACCGAAAAAAAAATCAGGATAATATGGAAACCAAACTGTTTCAGTGCGTATTATCATATTAATATTGTGGCAGCCATGTGACAAAGATGTATTAACACTTTCAGAGTAAGTGGAAGGATTCCCACTTGCATTAACTGGAACTGGTGAAAGTACTATACAATTATAAAATGCGTTGTATTTACAAAAGGACGTTTGGTGTTGAGAAAGACAAAGAAAATTAGGAATCTGAAGAATACTATATAAACTTACCTTTACTGGACAATGAACCTAATTCTAATTACTGGGAATTAGTGGCCATGCACTTAGAAGCACATCAGAATATAGAAAAGATTCTGGGAAATGACTGCCTGTACACATTTCATGTGTCTAGAAGCTGTATTTGAGAACAGCACTTTTTGGTGATGGTTATTGAGCAATGGACCTTAGCTATCTCCAAGGCTTAAGTATAATCTCTTTAACTGAGCTGCCCTCCAGCCTGTGGTAGCCATAAAATAACAGTGGAAGGAAACTTACAGATACTTGTAGGAAAAGAGCAGACAAAAAGTTGAGACGAAAAGAATCCTAAAATATCTGAATATTATTACTAAATTATTACACATCATATTTAAAAACAACTATTGATATGTATTGTTTCTCAATTTATAAAAAATAAAGAAAAAGCCTTATAAGCTCAAGATAATGCTCTCCCAATAAACAACCACAGAAAGACAAAGGTATACTTCAACTTAAAATATTTGAGTAGGACCAGCAAGAGACGGCTCAGGTAAAAGTGCTTGCTGCCACACTTAACTGAATCTGAGTTCAATCCCTGGGACCCTTATGGTAGAAATAGAGAACTGACTCCCAATAGTTGTCGTTTGACCTCATGGCACGCGACACACACACACACACACACACACACACACACAGCATAATAAAATTTAAAATTATTTGAATGGCAGCACATCATAGTACTTCTAAGTTTTGATTTTCATGTACCTGGCTAAAATATTTTAAAATCCTTAAAGCTGCCTGGAGGCTTTAATTCCAGCACTTCGGAGGCAGGGGCAGGCGGATCTCTGTGATTTGGAGGCTAGCCTGGTCTACAGAGCGAGTTCTGGGACAGCCAAGACTACACAGAGAAACCCTGCTTTTTTTTTTGGGGGGGGGAAACCTTGCAACTTAATGGTGCAGTTACTGGCTCATTAGAGAACTGAGATTGTGCAACGAAACAGGCGATTGTGGATATACTGTGCTTTAAGATAATGTCCCCACTGGTGACACACGCCCTTAATCCCAGCACTTGGGAGGCAGAGGTAGGAGGATCTCTGTGAGTTCAGGACCAGCCTGGTCTACAGAGAGAATTCCAGGACTAGTTTAACTAGGGCTATGTTGAGAGACTCTGTCAAAAACAAACAAAACCAAACAACCTATTCCAAAAGAATTAGAAACTCGAATACTTTGCGAATGAACGGCTCATTGAAACTCACGTGGGTAGAAGCGACAGAATCAGAGACTATTTTGTTATTCTCCTCAGTGACAGTCACTGCCACAGAAGCTTCCAAAGAAAGATCTTGCGGAGGGACCCTATCTGGCATCAAGGTAAGAAAATGAGATGTTTTTTGACAATTAGAGGTAACGCAGAGATTGTAAGAATAAGGTAGCGTCCCCTCACTGTAGTTGAGAAAAACCGCTGGTCTAGTCTTACTACAGAGGCCAGACAGGAAGCAGCTGGAGTCTGCAGGACTGTGGGACTGTCGAAGGCGAAGGGCAATGGCCAGAATCACAACGAAAAGGAAGAGCACTGAGACCAAGGTCAAGGCCACCACCAGGTAAAACTGCAGCTCACTCTGGTGGTCAGAGGGTGTTTCTTGGTCACTGGGGTCTGGCAGGGCTTCCTCTAGGCTGTCAGCGAAGATCAGGTGCAGCGTGGCTGTAGCCGAGAGCGGTGGCCGCCCGCCGTCCCGCACAGCGACCAGAAGGCGCTGCCGCGCCGCGTCCCTGTCGCCCAAGGCACGCGCCGTGCGCACCTCGCCCGTGCGCAGCCCCAGGCTGAAGAGCCCGGGGTCGCTGGCCTGCAGCACGTGGTACGACAGCCAGGCGTTGTGTCCCGAGTCCGCGTCCACAGCCACCACCTTGGTGACCAGGTATCCGGGCTCGGCGGCGCGCGGCACCATGTCGAAGAGCGCGGAGCCGTCGGGCTCGAGCGCGGGGTAGAGCACGCGGGGCGCGTTGTCGTTGCGGTCGCCCACCAGCACGCGCATGCTCACGTTGGCGCTGAGCGGGGGCGAGCCCTGGTCGCGCGCCTGCAGCGTCAGCTGGAAGGAGCGCAGCTGCTCGTGGTCGAAGGCGCGCTGCGCGAACACCACCCCACTGTCTGGGTTCACGGACACGTAGGACGACAGCGCCCTTGGCTCCAGGTCGCTGGCTAGGATGGAGTAGGAGACCAGGCCATTGGGTCCTAAATCCGGGTCGGAGGCGCTGACTTGAGCGATGGAGGCTCCAGGTGGGTTATTTTCAGCTACTTGGATCAAGTAGGAGGCCTGGCGGAAAACTGGAGCATTGTCGTTGATGTCCCCAACGTGCAGGATGACGCTTGTGCTGGAGGAGAGGGGTGGTTTGCCGTTATCAGTGGCGATGATGGTGACATTGTACTCTGGAATCTGTTCCCGGTCTAGGATCCCATCTGTTACAAGCTTATAGTAATTACTGGCTGAAGACTCAATTCTAAAAGGAACCGATTCTCTTATGAAGCACTTCACTCTTCCATTTTCTTCTGAATCTTTATCATATGTTTTGAACAGGGCCACCACTGTCCCAGGTTCTGCATCCTCGGTTATCGAATTGGATACGGAAGTAAAAACCACTTGCGGGGCATTGTCATTTTCATCGAGAATTTCTATTATAACTTTACATTCTGTGGCCATGCCTCCGCCATCTTTGGCCTCTATGCTCATGGTATAAGTCTTCTTGGTTTCAAAGTCTATAGGGCCTTTGGATTTAATGTCTCCATTTTGATGGTCTAGGCTAAACTTACTTGCAATATCATCTCCTAGTGATCTGAAGGAGTAGGTGACCTCTGCATTGACACCCTCATCCCGATCCGTGGCCATCACTTTTAGCACAGATGTGCCTGGGGGCGTGTTCTCTCTAAGAGTGACTTTGTATATACTTTGGCTGAACGTTGGAGGGTTATCATTGGCATCGGTGACTTCAATTTGGATCTGAGCAGTGCCAGTTAAGACAGGTTCTCCCCCATCTATTGCTGTCAGGACCAAGAGCTGGGAGCTCTGCCTTTCCCTGTCCAGAGGCTTCTCCAACACTAACTCTGGGGCATCCTTGCCTTCAGTCTGGTCCTTCACTACCAGAGAGAAATGCTCATTCGAACTGAGCTGGTAACTCTGGAGAGAGTTAGGTCCTACATCTGCATCTATGGCAGACTCCAGGCCAAACCTAGTGCCTGGAATTGCAAGTTCATTGATTTGTAAAACAATAGTATTTTGGAGAAAACGGGGCGAGTTATCATTTATATCTTCTATCACCACGCTTATGTGAAAAACGTTTAGGGGATTTTCTGCCACAATCTCTAAGGGCAGGACGCACAGAGGGCTTTGGAAGCAGAGCATCTCTCGATCGATTCTGTCGCTCACAATTATGTTCCCGTTCTCAGGATTCACAGTAAGATACGGCTTCTCTGCGATAACTCTGAGATTACGAATCAATAAATCCTGAACAGGCAGCCCCAGGTCCTCTGCAAGGTTTCCCACAACTGAGCCCACGGCCAGTTCTTCCGGAATAGAATATCGGACTTGCTCCGAAAGACCCGAACAGAACAAAAGCAGCAAGAAGGGAAAGAGTACTTGCCTCCACCGGGTCCTGTTCGCCAGCTTCACGCTGTGCTTCATCCTTTTTGCAGCCTCCGATGTGAAGGGAAAAGGCTTCACAATTCTTCCACCACGAAGAAAACCCAAGCGCCCCAAGCTTGAAGATATCTCTAATCTGATCTGCCAAAGCAGAAAATTATGGTCCCCTCATTCTTTAAGCCTTCGGTGAATCTACACAATTTCAACCCGGTAGAGCCCGGGAGTCAGTTGTTGCAGCGAATTGGACAGCAGCGGCGCCCAGAGTTCGTTTGTAAAATTGCAGTCAGAAGCCTTTGTGTGGACTCAGTGCGATTAGGTTTATAAGAGCTTCGTTGGGACATAAGGAGTTTACGAACTTAGAATTTGTCTGTTTTCCAGTGTTGTGAGGAACAAAGTTCCTCAGAGATGGGATCTATAGCATAACTATTAACCTAGTAATGACAGATCGAAAGGTCTGTCTTTTCTACTTGGAGGAAACGAACACATTGGAAGAAACAGGCAAGACCACGTGGAAAAATAGCTCCACCATGTGGTATGGGAAAAATTTGACAGTGGTGAAATGACATCACATATTATCTTCAATCTGGCACATGTATAATTGCCAGAGGAGGAACACTCAAAACTATGTAAATATGTAAAAACTATGGAATAAAGATGGCCAAGCATAAATTGTTTCTAGTTATAATACAGATGCATTACAAGGATTGTTAAATGCTCTTTCACCCTTAGGAGTTTAATGACACAAGATGTAAAGGCATTTTCTCTTATCCTTGTATATTGCTTCCTAAAGGAATCTCCTGTGGCTTGCAAATCAACTTTCAGAGCCAACCTTTCCTTTTCCTTCTTCAAGAACTCAGTTAACATCCACCAACTAGTTTAGATTGTGCTTAAAAAAACATAGCAAACTCTCTCTACCAATCAAATGCCTCATAGCATTTTGAAAAATCTAACTCTAGTTCAAGTGCAGTGCCTTAAGGTTTTTCCCCCCCTGAGTTTGGTATTCCATAAGCATAAACACTACTCAAAACACTCAAAATTTTAGGCATCTGAAAGAAAGATTTTCCATTCCAACAGAATAAAAATGTTACCAATAACCAAATTTATAACTAACTATATTAAGATCAACTCCTAAACGAAAAACATAAACTTGAAAGGAAATATTAATGTGCAAGTAATTTGAACAAAATATGGAGTTTGATTATGGAAGTGATCAAATCTTCTAGATAAGTTTCTTTTCCTTGTTTGCTTTCTCTAGTCTTTGCTTCAGATAGTATACACATTATTGGATAACTATTGAGGCTTCATTAGCAAGGCTTTTTCCTTCTGATTACAGCAACTGAATACGCTTACATGTAGTACAAAATGAACTTGAGGAAAGAGAAAAGAAATCCTAGTCTCCTAGATGGCTGAAAAAGAATACTAAGAATAAGAATAAGAAGTGGTAGAGGAGGAAGAAGAAGAAAAACGTGAGCAGATGAATACAAGCTAAATCAGTCCCCCTTCCCCAGAGATACCAGAGATTGCATCAAGGGTCTTGCACATGCTCAGCACATAACCTATACTGAGCTATATCCCAGACCCTATATCGGTTACTTATAAAGCCCAAATACCAATCACTATCTCTGATTTTCAAAAACCATAACGAGTTTGAATTTAGGACTTTTTCAGAAGCATGGGGTTAAAAATCATTTCTATGCTTGAATGTGTTACATTACAAAGCTTTCCAAAAAAAGGAAAGAAAAAATGAAAAAAGAACCGAGAGAGAGAGAAAGAAAGAAAGAAAACAAAAAAATAGCATATTAAAGAACACCACAGTAAAGGAATAAAGGAAGCAACACCGACCCAACAGTGTGTTATTCTTCAGAACAATCTAGTGAATTCACGGAGAGGGAGCAAAAGAAAATGGTTCTGCACTTCCTCTCCCAACAAAGTCTTGTAACCAAAACCTTCCAACACGTCTGTTTTGACAAAATAAAGCACTGAAACAAAATTGAAATAGTCAACAGGTTCCAAATATGCCATCAGCTATCAAAGAAGCCTAACAGAAAGAACTGTTCTGTGCACAGAAGAAGACTTCATGCAGATAAATGAGGAAAAGCTGCAGAGGGCATGCTACTGAGTTGAGTTAAATTTAAACATTAGAAGCAAGTCATGATAGACCCCGTGAAATCGAAATAAAATGTGTTTGTGAATCATCAAATTAAATCATAATTAGTTCACATTTATAAGCACCAATCATGATGATAGACAAACAATACTGAATTTGCTCACTACAAAGCAAGAGAGATAATCTATCTAGTGCTTCAGAATCAAAAGAAAATCTGCAAGTACCAAAAATTGACTTTGACAAAGCCCTTCAGGAAAAACAAAAATAAAACCATTAATCTGATGATGGTAAGGTACAAAAGGTAGTTTTCTAAATATGTGTGGACGAATTATGACAACGCAAGCTTAATTTTTATAACCAGCTCTGCAAAAATCCCTTCAAGACTTGTGCCAAAACAGCAACAATTGGGAGACAAAGAAATAAATCTCACCTGAATATTTGCCGGGTTACATTTGTCTAAAATGGTAGCTGAGTCTTCAGCTATCAAGAGAGGCTCGCTTTTCCCACAGCTCTCCTGGCTGATGAGCGTGTCTGCGTAGTTAGGTTGCGGGAAGATCAGGTGACTCTTTCTGGAGTCTGCAGTGAGCGAGACCTCGTGAGAATAGGTCCGGAGAAAAGCTCCCACCTTGTCCACACCCACAAAATTCGAAGGAGGCATGCCAGCCAATCCACTGGCAGCCTGGAGCAGACGCGATGAATGCCAGCGCCGAAGTCTGAGAGCCAGCAGTACCATGACAAAGATGAGGAAGATGCAGGAGACTGCAGTGATGGCTACCACTAGGTAGAGGGTGAGGACTGCCTCATCCGGGTTGGTGGGAGATTCCAGACTAACCAAGTCCTCCAGAACGTCTGGGATACTGTCAGCCACCGCGACGGTGAGCCTGACTGTGGCGGAGAGGGGGGGCTGGCCGTGATCCTCTACAGTTACCACGAGGCTTTGCTTGAGAGCATCTTTGTCCACCATGGCACGGGCGGTGCGAACTTCCCCTGTGTGCAGCCCCACGGAGAAGAGCCCTGGTTCACTGGCTTTGAGCAGGCGGTAGGACAGCCAGGCGTTCTGCCCCGAATCTCTGTCCACGGCCACCACTTTGGTCACTAAATAACCCGGCTCTGCAGAGCGGGGCGCCAATTCCACACCAGTGGAGCCATCAGTAGGGAGAGAGGGGTAGAGGATCTCTGGAGTGTTGTCATTCTGGTCCAGTATGAACACGGTCAGGGAACTATTGCTGCTGAGTGGTGGGTCCCCATTGTCAGTAGCAGTCACTCCCAGTCGTAAGGTTTGGAACTGCTCATAGTCGAAGGATTGCAGGGCGTAGAGCACACCGGTGTCTGAGTTGATAGAAACGTAAGAGGAGAGAGGTGCTCCTTGGATGGTGTCCTCAGCCAGAGAGTACGTGATCTGGGCATTTTCTCTGCTATCCCTATCCAGGGCGGTCACCGAGAAGATGGAAGAGCCTCTGGGGTTGTTCTCAGGAATGTAGGCGGAGTAAGAGGAGTGAGGGAAAACTGGGGGATTGTCATTGGTATCTGCCACTTTCACCAAGAGGTGGGTTTCTGTAGACAAGGGTGGAGTTCCCTGGTCTTTGGCGGTTAATGTAATATTGTAGCTCTCCACCTGCTCCCGGTCCAATTCACTGTTTGTTATCAACTTATAATAATTTCCATATGTCTTTTCTAACTTGAAAGGAAGACCATTAGGGATGAAGCAAGAGACCTGGCCATTTTCTCCAGAATCTTGATCTTGGACGTTTAGAAGAGCAATTACTGTACCTAAAGGAGAATTCTCGGGCACTGAGTTAATGGAAGAGGTGACAGTTATCTCCGGAGTGTTATCATTCACATCCACAATTGTGATCAACAACATGGCGGTGCTTAACAGGCCCCCGCCATCTTGGCCTTGAATTTCCATTTCATAGAATCTATATTTTTCAAAATCCAGAGGCTTTCCCACTAGGACTTCTCCAGTTTGAGAATTCAACTGAAATATTTCAGAAGCTTTGCTTTTCATTTTCCGGAATGAATACATCACTTCCCCGTTGGTACCCTCGTCTGGGTCTGTGGCGTTTACCATGAGCACTCTAGTTCCAGAGCTGAGGTTTTCAGGAACACTCACTCTATATTCAGACTGTGTAAACTTTGGGACGTGGTCATTTACATCGAGGACCACCACGCGAATGGGAACTGTGCCCTTGCGGGTGGGATCTCCCCCATCTAAGGCTGTGAGCAGGAGGTGGTGAGAAGCCTCTTTCTCCCGGTCCAGGCCTCTCTCCAGCACTAGCTCTGGATTCTTGTCCCCATCAGTTCCTCCTCTCACCTGTAAGGAAAAGTAACTACTAGGGCTGAGCTGGTAGCTCTGGAGGGAGTTCATCCCCGCATCTGGATCCCTAGCGTTAGGAAGCGGAAATCGCGATCCTGGACTACTATGTTCGCTGACTTTGATCTCTACCTCCTCTTCCCGGAAGCTGGGGGCGTTATCATTAATGTCCATTATTTCCACCTCCACTCCGTAAATCTTCAGGGTGTCCTCCACGAGAATCTCCAAATTTAGCAAGCAGGAGGACAACGCATCGCACAGCTCCTCGCGGTCGATCCTACCTGCTGTGACCAAGCTGCCGCCTCGCGGATTCAGAGCGAAAAGCTGCGTTTTCCCTCTGGAGACGATGCGGATTCCGCGTTCCGCGACCTCCCAGGGCTCCAGCCCCAGGTCTTTGGAGATGTTGCCCACGAAGAAGCCTCTTTCAGTCTCTTCTGGCACCGAGTATCGGATCTGCCCGGTTCCAAACGTCAGCAAGGTCCCCAGGAAAATGCACAGCCGGACCAGCGTGCTGCGGTCCAGGAGCTGTGGCTGATTCGCCATGGCCGGGTTTGTGCGCTGTTCCGAGGGGTTTTGCGCCCGTTAATTTTTTTCTTTCTTTCTTTCTGAATCAGCTTTTGTATTTTCGAGGTTCCAGGCTGTCCGCATCCAAAATAATAAAAGCGAACGGAGGTGCTTTTATTTCCAGAGTTAAGATGTGTGAGTATCCATCCCTTTCGGCTTTGTGTGGTAGAGGTTCGGGAGAAGGACTCAATAGCTTGTTTCCTCCCATTCCCTGATTGGTCAACAGCGGCGCCTAGAGCCCAATCTTATTATTGCAACACTAAGGAAAACCTGGTTTTTTTTTTTTTTTTTTTTTTTTTTTTGGTTTTTGTTTTTTTTTGGTGCAGAGGAAATTACCACACTCACCTTTTCCGTGGATCACACACGTTTGTAAAGCTTAAAACCACAAACAACAGTCATACTATGTGATGTGAAATTTACTAAGAGCATATAAGAAAGGGATAATGATTAAATGGACTTGGCTAATTAAAAAAGTTTCCAAATAGCACTGGAACTGAAGGCGTACATATTAGTTGCGATCCCAGCTGGTTTTACTGACCTCGCATTTGTGGATGCGAAAACAGCACGGTCCAGACAAAATCCTCAGGTAGGATGCATGGCTATTATTCTTTTTTTAAGTTTCTATTTTGTTATTTTAGTTATGTGTATATGTGTGTCTTTGTGAGTATGTGCACATGTGAGCGTGGTTTATGTGAAGTCCAGAAGAAGGTGTTAGAGCCCCTGGAGTGGACTTACAGGCAGTTGTGAGTTCCTGGTCGTCGGTGCTGGGAACTGAACTTGGGTTCTTCAAAAGGGCAGTGGTGCTCTTAACCACTAAGCCACCTCTCCAATCCCCACCAATTCTTTTTAAACGAGTTGTTTTGTTTTAATGAGTAAAATAGAAACGGAATGTTTTATTAAAAAATTAGAATAGCCCAGTAGGGCAGTGGTGGCTAACACCTTTAATCCCAGCACTAGGGAGGCAGAGGCAGGTGCCAGCCTGGTCTTCACAGTGAATTCCAGGACACCCAGGGCTACACAGAGAACCCTTTCTCAACAAGCCTTACACAAAAAATTTGAACAGCATTATGGTTATCATTTGAAAGATAATAAATTGTAACTATTTCATATCTATAACTGCAAGGCATTTTAATGAAAAATTTATGTGAGATGTTCAAATATTTGTGGGAGTTAGGAGGCCACCCTAACAGAGAGAACAGAGGAGAGAATCAATAATCAAAGCCAGTACCTAGACCATATTACACATTCAGTCCTTAAATATATTTAGATAGTAGAGTATTCAAGCACTGCAAACCTTTTGCTGTGTGGTGCAGGATAGAACCGGGGCCTGTTCGCTATGAGGCACGTGCTTTGTCACGGAGTCACACTACCACATCCCTTCCAAACCCGTGATACTAATAACTCTGACCTAGATTTCTCTTAAGAGCTTTAAACTCCTAAAACAGGGCCAGACAGGGTGGCCCACCCCTTCAGTCTCAGGATTCAGAAAGCAGAGGCAGGTGGATCTCGGTGAATTCTAGGCCACCCTGGTCTACATAACAAACTCCAGAACAACCAGGACTACAGAGAGCTCTGTCTCAAAAAATAAAGCAAAACGAAACAAACCCCTTAAAATTGCAGCATTATATCGGAGTGCATTGGCATATCGGAGTGCATTGGCATACCAGAACATAAGAAGCATGATATTAAATACCTGGTTAAAGGTCTTGTCTGCTTCAACAGTAGGAATTAAAATGCTAGCCAACAGTGCTGAGGAGTTATCTTTGTTGAGAATATCTTGTGAGGCTGGACAATCACCAACAGATGTGAGAACGTTAAATTCTGGCTTAGCTTGATCTCCCGACACGCACAAATTATAGGCATAGGGCAACGTTCCCTCACAATAGTTGGGTGGAAGTACTGATCGAGACTTGGAGCTGAGGACCGACCCCAAGCAGCCCGTTCTTGTAGGGCTGGAAGACTGTCGCAAGCGCAAAGCAATGGCTAAAATTATCGCGAGTAGGAAAAGCACTGAGATCAAGGCCAAGGCCACCACCAGGTAAAACTGAAGCTCGCTCTTGGGGTCAGAGGGGGTGGGATGATCGACGAGGTCCGGCAAGGCTTCTTGTAGGCTGTCTGCAAAAACTAGGAGCAGTGTAGCAGTGGCAGAGAGCGGTGGCCGCCCGCCGTCCCGCACAGCGACCAGAAGGCGCTGCCGCGCCGCGTCCCTGTCGCCCAAGGCACGCGCCGTGCGCACCTCGCCCGTGCGCAGCCCCAGGCTGAAGAGCCCGGGGTCGCTGGCCTGCAGCACGTGGTACGACAGCCAGGCGTTGTGTCCCGAGTCCGCGTCCACAGCCACCACCTTGGTGACCAGGTATCCGGGCTCGGCGGCGCGCGGCACCATGTCGAAGAGCGCGGAGCCGTCGGGCTCGAGCGCGGGGTAGAGCACGCGGGGCGCGTTGTCGTTGCGGTCGCCCACCAGCACGCGCATGCTCACGTTGGCGCTGAGCGGGGGCGAGCCCTGGTCGCGCGCCTGCAGCGTCAGCTGGAAGGAGCGCAGCTGCTCGTGGTCGAAGGCGCGCTGCGCGAACACCACCCCACTGTCTGGGTTCACGGACACGTAGGACGACAGCGCCCTTGGCTCCAGGTCGCTGGCTATGATGGAGTAGGAGACCAGGCCGTTGGGTCCCAGATCTGGATCCCATGCTCTGACTTGGATTATGGAGGTGCCAGGCTGGTTGTTTTCTGGTACGTTCACTAGGTAGGCGGGGTGTTGGAAAACTGGTGCGTTGTCGTTGACGTCAGCGACGTGCAGAGTGACGGTCTTGCTGAAGGAGAGGGGCGGCTTGCCTCTATCTGTGGCTGTGATAGTGACGTTGTACACTGGCGTCTGTTCGCGGTCTAGAGTGCTATCTGTTACTAACTTGTAGTAATTATTGGAAGAAGAATGAATCTTAAATGGACTGTCTCTACTTAAACTGCATGTTACTTCTGCGTTTTTCCCGGAGTCTCGATCCCGTACTTTGAAGAGAGCTACAACCATTCCAGAAGGGGAATCCTCCAAAATCTGATCAGATAGGGAAGTAATGATTATTTCTGGGCAGTTGTCGTTCTCATCTAGGACTTCTATAATTACTTTACACTGAGAAGAAAGAGATCCTCGGTCCTTCGCCTCCACATCAATCGTGTATCTTTCTACTTCTTCAAAATCCAATGACTGGACAGTTACAATATCTCCCGTGATGGGATCCAGAGAGAACACGTGCTGGTTTTTGTTAGCTACACCCAGGAAGGAGTAGGTGAACTCTGCATTGATACCCTCGTCCTGATCGGTGGCCCTTAGCCTTAGGACGGCGGTGCCTGGAGGCACATCTTCCCGGAGGCTGACTCTATACACATCTTGGCTGAACACTGGGGGGTTATCGTTGGCGTCCACCACTCGGATTCGGAGCTGAGTGGTACCACTTCGGGGAGGGTCCCCACCATCCACAGCTGTCAGCACTAGGTGATGCATACTCTCTATTTCTCGGTCCAGCGTCTTTTGCAATTCTAATTCTGGGTATTTGCCACCATCAGGGTTGTCTTTCACCACCAATGAGAAATACTCGTTAAGACTTAGCTGGTATTTGCTCAGTGAATTCACACCAATATCAGGATCTTTTGCGGACTCCAGAATTGTTCTCATCCCCGGACTGACGGATTCACTTATTTCTAGTTTTATTTCATCTCTTGGGAATTGAGGAGCGTGATCATTAACGTCCTCAATCTCCACAGCGACATGAAAAATATTTAAAGGGTTTTCCAGCACCGCTTCCAACTGCAACTCACACCTTCTCCCCCCTTTGCATATCTGCTCGCGGTCTATGCGGTCCTTCACCAGCAAGTCCCCGCTCTCCGCGTCCACGCTGAAGTGCAGCTTCTCAGCGCTCACCCGCAGCTTCCGAGCAGACACTTCCAGGACACTGAGCCCCAGATCCTTGGCGAGGTTCCCCACCACCGAGCCGCGGTCCAGCTCCTCCGGGATGGAGTAGCGGACCGGCTGGCCCAGCGCCGGGCAGAACAAAGGCAGCAGCACCAGAGTGAACAGTACCTGCGGGCGGCCGGGGCGCTGCGTCTGCGCGCGGCTCCCTCCCATTGCTGGCTCGGGTTTTCGCTGGCCTTCTGATCCTCACAGTAGGAGGGAGTGTAGTCTACCGAGGCGGAGGTGCGTTCGGCCCCCCCCGGACTGGCGGACCCCAGTTTGGGGCCGTGAATCCGTGTGTTAGTCTGTGTGAGCGAGAGTTCGCTTTGGTGTGCGTTTGTTTCTGCGCAGGAAATTTCAGCGTAGAGACTGAGGGATCCCGGGCGTTGGAGCCTTCTCTGCACTGGCCGACAGCGGCGCCCAGAGGCTCTGCCTGGAATTGCAGTCTGGCGTTTTCAATTCTGAGGACTCTTATTTTATATAAGCGCTGGTTGATAGCTAAAATATTTGAATTTTGTTTCTCATTGATTTTGTTTCAACGTGAGAAATTCTAATAAATATTATGTTCCATATGTGAAGGACTTACACTTAGTTTGAGTAGACTGAAGGACTATTTCCTTCAAACTAAAACACATGAAAGTAAAATGAAGGTGCACAGATCCTAACCCATGGCCCACAGTTACCCTAATCCTCCATCCATAGGAAATGACTATCACTCCTTTTGAGGATTGTTGTTTTTTGTGGTCAACTCCAGCTCTAGTCAGTTAAAAAGTAAAAGCCCTTCCATCCACATTTAGGCACTGGCAAGCGGCCCTGGCTGTATTCAATCATCCAGGATGTTCAGCACTGGTCTTGCAATTTTTAATAGAATATTTGTAACATCAAAAGATGCAGTTGAAGCTTGCAGTTTTTTCAAATAATGGAACTGGAATATATACATAATAACTAGTTTGTGGGACAAAGATGTAGAACAATAGTTTCAATTATAACTCCAGAGAATGTACTTACCTTCCAGAGATCTACAGCTAACCAAGTGTTGACACAAAAATGTTATGTTTCAGATGTATGTTGAGTCTCTGTAAAGCACTCCTTATTCTAGTAAGTTCTGTAGAGCAATAATAATAAATCCAAAGGTCAAACCAAACCTACCACTGCTTTTCTCAAACTGAATGTGCGCATCAACATACCTCTGCTAATCATCAATTTAGACACGTTCAATGCACATTTTTGCTTAAATCTGATCTCTTGCAGAACTGGCATTTCTTTCTTGGCTTTTAGTTTATTTTAAAGCTCAGACCTAGCACTTCTGGGTTTCTGCTGAGTTTTTTTTTTCCTGCATGAAAGAGGAAATATCTTTATTACACATGTTTAGCTTTTGTTCTTGGGAACATGAACAATGTTATCCACACCTCAATCCATATCTACATTTTAGCCTCAATCACTGGCATGTTTAATTTAGTGAAAAAACAAAACAAAAACAAAAAACAAAACAAAACAAAACAAACCAAGAGAATCCAAAGTCTCCTCAATTTAACCTTGTATAAATTCTTGGAATCCTTGTTTAGCAAGGAAAATTAAATTAAAAGCTGTATCTTTCATATAGTAAGATGTTACGCCAGATGGTGGTGGTACATGCCTTTAATCCCAGCACTCAGGAGGCAGAGGCAGAGGCAGAGGCAGAGGCAGAGGCAGAGGCAGAGGCAGAGGCAGTGGCAGGCAGATCTCTGTGAGTTTGAGGCCAGCCTGGTCTACAGCGTGAGTTCCAGGACAGCCAGAGTTACAACAGAGAAGCCCTGTCTTGAGAAACAAACAAACAAACAATAAAACAAACAGCAATGAACAGCCTTGGACTTGGCTTGTGTGTCTGGTGGGGCTAATGCATTTGTTTCTGACATTTACCTACTTGTGACAGACTTGCCTTCCAAAGAGCTCCGACTGTCTAAAGTGGTAGGGTTGCTGCATGTGGCCAGTGAGGAGGACACATAGATCAACGGCTCTCTTATGAAGCTCTCTAAGTGTTGTACTCGGCACAACAGTAAAATTCATGGTTCTGCCGGGACACTCACAACAACCTTACGGCAACCTAAGGTGATTTTCATCACAAAGTTCCAGAATAGTCTTAACCACCAGATCCAGCAAGTGTCGCTAGAACATGGAGAAGTGGTTTTAAAATAGAGATCTACCATTTCCATCACTGGATTCAAGCCTAAAAGTAAATCTGATCATAATTGCTCAGAGAGAAAGTAAAATCAGAACTCACTGGCACCAAAGGAGCATCTTCTACAGGACACTTGGAATCATCTAACAAAGACAAAGGATCTTTTTTCTCACAGCTCTCCTGGCTGATAAGCGTGTCTGCATAGTTGGGCTGCGGGAAGATCAGGTGACTCTTCCGAGAATCAGCAGTGAGGGACACCTCGTGGGAATAGGTCTGCAAGAAAGCTCGCATCCCTTCAACGCCCACATAGTGAGAGGCAGGCAAGCCAGCCAATCCATCCCTGGAAGACTGAAGCACGTGAGACTTGTGCCAGCGACGAAGTTTGAGTGCCAACAACACAATGACAAAAGTGAGAAAAACACAGGAGACCACTGCCACTGCCACTACTAGGTAGAGGGTCAGGCTTGAGGCTTCAGAGTCCTGAGGTGGCTCCAGGTTGCCCAAATCTGCCAGAACATCGGGGATGCTGTCGGCTACTGCAACAGTCAAAGTGACTGTGGCAGAGAGAGGGGGCTGGCCGTGGTCCTGCACAGACACCACCAGACTTTGCTTCAGAGCATCTCTGTCCAACAAAGCCCGAGCTGTGCGCACCTCACCCGTGTGCAGACCCACTGAGAAGAGCCCGGGTTCGCTGGCCTTGAGTAGGCGATAGGACAGCCAGGCGTTCTGTCCTGAGTCTCTGTCCACTGCCACCACCTTTGTCACCAAGTAGCCCAGCTCTGCTGATCGGGGAGCAAGCTCTACCCCAGTGGAGCCATCAGTGGGCGGAGTAGGGTACAGGATTTCTGGAGAGTTGTCATTCTGATCCAGCACAAACAGGGTCAGTGACACGTTACTGTTTAGGGGAGGCTTCCCGCTGTCACTGGCAGTCACCTGCACCTGTAGTTCACGAAACTGCTCATAGTCAAAGGACCAGAGAGCATAAAGGATGCCAGTGTCTGAGTTGATGGACACGTAGGAAGACAGTGGTGCCCCCTCGATGGTGTCTTCAGCCAGAGAGTAAACGATCTGGGCATTCTCTTTGCTATCCGGATCCAGGGCAGTCACTGAGAAGATGGAGGCGCCCCTGGGGTTGTTTTCTGGGATGTAGGTAAAGTAGGAGACGTGAGAGAAGGTGGGTGGGTTGTCGTTGATGTCTGCCACTTGCAGAGTGAAGTGAGCTTTGGTTGACAAAGGTGGGTTTCCCCCGTCAGTGGCTGTCACTGTGATGTTGTAAGAGGGTACCTGCTCCCTATCGAGGGCTCTTTGTGTCACTAGTCTATAGTAACTGTCAATGGACTTTTCTAATTTAAATGGTAGATTCCCTGAGATGGAACAGGTCACCTCTCCATTCTGCCCAGAGTCTAAATCATGCACGTTTAAAAGGGCTACGACAGTTCCCACAGGCGAATCTTCAGTCACGGGACTAAAGAGAGACGTGATGGTCACCTCTGGACTGTTGTCATTGACATCCTCTACTGCAATCAACACCTTTGCAGTTGCAAGATAGGCCCCTCCGTCTTCGGCTTGGATTTCTAGCTCATAGAAAGCCATTTCTTCGTAATCCAGATTTTCAGATATTTTTATTTCCCCAGTATGCTTGTCTAGTTGGAATTTCAACAATTGTGTGTCCAGCAGTTTTCGGAATGAGTACGTCACTTCTCCATTGGCGCCTTCGTCTTTGTCGGTGGCAGTGACCTTTAGCAGCTGAGTGCCTACAGGCAAGTTCTCTGGAATATTCACTCGATATTCAGGCAAGGTGAAGATTGGAGCATTGTCATTCGTATCAAAGACAGTCACAGTGATGAGGGCAGTGCTGGATCTGGGAGGGTTACCTCCATCAGAGGCCACGAGGACCAGGTGGTGAACTGCCTCTTCCTCGCGATCTAGGGCGTGTTCCAGCACTAGCTCCGGGTACTTGACGCCATTAGCTCGGCTCTGAACCGCTAAGGAGAAGTGCTTATTGGGGCTGAGCTGGTAGCTCTGCAGAGAGTTCACGCCCACATCCGGATCAATAGCTTCTGGGAGAGGAAAACGCATTCCTGATGCGACATTTTCATTAATTTTTACATCTAGAGTTTCTGCTTGGAATTTTGGTGCATTGTCATTGACGTCCATTACCTCTATCTCTACCCCGAAAAGTTTCACCCTGTCTTCCACAAGGATATTAAAGCTGACGAGACAGGGCGCACTCTGGGCGCACAGCTCCTCCCGGTCTATCCTGCCCGCGGTGACCAAGCTGCCGCCGCGCGGATTCAGAGAGAAAAGCTGCGACCTACCTCTGGAGACGATGCGGACCCCGCGCTCCGCCAGCTCGCGGGGCTCCAGCCCCAGGTCCTTGGAGATGTTACCCACAAAAGAGCCTTTCTCCAGTTCCTCAGGAACCGAGTAGCGGATCTGCCGAGCAGCGGACTCCCAGGGCATCCACAGGAAAAGGAGGACCAGTTCGGTGCACTCTAAGAGATTTCTCTGAGCGGCCATTGTCTTCTGACCACGGAATTCTCCCAAAGCTCTCCCCGATCCTGCCGGGCGCGTTGTGTGTTTCTCCTGGCTCTTTTATTCTTCTATGGCCCCAGGAGTCTCCTGTAGCTGGAGCAGTTTAAATTCCGGGGTGATTTTCGGTGCAGCCCAGGAGTCAGTTTGCAGGAACTGTGAGGCTTTTGGACCCTGAGAATCCTGACCAGGCTTTGGAGGCGTTTTGTTCCTCGTAGGTGAACAGCGACGCTCAGAGTCGGAAGAAATTACTGCACCCAGTAATAATCTCAGCAAATTCATCTTTCTGTTGAATTACTTTAATTTACATCGATCCTTTGGTTTCTCTGTTCATTTTTTAAAAATATTTTTGAGAGGATGTGAGATTGAAAGCAGGGCTTCATACATGCTAGCAAGTGCCCCACAACCATGTATCAGAGTTTCGTGGGTTTCTTACTGGGAATACAGTAAGTTAAATGGATAATATTCTCAATTTATTTCCAACAGGAGCATACTCACCTAAAACATAAGCAATGTTTATTTTGTGTTGACAAATCTCACAACTTTGGTATTGGTCCAAATGGATACAATTATACCCCTTTTGATAAAATTCACTTAGATTTTTTAGATTTCTTTAATTTGATTATGTTGTTTAGTTTATAATCTGTAAAACGTTGACAACGTAGTGTATTAATCCTTAATTAAAATTTTTGAAAAGGTGTACCATTTCTTATATGGGATTGTTATTGAAATTTTAATTAGGCCATTTAGAAATGAATTCATCAAATGATTAGAAAGTTGCCTACTAAAATGTGTTGCAATGGGAAGATAAGCATGTACAAGCATTTCAGGAACCAGAAACAAAACCAAAGATAGAGTGGTGTGAGGTTGTTTTTTTTTTTTTTTTTTTTCAGCGTAGTGAATCAAACAAGGCAAGAGGTCCACTCTTGAGCTAAACCCCTAGCTCTGATGTAGAGTTTTGAATAAGTATGTTTTCATGCCAAGTGTCCTGTTTTCATTATTAGAACATTCATACCAATACTAATGGGTGGACCACCCATGTCAGTTTTGTCTGCCCACCCACAGCCAGAAGGAGTCACCGTGTTGTTTCTTTCATAGAGAAGACAGGTGGTTCAACAGTGCTTCAGTCAGTATGCCCTGCTGTATGATACTCTTCAAAGATTTTGTTATAGTTTTGAGACACAGGGTCTTGCCCCCCACCCCCAGCATTGAAATTCTAGGCAGGTACTGGTCAGGTCCAATCATGCATTTACCCAAAGATTTTAAATCACAAACAGACTGAAAGCAAAAAGGCAAGAACATTTAGCAGTTTTCTTGAAAATAATTTCTTTTGACGTGGAGGAAGAGATTGGGAAAAGGTACAAGAGCAGTTCTAAGGAAAAGGGTAGGAGAATTGTATGGAAGAAAGCTAGACGAACCAGAAATAGAAGAGAGAAATCACTGTAGCGCAGTTATATTAACTTTCGGTGACCAGAAAACCTTGGGGATATGAACAAAACTTCAGGTCGCCCCCCAAGAGAAGCATCTGTAACTGAACAAAGGTTGGAAGATCTGTAAGCTGATGCTCCAAGTGCTCATGGCTGAGTAAAAAAAGGGAAAATAAAGGGAGACACCAAGGCTGCAGAAATTGTTTGCAATGAACATTCTTCTGGAAGGAGTACCTGCTCTGATAGTTCATACATGCTTTAACATTTTAGACATCAAGACGTGTAAGTTAGATGCATAAGTTCATTCAAGTAGCAAGTTTGGATAGGTTATTCATCTGTTTGGTTGGACATCAAGACTACTGATTTAAAAATTATTTTGTGTGTAAGAGTGTTTTGACCTTGTGTATGTATGTGCACCACGTGCATGCCTGGAGCCTGAGGAAATCGGAAGGTGTCAGAGTCCCTGGAACCACAGTGATGGATGAGCCACTGTGTAGGTGCTGAGAACTGAATCCAGGCCTTTGCAGGAGCAATGAGTGCTCTTCGCCACTGAGCCATCTCTCCAGTGCCAAGATGTGTTTACTGCTTTTGTTTGCCAACCAGAGCTTTACAAGATATCTCCAATTTGTTAATTTTTTTTCCACTGAAGGACAGATCAACTTACGAACGAAAAATCATCAGTTCATCATTGAGAAGACAGGGTGGTAGTTAGCTACTGGTTTCTAAAATGTGATCCTAGATACGAAAATGAAGTTACTACGCTTAAAATAAGAGCAGCTACGATTATTAAAGAATAAAATGAAACTTACCGGTGTTAGAGTCCCTGGGTGTGTTGTCAAATCATCTCCAATGTGAAGCGGAATTAAGGCCCCGGGAGAACTATTGCAAACTATGTCTTGAGCAGAAGGCAAAGGTGCGCTACATTTCAGGAAATTTAACTCGGCTTTTCCTATCTGCCCAGTGCACAGATTATAGGAATAAGGTAGGGTCCCCTCGCTATAGTTGAGTGAAACCCCGGGACTAGTCTTAGAACAAAGTCCAGACTGAAAGCAGCCCCAGACAGAGGGGCTGGAGGAGTGTCGCAGACGCAGTGCGATGGCCAGAATCACAGCCAGGAGGAAAAGCATCGAAATCAAGGCCAAGGCCACCACTAAGTAGAACTGCAGCTCACTCTGGGGGTCAGAGGGCAGAGGGTCATCGCTGAGGTCTGGGAGGACCTCCTGCAGGCTGTCAGCGAAGATCAGGTGCAGCGTGGCTGTAGCCGAGAGCGGTGGCCGCCCGCCGTCCCGCACAGCGACCAGAAGGCGCTGCCGCGCCGCGTCCCTGTCGCCCAAGGCACGCGCCGTGCGCACCTCGCCCGTGCGCAGCCCCAGGCTGAAGAGCCCGGGGTCGCTGGCCTGCAGCACGTGGTACGACAGCCAGGCGTTGTGTCCCGAGTCCGCGTCCACAGCCACCACCTTGGTGACCAGGTATCCGGGCTCGGCGGCGCGCGGCACCATGTCGAAGAGCGCGGAGCCGTCGGGCTCGAGCGCGGGGTAGAGCACGCGGGGCGCGTTGTCGTTGCGGTCGCCCACCAGCACGCGCATGCTCACGTTGGCGCTGAGCGGGGGCGAGCCCTGGTCGCGCGCCTGCAGCGTCAGCTGGAAGGAGCGCAGCTGCTCGTGGTCGAAGGCGCGCTGCGCGAACACCACTCCGCTCTGCGCGTTCACGGTCACGTAGGACCACAGCGATTTAGGCTCCAGGTCGCTGGCTAGGATGGAGTAGGAGACCAGGCCGTTGGGTCCTAAATCCGGGTCGGAGGCGCTGACTTGAGCGATGGAGGCTCCAGGTGGGTTGTTCTCAGACACGTGGACTATGTAAGAAGACTTCTGGAAAGCTGGGGCGTTATCGTTTACATCAGTGACGTGCAGAGTGATGGTTGTACTGGAAGAAAGGGGTGGCTTGCCCTTGTCGGTGGCGGTGATGGTCACATTGTACTCTGGGTTCTGCTCTCGGTCTATGGCTCCATCTGTTACTAACTTATAGTAGTTGCCAGAAGAAGCATGGATCTTGAAAGGTAGGTCTTTGCCTATATTACACTTGACTTCTCCGTTTCCTCCGAAATCCCGATCTCGCGTTTTGAAGAGGGCAACCACTAGTCCTGGAGGAGAATTCTCCAAGATATGATCAGAAAGAGAGGTGATGATTATTTCTGGGCTGTTGTCGTTTTCATCTAGGACGTCTATGATGACTTTACACTGTGTAGAGAGACCTCCTCCGTCCTTCGCTTCCACTTCCATGGTATATCTTTCCACATCTTCAAAATCCAATGACTGGTTACTCTTGAGCATGCCTGTTTTCTCGTCTAGTGAGAACACGTGTCTTGTGCTCTGAACAGTGCTCCGAAAGTGATAACTTATCTCAGCATTGACCCCCTCATCCTTATCAGTGGCTGCCACCTGCAACATGGAGGACCCCGGGAGCAGATTTTCACTAACACTGATCCTGTATTCCTCTTTGCTGAACACCGGAGGGTTGTCATTAACGTCCTTGACAGATATTTCTATCTGAGTGGTAGCAGTGCGAGGCGGGTCCCCTCCATCCAAGGCAGTCAGTATCAAGCGATGAGACTTCTGTTCTTCCCTGTCCAGGAGTTTCTCTAGAGACAGCTCTGGGGTTTTGCCGCCATCAGGATTAACTCTAACCATTAATGAGAAATAAGGGTTGGAGTCTATCTGGTAATCTTTAACTGAGTTCGAATTTATGTCGGGGTCAGTGGCGGGCTCAAGGGGTATTCGTGTACCAACCGAAACAGATTCTAAAATTTCTAAACGCGTTGCTTTCTTCTCGAACTGAGGAGCGTGATCATTAACGTCCTCAATCTCCACAGCGACATGAAAAATATTTAAAGGGTTTTCCAGCACCGCTTCCAACTGCAACTCACACCTTCTCCCCCCTTTGCATATCTGCTCGCGGTCTATGCGGTCCTTCACCAGCAAGTCCCCGCTCTCCGCGTCCACGCTGAAGTGCAGCTTCTCAGCGCTCACCCGCAGCTTCCGAGCAGACACTTCCAGGACACTGAGCCCCAGATCCTTGGCGAGGTTCCCCACCACCGAGCCGCGGTCCAGCTCCTCCGGGATGGAGTAGCGGACCGGCTGGCCCAGCGCCGGGCAGAACAAAGGCAGCAGCACCAGAGTGAACAGTACCTGCGGGCGGCCGGGGCGCTGCGTCTGCGCGCGGCTCCCTCCCATTGCTGGCTCGGGTTTTCGCTGGCCTTCTGATCCTCACAGTAGGAGAGAGTGTAGTCTACCGAGGCGGAGGTGCGTTCGGCCCCCCGGACTGGCGGACCCCAGTTTGGGGCCGTGAATCCGTGTGTTAGTCTGTGTGAGCGAGAGTTCGCTTTGGTGTGCGTTTGTTTCTGCGCAGGAAATTTCAGCGTAGAGACTGAGGGATCCCGGGCGTTGGAGCCTTCTCTGCACTGGCCGACAGCGGCGCCCAGAGGCTCTGCCTGGAATTGCAGTCTGTCTTGTTTAGCAATCTTTTAGCTGCTCAGAACATGCAGCTATGAAATATCCTCAAAGTTTTGAAATCTCACAGTGGGATTACAGTGGTTACTTATGTATTGAAAGTTTTAAAGAAAATTATCTATAATTGAAAATGTATATTACACTATGGGATATTATGTATTATGTTGTGAATCTTCACATAGAGACCAGACCAACCTTCAACAGTGATGAACGTAAGACCCATCTATTGAGCTTTCTGGCTACTCAGGAGCAAATCCAAAATATATAGTATAATTTAACAGTTTCTTCTTCTTCTTCTTCTTCTTCTTCTTCTTCTTCTTTTCTTCTTCTTCTTCTTCTTCTTCTTCTTCTTCTTCTCCTTTCTCCTTCTCTTCTTCTCTTCTTCTTCTCTTCTTCCTCCTCCTCCTCCTTCTCCTCTTTCATCTTCTTCTTCTCCATCTTCTCCTCCTCTCCTCCCCTTCTTTTTTTCTTCTTCCTCCTCCTCCTTCTTTATTTTTTTGAGACAGGATTTCCCTGTGTAGCTCTGGCTGACATGGAACTCACTCTGTAGTCCAGACAGGCCTTGAACTCACAGAGAGCCATCTGCCTGCTTCTGCCTCCTGAGTGCTGGGATTAAAAGTAACATTTCTTTTCTTTTTTCTTACGTGAGACAAAAATACCAGTGATTTCATTTTTCAGCCTATTTATGTTCTACAATCCACTGCACATGTAATTTAAGAGCACTAGAACTGATTATTTCCCACATTCAATCCAGTCACCAATCCAGCCACCTATGTTTTATAGCTAAAGGACAGTTGGGTGTAAAGTCAGATGTCTGCAAGCACAAGATGAAGAGTTCAAGACTAGCCTGGAGACATGATGAGACCTTGAATAATAATAATATAAAAAAGCCAACCAAACGAAACCAAACCAGACCAAACCGAACTAAACCAAGATAAAACAAAAATACCCTCACCTGTGCTCTGTAAACAACCCTGATACAAAACACACAAAGACATGAAAGTAGAAGTGGGACTATCTGGGAAGAGGAGGGGGAAGCCTGCGTGGGGTGGGGGAGGAGGTGGGGATGGGAGAGGGAGTGTGACTGAAACACACTATGCACACTATGATGATGGCATAGTGAATATATGCCAACAAACACTGGAAAGAGAAGGGATGTTTTGTGTAGACTCTTAATCTCCTTACCATGTCATAGATACATTCATCATGAGTATCCGTTATTATGTTTTCCCCCAATTAACATGCATTTTATATTTATGAATTTAAATACAGATGTGACTCCTCAGAAGAGAAATTTGAAAAGTTTCCATACTGCATGACTACAGAGTAAGATTCTCAAAGAATTCTTACTTTCCCTCTCTTAGCTCAAGGAGGAAACAGTGGTTTTTCTTTGCTTCTTTTTTAAGGTGCTGTAGATTAAATCTGGAGCCATGCACAACTCTTCTACCCCTGAGCTACACCTGCAGTACTGAAAGAATGCTTGAGTGAATTGAAATGTCTATGTATCATTTTATGTCCATTATGTTTCATAATATCAGTATCCAGGCACATTAAATTCCTTATTATATACATAATCTCTATGTCTGTAGAAACATAGTAGTCATCAATGTATCTATGCAACACAAGTTTAGAATAGAAAAAAAGGTTTTAGACAGGGTCTTTGTACATAGACCAGGCTGGCCTCAATCACAGAGATCTACCTGCCTCTGTCTCCCAAGTGCTGGCCCCCCACACTAGGCCGTAGAATAAAAATTTGAAAGTTTCTTTTCTTTCCTTTTCTTTTTTTCACACACAATTGAGCCCAGTGTCTCACACCATAGGCAAATACTCTATCACTGAGCAGTACACCCATCTCCAAAGTTTATTTTCAAATGTTCCGCATGTCATCAGTTACTTGAACATTGGTATTATATTTAAAAACCAAGTAATAAATTATTTTTTCCTAATAGCTAAGATCCATGGAAATCCTTCTAGAATCTTCCTCAGCATGTCCTAAGAGTAGTTTCTGACTTACACCCTATGTTTAGGTTAATTTCTAGTTCCAGAGATTGGAGCATTGAGCTTGAGCCACATTTTTAATAGCTTATATTTGACAATTTTTTAATTCCTCACGTTAGCAACTTTCCTTGAACAAGCATACACTTTAAATAAGAGTTTCCAGCTATTTTTAATAACTCACTACTAGAGCATTAGTAAATCCAAGTCTTTAAAGCTATTACTATAAAGTATGCTACAAGCTTCACCATTAAACAGAAAAAAAGGCTTTGCTGAGGTTTGGAAATGACGGCTGTAGTGTGACCCACCAGAAAAAAGATCTTTAAACGCAAATAGTTTCTACAAACTTATGGTCTGAAAAACAATAGTTCATTGAGGTCTTTTCCTGTCATAGCAAAATGTGGAGGCAGAGACTGTGTGTGGGTTTTCCATTGTTTCTCTAAGAAAGGGACACTTATTAGTTGATCATTGCAAAAGAATCATTCTAGAAACTGTTTTAGGAATAAGAGCTACAATACGAGGCATTAGGAATAATAGTCAAATAATGTCAGAAAATGAACACCAGCTGGAGAGATATTAGAGAACCACTGTAACCAATCAAGCAACTCTATCCAAACAGCCCCAACCATGCAGGATAATGAGAACTGCCTCCATTGACATCAGTGATGTCTGACCAATAAATGGCTTATATGTTGCTGATGAGACCCAGTGAAAACTTGAGTGGTTACAAATATATAAATATTAACTTATGCAACACTAAAGCAGAGAGCTAACTATCATAAATAATAAAATAAAAAAACAAAACTCACAGGTACCAAAGGAGTGTCATCAATAGGAAACTTGGGATCAATTGAGCTGCTCAAAGGCTCACTTTTCCCACAGCTCTCCTGGCTGATGAGTGTATCGGCATAGTTGGGCTGGGGGAAGATAAGGTGGCTCTTCCCAGAGTCAGGTGTGAGGGAAAACTCTTGAGAATAAGTCTGTAGGAAAGCTTGCACCCCATGCACGCCCACAATATGTGATGTTGGTACCCCAGTCAGTTCATCCCTTGCAGCCTTTAGCAGATGTGAAGCGTGCCAGCGCCTTAGCCTGAGCGCCAGCAGCACAAGTACAAAGACTAGGAAGACACAGGAGACCACAGCAACTGCTACCACTAGATAGAGTGTAATGTCAGAATCAGGGTCGGCAGGAGTGTTGATACTGCCCAAATCAGCCAGGATGTCAGGGATGCTGTCTGCCATGGCCACTGTGAGAGTGATGGTCGCAGAAAGAGGGGGCTGGCCATGATCCTGCACAGCTACCACGAGGCTTTGCTTGAGTGCATCTCTGTCTAGCAGGGCCCGAGCTGTGCGTACTTCTCCTGAACGTAGCCCCACTGTGAAAAGTCCTGGCTCACTGGCCTTGAGCAGACGGTAAGACAACCAAGCATTCTGTCCAGAGTCTTTGTCAACTGCCACAACCTTGGTTACTAGATATCCGGGCTCTGCTGAGCGGGGAGCCAGCTCCACACCGGTGGAGCCATCAGTTGGGAGGGAAGGATACAGGATCTTGGGAGCATTGTCATTCTGATCCAATAGAAACAGAGTCAGGGACACATTGCTGCTGAGTGGTGGTTGCCCGCTGTCGCATGCCCTCACCTGCATTTGCAGATTTCGGAATTGTTCATAGTCAAAGGATTGCAGAGCATAGAGCACACCCGTGTCAGAATTAATGGAGACATAGGAGGAGAGTGGTGCTCCCTGGATGGTGTTTTCTACCAAAGAGTAAGTAATCCTAGCATTCTCATTGTCGTCGGGGTCATGGGCAGTGACTAAGAAGATGGAAGTGCCTCTGGGGTTATTTTCAGGGAGATAAACTGAGTACGAGTTTTGAGAGAAGGCAGGTGGGTTGTCATTGATGTCAGCTACAGACAGGGTGATGTGAATTTCTGTGGACATGGATGGGGTTCCTCTGTCTGTTGCTGTCACTGTGATGTTGTACTCAGAAGCTTTTTCTCGATCAAGATTCTGGGCTGTCAACAACCTGTAGTAGTCATCTACTGAGTTTTCTAATTTAAAAGATGGGTTCTCTTGGATGGAACAGACAACTTGACCATTCTTCCCAGAGTCTTGGTCATGAGCGTTGAATAGAACAATTACTGTACCTGGAGGAGCATCTTCCCTCACAGGGCTAGAGAGAGATGTAATGGTCACTTCCGGCCTATTGTCATTCACATCTCCCACCATAATTACCACTTTGGTCCGCCCTTTTAGTCCCCCACCATCTTCAGCCTGTATTTCCATTTCATATAATGAACATTCTTCATAGTCCAGGGTTTTCGCTACTGATATTTCCCCGGTGTTTTCATTAAGATGGAATAACAGGGACTGTTTTTCATTAATTTTCCGGAATTTATATGTCACTTTCCCATTGGCACCCTCATCCGGGTCGCTAGCTCTCACCGTGAGCAGCAGGGTGCCCAGGGCCACGTTCTCAGGGACATTCACGCGGTAAACAGGCTGGTCGAAAGCAGGGGCGTTGTCGTTTGTATCCAACACTGTGACCTGGATGAGAGCTGTGCTGGAGCGGCGCGGGTCGCCGCCATCGGAGGCGGTGAGGACCAGGTGGTGAATGGGCTCTTCCTCTCGGTCCAGCGTGCGCTCCAGCACCAGCTCTGGGTTTATAGTTCCGTCGTCTCCGTTTTGCAGGTGGAGAGAGAAGTGTCTGTTGGGGCTGAGGTGGTAGCTCTGGAGGGAGTTCACACCCACATCTGGATCGACCGCCTCTGGGAGTGGATACCTTGCTCCAGGGGCAGCGATTTCGCTGATTTTTACTACCAAGTTTTCAGCCTCAAATTTCGGTGCATTGTCGTTGATATCAATCACCTCTACTTCCACCCCGTAAAGTTTCATTCTGTCTTCAACTAGGACTTTAAAGCTTAGGAGACAGGGCGCGCTCTGGGCGCACAGCTCCTCCCGGTCTATCCTGCCTGCGGTGACCAAGCCGCCGCTCCGCCCGCTCAGAGAGAAAAGCTGGGTCTTACCTTTGGAGACGATGCGGACTCCGTGCTCCGCCAGCGCACGGGGCTCCAGTTCCAGGTCCTTAGAGATGTTTCCCACTATATAGCCCTTTTCCGTCTCTTCTGGCACCGAGTAGCGGATCTGTTTGGCCCTGGCCTCCCACAGCATCTCCAGGAGCGTGAACAGGAGGACCAGTCTTCTGCAGTTCGGGCGTCTGGTCCGGGCAGCCATTGTTGCTCCGCCACGGAATTTTCTCAGAATGCTCTTTGTGCTCGTTGACCCCTTACACTCTCCTTTTCTTTCTACAACTGTCCGATGATACTTATTCCTCAGGAGAAAGTCAGAGAGCTCCAAGTCAAAAGGTTGAATTTTGCTATAGTCCGGTAGCCAATTTGTAGGATTCACAGGGCTTTGTGTAGTTGCTGACGTGAAAATCCGGATGGAGCGCTGAGTTTTTCTTACAGCTGGTGAACAGCGGCGCTCAGAGTCCTTAGTCGTTACTGCACCTTCTGAGACATTACAGTCCCTCCTGCCCTCTGTTCCTCTTAACCTCCCTCTCCTTCCTCCGTTCCTCTCTCCCTCCTCCTTCCCTCTCTTTCTTCTTTTTTTCTTCTTTCTCTAACACTTCCTTCCTCCGTCCTTCCTCTTGTTCTTTCGAGGAATTGTCTTACAGAAATGGAGTTACTCTGGCTGATTTTGAAGGCTTGTACTCAAAACAACCCTCCTGCCTCAGCCTCCAGAGTACTTGGCTCTACTGTGTGCCCCCGACCCCATTTGATTATAGATGGTTGATAAAGAAAATATTACTCTCTTCTTATTGTGATTTTAGGTTTTCTAGGCATTTTCTTGCATTCATGCTTCAAGAGCAATGACCATTTGTGGATATTTGAGTTGTAAATGAAGTGGGATGAGAGTTAACCTAATTGATATTAAATTTTGGTTTGTACACACACTCTAAATAGAAATTGTTATAATTTCATTTTTATGATACTTTGCATATATTTTTTACAACTTTCAGAAGTAATTTTGTTATGAAAGCTATATAACATCTATCTTTCCTTTATACTTGTATGATATATGTGTTCATTTCATAATTATATTGACTGCATTTGTTTTCTGCAGGGCCTCATTATGTAGCCCTGGCTGGCCTGGAACTCCTATATAGACCAGAATAGCCTCAAATCCACAGAGATCCTCCTATCTCTGCCTCCAGATCTGGCCTCAAATCCACAGAGATCCTCCTGTCTCTGCCTCCAGAGTGCTGGAATTAATGGCGTATACCATCAAACATAGCTAATAATTACACTGAATGAGTATGTTGATGGATTACACACTTTGAAGACATCTTATAAGATTTATCAATTTTAACGAATAAAATTCATGTTTTTAAAAAACTTTTGTGTCACATAAATAATTTTACTTGGGCAATATTTATATGTTTTCTCACCATACCTACAAAATCTGAATAAAATTAAGGTGTGTGTGTGTGTGTGTGTGTGTGTGTGTGTGTGTGTGTGTGCTTTTAAAGACAGGGTCTCACTGTGCAGTCCCAGCTCTCCTGGAACTAAGTATGTAGACCAGACTGGTCTGGAACTCACAGAGATCCCACCTGCTTCTGCCTCAAGTGCTGGGACATGCTGACCACCATGGCCAGACAGGATTGAGGTTTTAAATTTCACATTCATGTGACTAAACTTTTCCACTAGTTAACAAAGGGTTTAGCTTTTGATGTGAATGTAGGATGCATGTACAGGAATTGAAAAAAACAGAAATTAACATTCAGAAAAAGCAAGTTTCCATTTCAATTTTCATCGTGTGTGTGTGTGTGTGTGTGTGTGTGTGTGTGTGTGTTTTAATGAAGATGGAACCTAGAACCTCAGCAAGCTAGGCAAGTGTTCTGCTACTGAGATATATCCCCAACCCTCATACAGTTTCAAGGGCTGGGATGTGGCTCAGGAGAAAAGAACTTGCCTGGATGCCTGAGGCCATCAGCTCAATCTCCAGGACAAGAAATGATATGATTTTAAAGTGGCCATATACTTCCTATTCTAAAAGTAATTTAAATGTAAGTACTAATTTAGGAAAAAGAACACAAAATATAGAAAAATGTTTAGTACCAAGAAGTAAATGATAAGTGATGTTATATAAAGAAGAAATCTGTTTGTAAAGATGTCATTTACTCTATTATTACTGTCAGAGGAAACCAAGCAAAGACAATACAAAATGGCAGTTTTGTATGAATACCTAACTAGTATCTTTTGCCTTGAAAAAGCAATTACTTGGGATTCTCCATTACAAGGATGATGGGAAAACCTTCAGGGCTTCAAATTATAAGGTGAATTCAATGTTTTCCCCTCCCCCTTCCATCTTCAAAGATTGTATGTCAAGAATCAGAGGAGGGGGCTGGAGAGATGGCAGTTAAGAGCACTGCCTGCTCTTCCAGAGGACATGGGTTCAAGTCCCAGCATCCATATGGTGGCTCACATCAGTCTATAACTCCAGTTCCAGGGGACACAATACTCTCCCTTTTCTGGCCTCTGAGGGCATCAGGCATGCAAGTGGTGTCCAGACATACATGCAGACAAAACATTCATGCACACATGATAAAAATTTGAAAAAAAACCAGAACAAAAGAAATGGGAGTGATGGCATCTTCTCTTGTTCCTCCCTCATCTTCCCCTCTGTGCTGGACCTTAAACTCAGGGCCTAGAGCATACTGTGAATAGTGCTCTACCATTGCATCCCAGCCCCAATCCTTCCTTTTTTGTATTAGGAGCTAGCTGATAGGACCTAGTGACTTGAGTCCGAAGAATTCAGCAGGTCTCTTTCACCACACACACACACACACACACACACACACACACACACACACACACACACACAGAGTTTTCATGTCTTTTTTGACGAGTCAAAAGGTCGTGAATCTGTTAGGTAAGTATAAGAAGCTAGACACAATAAAGGAAACCACTAGTGAAATCGGTGAAGGAAGATACCAATAGGTAGTTTCATGCGTAAAGGATGAATTGAATGATTATGCATTCTAAATTTAATGCTTGCCTATGTATAGAAAGGATTAGAAAGAATGGTGGCTCAGATCTATAATCCAGCACCAAGGATGCTGAGACAGGAGAATCTCCAGTTCTAGGCTAGGCTCTGCCACATGGTATAACAATCCCCATGCCAGCAGGAATACATTGTGACTCATGAACCAAAGCCACTCTATATACTACACAGCAAGACTCTGTCTCAAAAAAAGTGAAAATCAACATATAAATTTCAATCACTTTGAAAAAAATTGTTCACTCATTTTGTTGTGAAGCTAACAGCGCACACTCTCAGTACTGCTTGGATATTTCTGTAACCTTTAAAAATTTTTTTTTTTTGGAACTCTGTATCATAATTCACCCCACTCCATCGATGAAAGGAAATACAACTTTCTGATCCATTTTAACTTTCTGAAGAAGACCCACAAGACCTGAAAACGTGCCGAATTGTGTTGTAAATATAGATAATTGTATAGTTTAAGAGGATAGAGCAAAGCAAAGATTTGAATGGAACTCACCTGTATTAGAGGTTCAGGATGGGAAGTCGGTTCACTGGAATCACAAAGAGGAAACAAGGCCCCAGATGACTCTGGGCAAAGAAGCCCTTGTCCCGAACTCAATGGCTCACTACATTTTATGAAATTATACTCTGTCTTTCCGGCATGTGCACTGTATAGATTATAGGAATACGGCAAAGTCCCCTCGCTGCAGTTGGGGGGAACCACAGCTCTAGACTCAGAACAAAGTCCAGACTGAAAGCAGCCCCAGACAGAGGGGCTGGAGGAGTGTCGCAGACGCAGTGCGATGGCCAGAATCACAGCCAGGAGGAAAAGCACCGAAATCAAGGCCAAGGCCACCACTAAGTAGAACTGCAGCTCACTCTGGGGGTCAGAGGGCAGAGGGTCATCGCTGAGGTCTGGGAGGACCTCCTGCAGGCTGTCAGCGAAAACTAGAAGCAGAGTGGCAGTGGCCGAGAGGGGCGGCTGTCCGCCATCGCGAACACCAACCAACAGGCGCTGCCGCGCCGCGTCCCTGTCGCCCAAGGCACGCGCCGTGCGCACCTCGCCCGTGCGCAGCCCCAGGCTGAAGAGCCCGGGGTCGCTGGCCTGCAGCACGTGGTACGACAGCCAGGCGTTGTGTCCCGAGTCCGCGTCCACAGCCACCACCTTGGTGACCAGGTATCCGGGCTCGGCGGCGCGCGGCACCATGTCGAAGAGCGCGGAGCCGTCGGGCTCGAGCGCGGGGTAGAGCACGCGGGGCGCGTTGTCGTTGCGGTCGCCCACCAGCACGCGCATGCTCACGTTGGCGCTGAGCGGGGGCGAGCCCTGGTCGCGCGCCTGCAGCGTCAGCTGGAAGGAGCGCAGCTGCTCGTGGTCGAAGGCGCGCTGCGCGAACACCACTCCACTGTCTGGGTTCACGGACACGTAGGACCACAGCGATTTGGCTCCAGGTCGCTGGCTATGATGGAGTAGGAGACCAGGCCATTGGGTCCTAAATCCGGGTCGGAGGCGCTGACCTGAGCGATGGAGGCTCCAGGTGGGTTGTTCTCATCTATGTACACCAAGTAGGAGGTCTGGTGGAAGAGAGGAGTGTTGTCATTGACATCACCAATGTGTATGGTGACTTTTGTGCTGGAGGAGAGGGGTGGTTTGCCCTTGTCGGTGGCGGTGATAGTCACATTGTATTCTGGGGTCAGTTCTCGGTCTAAGGTCCTATCTGTTACTAATTTGTATGAGTTTTTGGAAGAAGAGATAATTTTAAAAGGCACTTCATTGTCTAGTCGACAATTAACCTCCCCGTTTTCTCCAGAATCTCGGTCATGTATTTTGATCAAAGCAATTAGTGTACCTGGCACCGCGTTTTCCGGAATCATCTCTATTAGAGAACGGATTGTAACTTCTGGGCTGTTGTCATTTTCATCTTGAATGTTAATTTCAACTGTACATTGTGCAACCAGGCCTCCCCCATCCCGTGCTTCCACCAATATAGAATATTCTTTGATTTCTTCAAAATCTAGAGTCCTTTGTGTTGTAATTTCTCCACTCTTTGAATTTAGACCAAACACTTGTCCCTCTCTGTGGAAGGAATAAGTAATCTCCGAATTCACGCCCTCATCCTGGTCGGTAGCTGTTACCTGCAGCACAGTTGTGCCTGGGGGCACGTTTTCCGGAAGGCGGACTCTGTACACTTCCTGGTTGAACACAGGAGGATTATCGTTAGCATCGGTGACCTGGATCTGAAGCTCAGTGGTGCCACTTAGGGGAGGATTCCCACCGTCCAAGGCAGTCAGGACCAATCTGTAGTAATCCTGTTGCTCGCGGTCTAAAGTTTTCTCCAAAACCAATTCTGGGTATTTACGACCATCTTGTTTTTCTTTATTCACCAGTGAGAAACTAGGGCTAATAGAGAGTTTATAATTCTGTAGTGAGTTTAAGGCAATATCTGCATCTTCTGCTACGTCTAATATAAATCGAGTTCCCGGTTGTGTAGACTCACTTATTTGCAATTCAAAGGATGTGTGCGTGAATTTTGGCATGTGGTCATTAATGTCCTCCAGCTCCACGCTCACGTGATAAAAGTTCAACGGATTTTCAGCAACAACCTCAAATTCCAGCGCACACGCCGGCTTCTTCCCGCATATCTGCTCCCTGTCCAGCCTGCTGCTCACTAGCAACTCCCCGTTCTCTGAGCTCAAGCTGAAGTAAGGCTTCTCAGAACTGACACGCAGCTTTCGCGTCGGTAACTCCTGCACACCGAAGCCCAGGTCCTTGGCGAGGTTCCCCACTACCGAGCCGGTGGGCATTTCTTCGGGGATCTTGTAGCGGATCGGCTCAGAGAGCGCGGGACAGAACAAAGACAGCAGGAAGGGAAGGAGCACTGGCGGCCTGTGCACCCGGCGCCTCTGGGCAGTGCCCTCCCTCATCCTTCTTGCTCCCCTTAGCTTGCTCACCAGCCTGGAGACGCCGGGTTACGAGGAAGCTCCCTGCTGCGGATATTCCGGGCTCCAGATGAACTTTGATGCCAGTTCTAGTCCATGAAGGGATTCTTTTTCTCGGAAAGCAGCCATGTAAAGGAGAAAGCTGAGAAAGAGCTTCTTGGAAAGCGCTCTGCGGCTGCGCAAGAAGAACTAGCTCCAGGCTCTCCAGTCTGGCCAACAGCGACGCCCAGAGTCCACACTAGGAAACAGCAGCTTCTGCTGTTTGGAGTTTTGTTTTTGTTTTTGACTAAAAAAACAGTAATTGTGCCTAACTACATAAGTCATATTTTAATGTTCACACATTTAACAACAGATTGTAAAATACCTCTTCATATACCTTTTTAATATATTCAATCGGGCAATACTATAATGAGTTTTTATGCAAATCTACATATATTGGTCAATTCTTTGGCCACCATGCATGTATTGCACTTTTACTTAAAGCCATGCATTACCCTTTTGAGTGAGAATTTACTAACTAACGTGACAATAGTTTTGCTCCCGGAGTGTACTAGATTACTAACTTCACAAATTCATTTCTTTGTTGGCTATGGTATGTTGAAACTACTTTTAATCCTCTTTTACCCATTTCTGTAATTCCTCCATATTTCCAGGTAATCAATGCTGATCATAATGTTTGGAATCATCAGTACTGTTGCAAATTATTTTTTGTGTTTGGGCAGATCTGTTCCATTCCTCAGACATCCTCTCTTTCTGGTGATGTTGATGTTCTCTTTATAAAAGCAAGGAGAATCTTTATTGCTACTTTAGGAGATACTCATTTGAGAAGACTGCCCCGTGATGTAGTTCAGATATAATATAGCTTGCCAAATCCCGTATTGTTTCTATCTTACATTTTGTTAATTAATTATTAAAAATACTGGGGAAATGACTAGCTATTTGCAACACAAAGAGACTACATTATTTCTTTACCCATGAACTACACACTAGTATAATGTAATGACTTTGGAATTGGAGGAATCCAGCACATAGTGAGCCCATTATATAAAATTTCTGAATTTAGTGACATTTGTCCTAACTTTATATACTACATTAATTAGTTTTTGAAGTGCTGGAAATCAAACCAGGGCCCCACACATACTGGGCAAGAGACAACCTTCTTACCCCTAGTAAAATGACAGAGTGCCAATGACATAGTTTTCCCTGTAATGATTGTATACCCAGACACTACAGGAAGTAGGAAGTTAATTTCTACTCCAGGGCATATGTAACACAGGATGGGACACTGCACAATCCTGAGAAAATATCCCTCTCCACAATCACAAAAGATCTATCTTGTCTTCCATCTTTGACTGGTGATAAATTAGCAGTTAGCTTTATTCAAATGCTATAAGAAGGATTACAGATAATGTATGTAGTTTAGTCTGAATCAGTTTTTTCTGGAATTGGTTAATTTCTTTAGAATTTGTTTAATATTCATGATCTCTTACCATTTCACATGGATGTACAGCTTAAAACCTCTCACGGTTAAGTATATTTAACTTGATTCTTCAGTAATTTACAAAAGTTTAAGTTTAGATTTTGTTGCTTTTCTTTTGGTTTTTCTTTGCTTTTCTAATTCCTAATAGAGGCTTTGATGCCACATTTCCAATGGTATAGACCCCAAGAAGGGTGACCACACATACTCTCAACATTCAGCCACCAGTCTCACCGCCATCAAGATCCATATTTTAAAATGTGCTTATGTCTTGAAGTATAGTAAGCAGCAGTAAAGTTTGGTGAAAGCTGATGCAGAAGCAGGCCTCAAAAGATGTTTAAAGTCAAGAAATCTTGAAGTGCTTACTTGTAGGCTACTATAATTATGACATATTTAATTACGGATTTGGATATCTCAATTAAGTTCCTGCAGTCCTAACTTAGAATACACCTTTGTGCAAATAGAAAACGTCTTGTGTGTGGTAGATAATTATTATTTTTTTCCCCAAAGATAGGGTTTCTCTGTGTAATCCTCGCTATCCTGGAACTCTCTCTGTAGACCAGGCTTGCCTTAAACTCAGAGATCAGCCTGCCTCTGCCTCCAGAGTGCTGGGATTAATGGTGTGCACAACCACGGCCTGACTGGTAATTAGCTCTTAATGAGTGATAAAAACAAGGGGATGCTTTGAAGGTTGAACAATCTCTTGTCTAAGTCTTTTGCAGTAGGCTTTTTTGATGTGTTTTGGGATAGAATCTCACATAGCCCAAGCTAGCCATGAACTCAATAAAGTACCAGAGGATGACCTTGAACTTCTGATACACCTTTAGTCACTACCCACATGCCAGAATTACAAGCGTACACTTCCATGCCCAGCTTTTGTGGTTCTTGGAATCACCCAGGATTTGTGCAAGCTAGGCAAGCACTCTGATAACTAACCCACGTTCTAAGGCCTAGTCCAACCCCTTTAAAAACAAATTAAGCAAGAACCTATCACTTTTAAGTGTTGTTTTACATTACCATCATTTAAACGCACACAAAAGTTTCCGCACACCAGAATTCATCTGAGAAATCAGAGAACTGAACTTACCAGAGCACAAGCATCTTCATCATTACGCTCATGAAAATCTATGGATGTTAACAAAGAATCATTTTTCTCACAGCTTTCTTGGTTAATGAGCATGTCTGCGTAGTTGGGCTGAGGAAAGATAATGTGGCTTGTCTGGGAGCCCGAAGTGAGAGAGACTTCATGAGAATAGGTTTGCAGAAAAGCTTGTACTCCATCAATGCCCACGAAATGTGAGGGAGGTACAGAGGCCAATCCACCTCTGGAGCCCTGGAGCAGGCGGGACTTCTGCCAGTGCTGAAGTCTGAGAGCTAGGAGGACAATGACAAAGACTAGGAAGACACAGGAGACAATAGCCACTGCCACCACCAGGTGGAGTGTGAGGTCAGAATCCTCTGGTGCCCCAGGGGTCCTAATGCTGCTCAGATCAGCCAATACTTCAGGGATGCTGTTAGCCACTGCCACAGTGAGAGTTACAGTGACTGAGAGGGGAGGCTGGCCATGGTCTTGCACGGCCATCACCAGGTTCTGCTTGAGCGCATCTCTGTCCAGTAGGGCCCTTGCTGTGCGCACTTCACCTGTGTGAAGCCCTACAGAGAAGAGCCCAGGTTCACTAGCCTTGAGCAGGCGGTAGGACAGCCAGGCATTCTGCCCTGAGTCTTTGTCCACTGCCACAACCTTGGTCACCAGATATCCAGGCTCTGCTGAGCGGGGAGCCAGTTCCACACCAGTGGAGCCATCAGTGGGGAAGCCAGGGTATAGGATCTCAGGTGCATTGTCATTCTGGTCCAGCACAAACAAGTTCAGTGACACATTGCTGCTGAGTGGTGGGTTTCCACTGTCACTGGCAATAACCAACAATTGCAAGTCTTGTATCTTCTCAAAGTCAAAAGACTGCAGTGCGTACAGGACACCAGTGTCTGAGTTGATGGAGATGTAAGAGGACAAAGGCACTCCCTGTATGGCGTCCTCAGACACAGAGTAGGTGACCTGTGCGTTTTCCTGGCTGTCAGGGTCATGTGCAGTCAATGAGAAGATGGAGGCCCCTCTCAGGTTGTTCTCTGGGATATAGGCTGTGTAAGAGGTATGAGGAAAACGTGGAGGGTTGTCATTAGTGTCTGCCACAATCAGGGTGATATAAGTTTCAGTAGACAGAGGTGGGGCTCCTAGATCTGAAGCTCTCACTGTGATATTATAGATAGAGACTTCTTCTCGGTCCAAGTATTTCCATGTCACCAGTCTATAATAATTATCTATCGACTTTTCTAGTTTAAAAGGTAAGTTATCATGTGTGTAGCAGACAACTTGACCATTCTTCCCAGAGTCTCGGTCATGCACATTCAAGAAGGCAATTACTGTACCAGGAAGAGAATTTTCCAACACGGGGCTAAACAAGGATGTAACGGTCACTTCTGGCGGATTGTCATTCACATCTTCTACCATAATTACCACTTTACTTCTCCCGAGAAGCGCCCCCACGTCTTCAGCCTGTATTTCCATTTCATATAATGAACATTCTTCATAGTCCAGGGTTTTCGCTACTGATATTTCCCCGGTGTTTTCATTAAGATGGAATAACAGGGATTGCATATCGTTAATTTTCTGGAATTTAAATGTCACTTTCCCATTGGCACCCTCATCCGGGTCGCTAGCTCTCACCGTGAGCAGCAGGGTGCCCAGGGCCACATTCTCAGGGACTTTCACGCGGTAAACAGGCTGGTCGAAAGCAGGGGCGTTGTCGTTTGTATCCAACACTGTGAC